>CM077087.1:45989229-47189229 GCA_039513925.1 Platanthera zijinensis | reverse complement strand
GAGTCAGAGCCTTGATGAGAGTGCTCCCGTTGATAAGAATACCATGTAACATTCCTCAAACAACTAAACCCCTAGGAGTGGATTTGGCATGACTAGATCAAGACAAAATCCTAGGAAGCTCAAGGAGACCAGGTGAACTAGGGCATGAAGGTAGAAATCACCCTGGTCTGCAAATAACACATTCCAATTACCTAACCTAGGATTTGACTTTAAGGCCTTACCTTGACTCTTTGACCCCACCATAACATCCCTTACCCATTAGGAAGTCCATTGGAGCACCTAGAACCCATTGGGGTCAACTAAAGTGGTCAAGTTGACCAAAGTCAACCCTAACCCTAAAATGGTCAAAGTGGCCTATCTAGGGCCAGTGGACCTTCACCTTGACTCCTTGACACCACCTTAACCTTCCTAACCCTTTAGGAGGTTCATTGGGCCACTAAGGGCTCATTGGGGTCAACACAAGAGGTCAAGTTGACTAAAGTTAACCTAAATCCTAAAATGGTCAAAGTACCCTAATAAGGGTAAAGTAACCACCAAGGTGTTAAACTAACCCTACCCAAGTCTCCCTAGACCTTAGGGGAGGCCAATGAGTCACTAAAGACCCATTAGGGTCAAATCAAAAGGTAAAATGAACCAAAGTCAACTCAATCCTAAAATAGGTCAAACTAACTCAAGTTGACCCAACCTAGCCCAACTCACTTGGGCTATGCCCAAGTTGAGTGGCCCACTAGCTTTAGGAGGCTGATATTTACATGGAATGCCACTAAAAATTTGCAAATGATTACTAGAAGAGAGAAACTTCAAGTTTTCCCCTTAATGAAGAGAGAGAAAGAAGAAAGAGAGAGATAGAGGAGTTATGGAGGAGGCCATGGGTCACTCCTTCCACCTCCCTTAAGCAGCCTTTGGGATTCCCTGATGCTTATGATTCATCTCCCCATCAACTCCAACCCATAGACACCAAGAGTGGAGCCCAACCACCATGGTCGACCACCCTTTCACCTCCCCTCCCATGGAAAATATAAATCCCCCTATACAGCCCCCATTCCCACTTTTGGCCAACCCATCACCTTCAAAACATTCTTGGCAGTCGAAATGAGATATTGGATCGATGGTTTTGGTGGAGGATCGAGGAATCGAGCATGCTCGTCGGAGAGGAAAAATGCCACGACCAACCGCCGTCACCGCCGTCGTCGAACCCCAAACAAGATCCACTTCTCCTCCTCTCCCCTTGTGCTAGTATCTAGATAATATTAGGCTAAGAAATCGGGCTCAAACGAGCCGATCCAAGTGAGAAAAAATGGAGTTTTTCGGAAAATCATGGTGGCGGGTTCGCCGGAAACCGCCACCTTCGGCGGCCAAACCACCGCCGGGCGATAGCCATCACCTCGACGGAGGTGGTGGTGGAGGTGGTGGCCAGGGAAGTGGCAGGGTGGCCGGCAAAAGGCTTGGGAAGAAGCTACAAGCGGCGTTTTACGGGCTCTGTTTGGAGAAGAAGATGAATATAAATTATTATATTTATTTATATGATTTAGTGATTAAATACCGCTTAACATGCATCCTTGTGTTGCTGCCAAATGAGGCCCTTATAGGTCATTTCAGGAAGAGTCGTTAATAGGAAAGTTACAGGCATTTGGGTCTAATTTATTTTAAAACTAATTTCAACTCATTTGGGTCAGTTGTCTGACTACAACACTCAAAATGGTGCAGTCTATACATAAGGATATCCAGAGACTAAATTGAGTGCACCCATCAATCCAGCCATTCAAATGACTTGAGATTTGGTCTGGGAGTCACTATTACCTATACCTCTGATATATCCAAAAATGGGAATTTTTGGAAAACATTTTTCTATAGTTTTTGTAAAAAATTAATAAATATTGTATGATTTAATTTTTTTGTCTAATGACCTGACAATTCCCCAATATTTTGGTGGATGACCCTTAGGGTCATGATAGGTTATTGGTAAAAATCTCAGCCCATTTGGGGTTGATTTGATTAGGTCTTAGTGTGACCAAAGTTTGGCCCTAAGGGGGCAAATTAGGGCAAATGGTGTTTAATGGGTTGTGTGGCCAATCCTCACCCAAAAGGAATGAAACTTGGGACACTGACTACAAGTCATCTAAAACACCCCCACAAGAGATTTAGGGTGGTTTGGGGTTGAGATATCCAAAGACCCTAGTGTAAGCCCTTGGGTTGAGATTTGGATGCCAGTGAGGACATGGGATTGTATGTCCTTGGAACTTGGTTGGTGAGTTCCTAGAGTAAAAGTAGGCTTTAGAAAATGATTTTAGGATTTTTAGGAACTTACACACTCTTTAAAGTAATTATGGATAGTTTAGGGTACTTTGGTCCAATATTTAACATGCTCAAATGAATTTGGATACTCTTGAAAATTAGGCATTGAACTTGATTGAATGATATTGTTCCCTAGGAATTTTATTGTGAATTTTGGATTGGTAATCATAGTACTTCATTCGTAAATTCTAATTTTGATTTATTCACAAGATAATTATTTTAGAGTTATTTGCTTCCTAAAAAATGATGAAACTTACTTAGGGAATATTTTAGGACACAATAATGCTCTGTGAATTTTTAGAAAAATATTGGAAGACTTCTCATATAGGCTCCTTCATAAGTGCCCATTTGTTGAATATTATAATATAATTCATTATGTGATCAATTGGAGTTGGAAAATCATAATTCTTGGTCAGTAACCTTTTATGTTCATATTTATCAGCTAGTAATTTTCTCATAATTTTTGAATGTTTATTTTAATTTTTCCCTATTTATCATAATATTGTGGATAATTAATCAATAATTTGTTTGGAGGTCAAAACTTTTTTTCAAAAATTATGAATTTCAGTATTTGCTATTATTTTGATGATATACACTTGTCATAATTTTGTTGAGGCCATATATTTTCAGGAAATTATACTTTATGTTCAAAAGAATATGAGGCCTGATTCTTTAAAAATTACAATAAATACCAAATAAAGTAGGAAAATTATAATATTCTGGATTTATTCCTAAAATATCATGTTAGACCTCCAATAATAATCTTAGGTCATTTGGATGATTATTTGGAAGCTCACCATTCTTGCACATCATATAGTCCATTAGGTCTGCAGACAACAAAACCGTAGAATTAGGGAAACATGTGAATCTTGTATGGGGTAGTTGGTGTACTTGGTTTGGTTGAGAATGAATAAGGTCACCAATGGAAGGCAGGTTGTGAGAGCCTGGTTGACTAGGGGCAAGGTTATGCTCGGGATCGACGGTGGATCGTCTATTCCTGGAGAAAGAGGCTAAATACACTTAGGGTTAATTCAAGTGTAATGCTAAGAGAGTTTAGGATATGGGTATATACCAACAATAATAAGTACCTTGCGAAAGAGAGATTTATGCTTCAGCCCATCGTAGTTCCTAGTGCCCTCGAGAGCCCTTCACAGGAAATGCTCTGGGCAGTCCAAGGTTAACCTTAAACCGTAAGACTAAAATGATTAAAGAGCAACTAGTAATTCTAAGTACTTCACTTTCAACCACCCCATGGTCATGGGAGGCTAGTTTGGTTTAGACTCACGAGTTTAAGGCCCGCAGGCCTAACCAAAATTTCAGGGACAAAATTATTATTTTTGTTTATTAAGATTTGTAACAACCCTCAAACAACTAGACTCCTAGGAGTGGTTTTGTCATGACTAGGTCATGACAAAACCCTAGGAAGCTCAAGGAGACCAGGTGAACTTGGGCATGAAGGTAGAAATCACCCTGGTCTGCAAATAACACATTCCAATTACCTAACCCAGGGTTTGACTTTAAAGCCTCATCTTGACTCTTTGACCCCACTATAACATCTCTAACCCATTAGGGGGTCCATTGGAGCACCTAGAACCCATTGGGGTCAACTAAAGTGGTCAAGTTGACCAAAGTCAACCCTAACCCTAAAATTGTCAAAGTTGCCTATTTAGGGCCAATGGACCTTCACCTTGACTCCTTGACCCCACCTGAACCTTCCTAACCCTTTAGGAAGTTCATTGGGCCACTAAGGGCTCATTGAGGTCAACCCAAGAGGTCAAGTTGACTAAAGTCAACCTAAACCCTAAAATGGTAAAAGTACCCTAATAAGGGTCAAGTGACCACCAAGGTGTCAAACCAACCATACACAAGTCTCCCTAGACCTTAGGGGAGGACAATGAGTTACTAAGGACTCATTGTGGTTAACTCAAAAGGTCAAATTGACCAAATTCAACTCAATCCTAAAATAGGTCAAACTAACTCAAGTTGACCCAACCTAGCTCAACTCACTTGGGCTAAGCCCAAGTTGAGTGGCCCACTAGCTTTATGAGGCTGATATTTACATGTAATGCCACTAAAACCTATAAATAATGACTAGGAGAGATAAACCTCAAGTTTTCCCCCTAATGGAGAGAGAGAAAGAAGAAAGAGAGAGAGAGGAGTTATGGAGGAGGTCATGGGTCACTTCTTCCACCTCCCCTAAGCAGCCTTTGGGATTCCCTGATGCTCAGGATTCATCTCCCCATCAACTCTAGCCCATAAACATCAATAGGGGAGCCCAACCACCATGGCCGACCATCCTTCACCTCCCCTCCCATGGAAAATATAAATCCCCCTATACAGCCCCCCATTCCAATTTTTGGCCAACCCATCACCTTCAAAACATTCTTGGCAGTCGAAATGAGGTATTGGATTGATGGTTTTGGTGGAGGATCGAGGAATCGGGCAAGCTCGCCGGAGAGGAAAAACGCCACGGCCAACCGTCGCCATCGCCGTCGTCGAACCCCAAATAAGGTCCACTTCTCCTCCTCTCCCCTTGTGTTAGTATCTAGATCAAATTAGGCCGAGAAATTGGGCTCAAACGGGCTGATCCAAGTGAGAAAAAATGGAGTTTTTCCGAAAAATCATGGTGGCGGGTTCGCAGGAAACCACCACCTCCGACGGCCAAACCATCGTCGGGCGATAGCCACCACCTCGACGGAGGAGGTGGTGGCGGTGGCTGGCCAGGGAAGTGGCCGGGTGGTCGGCAAAAGGCTCTGGAAGAAGCTACAGGCGGCGTTTTACGGGCTCTGTTTGGAGAAGAAGATGAACAATACCTGTATAAATTATTATATGATTTAGTGATTAAATATCCCGTAACATGCATCCTTTTGTTGTTGCCAAATGAGGCCCTTATAGGCCATTTCAGGAAAAGTGGTTAATAGAAAAATTGTTGGCCTTTGGGTCTACTTTATTTTAAATTTATTTCAACCCAAATGGGTCAGTGGTATGACGACAACACTCAAAATTATGCAGTCTATACATAGGCATAGCCATAGACTAAATTGAGTTCCCCCATCAATCCAGCCATCCAAATGACTTGATATTTGGAATAGGGGTCACTCTTACCTATACTTCTGACATATCCAAAAATGAGAATTTTTGGAAAACATTTTTCTATAGTTTTTGTAAAAATTTAATAAATCATATATGATTTAATTTTAGGGTCTAATGACCTCACAATTCTCCAATATTTTGGTGAATGACCCTTAGGGTCATGATAAGTCACTGATAAAAATCTCAGCTCATTTGGGGTTGATTTGATTAGGTATTATTGTGACCAAAGTTTGGCCCTAAGGGGGCAAATTAGGGCAAATGGTGTTTAATGGGTTGTGTGGCCAATCCTCACCAATAAGTAATGAAACTTCGGCCACTGACTACAAGTCATCTAAAACACCCCCACAAGAGATTTAGGGTGGTTTGGGGTGGAGATACCCTAAGACCTTAGTGTAAGCCTAGGGTTGAAATTTGGATGCCAGTGAAGGACATGGGACTGAATATCCTTGGATGGTCTTGGAACTTGGTTTGTGAGTTCCTAGAGTAAAAGTAGGTTTTGAAAAATGGTTTTAGGATTTTTAGGAACTTACACCCTCTTTAAAGTAATTATGGATAGTTTAGGGCACTTTGGTCTAATATTTAATTACATGCTCAAATGAATTTGGATACTCATGAAACTTAGGCAATGAACTTGATTGGATGATATTGTTCCCTAGGAATTTTATTGTGAATTTTGGATTGGCAATCATAGTACTTCATTCATAAACCCTAATTTTGATTTATTCACAAGATAATTATTTTAGAGTTATTTGCTTCCAGTAAAATGATGAAACTTGGTTAGGAAATATTTTAGGACACAATAATACTCTGTGAATTTTTATAAAAATATTGAAAGTATTCTCATATAGGCTCCTTCATAAGTGCCCATTTGTTGTATATTTTAATATAATTCATTTATGTGCTCAATTGAAGTTGTAAAATCATAATTATTAGTCAGTAACCTTCTCTAGTCATATTTATCATCTAGTAATTTTCGCATAATATTTGGATGGTTGGTTTAATTTTTCCCTATTTATCATAATATTGTGAATAATTAATCAATAATTTGTTTGAAGGTCAAAACTTTTTGGAAAATTGTGAATTTCAGTATTTATTGTTAATTTGATGATATACACTTGTCATAATTTTTCTGAGGCCTTATCTTTTCAGGAAATTATACTTGGTGTTCAAAAGCATATGAGGCCCGATTCTATAAAAATTACAATAAATACCAAATAAAGTAGGAAAATAATAATCTTATGGATTTATTCTTAAAATATCATGATAGACCCCCAATAATAATCTTAGGTCATTTGGATGATTATTTGGAAGATCATCATTTTTGCACATCATATAGTTCATTAAGTCTGCACACAGTAAAACCGTAGAATTAGGGAAACATGTGAACCTCGGTATGGGGTAGTTGGTGTACCTGATCTGATTGAGAATGAATAAGGTCATTAATGGAAGGCAGGTTGTGAGATCCTGGTTGACTAGGGGCAAGGTTGTGCTCGGGATCGACGGTGGATCGTCTTTCCCTAGAGAAAAAGGCTAAATACACTTAGGGTTAGTTCAAGTGTAATGCTAAGAGAGTTTAGGATATGGGTAGATACCAACAATAGTAAGTACCTTATGAATGGGAGCTTTGGGATTCAACCCATCGTAGTTCCTAGTGCCCTCGAGAGCCCTTCATAGGGAATGCACTGGGCAGTCCAAAGTTAACCTTAAACCGTAAGACTAAAATGATTAAAGAGCAACTAGTAATTCTAAGTAATTCACTTTAACTCACCTCGTGGTCACAAGAGGCTAGTTTGGTTTAGAATCATGAGTGGTAGGCTCGGTGGTGATAGGTATGGATTGGTTAGTCCTTGGAGCTAGTGGCTCAGAAGGTTGTTGTGACAGACGGGTTAGTCCGGGGAGCTGATGGCTCGAGAATTCATGGTTGCATGTGCATAAAGGTGGTGGGTCTTCAGTATTAGACAGTTGTTCGCGCTGACGTCAATACGTTGACTCGACAAGTATGGTTCTCACTAAGCCAAGGAAAAGTCTGACGGGTTTGTCAGCTTTTGTACGAGGTGACTCTGGTGTGTCCATCAGAAGCGTACGTAAGGGCTAGTCCTGGTAGTGCGGATACTCACCTAAGAGTGGGGTGGCCCAACCCACTGTCTCCGTTGGCCACTACGAAGGCTCCTAGGAGTGAAGCTAGCTTCCAAAATCGGGGAACTAAATGTCTGTGCGCATAGAGTCGTTTGTGTGTTGCACTTGTATGAACATAACATTAAATCTGCATAACATAGAATATCATGTCATTATTGCATTTAAACCCCTACCCATATCATATAAATTGGTATGCGACTTTTTATACGACAAGTCTTACAAAATGACCCCTTAATCTATAAGTTTGTATGAGAATTCTTATAAATTAAGGTTACTTTTAATATAGTTTGTTCACTTTACTATTTTTACTGCTCTGTATTTTACTTTGTTTACATTACTGCTTCATTGCTATTGTTCTTTTGTACATACTCCTGCTATGGTAGTTGTCACCTGCTCTTGTTCATTCTACACCTTAAATATCTTTTCTTTCCTCCTCCCCGCACGGTGCCTAGGAGTCGCTGGGGTGAGGCGAGGACGATAGTGGCTTAGTCTTTTGACTAATAGTCGGTGGACCACATCATTTTAGGAATTAGAGGTGATGTATCAGTCACAAGAGGATGGTAGGATTTGAGGAGCAGTTGTTGCGCACTACTGCTACTACTCGGCGACAGGTCGAGGATGAATTTCAATTTGCTTCCGCTTAGATATTGTGAGTTGTAAGAGAGATCATTTGTATTAGACATGTATCGAGCTTAAGCCCATTTTCTACTCTCTTGTATACTTTGTACTCATTGTAGACTATTTCTCTTATATATATTGATCGTTTTAGCCGACAGGATCGACGCCGTGCGGTGGCATCTAACTTGATAGTTGGAGTCACCGTAAGGCGACAGTTCTGGGCATAAGACCCGGTGGTGAAGCAAAAATAAGGGGTCTTACATACCAAGTCCTTGAAGCCGTGTAATGTTTTCACGCCAGCATCCTCTGAAGCGAATTTTAGTGCCTTATACCGGCTCACAAAAGCATCCAAGTGAGCGTCGGGCACTGTGCATGCTAGAGAGGAAGCAGAACGAATTCCAAGCGGAGAAATGATTTAAGTCTCACGTTCTTGCCGAAAACCTCAGAGCTCTCTAGTCTCTGAAGTTGCTTGTATTCAAATAAAGGCCTAAGAGCCTTTTAAAAGTTTTCTATAAGGACATGTAGGTAATAGCTCCAGGGCGGATTTTGAGGTGGCGAATGATGTCGTTCCTTTTCGACACCTGGATCACCAATTTTCATGAAATGACAGAAATCCTCCCACCCACCACCCTGGCGGCCAGGGCAGTGGTGGTGGTCGACGACGACTAGAGGCGTCCATCGATGGCGATGACCGGATTCAGAGGTGACTGTCGCCATGCGTACGTAGGAGAAACGATCTAAGTCACACGTTCTCGCCAAGGTCAATGCTCCTTCCCTCGACTCTGAGCATTGCCTAAGTGAACAGTTGAAGGAAGCATTTTGGGATTTTGGCAGATATGGAGGTCGTGATCCGTTCCCCGTTGGAGCGTGTTCTGAACCCTCCTTTGGGTTACTTTGCAATTACAGAGGGATGCTTGAAAGCTAGCTTCCGGATCCCTCTGGGTGAAGAAGTTATCACAATCTTTCTATTTTGCGGTGTTCTAGTTATACAATTTTCCTTGGTGGGACTAACAAGGATCATGAGTCTGTTTTTCTTCTTTCGAGAGTCTGGCTCCCGTATGTTGGTCCGACATTTCCATAAGTGGTGCGATGTTTGTCTTAGTTCCTGTTGGAGTTGGTGATCGGACGGTCTGGCGGTCTGTCTTGACGGGTTGAAGACCGCGCGGTCTGGCGATTTCCCTTCAGCGATTTGGTTGCTGGGATATTGCTGTTTGGAGTCTGAGCGGTCTAGCGGTTTGTCGCAGGCGACTTGGAGACTGGGCGGTCTAGCGGTCTCCCATGGTGACTTCTCTTTCTCTCTGGTGGTAGCTGAGCGGTTAGCCCTTCTCATCTAACCGTGCGGCTTGTGCGGGTTGTTTTTGTATAGTTGCTTAGTCCTGTAATTTTTTAGTCTCACATCTCTAGTTTGTATTCTCTTCCTTCTCCTCCATTCTATACAAGAGAGGTCATACCTTTGTAATAGATACATTTTTTGGATAATAAAATTTTTGTTAATCCAATTCCAGTTTGTTCTTGTTTGTTTCTAACATGGTATCAAAGGACTCGATCTTTTCCGCCTGATTCGGTTCCTTTTTCTATCAGCGCGGCTTGTTCCTCTCTGGATGTCTGTTCGCACGATCTCTTTTCTCTTCTTCTCGTTGCTGCCCTCTGTGTGCGCGGCCTCTTTGTGCAACCTCTATTCTGCTTGCACGTCCTGTTCGTTTTCCCGCAGACTCCTTTCTGTTCGCGCGGTCTCTCTTCCTTCTGTTCGCACGGGCTGCTTTCTAGTCGCTCGACTTCTTTCCCTCTGCTTGGTTCTGCGACTTGGTCGTGGTTTTTTTCTTGCCACTAGTGTCTAACACCGTGACCGCTGCAACTCTTTTTCTCCTAGCCACCGCATTTTATCCCTGTTCGCGCGGCTTGTCTCCTAACCGTACGGCTTCCTTATTTTTCTACTATGGCACTTTCTGATGCTTCTACTGCCACCACTCCTATCGCCAATCCGCCTCCGCCTCTTCCTCCTACTCCTTTCGGGAACCTTGGCACCATTTACAAGCTTGTCGGCTCCAACTACCCGGATTGGAGTGTCTCCTTCACCTTTCTCCTTCGCTCGCAACGCAAAAACCACCATCTCATTGATGAACCTCCTCCTCCCACTTCCCCTCTGTTTGATGATTGGGATGCGAGCGATGCGCTTGTGCGTACTTTGCTCGCTAACAGCCTATCTGATGAATGCCTTCCCATCATCCGTCATGATGGGACGGTCAAGGCAGCTTGGCTTCATCTTGCTGCTTTGTACTCCAAGGGGCTCCGACGTCCCGCATCTATATATTGTATGCGGACCTCTTTACCCGTCCTACCTTGTCTCCTGCTACTGCCTACCAACAGGTTCAGGCTCTCGGGGCTGAGATTCTTCAGAATCGCCCCTTTTCTGCGGATTTGGCTCAACAACACAAGCACTTCCAAGAGCTTCTGGTTATGTGCTATCTTCTGTGGCTTCCTGATACTTATGATATGATCCGCTAGTAAATTCTGGGTGAGGCGGAATCTCCTACCTTAGATGCCACCGCTGCCCGCATCGCCGTTGTCACCTCTCTCCTTCAACGCCCTCTTCTGCCCGCTCCTCCTCCACCAGACAACTATGCTCACCAAACTCAGCGGAGTGTCTCCTTCCCGCTACCTCTGCTCTCACTGTGGCGCACCAGCCATACTATAGATTGCTGCTGGATGAAGCATCCCCATCTTCACCACTCTGGTGACTCTTCCGCCTCCTCTTCCAAGCCATCTGTCTCCGTGGTCACATCATCAGGTAGTGCCCACGTGGTGACTCAAGGTAAATGGATTATCGACTCTGGTGCGACTAATCACATGACGGGCAATCCTCAGTGCTTCTCTCTCCTCGAACAACATGAATTGTTGCCCCCGGTCCTCGTTGCAGACGGTTCTCCCTCCCCGGTTCATGGGTCAGGAGTGGTTCATGTTACTCCGTCTCTTTGCCTAGCAGACACTCTCTATGTGCCCAAGTTTCCGTGCAATTTATTGTCGGTTACCTCTTTATGCAAGCAGCTTCAGTGCTCTGTGGCGTTTACTCCGACTTCTTGTTCTTTTCAGGATCTGAGCTCCCAACAGACGATTGCTACTAGGAATGAGATCGGCGGCCTCTACTTCCTCGATAATATTTCTTCCATGTCCGCCTTCTCTTCTTCTTATACGGATCTTTTCCAGTGGTATCTCCGCCTCGGTCATCCTCCTCCACGGATTCTACATCAGATTCTGCCCCACCTCCCTCCTTCCAGTACCCCTCTCAACTACGACGCTTGTTAGCTTGGCAAGAATCACCGTTCCTCCTTCCCGCCGAAGCAAGGTCGGTGTTCTACCCGTCCGTTTGATCTAGTTCACTCTGATGTCTGGGGACCTGCTCCTACCCTCACCATTGGTCGGGGTAGTTCTTATTTTGTTACATTTATTGATGATTTTTCTAGATGTACTTGGGTGTATATATTACGAGATCGCTCTGAAATTTTTAATGTATGGCTCTCTTTTTATCAATGAATTAAAACTCAATTTGGTGTTTGTATTAAAACCTTTCGCTCAGATAATGCAAAAAAATATTTGAGTCATGCTTTTACCTCTTTCTGTGTGTAACATGACATTATTCATAGGACTAGCTGTGTTTATACCTCCCAGCAAAATGGGGTGGCGGAACGCAAAAATCGTCGCCTCTTCGATATCGCTTGCACCTTGATGGCCCAGATGCATATTCCTCGCTCCTATTGGGGCTATGCTGTTCTCCTTGTCTGCTACCTCATCAATCACATTCCCTCCACGGTCCTCCACGGGTATACCCCATTCTTCATTCTGTATCCGGGCAAGGAGCCTTTTCCTCTCCCTCTCCGGATCTTTGGGTGCACTGCCTTTGTGCATGCTCCATCTGCCACCCGTGATAAGTTCTCCCCTCGCTCGACCAAATGCGTCTTTCTGGGGTACTCCACCACTCAGAAAGGCTATTGTTGCTTTGATCCCGTTCTTCGTAAGCAGTTCATCTCCGCTGATGTCACCTTCTTCGAGAATGCCTCCTACTTCTCGGATGACTCCTCTCTTCTTCCTCTGACTTCTGATACTCCTGCTGTCCCCTTCGTACCCTTGTCTCCTACTGCGGTCTCACCTCCTACACCATCTCCATCCACTCCTCTCCCTCCACCTCTCTCTCCCTCTTCTCCGCCACCGTCTCCCTCCGCTCCGATGTCGTCGCCCTCTACTCCTGGGCCAGCTCTCTCTGCTACGGATGCTCCGAATGCCGAGGGACCCGCTGACCTGGATCTTCCTGTTACTCTTCGCAAAGGGGTGCAGACGTGTACCCTGCACCCCCTTGCGGCTGTTTTTTCATATGATTGTGTTACCTCTTCCTGCAGGGCCTTTGCACTGGCTATCTCTGCCACTACCACACCCCGTTCCTACTAGGAGTCTCTTGCTATTCCTCATTGGAAGACGACCATGGATGAGGAAATGACAACCCTCACTGAGCGGGGTACCTGGACTCTTGTTTCTCCTCTCTTCGGCACATATGTTGTAGGCTGCCTTGTGGTCAAATTTGGCCTGGACGGCCATGTGGATTGTTATAAGGCCCGCCTTGTTGCGAAGGGCATTACTCAAACCTATGTGGTTGATTACTTTGACACCTTCTCTCCTGTGGCTCATCTCAGCACTATCCGGGTTCTCCTATCTATGGCGGTCAATAGAGATTGGCATATTTCCCAACTTGATGTCAAGAATGTATTCATTTATGGTGATCTTCAGGAGGCTGTCTACGTGAAGAAACCTCCTGGGTATGTTGCTCAGGGGGAGACATGAGTATGTCAGCTGAAGAAGGCAATCTATGACCTCAAGCAAAGCTCTCAGGCTTGGTTTGACAAGTTTAGCGGCATCATGGTGGCTGTGGGTTTTGCGCGAAGCTTTACTGATCACTCGCTATTCATTCGCAAAACCTCCCCGGGACTGGTGGTTCTTGCTGTGTATGTTGATGATATTCTTCTCACTGGCGATGACCAGGAAGGGTTAGCCATGACAAAGCGGCATCTTCGTCAACATCTGGTCACGAAAGATATGAGCCCTCCAAAGTACTTTTTGGGGATCAAAATCTCTCAGAAGCCCAAATCCTTAGGCCTCTCCCAGCGTAAGTATGCTCTTGATCTATTAAAAAAAGGCAAGGTTGACTGGAGCAAAACCTGTCCGATGCCCCATGGCAACTGGAGAAGACAAAACCTGGACAGATGATTCGCCTCCTCTTTCAGATATTACAATATACAGGCGTCTGGTTCGTAAGCTCATATATCTCATAGTGACCAGGCCCGACATTTCCTATGCCGTGGGCAAGATGAGCCAATTCATGCAAGCTCCTAAGGAGTGCCATCTACAGTCCGCCTTGCGAATCTTGGAGTATGTCAAAGCAGCGCCTGAGAAAGGATTACTCTTTCAAAAGAATGGTCATCTAAGGGTTGAAGCATACTCAGATGCGAGTTATGCTGATGACAAAGGGGATCGCCAGTCCACCTCGGGTTTTTGCACCTTTGTTGGCGAAAATCTAGTGAGCTTGAAGAGCAAGAAGCAGTCTGTTGTTTCTAGGTCCAGTGCAGAAGCGGAGTATCATAGTATGACATCGACCACTTTTGAGTTAAAGTGGTTACGAGCTCTCATGCTGGATTTAGGAGAGGTCTACTGTCACAACCCGCATTTTCTCCGAATAAAAGTATTATCAGAGTATGAGAAAACGCGCGTCATGATGCCACGTTAAGCAGGGGATAACTGCTGACGCTCAGGCAAAACCATCTACTACACTTTATGAAAGAAATTTATTAGTTTAATGATTAGAAAATCAGTTATACTTTAGAGGTCGTATCCCTCGGCTCGGTGGATCACCTAGTCCACATTTAAAAACTATACTTAAGCGCTGCGGAAAAATATTTTATTCAGGTTTGACATCCTAAGAAGTGCATAAGAGCCCTAATCTTACATAATAATTATATAATCTGTTAGTTGATTAAAAAACATATCACAATAGCTAGCAACCTAGCATCAATCCTCCCCAGAGCAAGTAGACTATCTCCAGAAAATGGTAGCAGCAAAAGTAATATATCTTGTACAAAGGTAAAAATTACCAGTGGGCGCCAGAACAGCCATGACGTTGACTGAGAATCACTCACCCAATGCCCTCCGCAAGAATAGCTCTGGCATTGAGTGAGCTATCCTCACTTAATGTCAAAACAGCCATGACGTTGAGTGAGGTCCACTCCCTCAACGCCTTCAGCAAAAGAGGCAGCGGCGTTGAGTGAGCTAACCTCACTCAACGTCAAAACAACTATGGCGTTGAGTGAGGTCCACTCCCTCAACGCCTTTAGCAAAACCACAAAACCCAACGGTGGCGTTGAGTGAGTCCACCTCCCTCGACGCCCAAGCAGCTTTGGCGTTGAGTGAGGCCAACTCACTCTACGCCAAAGTTCACTCCGCAGGAAAACCCTAAACCATCGCAAACTAGAGGAGGTCGGCGGGAATGCCGACTGATTCTCGCCGAATCGGCGGGAATGCAGGATGATTCTCGCCGAATCGGCGGGAATCCAGGATGATTCTCGCCGATCGGCGGGAATCCAGGATGATTCTCGCCGATCGGCGGGAATCCAGGATGATTCTCGCCGATCGGCGGGAATCCAGAATGATTCTCGCCGAATCGACGGGAATCAAGGATGCTTCTCGCCGATCGGTGGGAATCACTAACGATACACGTCGAAATCGGCGGGAATCACTTGGTGATTCCCGTCGATTTTGACTTAGACGAAAATTCTCACTCAATCACCCCACCACTCAGCCGCAAGGAACAGACCAAACTATGACTTTGAGTGTGTCCACCACACTCAACGCCAAGTTCGGGCAGCTTTTGGCTTTGAGTGTGTGCACCACACTCAACACCAAAACCCGAGAGTCTACCAAGACTGGTTCTAACCAGAGCCCTACCACAACTTCCTCCCTCACTTTCTCTCTCTTGGCCCCACCCGTAAAAGTACCCAACTAGAACTACAAATCTGGAGTCTAAATGGTGAACACAACTAGCAGGTTGAGCAAACAATACAAGGAGGGGGCTCATAGGAGAATCTAGGCCCTAAAATTTAGCAAGATAAAAGAGAATATGCTTTGTTTCTACCCTAGGGCTAACCGGGAAACATTCCAAAATTCAAAAGAACAACAATGGCAAGGGCAAGAATACCACTTGCCTCGATTTCCGGCGAAGCTTGGTCGGCTTTCCCCCTCTTCGTTCTGCACTAGAAGGAGCAGCACCTAATAAGCAAACCCGCACTTTAAAGGCGGAGAACCACAAGAAACCGAAAATCCAAGCCTCCTAATACTCCCCGAAAATAAAATCTCTTATCGTAGAAATGAAGGTCTGAGCGAGAGCAGACAATGCCGCTTTCGGAATCGAAATCCGTCCACAAACACTCCCGGAATCGCCGTCCGAAGGAGAAGCAGGTCCGGCGGTTTCCTCTGTTTTCCGCGAACAGGAGCAGCGGTTTCGGTCTTGGGGAGAAGAAGAGAGGAGAAGTGGGCCCGCCACTTCTTAATAAGGCTTTTAAACAAGCTTTAAAGTATCGGTTCAGCAAAACCGAACCCAACCGCCTGCTCCTTAAATTAAAAAAAGAGAGAATTTCTTCTAGTCTTCACTAATGGCACACCCAAAGCGACGCGAAAACCAAACTACCTCGAAATTCGACGAAATTCGCACCGTAGCTAAATATCCACGCTACGAAAACAACGGCGAAGTCAAAACTAACTTTCGACAAACAGAACTCGAGTTATACCCTCCGAAGCCAAAACACAAGCATCTCCCGAGAGGCCACACCGGGTCACCCAAAACGACTCGGCTTGTTAGGGAGATATTGCCAACAAGCTATAAAATAGGGCACCCAGTTCTGAGGAGTTAAGACCACACTCCATAGATGGCGCAAGCCAAAAAAATGCGTCGACGTAACGCCAAACGAGAATTTAAATAATCGCAGAAAAAATCGGGGGGGGGGGGGGTTACAGTCACTCCCCCTAAAAGAAAGTTTCGTCCCGAAACTTTACGCACAACACTTCTACTATAGAAGGAAAGTAATAATCCAAACATTACAAGAAGAAAAACAAACCAAACTAATCAGGGAAACAGCTGAGGGTAAGCCTCCCTCATAGGCGACTCTAACTCCCAAGTCGCGCTCTCCAAATCCTGATTCCTCCAAAGAACTTTCACCATCGGAATAGACTTCTTTCGCAGCACCCGTTCCTGAGTATCCAAAATACGGACCGGCACTTCAACAAAAGAGAGGTTGGGCTCCAACTGGGGCACAATGTCCAAGACTTTCCCACTGCTGCGCACGCACTTCCGCATTTGGCTAACATGGAAAACATTATGAACACCTGGGAAGTTTGCTGGCAAATCCAACCTGTAAGCTGACACGCCAATCCGCTCCAAAATCTTAAACGGGCCCACATACCTCGGGTCCAATTTCCGATTCTTACCAAACCTCTTTACACCAACCATCGGGGAAACCTAAAGAAATACAAGGTCCCCTACAGAAAACTCCAAGGCAGACCTACGCCGATTGTCGTTCTTCTCGTACCTCTCCTGAGCTATACGAAGCTTCTCTCGAATAAGCTTCACTGCGACTTCCATTTCCTCGAGCGCATCAGGACCCAACAATGGCCTCTCACCAGCCTCAGCCCAAAACAACGGAGTTCTGCAGCGCCTCCCATACAAGGCTTCGAACGGAGCCATCTGCAAGCTCTCCTTATAACTATTGTTGTATGCAAATTCCATAAGTCGCAGCCGCTCGTCCCACGCTCCACCGTAGTCTGAAAATGTAGCATCGGATCATATCCTCAACTATCTGATTCACCCGCTCTGTCTGCCCATTAGTCTGTGGGTGGTACGCAGTAGAATACCTCAGATCCGTACCCAAACCCTCTTGCAGACTCTGCCAAAAATGAGAAGTAAACCGGGAGTCTCGATCAGAAATGATGCTAACCGGCACACCGTGCAGTCGGATGACTTCATTCAAGTACAACTCCTCTATCTTCTTCATCGGGTAATCAATCTTATATGGCACGAAGTGAGCACACTTCGTCAGTCTATCCACTATAACCCAAACGGAATCAAATCCCCTCGGGGATCGCGGTAAACCCGTGATGAAATCCATAGATATACTTTCCCACTTCCAAGTCGGGATCTCTAACGGAGTCAACTTGCTACCAGGCCTTCCATGATCGGCCTTCACCCGCTTGCAAGTGTGGCACTCCACAACAAATCGGACTATATCTCCTTTCATGCCATACCACCAGGCAATTTGCTTTAAGTCACGATAGATCTTTGTAGATCCTGGATGGTAGGCAACGCTGGATCCATGAGCCTCTATGCAAACCATACCCCGAATGTCCCCAACCGCGGGGATGCAAAATCTGACGCGGTACTTCAAAGTTCCCGCATCATCGATGGAATAATCCAGCAACTCTCCTC
Organism: Platanthera zijinensis; assembly: GCA_039513925.1. Classification (NCBI taxonomy): domain Eukaryota; kingdom Viridiplantae; phylum Streptophyta; class Magnoliopsida; order Asparagales; family Orchidaceae; genus Platanthera; species Platanthera zijinensis. Next base: position 47,171,573 of record CM077087.1, on the reverse strand, counting down.
ACTCAGTCCTGGAGTATAAGTGTAGAAGATCCGGTTCGTCCTTCTAGGTGAAGTCTGGTCAAAGAAATCCAAGACGGCTCTTCCACTGACAAACTACTCTGCAGGCCACAGCATCCCACTGATATATCCATAAGGAGAGACTCCTCCACTAAACGATCGGCGGTGAGATTAAAGATCTTTCCCGTCTTACGGCTCAGGGCGTCGGCCACCACATTGGCCTTGCCTGGATGATACTGGATCTCTACATCATAATCGGCCACATACTCTAGCCACCGACACTGGGGCAGATTTAACTCCTTCTGCGTGAACACGTACTTCAGGATCTTATGGTCGGTGAAGATCTTGCACTGAGCCCCATAAAGTAGGTGTCTCCACAATTTCAACGCATAAATAACCGCTGCGAACTCGAGGTCATGCGTAGGATAATTCTTCTCATGATTCTTCAGTTGCCTTGACCCATAGGCAATCACCTTACCAACCTGCATTAATACGCATCCCAGACCTAAATGCGAAGCATCCACGTATACATCATATCCACACCCTCAGCAGGCAGGGTCAGAACGGGAGCAGTGCACAATCCTAGAAAGCTCCTGATCTCCTCTTTAACTCCAGGAAGGCTTCTTCGCACATCTCGCTCCAAACAAAAGCCACGTTCTTCTGAGTCAGCTTAGTCAAAGGTGCAGCTAGGGTAGAGAAACCCTTCACAAACCTCCTGTAGTAGCCGGCCAATCCTAGAAAGCTCATGATCTCTTTGGACGTGCCCGACCTACTCCAATCCATCACTGCTGCGATCTTTTCCGGGTCAACCGAGATCCCATTCTTATTCACCACGTGGCCCAGAAACGAGACCTGAGGTAACCAAAATTCGCACTTGCTTAAATTGGCGAATAACTTATGGTTCCTCAACTCCGATAGAACCAAGCGCAGATGCTGCTCATGCTCCTCAGCACTGCGAGAATAAACCAACACGTCATCGATGAAGACCACCACAAACTTATCTAAGAAATCCTTGAATACCCGGTTCATCATATCCATGAACACTGATGGAGCGTTGGTCAATCAAAACGACATCACTAAGAACTCAAAATGTCCATGCCTCGATCTAAACGCAGTCCGTGGAATATCTGTCTCACGAATCCTAAGCTGATGATAGCCTGAACGAAGGTCAATCTTGGAGAAGACCGTGCTACCGCGCAACTGGTCAAATAAATCATCGATCCTCGGCAGAGGGTACCTGTTCTTAATTGTGACTTTGTTCAACTCCCTATAATCGATGCAAAGCCGCATTGACCCATCTTTCTTCTTCACAAATAGAACAGGAGCACCCCAAGACGACGAACTCTGCCTGATAAGCCCTTTCGTCAACAACTCATCTAACTGGCCTCACAACTCCTCTAGCTCTCGAGGGGCCATCCGGTACGGCGCCTTAGCAATAGGACGTGTACCCGGCTCCAAATCGATCACAAACTCAACATCCCGCTCGGGAGGAAGATCAGGAAGCTCATCAGGAAAAACATCGGCGAAATCACGAACAACTGGAATCTCCTCTAAGCGCGGTACACTAACAGCGGTCCCAACCACCGAGACCAAACAAGCAAAACAATCCGAAAGAAAAAACTTCTGAGCACATACCGTAGAGATGACAGGGGAATCCTGGCTCAGATCTGCATACACGCTTCCGGGCTGACCGTCGTCCCTGATGAAGTCCAAGCGCTTCCCTTTGCACTGAATGACTGCATCATACCTAGACAGCCAGTCCATGCCCAAAATAACATCGAAGTCCTCCAGATCAATCATCTTCAGGTCTGCCTTCGCAAGGAAGTCCCCCAACAAAACATGGCAATCTAACATGCCCAAATCTGACAACACAGATTCACCAGAGGGGAACTTGACACGAAAGGTATCCCGAACTCGATCTAAAGTCAACCGATGTCGCTCTACAAAAGCTCTAGCCACGAACGAGTGGGTAGCGCCAGAGTCAAACAGAACCCGCGCCCAACGGTTCTTCACCTTAAACTTCCCTATAGGAACATATATAACTAAGGAACTACCACAACAATACTACAAATATTCTAGCAAGACAAGAACAAAACATTCAGGCTGGAAAGACAACTAACCTGAGATGACCTGAGTCGAAGCTTCAACCTCCTCGGAAGAGATCACGTTCAGCTTTCCCTTTCCCTTATCCACACGTTGAGGTGGAGGTAATGCCTGAAGAGGAACTGCATGAAGAGCAGGCTGGACCTGAGGACACCTAGACTTGATGTGTCCCTTCTGCCCACACTGAAAACAGACCTTATCCTTTGACCAGCACTGGGCAGCATCATGCCCGGGTCGCTTGCAAACAGAACAGGAGACATCTCTCCTAGGAGCACCCTGAATCACATGAACCTGCTCCTTCCTCTGAGCTGCTGCCCTCTTGAAACGTCTCTCGAGAGGGTGGCCTGACCGGCCACAGAAACTGCACACCACTTTGCTCTTCTTTCTAGGAACCGTACCAGGTACCTGGGGTTTCTTTTCCTCCACAGACTTCCTCTTATCCTTCCTACTTTGTTGTCCTCTGCTCTTCACGGTCTCAATAGCTTCCACCTTCAGAGCAGCCTCCACTACTCCTACATAAGTCTCTGACCCACAAGCACCGGCAACTGTTGTACCTCACTCCTCAAACCACCGAGAAATCGCTTAACTCGATCGGCCTCAATGCTGACCAATCCAGGGGCAAAACGGCTCAACTTGCTGAACTCTATCTCATACTCACCCACCGTGAGTTGCCTTTGCTTCAGATGGAGGAAGTCGTTCATGAGGCGGTCACGCTCGACCGAGGGTAAGAACTTCCTCAACAACATCTCCTTGAACACCTCCCAAGAGCATCCAGCTACCAAGCTCTCCTTCTCTTTCAGCCACCAATTCTTAGCCAAACCTTTAAGCTGATAGGCAGCTATCATCACCCTCTGATCGTCTGCAATCCATGAGTACGAGAACATCTCCTCCATGGAGATCAGCTAGTCGTCTATCACCATAAAATCTGCCTTCCCGTCATAAGTGGGAGGGCTCAGCCTCTGAAACTGCGAGATGAAGGCCATCTCCATTGGCACCACCACTGGAGGTCTTAAGGGTGCAGGAGGGGGAGGAACAGCAATCCCCCCTGCAGGGCCTTGCACTCCCTGAGTCTGACCTGCCACAATTGCCACCAAAGACTGGATTTGGGCTTGCACCTCCACCAACTGCCTGGTCAAGGAATCGCTACTCTGCCGCAAGCTTTCGATTACCGCATCATTCTGAGCTCCAGATGACTCACCCTCAGACAGGGGAGTCGATCTAGTTGAAGGACGTCTCGTCATCCTAAAGTCAAAGCTACACTAGTTAGATCTTAATACAACGGCTAGACCCAACTACAAGTATAGACAATACATATATAGATATGAACTTAAAGCTGCTAAACTTGCTCTGGGAGTTTTTTTTTACAAAAAATTGATGTTATGCCCTAACCTAGGATGGTTAACCACCACCATACTAATTCTAGTGCTTAGATCGGGAATGCATGACTTTATATTATTTTTGACTCGAAAACTTATGTGTGTACATATGTCATCCTGCCAGTCTTTAGCTTGGCACGTTGTGCTTATGCAATGTTATGCTATGCATGTTTGTGCTATGCATTCTAAAAAGGCCCTAATGCATGTTATGAGCGGCGTACGCATGAAAATGTTATGCATCCCATACTACATAACATTCACATGCAACGAAGGAAAGAAAATGTGTTAGTCGCAGCCATGTGGTGAGGTTATGCATCCCAAACTACATAACTCTCACATGTTGCCCCTATGGTGGATCCATATACGAACACATATTATGCATCACATACTACATAATATGCCTCGTATACTTTATATTATGCTATGAGTGTAGTGTTCGTGCTTTTGCCAAGACGTGCTGATGACATATTGGTGTGCGAATGACATGATGCTGAACTACTAAAGCAATCAAAGGAAGGTTGCCCGACTAACTTGTCAAGCAACCTCCCTCTGATACCAACTGTCACAACCCGCATTTTCTCCGAATAAATGTATTATCAGAGTATGAGAAAATGCGTGTCATGATGCCACGTCAAGCAGGGGATAACTACTGACACTCAGACAAAACCATCTACTACACTTTATGAAAGAAATTTATGAGTTTAATGATTAGAAAATCAGTTATACTTTAGAGGTCGTATCCCTCGGCTCGGTGGATCACCTAGTCGACATTTAAAAACTATACTTAAGCGCTGCGGAAAAATATTTTATTCAGATTTGACATCCTAAGAAGTGTATAAGAGCCCTAAGAGGACCACTTATGTCATGCAAGACTCTACATTTAATTTATATTATATATAAGGAAACGATCTTTATACGTTTTTGGAAAATAGTGATTTACCTTTATAAAACATGCTGATCATGCAATAATCTTATAATAATAATAATTGTAGTTTTAAAATAACTAGCAACCTAGCATAAATCCTCCCCAGAGACGGTAGACTATATCCAGAAAATAGTAGCAGCAAAAGTAATATATCTAGTACAAAGGTAAAAACTACAAGTGGGCGCCAGAACAGCCATGGCGTTGAGTGAGAATCACTCACCCAATGCCCTCCGCAAGAACAGTTCTGGCGTTGAGTGAGCTATCCTCACTCAACGCCAAAACAGCCATGGCGTTGAGTGAGGTCCACTCCCTCAACGCCTTCAACAAAAGAGGCAGCGGCGTTGAGTGAGCTAACCTCACTCAACGCCAAAACAACTATGACGTTGAGTGAGGTCCACTCCCTCAACGCCTTTAGCAAAACCACAAAACCCAACGGTGGCGTTGAGTGAGTCCACCTCCCTCGACGCCCAAGCAACTTTGGCGTTGAGTGAGGTCAACTCACTCTACGCCAAAGTTCACTCTGCAGGAAAACCCTAAACCATCGCCAACTAGAGGAGGCCGGCGGGAATGCCGACTGATTCTCGCCGAATCGGCGGGAATGCAGGATGATTCTCGCCGAATCGGCGAGAATCCAGGATGATTCTCGCTGATCGGCGGGAATCCAGAATGATTCTCGCTGAATCGGCGGGAATCAAGGATGATTCTCGCCGATCGGTGGGAATCACTGACGATACACGTCGAAATCGGCGGGAATCACTTTGTGATTCCCGTCGATTTTGACTTAGACGAAAATTCTCACTCAATCACCCCACCACTCAACCGCAAGGAATAGACCAAACTATGGCTTTGAGTGTGTCAGCCACACTCAACGCCAAGTCCGGGCGGCTTTTGGCTTTGAGTGTGTGCACCACACTCAACACCAAAACCCGAGAGTCTACCAAGACTGGTTCTAACCAGAGCCCTACCACAACTTCCTCCCTCACTCTCTCTCTCGGCCCCACCCGCAAAATCACCCAACTAGAACTACAAATCTGGAGTCTAAATGGTGAACACAACTAGCTGGTTGAGCAAACAGCACAAGGAGGGGGCTCATAGGAGAATCTAAGCCCTAAAATTTAGCAAGATAAAAGAGAATATGCTTTGTTTCTACCCTAGGGCTAACCGGGAAACATTCCAAAATTCAAAAGAACAACAATGGCAAGGGCAAGAATACCACTTGCCTCGATTTCTGGCGAAGCTTGGTCGGCTTTCCCTCCTCTTCGTTCTGCACTAGAAGGAGCAGCACCTAACAAGCAAACCCGCACTTTAATGACGGAGAACCACAAGAAACCGAAAATCCAAGCCTCATAATACTCCACGAAAATCAAATCTCTTACCGTAGAAACGAAGGTCTTAGCGATAGCAAGACAACGCCGCTTTCAGAATCGAAATCCGTCCACAAACACTCCCGGAATCGCCGTCCGAAGGAGAAGCAGGTCCGGCGGTTTCCTCTGTTTTCCGCGAACAGGAGCAGCGGTTTCGGTCTTGGGGAGAAGAAGAGAGGAGAAGTGGGCCCGCCACTTCTTAATAAGGCTTTTAAACAAGCTTTAAAGCATCGGTTCAGTAAAACCGAACCCAACCGCCTGCTCCTTAAATTTTAAAAAAAGAGAATTTCTTCTAGTCTTCACTAATGGCACACCCAAAGCGACGCTAAAACCAAACTACCTCGGAATTCGATAAAATTCGCACCGTAGCTAAATATCCACGCTACGAACACAATGGCGAAGTCGAAACTAATTTTCGACGAACAGAACTCGAGTTATACCCTCCCGAAGCCAAAACACAATCATCCCCCGAGAGGCCACACCGGGTCACCCAAAACGACTCGGCTTGCTAGGGAGATCTTGCCAACAGGCTACAAAATAGGGCACCCAGTTCTAAGGAGTTAAGACCACACTCCACAGATGACGCAAGCCAAGAAAATGCGTCGACGTAACGCCAAACGAGAATTTAAATAATCGCAGAAAAAATCGGGGGCGTTACATCTAACACCATCATCTACCTATGTTCTGTGATAACAAGGCTGCCATATACATCTCCAAGAATCCGGTCTTCCATGAAAGAACCAAGCACATTGAGGTTGACTGTCATTTCATTCGTGAAGAAATTTTGAAGGAACAAATTTGCACTCCCTTCGTCACTTCTGATAAAGTGCTAGCTGACATCTTCACCAAGCCAATATCCGTCTCGTTTCTTCATATTTGCGACAAGCTGGGCATGATCGATATATATACTCCAGCTTGAGGGGGAGTGTTGGAGTTGGTGACCTGGCGGTCTGTCTTTGCGGGTTGAAGACCGCGCGGTCTGGCGGTTTCCCTTCAGCGGTTTGGTTGTTGGGCTGTTGCTGTCTGAAGTCTGAGCGGTCTAGCGGTTTGTCGCAGACGACTTGGAGACTGCGCGGTCTAGCGGTCTACCATGTCGACTTCTCTCTCTCTCTGGTGGTAGCCGAGCGGTTAGCCCTTCTCATCTAACCACGCGGCTTGTGCGGGTTGTTTTTGTATAGTCGCTTAGTCCTGTAATTTTTTAGTCTCACATCTCTAGTTTGTATTCTCTTCCTTCTCCTCCATTCTATAAAAGGGAGGTCATACCTTTGTAATAGATATAATTTTTGGATAATAAAATTTCTGTTAATTCAATTCAGGTTTGTTCTTGTTCGTTTCTAACAGTTCAGACGACCAGATTGAGGTGTGAAGTAATAAAAGGTGGCTGGTGTTTGGATTTAGGAGGCTGCCTGAGATCTGGCAGGATCCTCTGAGGCACTGCCGCTGTTTTGAAGGACTGGAGTATGACTTTACCCCGATGTTGCGCTTTGAAGATCCTCATGAGCTCGCGGTTGTACTATATAATATCGGTGGATTTGTTGCTTATAAGAGATTGATTCTTGTAGGGCTCTCGACGAACGTGGATCAGAGCTGTGTCATCCCGCTAGAGTATGGTATGTAAGAAGAGAAAGTTAGTGTTCATGCAGGTGTCGGGGGGAGGCGATGTGAAAACCAAAGGAAGGTTGGTATCAGTGATATGTGAATCAAGCAATGTATGATATTTTGTGACTTTTGCATCAAAGAAATTGAGTTAGCTAATAGGACAATTACTCATTTCAGCAAGAATGGTTGGAATAATTTGAAGGCAAATTTTCAAGAGCAGACTGAAAAGATTTATGAAAAAGTGCAAATGAAAAAAAGTGATCATTTTAAAAAGAATGGAAATTGTTGCATGAGCTAAAACGAGGGGAGATCGGACTTGGTTCGAATACCTCAAAAAAAACAATAGATGCATTAGACGAGTGGTATGAGACTAATGAGAGGTTAAAAGGTGAACATTTTAATTACATTTGTATTTCAATATTTTCATTAAAATTATATAATATATTTTATTAATTAGGTTGTTTCAAATGAAAAGATGTTTTGATATGCATTCATTCACCTAGAGTTAGAGGGTAAATTTAATAAAGAGAGAGTAATGTCTAAGGGTGATAATGATGCAAATGAGTTTAATCTCAAGCCACCAAACGATAGAAGGGAAAGAGGAAAGCATCTCGTTCGACACTAGATGAATTGGTAGAATCTTCAAAGGATAATGGTCGGCTTTTGATGGAGCCCCCAAAATCTTCATGCACAATCACAATTTTGCAAACACTAGAAGAGTTTGAAAGACTCCCTAAAATACGTGGAGATTACAAATTTCGTGATTTCGCAATTACGTTCATGATGGAGAAGAATCTTATGGGGACTTTTATGTGTCTCCAAAGGACTTAAAGTTCAAAAGACTACCTACTCGTTGCACTAGGTGGTCACATTAGTAAAGGTGTTCTTGTTTTGTGTTTTATGTTTTTCATTATTAATGTTCTATCTTGTTGTTTCCTTTAACAAAAAGTTTAAAATATGTACGTAGTATGCACCGTATTATGTAAGAACTTGTGTAGAACTTTAAGTTGGTTATGGTTATGTAATCTATGTTTTAAATTTGAATTTTTGTATCATGTGTTACTCTATCTATATTGATGCCGTTTGCATTTTTGCTCCTCTTTACTTGTGTGATATTATTTTTATATAATGGCAACACATTGTTAGGTGATGATGCAAATTATTTTAGTGATGAATACAAGCTTGCAAGAATGCGTTTTTGTACAAGTTATCATCAATTGTTAACAAAGATGATATTTGTACTGTATGAACCAAATTCTATTTGGAACTCTCCAATCTAGTACATGACATCGAATCAAACATGTGATAAATGAGTGAGAAAGTTACTACGTGGTGCTCCAGTTAGATTTAATAATTCTTTAAGGATGTCACAACGAATCTTTCTTAATATTTAGCAATCACTGCAAGCAAACTGCGGATTAGAAGGATCAATGCTTACCATAATTAAAGAGGGGCTTGAAATTTCACTATACATATTGTCGCATGATGAATCTATTTGAGAAGCATGCGAGTGTTTTCAACACTCAATAGAGACCATCGGTAGATATTTTGCTTAGGGCATCCGTGCTCATATGCAATTATCTGAAGATGCTATAAAGCTAGCAGAAAGGTACTGTTGCGGTTTGCTCAATGCTCTCGGTAGACCGGTTCCGAATCGGTCCGTCTTAGCCCCGGGCGATCGAGTACACGCACAGTCAAAGTAGAAAAAGAGAGATTGTACACACAATTTTAGCGTGGAAAACCCCGGAAAGGGGAAAAAATCACGTGGCCGGGTCTGTGCCAGCCAAGATCCACTATTTGCCTCTGTTACAGTGCTCTTGTAAAGAGAATGCGAGGGCGACAGGCCGCGCCTCGTTACAAATACTGGGGGGTTGAGAGAGCTCTCCTTGGGTGACAGGTCACCACTTAGGAGTTTTGTGCACTTTGTCGTGCGTCTTTCTTGAGTGCTTGCTCTTCTGGCTTGCGCTCTGCAGGATGTCTGCACTTTGCGCCTCGGACTGAGGAGGGCTGCCTTGGTCGGCACTTTACTCTTTATTCTTTCGGCGGCGCTTAGAGGAGAACCTGCCAAGTTAGTGGGTGAAAGAGGAGGAGAGGAGGAGCGTAGAGAGAGAAGATCTGGGGAGAAGCGGAAATGAAGAGAGAGAGAGAGAGAAAGAAAGATAGAATGAAGGAGGATCCCCTGAAATGAACTATCAGGGGTGTTATAGGGTTTCTGAGGTGGTTAGGGTGGTTACCGTGGTTACCGTGGTTAACCGCATATCGGATGGCCGTGATCACTCGTGGCGATCGGAGGGCCGCGATGGCCCGCCATGATCGGACGGTGGAGAGAAGGTCGGCCCATGATGGTGGTCGGAGGAGGCGCGCCGGCCGGCGACCGCTCGAGGGAGGGGGCTGCCGACGCAGGCGGACGGTTCTGGGCGGGGCCGTCCAAGGCCGCCCCGTCTAAGGGGGGCTGACGGCCGTGGCCGCCGGCCATGAGGGGGAGGCCGGCCACGGCCGGTCGGCCGCACGGAGGGGGCCGCCGGCCGTAAGGGGGCGGTCGGCCTCAAGCGGCCGGCCGCGGCCGCCGTCCGCACGGAGGGGGCCGGCCGGGGCGTCCGGCCGCAAGGGGGCGTCCGGCTTCGGGCGGCCGGCCGTGACCGCCGGCCGCAAGGGGGCGACCGGCCGAGGCCGCCGGCCACAAGGGTGGCGGCGGCCAGCAATGGGTGGCCGGCCGTCGGCCGCCCGTAACGGCGGCGGCGGTTGTGATTCGTCGTGCGGTGGCTGAGAGGACTTAGCGCAACCACTCGCACCAAAAGCCCGGACTGATGGAGGACGGCGCCACTAATCTTTATATAAAAGGTCCTCGGGCGGATCCACGGGGCAGACAGTTAAGCCATTACCGCATAGCACCGCAGCGCGGGGGCGATTCCGGACCGCAGTCCCAACAATCCCCCCCCCCCCCCGGAAACGACCCCGGGGTTTCGAACCCGCAACTCCACTCTGATACCAATTGAGAGGACCTAGCGCAACCACTCGCACCAAAAGACCAGTCTGATAAAGACGGCGCCACTAATCTTTATATCAACGGTCCTCGGGCGGATCCACGGGACAACCAGTTAAGCCATTACCGCATAGTACCGCAGCGCGGGGGCGATTCCGGACCGCAGTCCCAACAGTGGCTACGCGATCCGGTGCGCGGGAGTTTCGATCTGGTGCGCGGGAGTTACGATCCGGTGCGCGGGAGTTATTATCTGGTGCGCGGGAGTTACGATCCGGTGCGCGGTAGTTATCATAATTATCTATAAATCATGGGGTACCCATCATTTGCCCCCCAAAATTTCGTCGTCTTGGAGCGAACGACAAGAGCGGGAATTTTCTTCTTTGCGATGGGGCTTGGAGGAGATGGCCAGAACGGGTGCTAACTCCGAGACGGGCGGCGACGGCGACAGTGCTAAGGTAAGATTCCGACCGAAGAAAAGGTCCGGGCACCAGACGAAGTCGGAGGGGAGAAAACCCCTCCTCCCCCCCCGCGCCACACGCACGTAGGTGGTGCGTGCGGGTGCGGGGGACGCGCAGCGCCGAACCCGCGCGCGGGAGCGGGCGGGGCTGACCCCATGCACGGGTGCGCGCGGGGCTGGACCCGCGCGCGGGGCTGCACCCACGCACAGGGTGTGCACGGGGCTGCACCCGCGCGCAGGGTGCGCACGGGGCTGCGGCCGCTCTGCTTGCGAGTGGTCTGGCAGCGTGCTCATGTGCGGGCTGATTTTGCGCGCGCTTTGTGTGCGTGCATGGCTCGTATGCGTGGGCGCAACGTGTGCTCGGACTTGCTTTTCTGACCTTACTCTTCTGTTTTTTCAGGTTTCCAAGCGGAGTGTGCAGAGCCGTCCTATGCGGCTGCGCTCGAGTCTATCCCTCGAGCACGTGGATATTTGGAGGAGGCTCTTCAACCTGCCCCCGATTTGGAGGTGTGGATCCCTAGTCCTCAAGAGCGGGTGCAAAACCCTCCGCGCGGCTGGATGACCCTTTGCGAGTCGTCTCTTCGGAGCGCCTTTCGCCTTCCGGCTTGCGAGGAAGTGGCTGAGATTTTGAAGTTATGCGGCGTTCCTGCGTCGCAGTTTACCCCTCTTGGGATGACGCGGATCATGGGATTGATCACATTCTTTCGTGAGCATGGATCAAGGTTTTCCTTGGATATTTTCAAGGATTGGTGTGAGGTGCGCGCCGACGGCGGGGGCCGCGTGGACGTCCTTAGCAACTAGCGGTGGCTGGAGTTTGAGACCCGGGCAGATCGTCGCCATGGAAATACCATGTTCGGATATGTCAGGAACACAGGTGGATTGCCAGAGGTGTGGAACGCGCTTCCGGACCATTGCCGGCGCTCTAGAGGACACGAGCGGGAGTTTACTCCCGTCCTTGGTTTTGTAGATCCCCGAGAGCTGGGGATCATCTTGTACAGCATCTCTACTTTCGTTGACGAGAAGCGCCTACTGCTATGCAGGTTGTGTGTTGATTCAAGACGTGCTGTCGCCATTCCTCTCTCCTGTGATAGGAAGAGGAAGCTAGTGTTTGGAGGCCGTAGAGCTGAGGAGGCGGGTCCTAGACTTCTGCCGCGACAGGATGTTCTTTCAGAGGGGGCTGCCAATTGGGCCTCTAGAGTTGGAGGTGAGCCAGATGACGCGGATCTTGAGGTCCTGGGGTCCTCTGCCCCCCAAGACTCCCCAACACGGGTTGCGGTGCAGCAGGTGGTGAGAGGAAAGAGGGTATCCTCTTCCTTAGAGGCGATGAACCATGCGATACGTATGCTCTCAACTTTTGAATAGTGGCTTTAGAGGAAAGCTCTTATGACTTATCCATTTTCTTTTACAGATGGAGACTCAGGCGAATATTGCGCTTACGTGGAATGACCACTACGTGAGTCTGAAGGACGGATATATGGCCCTTCAGGGTTAGCTCGGGGAGGCGAAGAGTGCCCTTTCGGATCTGAAGGGGCGATGAGAGCGCGATATTTCGTGACTTAGGAAGATTGGGTCTGAGCTGCGGTGCAAACTGGAGGACGCCAAAGCTATGCACAAGGTTGAGAAGATGGCTGCGGAGGAGACTTTGCGTCTTCTAGATAAAGTTCGAGCAGAGCTGGAGCTATCCAGGGCAGAGGTGACGCGCCTTTCCTCCACGGAGCGGGAGGTTGAGCAGTAGGCGGCTGGTCTGGCAGAGTACCGGGACTCTGTGGATTACATGCGGGACCGGTGCCTGATTTCGGAGGAGGTCCGCGAGGAGGTGTGGACTCAGGAGATGGAGCCACAGATGGAGGACTTGCGGGAAGTCGCTTTCTACCAGGGGATGGCGAAGACCCTTCGGATGGTGTCCCAGAAGCGGGGATGCGACGTTGCTGGCATCGGGCTTGAGGATATGTCAGAGGAGGAGGGCTCTGATGCTGAGGCAGGCGAGGCCGCTGAGTGATAGATATATCTCTTTGATGCTCTTTATTGATTTGTATGCATGTACCTCTTTGTTTTGGTAAGCTTGTCTCCGTCGATTTGTACCTTTGTACTTTTTCAGTTTGTACCTTTGTACTTTTTGATTTGTACCTTTGTACTTGATATGTTTGTTGAGTGGTTATCACTGCCTTTGCTTCTGACTGTTGTGACCAATTGTTGTCTTAGCCAAGCATCAACTGCGAGGGGCAGGCCCTGAGCGGTGGAAGAGTGTTTGCTCTGGATGGGGGTGAAGAGTTATGGGAGCTTCGGCCTATTGCTGGAGGGAGGCCATGTTCATTCGAACCCCTGCGAGTTGCAGTGAACCCAGTGGCAATGGGGGGGGGGGACCCCGAAGACCCTGACGACATCGCAACTTGCTACGAGGTGAAGGGCGTACCCTTGCGCCAGGGTAGATGAGCCGAGATCATCGCGTTGCGGGCTGCACATGACTGAGGGAGCTGGCTCCCGATGACGTCGCGACCTGCTTCATAGGATAAGGGCGAGCCTTGTCACCATGAGAGCGAGGTCGAAGCCGTCGTGCTACAGTCTCGGGGGACTCAATGTTTGGTCCCTTTGGCGACTCCGCAACCTATTGTTAGGCTGAGGACGTCGCGCTGATGGTAGTGCACAACTAGGGGAGCTGGTCCCCATCAATGTCGCAAACCGCTGGGCAGACGAAGGGTGCACCCCTGAACCGCTCCAGAGAGAGTGAAGCCATCGCGTCATAGTGTGGCTGTTGTTGGTTAAGATGTGGATTTAGCGGGGCCGGAACCCGATTTAGTTGCGATTGTAGCTTAGTTAGGCACCAGTCGGGAGGGGGGCAGGCCCTGCGAGGGTGGGGCGTCGAGCTTCGGATGCAGGTGAAGAGTCATAATCCTCGGCCTATTGTTGGCAGGAGGACATGGTCGATTCGAACCCCCGCGAGCAGCTGATGGACCCTGAGGTTGTAATTACACCGATCGTGGGGGCTTCCCAAGATGGTAGGGCGTCGAGCTTCGGATGCAGGTGAAGAGTCATAATCCTCGGCCTATTGTCGGCATGAGGACATGGTCGATTCGAACCCCCGCGAGCAGCTGATGGACCGTAGTATTTGCTAAGGCGTGGCCCCGAAGACCCGGACAACGTCGCGACCTACTATGCAGCGAAGGTCGGGTCCTTGCGCCAGTGGAGTGAGATCGAGGCTATCGCGCTGTGGGCTGCGCATGACTGAGGGAGCTGGTCCCTAATGATATCGCGACCCTCTCCGTAGGATAAGAGCGAGCATTTCTGCCATATGAGAAAGGTCGAGGCCACCGTACTACAGTCTGCGTGGGACTTGGTATTCGGTCCCCAGGCGACATCGCAACCTGTTGCTAGGCCGAGGCTGTCGCGCTATGGGCCGCGGTAAACCGGGGGTGCTCATTCCCGACTACGTCGCAATCCGCTGGACGGGTGAAGGGCGAACCTTCGAACCGCAGCAGGGGGATCGAGACAATCGTGTTATAGTTGCTCGCCGGACCCCAGGGGACGGATTCCAAATCGATCCTGCAAGTTTTGGGAGTTAGTGATATTGGAATCATAGTATATAAATGTAAAGAGATGAGTTGTTTTGTTTTCTCTTTAGCCTGGTCGTGTCATTGCACTATAACGGATTCTGAACCGCCAAGCGGGTCACATGTTGATGGATCCCGGACCGCCTTGAGGAACAGACGACCCTGGCCTTAGGGGGGTCTGAGAGATGAGATGTCCTTCTGACGCGTTTGCTGCATGACAAGAGTTAGAATGAAAGCAGAAAATGCGGTAAGCAGGATAGTTCGTGCACGAGGATTTTCCTCGTGACTTTATAGTTGTCTTTAGGTGGTTTGAGGCGCGACTGAGTTCACTGGTAGAAACGGCGTAGGTTTCGAGCGTTCCAGGTACGGGGGAGGGTCTTCCCTCTGCATTTCTGATTTTGAAGGTTCCAGGTTTCACCATTGTGGTGACAACGTATGGCCCTTCCCTGCTGCTGTAAGCTTGTTCTGCTGAGGTCCCTTTCCGGTAGCCTCGAGACTTTGGAGGACTAGGTCTCCGATGCTGATTGGTTGAGGATTTACTCTTCTATCGTAGAAATGGGCAACGCCCCGTTGATAATCTTTCATGTGTAGAGCGGAGGTGTCTCTGACTTCAGCTAGGAGGTCCAAGTTTTCTCTGAGCAGATCTTCATTCTTGCCTGCGTCAAAGGTTTCCACGCAGGTTCTTGGTACGCCTATGTCGACCGGGATGACCGCCTCACTCCCGAAGCATAATTTGTAAGGGGTCTCACCAGTTGAAGTTCTCTCAGTGGTACGGTATGCCCATAATACGCTGGGGAGTGCATCGACCCACTGCCCCCCAGCCTCTTCAAGGCGCGTCTTCATACCCTTGAGGATCGTTCGATTTGTCACTTCTATTTGACTGTTTGCCTGGGGATGCGCCACAGCAGTGTGGCGCAGGTTGATCTTTAGGTCTTCACACAACTTTGTGAATGATTTCCCGGTGAACTGCGTGCCATTGTCCGCGATTATTATGGCCGGGATCCCAAAACGACAGATGATGCTTTTCCAAACGAATTGTCTTGCGTTCTCCTCCGTTATTTTGGCAAGCTGCTCGGCTTCTACCCACTTGGTGAAGTAATCGATTGCCATGATGATGAACTTCCTTTGACCCGACGCCACGGAGAGGGGGGCAAGGATGTCGATCCCCCACTGGGCAAAAGGCCATGCCCCTTGGAGCGCAGTGAGCGCAACTGGCGGCTGATGTTGCATATTGGCGTGGAGCTGACAACTTTTGCATTTCTGGACGAGTTCTGCGGCGTCTTTCTTCATCGTCGGCCAGTAAAATCCTTGGCGCAAGACCTTACGAGCCAGAGCCTTCCCACCTAAGTGTTCTCCGCAAACTCCTCCATGTACTTCGCGCAGAGCGTAGTCTGCCTCCGATGGTGGCAAACATTTCAGATAAGGACCAGAGAAAGCCCGCCTGTAGAGCTCTCCGTCGATGATCGCGAATGCTGCGGCCCTTATCCGGAGCCTTCATTCTTCTATGAGGTCATCTGATAGTTGCGGGTACTCGAGGTACTCTCGTATGGGGGTCATCCAGGACGTTACCTCCCCGTCGATCATCGATACTTCCCAAGGCCCCTGAATGCTTGGGGTCATGATGTCTTCGACTCGCCTGCGGCGGGACTGATAGCTAGCTGATGAGGGCGCAAGCTTGGACAGTGCGTCCGCCCGGGTATTTTGCTCCCTTGGGATGTGAATGACCTGGTGCGAGGGGATCTTGGCCAGGAGTGACTTTGCGAGCGCAAGATATTGCACCAGCTGGTCGTTTTTCGCTTCGTACTCACATTCGACCTGTGAGACGACAATTTGCGAGTTAGCGTAGACTGTTAGGCTTTCCACTTTACAATCGGTAGAGAGTCTGAGTCCGGCAATCAGGGCTTCGTACTCAGCGACATTATTGGTAGTGGGAAATCTTAATCGGAGGCCGTACTCTAGAGTGACCTTCTATGGACTTATCAATAGTAATACGGCTCCTGACCCTTTGGCCCCTGATGCTCCGTCGACGTAGAGAGTCCACCGAGTCGGGGCTTTTTCTTGTGCATGATCTGCTTATGGCGAGATGGTGCACTCTACAAAAAAGTCCGCGAGTACTTGCGACTTGATGTCTGGCCGGGGCAAGAAGTGAATATCAAACTCGCCCAGCTCGACCGCCTATTTCACCAACCTCCCAGATACCTCTGGCTTCTGCAAAATTGTCCGCAGCGGTAGATGAGTTAGCACTTTAATTGCATGGGCCTGGAAGTAAGGACGGAGCTTCCTCGCCGAGAAGACTAGTGCCAAGGCCGTCTTTTCGGCCGCTGGGTATCTAGTTTCTGCGTCGGAAAGGACCTTGCTGATGTAATATATGGGTCTCTAGACTCCTCCTTCGTACTTTACCAAGACCGAGCTAAGGGTTGTTGAGGATACTGCCAAGTATAAATACAGGGCCTCTCCGGGGGATGGCTTCGACAGGAGCGGGGGCGAGGCCAGGTATTGCTTGAGAAGCTCGAAAGCCGCCTGACACTTGTCTGTCCACTGGAACCCTGAGCTGCGCCCCCCCCCCCCCGGAGTACTTTGAAAAGGGAGATACTTATCCCCCGCTCGGGCCAAGAATCGGGACAGAGCCGCGATCCTCCCATTGAGTCGCTGGACTTCCTTGATGGATCGCGGGGGTGACATATTTTCCAGAGCCTTGATCTTTTCTGGGTTTGCCTCAATCCCACGCTGCGTTACCATGAATCCCAGGAATTTTCCCGTCGTTACGCTGAATGCGAATTTACTGGGGTTGATCCTCATTCGGTAGTGACGAAGAAGCTGAAAATATTCGCCCAAGTCCTTTATGTGACTGGATCGGCGCAGGCTTTTTACCAGCATGTCATCCACATACACTTCCATGATATTCCCGAGCAGGTCCTTAAACACCTTGTGCATAAGCCTTTGGAATGTCGCCCCCGCATTCTTGAGGCTGAAGGGCATTACCGTGTAACAATAGATACTCATGTCAGTTCTGAATGTTGTGTGCTCTTCGTCTGCCGGGTTCATCTTGATCTGACTGTAGCCTGAGTATGCATTCATGAAACTGAGCATCTCATAACCAGACGTTGCATCGACGAGCTGGTCGGTCATGGGAAGGGGAAAGCTGTCTTTCGGGCATGCCTGGTTGAGGTTGCTGTAATCCACGCACATCCTCCAACTTCTGTTGGCCTTCTTAACCATGACCACGTTTGCCACCCATATGGGGTACTTTACCTCTCGAATGAACCGTGCTTTCAGGAGTCTCACTACCTCCTCTTCGATGGCCTGCTGCCGCTCTGGTGCGAAGTTTCTCTTCTTATGAACGACCGGCCTGTTGGCCGGATTGATGTTTAGAGAATGGAGAAAGACCTGGGGGTCCACCACGGGCATGTCCTCCTGGCTCCAAGCGAAGATATCTTGATTGGAGCGGAGGAAGGCGGTGAACTCTTTCTGCTCCTTCTGAGTCAGAAGGGATCCGATTCGCACGGTTCAGGCTGGATCTTCCTGTGAGATTGACACTTCAACTAACCCTTCAACGGACGCTCCCTGCTGTAGGGTTATCTCGTCTCGTAAATCAAAGTTATCGATGTTGTGGTCCACCATCTCTCTTCCGGGTGCTGCCTCCGGATGACAGGCTCGGGCCATCTCTTGGCTCCCCCGAATAGTTACAATCCCTCCCATAGTCGGGAACTTTAAAGCGAGATGAGGAATGAATGCAATTTCCCCAAAGGTCAACTGGGTCGGCCGTCCCAAAATCGCGTTGTAGGGATTGATGGAATCTACTACTATGAACCGCATATTGTGGGTGACCTGCCTAGGATATTCTCCCAGAGTGACTGGTAGAACAATCACACCCTCTAACCGAATGGGAATGTTGCTGAAATCAAAGACGGGCTCCACCTGGAGGCTAAGGTGCTCGTCAGTGAGCTTTAGCTTCCAAAAAGTGGCGAGGGACAAGACGTTGACCGAGCTTCTGCCATCAATTAAGGTTTTCTTCACGCAGTGGCAAGGGTCCCCGATCCCTGCACTAATGACCAGCGGGTCTTGATGGGGGTGATGGACTCCCTCAAGGTCCTTACCTTCGAAAGTTATCACGACAGCTTGCTTGGACCTTTTATCCTTTTGCTCGCACTCCGCCATATGCTCCGGCATCAAGTTCCTGAGTTTGTAGTTGCTTGGTGGGAATGCCTTTCCCACAGACGGCGTCAAACTGTTGCGTTTTGCTCAATGCCCTCGGTAGACCGGTTCCGGATCGGTCCGTCTTAGCCCCGGGCGATCGAGTACGCACACAGTCAAAGTAGAAAAAGAGAGATTGTACACACACAACTTTAGCGTGGAAAACCCCGGAAATAGGAAAAAACCACGTGGTCGGGTCTGTGCCAGCCAAGATCCACTATTTACATCTGTTACAGTGCTCTTGTAAAGAGAATGCGAGGGCGACAGGCTGCGCCTCGTTACAAATACTGGGGGTTGAGAGAGCTCTTGGGTGACAGGTCACCACTTAGGAGTTTTGTGCACTTTGTCGCGCATCTTTCTTGAGTGCTTGCTCTTATGGCTTGCGCTATGCAGGATGTCTGCACTTTGCGCCTCGGACTGAGGAGGGATGCCTTGGTCGGCACTTCACTCTTTCTTCTTTGGGCGGGACTTAAATGAGAACCTGCCAAGTTAGTGGGTGAACGAGGAGGAGAGGAGGAGTGTAGAGAGAGAAGCTCTGGGGAGAAGCAGAAATGAAGAGAGAGAGAGAAAGATAGAATGAAGGAGGATCCCCTGAAATGAACTATCAGGGGTGTTTATATAGGGTTTCTGAGGTGGTTAGGGTGGTTACGGTGGTTAACCACAGATCGGATGGTCGTGATCGCTCGTGGCGATCGGAGGGCCGCGATGTCCCGCCATGATCGGACGGTGGAGAGAAGGTCGGCCCACGATGGTGGTTGGAGGAGGCGCGCCGGCCGGCGACCGCTCGAGGAGGGGGAGGCTGCCGCAGGCGGACGTTTTGGGAGGCCGGCCAAGGCTACCCCGTCTGTGGGTGGAGGAAGGTCGTGGCCGCCGGCCGCGAGGGGGCGGCCGACCACGGGCGGCCGGCCGCACGGAGGGGGCTGGCTGGGTTCGCCGGTCGCAAGGGGGGCGGCCGGCTTCGAGCGGCCGCCGTGGCCGCCATCCGCACGGAGGGGGCCGGTCGGGGCCGGCCGCGGCCGCCGGCCGCAAGGGGGCGGTCGGCCGGGGCGGTCGGCCGGGGCGGTCGGCCGCAAGGGTGGTTACGATCCGGCCGCATGGGTGGCCGGCCGTCGGCCGCCGGCCGCCCGTAATGGCGGCGGCGGTTGCGATTCGTCGTGCGGTGGCTTCGCGATCCGGTGCGCGGGAGTTATGATTCGGTGCGCGGGAGTTACGATCCGTGCGTGGGAGTTATCATAATTATCTATAAATCATGGGGTACCCATCAGGTACTTCACTAGTACACTACCAAATATTTTGCAGTATGACCGATACATGTCCTTCTTCAAATATTGCATCAGTGGAATCAATGGAACTCATGTATTCATGGTGTTTATGGGCTGTAGATAACCGTGTAACCTCCATAATCACTCATGAAGCCTATAAATAGGACCCCAGATCCCCCTTTAATTCATTCTCTCCTTCATCGGAAAATCCTCCAACGTATTTTCTCTCTCCTTCCTCCTTCATCTTCTTCTCCTTCATCAAAAATCTTCAAGAGCTCCTTGAAGATCTCCTTCGTCTTCGACATCTCCTTTGAAGATCTTCATCTTCTTTGCCTGGGAAATCCTCCTACAAATTTTTTCTCTCCTCCATTTCTCTTCCCTGCGCGCCCTCACGTGCATCTCTTCCTTGCGCGCTGCCTCCTGATACACTCTCGCGGGCATCTCTCCCTTGCGCGCTCCCGCGCGCGTCACCTCCTTGCGCGCTCTAGCGCTCATCTCTTCCTTGCGCGCTCCTGTGCGCGTCCTCGTCCTTGCGCGCTCCCCGCGAGCATCGCCTCCTTGCGCGCTCTGACGCGCATCTCTTCCTTGAGCGCTCCAGCGCGCGTCCTCTTCCTTGCGTGCTCCCGCGTGCATCGCCTCCTTGCGCTCTCCCGCGCACATCGCCTCCTTGAGCGCCCCCGCGCGCCTTCCTTGCGTGCTCCCGCGTGCGCCGCCCCCTGGCGCGCTCTTGCGCCTCTCTTCCTTGCGCGCTCCGGCGCGCGTTGCCTCCTTGCACACTCTAAAGCGCACATCTCTTCCTTGCACGCTCCCACACTCATCCTCTTTCTGCGCGCCCTCGCGCGCATCGCCTTCGTTGCTCCCTCTGACGCGCATCTCTTCCTTGCGCGCCCATACCGCGCCGCGTAATCTTCCTTGCGCGCTCGCACGCATCGCCCTCTTTGCGCGCTCTCGCGTGCGCCGCCTCCTTGCGCGCATCTCCTAGGAGCATTCTCCCTTGCGTGCTCTCGCACATTCCGCCACCTTGCGCTCTCTCTGCGCGCAGCTTCTTTCTCCTGCACGCCCTCGCGCGCATCTCCGCTTTTGCGCACTCTCCTCCCTCCGCGGCGCGCTGCCTCCTCTGTCACGATCTCTCCGCTCGTCTCTTCCTGATGCGCTCTCACGCACGCGTCTCTCCCTCGTGCCTTCTTGCGCACGTCTCTCCCCCGCGCTCTCTCACACACGTTTCTCCCTTACCCGGGTCTCTTTCCCCTGCGCTCCACACACTCTCCTCAGACACGCTCCCGGGCGCTCTCCTTCTGCAAGCGCTCTGCGCTCTCTCTCTCTCTCTCTCTCTCTCTTTACCTACAACCGCCCAGCGCGCCCTACTCCAGCAAGCGCCTAGCGCTCTCTCCTCCATCAAGCTCCCAATGCGCTCTTTGCGAGCAAGTGATCCACGTGCTCCAGAGCAAGCACTCAATCTACCGATAAGACAACTGAACCACGCTTCTCCAAAACCCAATCAGAGACAAGAAGCGAAGAATAAGACGCGTTGAGCGCGCCTCCGAGCTTCAAAGCAACATGCATCAGAACGAGTACATCAAGTTGCTTCCGCCTCCACCAATTATTAGAAGACTCCAGAATACAATGAGTGCATCGCTCCTCGCAGCACCCGAAAAAATAATTAACCCAGTGAACGGTGGTCTGTCACCCTCCAAGTTTTCTCTCTCCCCAATAATTGTAACGAGAGGCGTCCTGTCGCCCTCGAGTTCTTGAAAAAGCCCTGTAACAACACTCAGCTCTAGTGGAGGTTTGATCGGCACAGATCTGACCACGTGGTTTTTCACCCAGTTGACGAGTTTTCCACGTAAAAAATTGTCTTGTCAGCTTTTCTTTCTCTGTGACTGTATGCGCGCTCGACCGCTTCGTGGGCTAAGATGATCTAAGTTAATCCGGTCCGATCGAAACGTCGAGTTTGGCCGCAACAAGTATTTATCTCCTTTAGCTTGATTTATCTTACAGTGATTCAAAGGATCTCAACCAAATCCATGTATTCTTTAACTTGATTTATCTCCCTTAGTAAGATTAATCTCGTTCAATAAGATTTATCTCCATTCAAACGAGTAATTAGTGTATCTGTAAGATATTTAGTCTTGTAATATAGGGCTAGTATTTAACATTTTGAGCTGCGGATAAAATTTTTAAATAAAGCCAACTTAGATTTGTAGTTTGGCCTACTTAGATTTGTAGTTAACAGTCTGCATGAAAAAATAAAGCCAACTTTTGGGGGTGATTGGAAGCTTTCTTGGAAAGCACTAAGGAATGTTAATGAAGCAATATCACATGAAGCTGAAGCTGAAAAAAGCAAAATAAAAAAAGAAACAAAATAACAGTCTAAAATAAATGGAGATATTATTATATTCAGGATGGGCAGAACAGTAGAGCAACTTTTTTAGATAATAAATGCTTATTTTGGTGTACATTTAATTCATTTGGTCGGATTGTGAGATTTCATCATTTTGGCAGTTTGAGTCTTTGCTGTTCATAATTTTAGAAGGGAGGTTCATCGGGTAGAGCTGAGAAAAATAATTGAAACTACTTATTCACTCCTAAATTAATCGAATTAAAAATAAAATGATTCAAATCATTTTGTCTCAAATTATAATTCCAATAAAATAATTCATTTTTAATGTCTTGGGTGTTTTTTCAAGAAAGATGTGTTGGGGGTAATAAGGATCTTCTCGATTTCGTGCGGGAACTCCAGGAGGGAGTTCCCATAATCAACGGGTGGGCCCGGGTGGAGTTCCACATGAGAATATTATGGGATTGTTGATGATGGTTTTTATCTTTAAATCGCAACCGTTGATTGCGCGAACTCCACCCTGGAATTCCCGCACGAACTCCAGAGGATCCGATTCTGTTGAGGGGGGGGGGGGGGGGCATTTAGGGCAGTCGATTCTGTTGGTTTTTCATGGACGACGGCGAGAAGCTCTGCTATGGACGCCGGCGAAAAGCTCTGCCATGGACGCCGGCGAGAAGCTCCCCCCACCCCCATCTCCTCCTCCATCACCATGGAGACGTCGTGGAGAAACCCTCCCTCCCTCTCATCCTCACCGCCGTGGACGACGCCGGCGAGAAGGATGGACGCCGGGGAGATCCCCCCCCCCCCCCCCCCCCCCCACGCTGATGAGATGCTCCGCCGCCTCCCCCACCCCCTCTTCCTCTGTGATTGATTTGGATCCTGCGGTGATCCAAGTCCTAAGCTTCAAATTTTATTATTATTGTGATTATTATTATTGTTATATTGTTATTATAATATTATTATTATGTTATTAGATTAGTATTAATATTATTAATATGATTATTATTAAATTAAATTTATAATAAATATTAATTATAATCACTTTAATTAGTATAATTGTTATTTTTTATAATTAAATGTAATAGAAACGGCACGCTGTTTTACCAAAATTATTTCTCTATTCTGAACAACTCTAACACCGCTGTTTTACCAAACTGTTTTGTCATTCTGAACAACTTCTTTCCAACAGTTCCATTTCCACAGCTCCATTCTCATAGCTCATTTTGCCACCGCCATCACCGAAACAAACTGACTCTTAGAGAGGACATCAAAGGTCTTGACAACATCTCAATAAACAATATTGTGGTCTAAAACCACAGAACCGCCTGATGTGCAATTTCCTCCGGACACCCCGACAAATACCATCATTTGTGACGAGGAAAGAGCATATGTTGAGCCATTCTTTTCCACCCTTGCCCTCTGGCTGGACCTTTGTTTGTAGAAGTTCTATGCACTACTAAATTAGTTGTGGGATTTGCAATCAAAGTTGTCAGGATCGAGATCGTTTCGAAGTTAGATCAGATCAGATATTATGATAGGATCGATGATTGTTTTACAAAATTTGTATCGATTTACAAAATCCGGATCACAAGATCCTATGATCCAGATCACGATTTTGACAATCATGTGTGCACCTCCTTTATTATTAAAACATAATTATATGGCATCAATTTCATGACTGAATTTATATAAATAACATATTACATAACCACCTCCTTAGGGGGGGGGGGTGATTTTATTGTCAGCGAGATACAAACGGCATGAGATACAATTTTGCTCTCATGGCATGCAGATTGCTCGCGTGGCATGTAACAATTGGTCTCGGATACGATCCGAGTTCCGGACGGTAAAATTTCGCCTTTGGGGGAGAGAAAACAGGTGCAAGTCTAGTAGAACATGTAGGAAATGCATAAGACATAAGTTTCAGATTTTATAAAACTTGATTTTTTTTTTCCTATTTCCAAAACCGGAGCAGTGTGTGAGTGTGGAGGAGGAGCCCATTGAATTCAAAACAGGGGATGCTATACTGTGGATGTTTTAGCAAACCAGCTACAAAAGGCGTTCTATTAATTTCATAGACTGTAGACACCCAACAACAGCCGGACTAGCGGCAGTGGATTACAGGGTGGGAAACTGACAATTTTATTTCGCATTTAACTCTCAACAAATTCACTTTTATAGTTTTATTATTACTAGTGATAGACACGGGACTTGACTTTCGCGGTAAATTGCGACAGTATCTCAACTGTGATAGTGTGCGAGAGTTCTCGTGTCCTGCGTGACATTATTCCGGCCACAACATTATTCCGGACAACGGTGCTCCCGACGCTCGCAATCTCCTGAGTGTTATATTACATCCATCACTCAATTTTGCAGTGTGCACGGGGGTTCGCAAGCGGCATAACCGTTTGACCGGTGAAAATAAGTCTCCTCAAACGGAGCCTAAATAAAGAGTTTTTTTTTGTAGTTTTCAAAAAATAGAGAAGTGGTAGTAATTGCGCACACTTTGAGGGGAGGTCCGTAAATAACACTTAATTCTAAATTTAAAAAATGACAGAAATTAGTATAAAAGACAACCCACCCTGCCCCCTTCTCTGCATCCCCATCCTCTCATTCTCGAGCTCAAAGGCGAGGGGGAGAAGCAAAGCTGCTCTGCGATGGCTATGAGATCGATTTTCCGTCCCGAAGCCGCCTTCTGCGCCTCGGATATGGCGGCGGGCGGCGGCGGAGCTCCGCCGCCGGAACTCCACGCTTTCCCGGATCTCAAACATAAGCACGTCATCTAGGTCAGATTTTACTCTGTAGCACATACGCTTGTAAGAATAAATAAATTATCGGCGGGCGGATTTGGCGGATTTTTAATTTGTTATGCTGATTTTGGTTGTAAAATTTACATTTCTTCTGGTGGATCTTATTGACGACGAGATGATCAACTAATTTTTAATCGGGGCATTCACTGGCGATCGGCTTCGCCTTCTTTAATCCGATCTATGTGCATTTGCTGATACGAATTTCAAGAGTTTTTTTTTCAAAATCTCTGTTATTTTTGCGCCATGGATTTTTTTTTGGTTCCTTCGAGTTTAGGGTTGTGTAATTAACAGGAGTTTTGTTGCTTTTTACCGTCGCATGAACTGGACCTTGAAAATAAGTCCGCCCAGAGGGAGGCAAAGCCCCAAACGGAGCTTAGGCTTTGACAGCCTTTGGGTGAACTTATTTTCACCGGTCAAGTGGTTGCAAATTAAGGTCTAGTTCATACGGTCATAACCGCTTGACCGGTAAAAATAAAGAGCGGTGTTAAGGACACACCTATTTTGGCTATGTACACACCGTTTAAATCAAATTAAATACTTCAAAACACCTATTTTTAATACAAAAAGAAAACCCTAAGGACAGCCCACCCAATCACCCCAGTGCAGTTTCCCCATCGCCTTCCCGACTCGGCCCTACGCGATCCTTCGATCAGGCGCTCCTCCGGACTTCCTCTCCGCGCCCCACACCGCCGCCTCCACGCCCCACAACGCCCCCTCCGCGCCCCACAACGCCGCCTCCGCGCCGCTCTGCTCTGCGCCCTCCTCCAGAAAAGCTCTGCCATTTTGGGTTGTACATAGCCGTTGGCTGTCCATAGTCAAAATAGGTGTGTCCTTAACACCGCTCAAAATAAATCCCTCCAAACGGAACCTTTGTTTGACATGGTGGTGGTGTTCATGAACTCTAGTTGGAGAACGCCCGAAGTTGTTTGGCACGGTGGTGGCGGTCATGAACATGGGGGTTAAATTGTCATATGTTAATGCCCACCTAAAAAACTTCATTCACGTTTATGTTCAAACATATGATATTTGTTAGGTGATCCTTAACGAATGACGGTTTAACCAACTACCACCATTTGATGCGTTTTTTTTGCTCCGGTGAGTTGGATAAAAATGCAATTGCCAAAGAATGTATGTTTGGCAAAACAATAGTTATGACTGTCGTCAAAAAAGAAAACTAGTTTTAAACATAGAAATGTTTAAAATTCTTTCGGTGAGGTTGTGCTTTCACAAATGACGGTTCATAATTACCAAGTTTGTGACCGCCAACTCTTGAATAATTTAATGTTTGTCCGCACATGTCGAGAGCGATTCGGTATTGACACGTGTTTCTTTCTACCTAGGGCAAGACTTTACGCTAGAATTATTATAAATAGTTAATTCAAAATCTGATAGTTGAACATCACTAACACGACCACCATGCCAAACAGAGCCCTAAGGAAACTTCTTCCCTTTGTGTTCAAAACTAATTTTCTTTTCTTGGTGACAGGTCATAATCATTATCTTGCCAAACATACATTCTATTCTATGACAGTGCTTTTTTTTGTCCAAACTCACCGGAGCAAAAAAACCGCACCAAACAAGCTTCGTTTGGTACAGTGTTTTTCTCCGATAAATTTGAACAAAAATGTCACCGTGTCATAGAAATATGCTTGACACGACAATGATCACAACCACCACCAAGAAAAGAAAACTAGTTTTGAACACAAAATGGGAAGTTCCTTCGGAACTAGTTTTGAACACAAGGGGAAGAAATTCCTTAGGTGATATTGGGTGTTGACGAACGACGTCAACCGCCACTGTCGTGCCAAACGAAGCTTTAGGCTTCATTTGGCACGGTGGCGGCGGTCGTAAACGCATGGGTTAAAACGTCATTCGTTAAGGATCGCCTAACAAACATCATCCATTTGAACATAAAAGTGGATGTAGTTTTTTAGGTGGGCGTTAACAAATATCAATTTAACTCTCATATTTATGACCGCCACCACCGTGCCTAACTTAGCCTTAGATTTCGTTTGGGGGAACTTATTTTCACCGGTCAAGCGGTTATGACCGCATGAACGAGCCTTAATTTAAGGTCCGGTTCATACGATCGTAACCGCTTGACCTGTGAAAATAAGTCCCCCAAAGGGAGCTTCTTCATGGAAATTCACTCTAAGGTTACTTAAATTGGATCGAAATCCAATTTCTATTCTATTGCTTTAGGCCACAAAAAGCATGAAAGAATCTCAATAATTGACTTTGGGGCGCCTGAACTCTGCTGATGCACGGCTAGACCCATACATGATACAATTGTATTTACTTTATTTTAATATGATATAAGTAATTAAATTAAATTATTATTTTTAACTTTTTTAACTTCATATTACGCTCATGATAATCTAACTTAAATATCTAAATAATTTTAGTGCAATCCAAATATAATATAAAATTTAATTAATAAGCTTAATTTATGTATTACATAAACAATTTATGTATTTTAGTGCGGCACTAAGATAGAGGAGATCTATCAGAAAAGTTCTCCTCTCTTCCCACCTCTCCCCCACTCACTAGCCACTTGCGACTATGCGCAGAAGGAAAGCAGGAGAGCCAAAAAGCCGCATAGTATTTAGGCTCCGTTTGGCACGGTGGTGGCGGTCATAAACGTATGGATTAAAACATCATTCGTTAAAGATCACCTAACAAACATCATCCGTTTGAACACAAAAGTGAATGAAGTTCTTTTAGATGAGCTTTAACAACCCTGTGTTCATGACCGCCACCATCCTGCCAAACGGAATGCGAGTAATATATGCGTTTGCAGACGTGGATTGGTAGAGATTTGTCATTTTGTTGTATTTAATGAGACAACGAAGGCACAAGTTAACTGGTGGTGAAAGTTTCTAGCCCAATTATTTTGCAAATTTTTTGTGCTAGATTTTTCTTGAGTAGCTTACCGGAGCTTCATATTTTGGCAATCCCGACACGGAAGCTTCGTTTGGCATGTGGTGGCGGCGGTCGTGAACTAGGTGATCACGAACCGTCGTTCGTGAACGCCCTACCTCACCTAAAAAATTACATGCATTTTATGCTCAAAATTAGTTTATTTTCTTGGTAGTGCTCATGTTGTGTCAAACATATATTCTATGATAATGACGTTTAAAACCAAACTCACCGGAGCAAATAAGTGAAGTCAAAGGCTACGTTCGTTAGGTTAAAATTGGAGAGCTGGAGTTCAATTAGCAATTCCAATTCCAGCATTCGGCGGCCACAAAATCATCTAGGAATTGGAATTCATTTAAATTCCCATCAAATTTTAATTAAGAAAGAAGTGTCTTTCCACATTTCCGACCCAAATAGCTCAAAAAGCCTGATTCCGAGTCCGCAACATTGCTCATCTCCCGCGGATCGCGATCTGCCTCCGACACTGCTTATCTCAGTATGTGTCTATTTATATTTAATGTTTTTAATTTAAAATTTCAATTCTGTCAAATGCATTCTGACATACAGCCGAACAACGGAAATACCAAAATTCTAATTTCTATGATAGAATTCTTGCATTCAGCCAAACATCAAAATTTAAATTAACTTTAATTTCAATTCCAATGATTCACACATGAATTTCAATTCCTGTATCTCATTTCTTGTCAAATGAATAGAGCCTAATAGTTAACTCTGGTAGGAAAAATTTGCCCAAAAGATGTGCAATTTATATTAGTTAATAGTTCCAGCAGAGACTGAAATTTGCTAAAGAAAAAACTCCATCCTCACTGTTGATCCCTGATTTTACGCACGTTTGAGAAGCCAGATGTAAGCCCGAGTTGTCCGTCTACGCCAGTCTAAGCTAGATGTAAGCGAGTCTTGTCCGTCGAGCTTTTGGGTTAAATATGAGTTTGGAACTTTTGGGTTAAATATGAGTTTGGCGACAGACGTAACTCACCTATTTTCTTTCCCCCCATGTTTTTGAGAGATTTTTAGGTACCCGCGTGCACGTAAAGATAGGTGCACTATAATTTTAGGCGTCGGATTTGAGATCTGACCGCCAGCATTAGGGAGCAAAAAACATTTAAAAATAGGCAGAAATTTTTGTTGATCGGACGACTCGCAATGCATCGCGGGCACCATCCTCCACATACGCGCGGGTATCTAAAAATTTCTGCATGTTTTCAGCTCCCCAACACTAGTCCTTCGTCTATCGCTTCTTATATATTCTCAACTTGCATACAAAATGTATGTTCTTCGTCATAATTATAAGCTTCTTTTCCTCCATGAGTGAAGAAATAAAATCAGAATTTTGAATTGCAGTTCTTTAATTCGTTGCTTTCTTCAACTTCATTGTATGGTATACTGTTGTCTTGGGCTTCGTTTGGCGGGGCGAATACGCGCCGGTCGCGCGGACCTCACCGCCCTGCCGCTTCCGCAGTTTCTTGGAGCCCCGCCGCACATTTCTGCGGAAATCAACAACACTGCAGTGGCTGGGGCAGTGCGGTGATTTCCGCAGAAACCCCACCGCCCCGCCAAACTAAGCCTTAGTCTCTTGTGAGAACAGTACTCATGTGCTGATGTAGGCTTCCTTTGGGGGGACTTATCTTCACAGGTCAAGCGGTTGCGAAAGGTCCAGTTCATGCGGTCGTAACCGCTTGACCGGTAAAAATAAGTCCCCACCCCCAAACAGAGCCCTAATCTTTTGACTTTTGATCGTTTGGATTGATGATTTATCAGGGAAGAGACTCTGAAAAAACCCTTTGCTCCCCCTCGGAAGGTGCACGAACAAATCACTCACTCCATGCAACCCCAGAAGGTAGAGATCTTCAAGTCGTTAGAAGACTGGGCAAAAGATAACATCTTGGTGCATCTGAAGCCCGTCGAAAAGTGCTGGCAGCCGCACGAGTTTCTCCCGGATTCGTCCCTGGAGAGCTTCGAGGACGAAGTGAAGGAACTGCGGCGACGGTCAAAGGAGATTCCCGACGATTTTTTCGTCGTCTTAGTCGGAGACATGGTCACAGAGGAAGCTCTTCCTACATATCAGACCATGGTGAATACCCTCGACGGCGTCCGGGATGAGTCTGGAGCGAGCCCTACATCCTGGGCCATTTGGACCCGAGCATGGACCGCCGAAGAGAACCGGCACGGGGACCTCCTGAATAAGTACCTGTACCTCACTGGAAGAGTTGATATGAAGCAGATTGAGAAAACAATTCAGTATCTGATTGGCTCTGGAATGGTGAGATTCTTTCATCCTGAAAGCCAGCATTGTAAACTTTTGCGCTTTCTCTACAGGTTAGGGAGAGCAAGTATCGCCGGCCCACAGTGCATTTCGTGGCGCCCACAGTGCAAAGGTTCACCGTGCACCGCGGGCACTCGTAGGAAACGAAATACATGCATTTGATTGGTCGTGGCGTCCGGGACCCGGACAGGAAAAAAATTCACCCAGAATCTTGATGCTAAACTGAACACCCATGCAGGATCCAAGGACAGAGAACAATCCCTACCTCGGCTACATCTACACTTCCTTCCAGGAGCGCGCCACCTTCATCTCGCACGGAAACACTGCGAGGCTGGCCAAGGAGCACGGCGATTTGAAGCTCGCACAGATGTGCGGCATCATCTCCTCCGACGAGAAGCGCCACGAGATCGCCTACACCAAGATCATCGAGAAGCTCTTCGAGATTGATCCCGACGGGACCGTGCTCGCCTTCGCGGACATGATGAAGAAGAAAATTTCAATGCCCGCTCACCTCTTGTTCGACGGCCGGGACGACAACCTCTTCGAGCATTTCTCCGCCGTGGCGCAGAGGCTCGGGGTCTACACTGCCAAGGACTACGCTGACATCGTCGAGTTTCTTGTTGGAAGGTGGAAGGTGGAGGAGCTGGTTGGTCTCTCCGGCGAGGGAAGGAAGGCTCAGGAGTTCGTGTGCACGCTGGTGCCGAGAATTCGGAGGTTAGGAGAGAGGGCCCATGGAAGGGCCAAGCAGGCTGGAAGTGTTCGTTTTAGCTGGATCTATGATAGGGAAGTGATGCTCCATGGAAATTAAACCAAATAGTTTAGATGTTTAGATCTCTCTCTCTCTCTAAATATTTTTTAATTATGCTGCATTTCATTAAAAAGGTGTCTTCAAGATTGTGTTGAATCATGAATGAATGTAACAGTACTTTATGTTCTTTGAAAGACCATACAGTGCTTGTGCAAGCAATCCTAAAATTTAACTACAAAATGAAATCTCCTACGCCGATATTTCATTTTAATACGACCGCTTCATCGATTAACCGTTCCTATGCCAAAGCTAAAGAAGGATTACAAGGCCACGCCAATCAACATAGAGACGGCGCTCACTACACATACTGTGCTCAAGAACGGCTGCACAGAAAACTAAAAGACCGCGTTGAAGGAGAATGAAACTAAAGACGATTATGCTCGAGCCACCATTGTTTACGGCCACCTCCAAAGAGTTTTTCTTTGAAGATCTAAAGAATCTTTGAAGGAACTTAGAAGGTTAAAAAGGAACCCCTGCCTACTCTTTTACAAAATCATTACTATAAAGTAGAAGACAAGTTCCAATTTAGGCTCTGTTTGGCGCAGTTGTAAATGCGGGGGTTATGAACCGTTGTTTGTGAACGCCTGACCTCACTCAAGGAAGTTCATCCACTTTTATGTCCAAAACTAGTTTATTTTCTTGGTGGCGGTCACAACCGTAGTCATACCAAACATACATTCTATGATGGTGGATTTTTGTCAGAACTCACCGGAGCAAAAACGCCACGCCAAACAGAGCCTTGCACTTCGTTTGATTCGGCGGGAGCAGACGGGGAGGGCGCAGCCGCGCCACTGTTCGGAGCCGGAGGGGGGAGGCGGCAGTTCAAAAGGCAGTGTTTCACATGGGCGGGCGGGAGCAAACGCCGCCGCAGGGCTTTTGTTTTTCCGCTTTGCGGCGGCGGTTGCTCCCGCACCGGCGTGAAAATACCGCCCCAAATGAATCCTTAATCACATATTGAGCACTTGCCGTATTCTTCTTCGTTGTCGCCAAGATAATATCAGGGTGCGTCTATCATATGCCCACTTCATCCTTTTAACCATTCCTATGTCAAAGCTAACGAAGGATTTCACGACATGGTCAATCCACATGGAGCCGGTGCTTACACCATACAGAGTTTGGAGTGAACTCAAGAACTATTCAGCAAACAAGAAGACCGCCTCAAGAGAGAAGGAAAGGAAGGTGGGTTCAAAGAGATGAGAGAAAAGATCCAAAATTCCAAAATATCGCCGAACTGATAAGGTTAAGAAGGTTAGCTTGCATTACTATAAAACTCAAGCTTCATGCAGTTTTAAGTTCAGGTATTCTCCTACAGAGCTCCTGATTCCTTGCAGAGATCATATGGCACACCTTTGTTAGAATGGTTCCCAGCAGTTAATCTGTCTTGCTCATGGATATTCTGTTAAGGGCTCCTTTCCACATTGGTAGCTCTTTTTTCTACATTCAATGATGTTGTTCTCTGCACTGCTTCATAGAGTACAACAAGTCAACAGCAAAAACACTCAAGCCCCCCCCACCCCCACCCCCTCATTACTTAGGGTCTGTTTGGGAGGGCTTTTTAGCTCCTTTTCGTTTTCTGGAAAACGCTACCACACTTAATAGACCGTTTGGATTGTCTATTGGTGGGAAAAGCTACCGCGAAAAACTTCATTATCTCATCTTTTGGAAAAGTCATTTGTCACCTACTTTTCAACCTTTACGAAAAGCACTTTCTCATCCAAAAATACTTATCTCTTAAAAAAATCTAAAACTTGATTTTTTTTATCTTGACGCGATTTTTTTCTCGGACGTATTTTTTTTGCCCGAACAAGTTTTTTTTTGTCCGACGCAAATTTTTCGCCCGGCTGCGGAGTTTTTCGCCCGGATGAGTTTTTTTCGCCGAATGCGGTTTTTTTGCCCGTGCATGATTTTTTTTCGCCCGAGCGTGTTTTTTTCACTCGGGCCGATTTTTTAGTACAGACGTGATTTTTTCGCCCAGGTGCGTTTTTTAATCCATGTGCAATTTTTTTGCCGGTGCATTATTTTTTTTCACCCGAGCCGATTTTTTTGCCTGGGTACGATTTTTTCGCCCAAGCACGTTTTTTTTTGCCCGAACGCGATTTTTTTCACCGACACGATTTTTTCGCCCGGGCGCGATTTTTTTGCACGGTCGCGATTTTTTCGACCACGAGCGATTTTTGCCCCCGCGCGCGTTTTTTGCCCGGGGGCGTTTTTTTCGCTCGGGCGCGATTTTTTTGCCCGGACGCGTTTTTTTGCCCAGACGCGTTTTTTCGCCCGGGCGCGTCTTTTACGCCCGGGCGCGTTTTTTTCGCCCGGGCGCGTTTTTTTTCGCCCGGGCGCGATTTTTTTCGCCCGGACGCGATTTTTTTCGCCCGGGCGCGATTTTTTCGCCCGGGCGCGATTTTTTCGCCGGGCGCATTTTTTTCGCCCGGGCGCGTTTTTTCGCCCGGGCACGATTTTTTCGCCCGGGCGCATTTTTTCGCCCGGGCGCGATTTTTTCGCCGGGCGCTTTTTTTTTCGCCCGACCCACGATTTTTTCGCCCGGGCGCGATTTTTTTCGGTCAGTCAAACAATTCGTGTTCGTCCGAAAAATTTGCAGTGGTCCGAAAAATTTGTGCATGTCCGGAAAATTCGCGCCCTTTCGAAAAATTCATCCCCGTCCTAAAAATTCGCACCCGGACGAAAGATTGGGGGTCGGGCGAAAATATAGGGCCCGACCGAAAAATTGGCGCCCAGGCAAAAAATATCGCGTCCAGGCGAAAAATTCGCGCCCGGGCAAAAAATTCGCGCGAATAATTCGCGCCCAGATGAAAAATTCGCGCCCGGGCGAAAAAACCGCGCACGGGCGAAAAAATCGCGCCCAGGCAAAAAAACCGCGTCCCGACGAAAAATTCGCTCCCGGGCGAAAAAAACCTGCCCCAGCGAAATAATTGCGCATTTTCCCCATGACGCGCATTTTTACTAAAAAAAGTTACCGCAACGGAGATTTGTCAAACGATTTATAAAGTGTTTCACCTTTTTGAAAAGCTATGCAAAAGAAGTTCACCCAAACAGTTCTCCTTTTCTAATAGACATTTTCCAAAAGCTCCTTTTCCTACCATCCTTTTGTCACCGCTCCTTCTCCTTTCTGAAAAGCCTTCCCAAACAGGCCATTAGGCATTAGTTCTCGATTATGACTAAAGATAGGGCACAATGGTGACAAAGTACATCATGTCTTTCTTTATAGGTTCATTCCAAGTTTTTAATGGTCTACCCCCCCCCCCCCCCCCCCCCCCCATTTAACATGCTTGGTGACTAAACTCTCGCAACGCCTAACAACTGCCTCTAATGGTCTCCTTTGTATGTGTCCAAACTATCTTAGTTGAGCTTCTCGCATCTTCTTTGCAAATGGTGCATCATAGGGTAATAATAATAGTAATTTCAATTTAACAAAACACACATTCAAAATGGACCAATAATCTAAACAAAAATTCATGCCGCCAATAAATCTGTACTTTAAAATGAACCAAATTACACATTCGAACTTGTTTGAAGAAAGATTTGTAAAGGCTCATCTAGGGCCCTCTTCCTTCTTATGTTTTAGTCACCCAATTTAGATTGAGATTGTTTTTCTTTTTCTCTTTTTATATTAATGTACAAATACATCTATGTATACATCATTTAGAGAATTTAATAAAAATTATCATTTATTTCTCTCTATTTTGGTATTTTTCCACATGGTATCAAAGCCAATGATCCTAATTTTTTTTAAGACATAAGCTTGCTTGCTTGCTGGCGATCTCTGGGCGGTTAGAAAATCTCCAGCCGCACTTCTTGCTCTGCAGCCCAGCTTTCCTGCTCTTCCCCTCTCTGCGGCTACTGTTGGCCTAACCGTAGCCTTCCCTCTCCTGCAGCTGCTTCTCATTTCTTCCCCTCTCCCTCTCCTTTTATAGGTTTTCTTCTTTCCCGTCGCTGGGCCCCACTAATTTGCTCTTCTCTGCGACCTGCTTTGCCCGGTCGCGGTTCGTGCGACCTCCTTGTTTGTCGTCTCTTGTCACGCATCCTGTATTTCTGTATCCCGCCGGCTTTGAAGTCGCGCTCTCTGCTCGCAGTTGCCACTGGATTGCTCGCAGATTCCTGCCGCCCGACGGTCCGCACGCATTACTAGCTTATCCGCAGGTGTTAAGGGTCACACCGCCTATTCATGTCGTCATTTGCGGTCTTTCTTTTCGCCGGAGTCTGTCTGTGGGCTTCTGTTCTCACCGTTGTCTGCCTAATCATCTACTCTTGTCGCAAAAGTTCCTCTCCTGCTTACCGTTGCATTCCCACTCGTTGCTTTGGCCGCTCAACAACAGTTTCTACTCGCATGTTCTAGACGCTCTTCCCGCTTGATTATCTGTCGGTCTCAGCTCCTTGTCGCGTGTTCTTGCCGCAAGCTCTTGCCGCCCTTGTCGTTTAACAACTCCTGACCGCACCCGCTGTTTGCTGGTATTCGTTGCTACTAGCCCCTGGTTCTCCTTTGTCAGTTCTTCTAGCCGCATGTTAGCTTCATGGAGTCAACTAATGCTCTGTCCCTTCCTGCTCGTGCTACGATACCTTTTCCTGAACTCCGCGATGAACTTCGGATCACCACTATTTCTCTTAGTGGGAAGAAAAATTTCGTTGAGTGGTGCACTCCGCCCGTCGTGTCCTTCAGACAAAGGGATTTTTGCATCATCTAACTAAGGACAACCCTCCTGCACCCACTAACGGCTGACTTCGAGATGATGGTCGTGTCCAGACATGGATCCTTAACTCTCTGAATGGTGAACCTTATCGTATGACCATGTATCATGAGACAACCAAGGCTATGTGGGATGAACCTTCAACATTTGTTTGACATCATTAAGGACCTTCGGTATCTCGACTCAGGAGGTGCTGACAACTTAACCTCCTTTGTTGTGCGGTCCAAGAACTTATTTGAGGCATGGATTCATCATCAACCTCCTACTACTGATCTTGCTGCGCAGCGTGCTCAAAAAGAAGCAGTTGGTATTGCTATGATGATGGCTCATGTTCCGCCTCACCTCCACAGTGTCCGGGCTCAGATACTCTCCTCCTCCACCATTCTCTCTCTCTCTCTCTCTCTCTGATGTTTGCTCAATGTAGCTAAAGGTGACACCACCACCAGATGCTCCCCGACCTCCCTCTCCGACACTCCTCCATCACTCATCTATATCTCACCCCCTCCTCCATCACCTGAGGAGGTCGCATCGGCTACCGAGGGAGAGGTCGCAACGGTCGTCCTAGATTCAAGTGTACTCACTATGGCAGGGATGAACATCTTGAGGCAACTTGTTATCGTAAGCATGGTCTGCCTCCTACGCTGATGTCTTTGTTGCTGCGGACACATCTTCTTCCACTAGCGCCGATATTGATGTCATGCGCCTCTAGATCCAACATCTCCAAGGCTTGCTGAATCATCCGTCCAGCTCCGTTGCCATTATCTCAAATGAAGGTATCTCCTGTCTCTCCCATAGTCCACAGTGGATTGCGGACTCTGGTGCCACCCACCATATCACTCTGCAGAAATCACCCCAGTACTTGGCATCTCCGCATCCCAAGTTTATCACAGCGGCCAATGGTGACACTGCTTCTGTCTCCGGCTCTGCTAATATGCGTCTCAGCCCCTCTATCCTCTTCGTTCGGTTCTTCACGTATCGGGCTCTCCTTTCAATCTACTTTTTGTTAGTCGTCTTATTGAAAATCTTGACTGCTTTGTGACATTTACATCTTCTTTTGTGGTGCAGGATCGACGGGCGCAGAATATCTTGTACTAATATTCTCATAATTGGAAGATTTTTGTAAGTAAATGATGTGTACAAATAGTTATTTTTTATAAAGTATACAAGAGCAATAATCACGACACATGAGATATGTAATGGAATAAACAAAATATCATCAAAATATAAAGTAAAATTACTTCCACATAGTTCAATGAACAATTGGGAATAGTACAACTACAAAGGTGAATTAAACATATAATGCTCATTAAGATCTTTTAGAGAGAATTGATAGTTAGATCTACTACTGCAAAATCTGAAACAACCTCCACCGCTTGGAATTTGTGAGTATTAATTCTCTAAAAAATCTTGTTCAACAGGCTTACAAATACAAGTTCAACATTATCAATTATGGTTGTGAAGCTCTGAAGAGAGGCGATGCAAAGACACATAATTGTCCAAGGGATGAGTGGTAGATACTGGTGTGAGATCTTCATGCCACGCAATATCATTAGTAGAGGGTGACTATTGTAGAACATCAGAACGAGATTGGCGAGAGGTGTACATATGAAGTAGAGGTGGTTTGGAGGGTATGGTATAAGTGGTGGAAGTTCCGATTAAAATACATTGTCTGAAATGCAACATATGTAGTGGAAATAAGAAGCCTATATAAAGGCTATACATGCTATACAAGACTATAGTCTATAACAGAAGCCTGCATTGACTTATAGGCTATAAATGCTATATAGTATAAATATTCAACCCCTCCTACATCTCTTCCCTGACACTACCTTCAAACTTTAGTGGGCCTTTCCGGAGGCCGTTGAATGTACTGACTAGTTAAGCTTATCTGCTCTTGATAAGTTTTCGGCTCTTTGACACTAGCTTCAAACTTTAATGGATCTTCCCAAATATTGAATACTACGTCAAATTCGCAAGTCTATACACTATATGCTATATAGTATATAGACTAGTCTATATATATCCTATATAGTATTTGTCGAGAAAGCTCCAAACTTGTATGTATTGCTTGTGTATCTAAATACAAGGAGAGAATACAAATATATAGGAGGAAGAAGAGAGAAGAAAATCCTATACAAGATGTGAGACTAAAGGAGGAGAGAAGATAAAACAATAAATGAGCCCAATAATGGGCCCTTTACATGGGCTATTTTAACACTCCCCCGCAAGCTGGAGCGTACAAATCGTATGCGCCAAGCTTGGAAAAGCATTGATAGAAGAGTGTCTTGGAAAGAGCCTTCGTGAAGACATCCGCAACTTGTTCCGATCCTGGGACATGCTTTAGGTCAAGCTTCTTCATTTGAACCTTTTCCCGTATGAAGTGACAATCAACCTCAATATTCTCCGTTCTTTCGTGAAAGACCGGGTTCTTTGCGATGTGTATGGCGGCTTGACTGTCACAAAGGAAAAGAGCCGGTGAAGGTAATTTGACACCCAGATCAGTAAGAAGACTCTCAAGCCATGTCAATTCTGACACAACTGATGCCATTACCCGGTATTCTGCCTCGGCTGAAGATCGAGCAACGACCGCTTGTTTCTTACTTCGCCAAGTAACAAGATGTCCGCCAAGGTAAGTGCAAAAACCACTCGTAGATCGCCGGTCATTGAGAGAGCCAGCGTAATCAGCATCTGAATATGCCACCAATATTGGAGCAGAAGAGGAGGTCCTGTAGACAAGTCCCTGACCAGGAGCGGTTTTCAGATACATTCGTTCCACTGCTTGAAGATGAGATTTTCGAGGAGAGTGCATGTATCTGCTGACAAGACCAACAACAAAGGAAATATCCGGTCTGGTAACCGTGAGATATATCAGTTTTCCAACAAGACGACGATAATATTCAGGATTCTGGAGAAGGAGATCGGAGTCAGATGCCTGGGCACACAGTTTGTGATTCACATCCATAGGAGTATCACTTGGCTTGCAGCCGGACTGACCCGCATCGTGAAGAAGGTCAAGACAATATTTCCGTTGAGAGAGAGTGAGCCTATCCGGACTTCTGGCAATCTCAAGACCCAAAAAATAGCGAAGAGGTCCCAAATCCTTTGTCTGAAAGATTGAGTTTAGATGGACTTTGATTGCCTGTATCCCTTGAGAGTCATATCCAATAATGATAATATCGTCGACGTATACTAACAGAATAACCGTTCCTGTTGGTTGGTGACGAGTGAAGAGCGAGAAATCGGCCGAGCTCCGTGTGAAGTCAATCTCACGGAGGACCTTGCTGAATTTTTCAAACCATGCCCGTGGAGATTGTTTGAGACCATATAGAGCCTTTTTAAGATGACAGACCTGAGACTCCCCCGTGATCTCAAACCCGGGTGGTTGTTGCATGTAGACAGTTTCCTGGAGATCCCCATTCAAGAAAGCATTTTTGATATCCAGCTGAAAGAGGGGCCACCGACGATGGACAACAACAGAGATGAGGACGCGAACACTATTAAGTTTCGCAACCGGAGAGAACATTTCCTCATAATCTAGCCCCTCCTGTTGAGTGAAACCTCTAGCCACAAGACGGGCTTTTAGACGGTCAATTGTCCCATCGGCAGCATGTTTGATGACAAAGACCCACTTGCACCCAACTGATTTCTGGCCCGGTGGAAGGGGAACAACAGACCATGTCTGCTTAGACCAGAGAGCAGACATTTCTTCCTCCATGGCCGCTCGCCATCCTGGATGTTGAAGCGCCTCCTGCACAGAATTAGGAATAGTAACCGAAGAGAGAGAAGTACCAAAGTGTGTAAATGGGGAGAGAGGCGATGAAGAGAGATGTAGTTTGCCAACGGATGAGCAGTGGAAGGCGATACCTGATCATTTTGACGCGGAGTATCCATGGTAGAGACCGACGGCAGAGGGGTAACGGAAGTGGTAGAGCGACGAGTGTAGACGCGGATAACTAGTGGTTTGGAGGGAACGACAGTCTGTTTAGAGGGAACAACAATCGGAGGAGTAGTTGCGGGAATGACCGGGCGGGGGATGGATGGAGGAGTAGGTGTGGGTGGTAGATGGTCAGGTAAGGGAGCAGGAAAGAATGGTTGATCCTCGCGGAAAGTGACATCAGCAGAAACGGAGATCTTGCGTGTAGCAGGAGAATAACATACATACCCATTTTGGGTGCGTTAATATCCAACAAAGATATGCTTGGCCGCTCGGGGATCTAACTTATCCGAGGAAGGTTCCAAACGGTGGACATATCAGAGGCTACCGAATACACGAGGTGGGAGAGGAAAGGCCGGAGTGGAGGGAAAGAGTATGCTAAACGGAGTAGCATAGCTGAGAATAGAGGAAGGGAGACGGTTAATGAGAAAACAGACGGTCGAGACCGCAAAGTTCCAATATGGTTTGGGGACACGCATTTGAAGCATGATGGAACGGACAACATCGAGTAAGTGACGATTCTTACGTTCGGCAACACCGTTTTGTTGCGGCGTGTAAGCGCAGGAAGTTTGATGTAGAATCCCGAACTCAGAACATAAAGCAGTAAATTCATGACTAGTGTACTCACGAGCATTGTCAGTTCGTAGTACTTTGATGGTCGTGTGAAATTGCATACAGGTTTCGAGGACAAATGCTTGAAAGACACGGGGAAGCTCGGAGCGATCACGAAGTAAGTATAGTCAGGTAGTGCGAGAGTGATCATCAATAAACGTTACAAAATACCGGAAACCGGAAATACTAGTAATTTTAAATGGTCCCCAAATATTTGAATGCACTAAATCAAAAGGAGCAGCGCTCCGAGTACAATGGGAAGAAAAAGATGAACGAGTCTGCTTGCCGAGAATACATGAGTCACACTGAAAAGGGGTAAAAGAAACATCGGGGAGAGCCCGCTGGAGGACCGGTAGAGGAGCATGCCCAAGTCGACGATGCCAATCAGTTGAAGAGACGGATGAGAAGATGGTGGGAGAGTCGTCGAGAAGGTAGAGCCCATTCCGCAGCCGGCCTTTACCAATGGTAGTCTGCGTCCGCCGATCCTGTATAACAAAGGAAGAGGAAGTGAATATAACAGAACAATCCAGATCATTAGTAAGCCGTCCAACAGAAAGTAAATTGAACGGTGAACTTGGGACGTGAAGAGCCGAGCGAAGGGAGATGGAGGAGGTGAGAGGAAGATTTGCCGAGCCGGAGACGGGAACAGTGGCTCCATTGGCCATAGTAATAGACTGTGGATAAGGGGAAGTCAGGTACTGGGCAGGTCGATGTGGAGTAATGTGATGAGTAGTGCCAGAGTCCACAATCCAGCCCAAGCCGGTGGAGAGACAAGCGGTACCTGTGTTAGAGACGGAGGCAATGGAGGCAGATGGTGGGTGGAGCAATCCCTGGAGATGCTGGAGCTGAAGACGGACACTCTCAAGATCAGGAGGACCAGCATCGGTAGCAACAGAAGCCTTCGGGAGAGGAGGATAGCCAACTTTCTTGTAACAGGTTGCCTCGAGATGACCATCTTTCCCGCAGAAGGAACACTTCGGCCGACCCCGGCCACCACGACCACGGTCGTGAGATCTCGAACGACCCCCACCACGACCACGAAGTAAGTATAGTCAGGTAGTGCGAGAGTGATCATCAATAAACGTTACAAAATACCGGAAACCGAAAATACTAGTAATTTTAAATGGTCCCCAAATATCTGAATGCACTAAATCAAAAGGAGCAGCGCTCCGAGTACAATGAGAAGAAAAAGATGAACGAGTCTGCTTGCCGAGAATACATGAGTCACACTGAAAGGGGTAAAAGAAACATTGGGGAGAGCCCGCTGGAGGACCGGTAGAGGAGCATGCCCAAGTCGACGATGGCAATCAGTTGAAGAGACGGATGAGAAGATGGTGGGAGAGTCGTCGAGAAGGTAGAGCCCATTCCGCAGCCGGCCTTTACCAATGGTAGTCTGCGTCCGCCGATCCTGTATAACAAAGGAAGAGGAAGTGAATATAACAGAACAATCCAGATCATTAGTAAGCCGTCCAACAGAAAGTAAATTGAACGGTGAACTTGGGACGTGAAGAGCCGAGCGAAGGGAGATGGAGGAGGTGAGAGGAAGATTTGCCGAGCCGGAGACGGGAACAGTGGCTCCATTGGCCATAGTAATAGACTGTGGATAAGGGGAAGTCAGGTACTGGGCAGGTCGATGTGGAGTAATGTGATGAGTAGTGCCAGAGTCCACAATCCAGCCCAAGCCGGTGGAGAGACAAGCGGTACCTGTGTTAGAGACGGAGGCAATGGAGGCAGATGGTGGGTGGAGCAATCCCTGGAGATGCTGGAGCTGAAGACGGACACTCTCAAGATCAGGAGGACCAGCATCGGTAGCAACAGAAGCCGTCGGGAGAGGAGGATAGCCAACTTTCTTGTAACAGGTTGCCTCGAGATGACCATCTTTCCCGCAGAAGGAACACTTCGGCCGACCCCGGCCACCACGACCACGGTCGTGAGATCTCGAACGACCCCCCCCCCCCGAGTAGAAGGAGGAGGAGGGAATGGTAGAAGTGGAGGTGCCTGCTGAAGAAGGGCCGGAGGAGCCGTAGTATCTGGAGGAGGTGATACTCGGAGAATCATGGAGCACACATCAGAAAAGGATGGTGTGGTAGAGGAAGCCAGGACCTGAGCACGAATGCTCTGAAGGTGAGGGGGAATACGGGCCATGATGATCGCAGTACAGGCGGCTTCCTTCTGAGCGCGCTGAGCATCATCATCATTGGTGAAGGGCTGATGCTGGATTCATGCTTCAGCAAGAGTCTTCGCACGAGCAACAAAGGACGTCATATATGAAGCCCCGCCAGCGTCAAGAGCAAAGAGGTCAATGAGGATGTCGTAGAGATGATGGAGGCTGTCCCGTCCAGAATATAAGGAGTGTAGCTCAGTCCACATATCTTTGGCAGTCTCATGATACATAGCCATTTGATATGGCTCACAATCCAAAGAATTCAAGATCCAGGTCTGAACTCGGCCATCATTGCGGAGCCAGTCATCGGTAAGAGGGGTGGGAGGAGCCTGAGTAAGGTGAGGGAGAAGGCCCTTGGCCTGAAGAACCCGTCTAACAGAATGTACCCAAGGGACGAAGTTCTTCTTTCCAGAAAGAGAGATGGTAGTGATGCGCAGCTCGTCACGGACTTCTGTAGTGCAAGTCGGGCGGTCAGTCGGACAAGTCGGGCGGTCAGTCGGACAAGCCGGGCGGTCAGCAGGCGGCCTGGACGTCGAGCTAGAGGAGTTACCGGAAGAGCCCATAAGGGCAGACCGCAGAGGCAACCGGCTGAGGTCGCTGCGAGAAGGGCAGGAGGCCGCTGCGAGAAGGAAGCAAGACTGCGGCGAGGAGAGGACAAACCGCCTGCGAGAAGATAAGGAGGCCGCTGCGAGAAGGGAGCAAGGCCGCGACGAGAAGAGGACAAACCGCCTGCGAGAAGACAAGGAGGCCGCCGCGAGAATGACTGAGGAAGACCACGACCAGGATGCGGATAGGCAACAGTCCGCACGGTCAAGCCGGATACCAGCGAGTAGTCAGTTCGCGACCAGAGGGCAGAAACAAAAGAGAGACCGCCCCGGTCTAGGTGAAGCCAGCAGCGGTCAGAGAGCGGAAGGAAACTGCGAGAGAATGCAAGCGAGAAGAAGAAAGAGAGA
Organism: Platanthera zijinensis; assembly: GCA_039513925.1. Lineage (NCBI taxonomy): Eukaryota > Viridiplantae > Streptophyta > Magnoliopsida > Asparagales > Orchidaceae > Platanthera > Platanthera zijinensis. The sequence continues at coordinate 47,128,243 of CM077087.1, read as the reverse complement.
AGGCGAAGCCGCAGCGGACAGAAGGCGAAGCCGCAACGGGAAAGATAAGGCCGCGAGTAGAACTCAAGCGCCGAGAGGAGGGAGAGACCGCAGCGATTAAGAGGAAGCCGGCAACGGTTAGGAGAACACAAGCGTGCGGCGGGTAGGAGAAGACCGCGAGATCGGAAGGAGGCCGCAGCGGGAAGAAGAAGTCCGTGAGTAGAGAGGGTCGAGCGGACAGAAGACGAGACCGCGAGTTGGGAAGAACTCAAGCGGCAAGGGGGGAAAAAGAGGCGAGCCCGCAGCGGACAAGAGAGGTGGGACCCACGAGCAGAGCAGACGAGGGCTATAAGAAGCATGAGGAGGGTGGAACCACGGAGAGGAGAGGGGGAATAGAAGAAAAGCGGACAAGAACAATCAGGCCGCAGGAGACTGGTGCGGATAGAAACCCGCGGACAAAATCGGTTAGGAGAAGGGAAACCACAGAGCAATCTGCGGATAGGGAGAAGGGCGGGCTGGGCGGTTGGAAAAGGAGAAACCGCCAGTATCGAATCGCTCCCTCTGATACCATGTTGAGAAAGCTCCAAACTTGTATGTATTGCTTGTGTATCTAAATACAAGGAGAGAATACAAATATATATGAGGAAGAAGAGAGAAGAAAATCCTATACAAGATGTGGGACTAAAGGAGGAGAGAAGATAAAACAATAAATGGGCCCAATAATGGGCCCTTTACATGGACTATTTTAACAGTATTCTATGCTAATAGACTACCTATCTAGTCTATATATAATAGCCTATATATAGTATAAATAGTATATACTATAGTATAGCATATATAGACTAAAATAGTAGCATATTATACTATATAGTACATATATAGCTATAATAGACTATATAATAGTCTATTACTATAGCTATATAGAGAGCTATATAGTATTTAGTATATATAGCCTATATACTATAGTGTACTTTATAGCCTATATAGGTCAATATAGCTATGTAGTATATAGTATATACTATATAAAGCCTATATACTATAGTGTATTTTATAGCCTATATAGGCTAATGTAGCTATGTAGTGCATAGCCAATAACTCTGCTATATAGTAGACTATAGTATAGGATAATATATACTATATTAGGATATATTATACTATAGCTATATAGTATAGTATATATTGTATATACCATATAAGCTATATATAGACTATACAACTCTTCTACCACAGCAAGTAGCATAGACTAATCCTCTGTAGATAATTTAGGCCAGTTTGCATTACCCACTTCTACCACCGGTACCACTTCTCTTCTTGCAAATAATTCGTTAATGAAATGTACAATATGTGATGCTAACTGAAAAAGGAAAAAACAAGAACAAATATCAACACAAGCGAGACAATAGCGCCGCTCACTCCTCTTTTCATTCTCTTACTTTACTCTTTACTAAAGGGAAGCTTCCCCGAGGTTTTTACCGGGGGTCAATTTTAGTTTATTATATATACTGTGCAACGGGTTCTACCTTCTGGACATTTCTCCCACAATTCTCTCATCTGTCACCTATGTGGATTGGCATCGGCGTCTTGGCCATGCTCCTTGTCCAATTCTCAAGCAGGCTCTTCCAGATCTATCTCTTCTCGTCTTTAACTGTGAATCATGTATCTTTGACAAACATCGTTTTTCTTTTCCTCCTCATTGTACTCAGAATGATATTCCTTTTGATTTAATACATTCTGATGTTTGAAAGCCATATAAAATTACTCGTATTTCTGGTTATCGTTATTTCAATACTTTTATTGATAATTATTCTCGTATGACGTGGTTATATTTACTCTGTGATCGATCGAATCTAACTCGTGTGTTTCAGGTCTTTATTAATGAGACTCGTACTCAATTCTCCCGAACAATTAAAACTATCAGTATAGACAATGCTCGTGAGTACACAAGCCATACGATTGATGATCTCTGTACTGAGCTCGGGATCATCCATCATACCTCGTGTGCTTATATCGCTCAATAGAATGGTGTGGTTGAGCGTAAGAATAAACATCTTCTTGATGCTGCTCGCTCACTTATGTTTCAAATGCAAGTTCCCAAGGCCTATTAGCACTTTGAAGTCTCTACGACATGTTATCTCATCAATTGTCTGCCCTCCTCCATTCTCAATTATGTCACTATGTTTAGTCTTCTCTTTCCCTCCACACCGCCCTTCTCCATCACACCTCGAGTATTTGGCTGTACCTGTTATGTCCATAATCTTAGTCCATCCACTGACAAGCTTCTTCTCGAGCTACCAAACATATGTTCGTTGGTTACTCTCGTACTAAAAAAAGGATATGTGTGCTACTCTCTTACTGATCACAAGGTTATTGTATTTGCTGATGTTACTTTTCTAGAAGATTAACCTTTTCACTCTCATTCCTCTCCTTTTCCACTGCCGTTATTGTCACGTCCTGTCTTCCCTGTACTTCTCCTCTCCCATCACTCATCCAACCCCGGTTCCCGTACCGAACAAGCTACCTCTTATTCGTGTCTACACTCGTCGTCCTCCTCGCTCTGACGCCCCTCAACAGTCGTCTTCTACCTCTGGTGCCTCGCGACCTGATGATCCGACTCCTATCTCCACGGCACATCCCATGACGAATTATTTTGCATCACATATCCTTGACACTTTTCAAATTTGCAACCTTTTTATCCTACATTTCAATACCTAACTCTGTATAGAAGGCTCGCCGACATCCGGGATGGCGTGCAGACATGGATGAGGAAATGACTGATGTTGAAACCGAAAACTCGGTCTCCGTGGTGTTCACCCAGGGGGGAAGGGGTGATCACACACTTACTTCTCTCTCGCGAGCCAAACAACTAAGGAAAAAGAACTGGGAACAGACCCAAGGGCTTGGCGTGGAGGACCACCACACACCCGAAAAATCTTTGAGTGTTTCCCCTCCATAGTCAAATGCTGAGTTAAGGATACCTCAGAAAACACTAGAAGACCGGGACACGAGTAAGCCTGTCTTTTGAGGTACTCCCTTGGGTCTATTTATATATTTCTGAAAACGGTCTGCAAATAGCCAACCTCCGCTGTTTTGAATAGCTATGTGCAGCCCAATTGGGTCTACCAACATCGTAACTCCGCTGTTCTAGAAGGATATTTGCACCCCTGCAAGGGTATCCAGGTAATTTGCCTCTGGGCCCCATTGGGCGGGTACCGAGGATCAGGGGGTCAGCTCGCCACTCTGCTGGGCGGATGCGGCCTGGCTCCCGCAGCTCGCCTGCTATCTGTAAGCGAACGCGAGTCGGGCCGCCATGACTCGCCTACCCTATATGGAGGCGAGCCGGCGACGAGGTTGCCTAGGCAAACGCGGGCCGAGTCTGGCTCACACGACTCGCTCGCCTTTGGCGGGAGCGAGCCAACCTTCCGGGCTCCGCCTGCCTACTACACTGGCGCGGGCCGATTCCACTAGTTCGTCCTCCTAGCCTGGCCCACTCGGCGAACACGGGGTTGTACAACTGCCTCTCTAGGATAATCAGACCTGGGTTCTGGTCTCTCTTCCCCCGGGGCAGACATGTGTTGGATGTAAATGAGTCTTCGTGATCAAACATGCTCCAGATGGGGCTGTGGACCGTCTCAAGATTCGTCTTGTCGCTCGTGGGATTACTCAGCAACAAGACCTCGATTATGTTGAGACCTTCTCTCTTGTTGCTAAGTTGAACATCGTTTGTCCTAATTTCCTTGGTTGTGCATCGCCAATGACCATTATATCAATTAGACATAAAAAATGTTTTTCTCAATGACGAACTTCAAGAAACTTTCTACATGCACCGACCTCCTGGGTTTGAGACAACGGGCGAGTCACTTGTTTGTCACCTCAAGAAGTCTATTTATGATCTCAAACAGTCTTCTCGCGCATGGTTTGACAAGTTCAGTAAGGTTGTTCGTGATGTTGGATTCACTTGGAGATCGACAGACTTCTCTCTCTTTACTCGTCACCAAACAACATGCACAGTGATTCTCTTGGTTTATGTTGATGACATTCTAATTACAAGAGATGATTACAAAGGAATACAAATGATCAAGCAACACTTGAATTCAATTTTTCAAATTAAAGATATGAGAAATTTTTGGTACTTTCTTGGCCTAGAGGTTGCAAGACATTCTGATGGTCTTGTCCTATCTCAATGGAAATACTGTCTTGATCTTCTTCATGACAGTGATTATTCAGGATGCAAACCTACTGATAATCCTATGGATGTCAATCAAAGACTCTATGTGCATGCCTCCGACACCGATCTATTTCTTCCAAATCCAGAATATTATCGATGACTCATAGGAAAGTTGATTTATCTTACAGTTACAAGACAAAATATCTCATTTGTTGTTGGAGTTATCGGCAGGTTCATGCATCCTCCATGGATGTCTCATCTCCAGGCTGTCGAGCGCATCCTAAGATATCTGAACTCTGCCCCTGGATAAGGGCTAGTATACAAACCCTCTTTCTCTTCTACTCTGTTGTTGATTGCTTATTCTGATGCTAATTATGCTGACTCCATGGATGATCGACGTTCAACAAGTGGATTTTGTACTTACTTCGGAAGACATCTTATTACCTGGCGCAGCAAGAAACAATCAGTGGGTGCTTGCTATACGGTCGAAGCCGAATATTCTTTAATGGTTCTGTTGTATCTGAGCTTACGTGGTTAGAAAGTCTCCTAGATGATTTGTGAGTCAAGCTTTCCTCACAAACTACTTTATTTTGTGGCAATCAAGCAGAGCTAAACACATTGCTAAGAATCTTGTTTTTCATGAGTGGACCAAACACATTGAAGTAGATTGTCACTCCATTCGGGAGATAGTTCAAATGAAGAAGCTAGAATTGAAACATGTTCCAGCTGTTGATCAAGTTGTTGATATTCTCACTAAGGCCTTACCACGTGTGTTATATTATCTGTTCTTGTCCAAGCTGGGTGCCTACGATTTGTATGCTCCAGCTTGCGGGAGAGTATTAGAAGAAAGATTTGTAAAGACCCAAAGCAAGACCCATCTAGGACCCTCTTCCTCCTTATGTTTTAGTCTCACATCTTATATTGAGATTGTTTTCCTTTTTTCTCTTCTTATATTAATGTACAAAAACATGTATGTATACACCCTTTGGAGAACTTAATAAAGTTATCATTTATTTCTCTCTATTTTGGTATTTTTCCATAGAACTAAACTACTGATAGAAATCAGAAGAGAAAAATATCGTGTAATGCTAACCTTGTGGAAGAACTTCTAATGGGCGAAGAGGAGGGGGGTAACCAAGCGTAAAAATCGGAAGAGAAAAATAGGAAAGTGGATAACCAACAACAAGGGATCGATCTAGTAGATCTAAAAACAACAAGAAAATAGATTAATGTTGGGAAGATCGTAGAGCTTTATACGAGCTTTGAGATCTGGAATGGTGAAAGCAACGGCGAACTCAGGACAAGGATCAATTGAAAAGAAAACCTACGAACAGCGGCGAGGACTCTCTTGCAAGTTCGTCCTTGGGTGGCGAGATCAAGATGCGCTAGAATCAGGAGAGGTGAGAATGCGGGCATCAGAGAGATAAATTAGCAGAAAGCTCCTTCTCCAAAGCATTTTTTTTGTCCAAAAGAGTAAGCAACACTGCCATTGAGCATCCAAACAGTTTTGAAACACAAAAAGAGCCCAAAAGGGCAAGCCTTCTACAAAAGGGAAGACACATTACAAATTAGACAAAACAAAGGCTATCTATTCTAATTTAGAGTAAGAACACTAAGGTTTCAAATAAAAGAATGCAAACAATGAATTGATTACAGCGTAAAAAATTTGACGGCCTTGACGTGACTATATTTGGGGTGAGGAACACAACTATTCACCCTTCTATTCGACTAAGAGGCAAAGATCTCAGTTAAGGAAGAAGTAATATCCAAAGAAGTCATATGGAGTCCACCGTGCTTGGGGTAGACATACTGAAAAATTGAATGAGGAAGCATAAGATGAGCAATTAGAGAAAGATATCTTATTGCAAACACCATAAAGTACGAGGGAAGTTCTACTCCCTGACCTCTAGGGCTGAGAATAAAAAATCAGAGTCTAAAAATTGTTTGATACTTTACACGAATAGCTATGATCAGAAGAGCGAATTTCAAGTCATTCAAAAAAACGACTCAGATCATATTTTAATTCAATTTTGAGCTTGGGTTGGCTCACTCGAAAAAACAATTTGACCAACTTGGTTTCTATTTTGATTCTAATTCGACTCGATTTCAATTTCGCGTTGGTTCTGACATAAGGTGGGCAATAAACTTGCAAAAGAAGTATGGAAAGAAATACAACATCACTGAAGCCTTTATGCCGACAAAGTGGGGTCGACTATATGGATCCTTTGTCGTGATCCCAAACACGACTCTCCACTTCAACCAACCTGCTTGGATTCTATGTATCACACAAATCCATCTTTCTGAAATATCAATCTTTGATATTTAAAGCACTCGCTGTGAGAAATATCTTGTCAAATCCAAACATTGATCCAATAACATTTGAAGGAACGAGCGCTAATGAAATGTCGACATTATGAGATTTTATAGCAAACCAATTACAAAATGATTGCAGGTACCATATTTTTTAGTAGTTACACTTACACAACACTCAAGCCTTTATCCCACTATAGTGGGGTCGGCTATATGGATCCTTTGTCTCCATTGTGCCCTATCCTTTGTTATAATCTCACTAATGTCTAATTACATCATGTCTTTCCTTAACAGTTTCATTCCAAGTCTTTATTGGTCTACCCCTCCCTCGTTTAACATGTCTAGTGACTAGACTCTCACAACGCCTAACAGGTGCCTCTAATGGTCTCCTTTGTACGTGTCCAAACCATTTTAGACGAGCTTCTCGCATCTTCTCTGCAATTGGTGCTACTCCTGTCTTATCCCTGATACATTCATTCCTAATTTTATCCAATCTCGTGTGTCCACACATCCACCTAAGCATTCTCATCTCCGCAACTCCCATTTTTTTTCTCATGTACACATTTCACTGCCCAACACTCAGAACCGAGCATCGTGGGTCTAATTGCAGTACGGTAAAACCTGCCCTTAAGTTTTAGTGGTACTTTATGTCACATAAGATCCCTGACGTGTCTCTCCACTTCAACCACCCGCTTGGATTCTCTGTGTCACATCTTTATCAATACCTCCGTCCTTTTGAACTATCGATCCAAGATATTTAAAACACACACTACGGTAAAAATCTTGATCACCCAACTTAATAACGAAGTCATCCATCCATCTTGCACTGCTAAATTTAAGCTCCATATACTCCGTCTTTGCCCTGCTCAACCTAAAATCCTTCTTTTCTAAAGTATCTCGCTAAGATTCAAGTTTTGTGTTTACACCCTCGCACGTCTCATCAACCAAAACGATATCATCCACAAATAATAAACACCAAGGTATTGCTTGTTGGATATGTCTGGTGAGCTCATCTAAGATAAGGGTAAAAAGCTGAACCATGATGTAAGCCAACAATGATAGGGAAGTGATAGGGAATTCATGTGTTAATCCTCCACATGTCCTCACCCTTGTCACTTAATTTGTATACATATCTTTGATTATGTCAATATATAAAACATTTACACCTTTCTTTACTAAGACTCTCCAAAAGATCTCTCTTGGAACTCTATCATAAGGCTTCTCAAGATCAATAAACAGCATATGCAAATCTTATTTTCTTTCTCCATAGTTGTCAATGAGTCTGCTCAAGAGATGTATAGCTTCAACGATCAACCTCCCTGATATGAACCCAAATTGATTCTCCGAGATGTAAGTCTCCCGTATTACTCTTCTTCCTATTACTCGTTCTCATAGTTTCATGATATGACTCATCAATTTTAATTCCTCTGTAATTTACACAATTTTGTATATCTCATTTATTCTTATACAAAGGTATCAAGATATTTTCTTTTCATTGTTCTGACAACTTCTTTGATTTCAGTATCTTATTGAAAAAACATGTAAGCCACAAAATTCCTTCATTTTCTAGATATTTTCATACTTCGATGGGTATATCGTCTGACCCAACCGTCTTTTCATTTTTCATCTTAGTAGTTAAAAATAAAAAATAAAGGAGATATACAAAATAATTTACAACATAAACATAATCAATGATTACAAAATATTTCTTTATTATGTAGGTAAACATCATCGGTGCAGAAGTGTGGGGATCCAAGGAAGGAACTACAAAATTACCCGCAGTTTCATTTTATTATGTTTACAAACTCTGTTCATGTAATATTAATATTTGGCAAACATTTAATTTTCATATTTTGTTAGTAATTATTTTAATTTTGAATAAGCCAACAAACAGCTACTCTGCCAAACAATTTTAACCTATGAAACACGGGTACTCCAAAAAATGTCCCGTACACGTACCCGATACTTTTATGGGTACTGGTACGGTTCGGTACGACCCGGTACGACAAAATATGTACCCGGTACTTTTACTGTTTTTGGTACAGCCGGGCACTTCCAGGTACTTTCGGGTTCGGCCCAATACAACCCGGTTCAAAAAAAAAAGCACTTATTCACGGAGCCTCCTCGCTAGGGAAAATTATCGATAGAAATTGAAATTTCAAGAGCATTAATGGAGATGCATTTGATTCCATGGAGGGTGCCAGTATTCTTGAAGTTGTTAACCTATCGCTTGATGAGCCAGAGATGAAAATAATATTATTTATCGATGAAGAAAATGATGACATTGAAATTCAAAAACTTTAGTCATTATAATATTTTTATTTGTTTTGTTGAACTATGTATGCTCTATATCTTCAATGGATTTCTTTTGTGTTTGTTGAACTATATATGCCTTATATCTTCTTTTGGATGGATTTCTTTTACTGTGTGTTTCTAAATGATATTTTTAATATAATTCTCACTTTTATCATTCCTTAGATTAGTCTAATTTCTTTATTTATGTGGGCAATCTTGAGCATGTATGGTGATAACTGATAACATTTCATTGAATATATTCTTATTGCGAATTAACTTATTATATGTATATTTTTAATTTTTTTCACATACCCAAACGTACTCGTACCGTGCTATTTTATAATTTTATCGTACCGCGTACCGGTACAACGTACTGTACCAGTACCGCATACCGGTACACGTGCTCCATAGGTTTTAACAAATTCTCTATTCAAACAGCATTGGAAAAACAGATCTTTCAAATAATTTCACTGATTCTCTCGTCACCTGCAAAACAACAGATTTTCCCAAAATCTGCAAATCAGCTGCTTCTCCAGTCGCTGCAACTGAGTCAAACAGAGCCTTTGCCCAGGGGGAAGAGTGACCACGACGTACACTAGGAGAAGCTGAAACTGTTTCAAATAATCATACACGGATCCCATCTGTCGTAAATTCGTCACCATGCTGAGGGGGTTGCTGCGGACTGGAAGTGGGAGAATCAAAACACAAGTTGCAAAACCTCTTAAAGTTTTCCCATGTCAAACCTGGTTGGTTGGTGAGGAGACGAGTGACCCAAATCAGAGTTAAGTCAAGTAGGCGGAAGGATGCTGGATGAATCAATCTGCTGTCAGTGTTTACTGGCATGCAAAAAATTGCTCGCACTTAGTGAGCCAACACAATGGGTCCGTCTTCCCATTGTAAGTAAAAAAATCCAACCTGGGGTAGCGGAGTAGTGTAACAGCCTCAGGGCGACGAAGGCTGGCAGCGGTGGCTCATGAAGGATGAGTGGTGGTGCTTGACTGTTGTTGGGGTGATATGTAGCTGAGATAATAACAACGGGAAGGGAGGCGGTCAGCTCACTAAGCTTCGTGGTGAAGGTGTCCATGTCGTCTCGATGATATGCGTCGGTGACTCGAAAGCCTGCTTCTATAGAGGTCATGAAGGTCTTCATCGTGTCTCGGAGAGCAATCATGAAATTTGATGACTCCCCCATCATGTGAATTGTTTGTCGAGGGATGGAGCAGGTGACTGGACGAACCAAACCCGCGGTGACGATTGAATTATGCGAATTGCCGCGAGAACCATGACGACTCCTAATGATGTCAACCAATTTAAAAAAATAGCAAGTTTGAAAATAAAAAATAATTAATCATAGAGAGGATTAATTATTAATTTTAAAAACAAAACGATTGCTAGCGTATGGGCAGATGTATGAGGGCTCAAGACAAATACTACAGTTATAACCGATGGAGTGAGGCCGATATGAAGGCGACCGGGAGGCTCGCTGGTGTCTTCGATCAGAGTGGTGGTACGCGACAGCTGAAGGAGCGGGGATCGATGGGAACATTGCTGGAGAACCTTACGCTAGAGACGATACAGGAGGATCCATGATCTTGTCAAAGGAAGACGATGAAAGCTCCATGGAAGGCGATGCATACTGGAGGCGCTACAGTGGATGTTGGGAAGTCGACGCGAGCAGCGTCGGGTGCGGCTAGGAATAATGTCGAGGAAAAATCATGGAGTGTCGATGGCAAGCATGGTCATTGGAGGTATCGACAAGGGCCAACGCGATTTTCTCGGGGCAGGGTGTTGGGTGTGAATCTTGGGAGAGATTTCTAACAAAAACTACACTTGCAGGAGGTTTACGACCGGTATAGGGAATAGAAAATAGCGGGATCTGACGGAATTAGGGAGGAAGATTGAATGACCAAGCTGTTACCGTCCTAGCCCAGAGGTTGTCAGAGGATGACTGGAGGCGGAGATAGGGGTGCAAACGAGTTGAGCTAGTCGAGCTTGGCAAAATTTCCAAGCTCAAGCTCGAGCTACTCATTTCGAGCACGAGCTCGACGAGTTCATTTTATCGTGGCTCGAGCTCAATGCCCACTTATCAAGTTCGAGCTTGAGTTTCGAGCCTGCGAGCCTGAGCTGCTCACGAGCTTCTTAGCTGTTGAGCCTTATTTTCTTTATATTTTTTTATGTAAAAAAACCCGCGAGTCGGCACGCGAGCTTATGAACAACAATATGTAAGCACGAGCTCGTCGAGCTCGAGCTCCACAGGCACGAACTCTAGTTGAGCTTTTTTCGAGCCGGCTTATCGAGCATTCAAGCCAGCTCAACTCAACTTGCATCCCAAGGGGGGGAAGTTGGCGGCGAATGATATAACAGAGACAAAGTCTAAAATGATTCTTCCTTTTTCATTTTTCTCCATATCTGCATTTTTCCTCCTTATATGTCTATTTAAGTCTCCTCCTATAAAAATCCTCACATTTTGTGAGATTTCTTTTACCAAATTGTCAGTCTTTCCAAAATTGCACTTTAATAGTTTCAAGTTCGAGCTTGAATTTCGAGCTCGCGAGCCTGAGCTATTCACAAGCTTTTCAACTCTTGAGCCTTATTTTCTTTATACTTTTTATGTAAAAAAAACTCGCAAGTCTGCTCGCGAACTCATGAACAACAATATGTAAGCTTGAGCTCGTCGAGCTCGAGCTCCACAGGCTCGAGCTCGAGTTGAGCTTTTTTCGAGCTGGCATACCGAGAATTCAGGCTAGCTCAACTCAATTTGCACCCCAAGGAGGGGAAGTTGGGATATAAAAAGACAGTCTAAAAATGATTCTTCCTTCATTTTTTCTCCATATCTGCATTTTTCTTCCTAATATGTCTATTTAAGTTTCCTCCTATAAAAATCCTCAAATTTTGTGAGATTTCTTTTACCAAATCATCCAAGTCTATCCAAAATTGCACTTTAATAGTTTCATTTCATCCCGCTTGTAGCGTATAAACATTAATCACACATTAATAGTTTTCTTTCTTACGACTAATTTAAGAGCTAAGATTCTATCAAATTTTCTACTTATCCCTACAACTACATCCCTTCAAGTATTATTCACAATAATACCTATTTCAATATTTTTTTTCCTGTGTATCATAATTTAAAACTTGTATTGTCTAGACGTTTAACTTTCTCACCTACCCATTTAGTCTCTTCAAGTCTGGAAAGAAATAAAGCGCAAAATTGTTGAACTATTACATCTTTCGAACCGGCTCAAAATCAATTTTTAGATCAAATTTTTTTATTTTGAACAGGGGCCTTCTCGAGATAGACTAGATATAAGCCCTAATTTCCCCTAACGTTTATTGTTTCAAACAAACAAACATTAGCAAAAATGGATAAGTTCTCATTTGTTTTATTTTCAAAAACTAACCACATTGATTAAATTCAGTGCTTGAAACCGTATGACATCATTAATATGCTTAAGATATTTTATTTTATCCTTACAGGTAGCATAAACCTCCTTGGTTTGATATTCTAGTCACTTAACATAGGTCAATTATTTAAAAAGTTCTTCCTTCAAAAACAATTGTTTAAGTGACTTCCCAAGAGAAGATCCCACCCGGGCTCACTAGTTCTCAGGCTCATTCTTATGCTCAAAGAAGAAGGTCCGCATTGCCTCAGTAATCTACCTCTTCAGCTTGTTCATCTCAGAGGATTTGAAATAGGAGAGCAGTTGCTAAATATCTGAGTTTTCTCTAGGGGGGGGGGGTGAATAGAGAATAAAATTATTTCAAATACTAAAATAATTTCACAGAATTTGCATGCACATCAGCAATCAACTAGAAATATGTGCAGGTAAATAAAATCACAGCATAGAATTAAAAATAAATGCAAAATAACAAAATACACAATGATTATAGTGGTTCCCCTAAATCTGGGTACATTCACTTTTCTACCTCCTTTGGTAGGAATTCACTATCACAGTGTCTGAGTCTTTTGATCAGGAGACTCTTAGAACCAACACCAGATTTTTTATAAGGAGATCTTGAACCAATACAATATGAGTCTATTCTCAAAGAAACTCTCAGAACATCTCATTGAATCCTTTGAAGAGGGATTCTCAAAACTCTTTTCTCAAAGTGTAATAAGAAAATGAAAGAAGATTTATGATAAAGTTAATCTTCTTGTTGAGTCCTCTCAGCAGATTTCTGAGGACTAGCATTAATGATATTTGAAACTTATGATGAATCTCTGAATACGAAAATCACAAAGATTATATGCTCTATTTCCAGATTATCCTTAAATTTTCTCTTAATCTGATGCAGTTTTCTCTTGAGAAGAACTAATTCTCTTTTGCAGATTTAGTAACAATCTAACAATCGACTGCTTGATGGAATAAATTCAATTGCAGATAGTCCGCATCGAATAATAATAATAATAAAAGACATTTACTTACTTTTAGAAAATCCAGAGAGTCCGCATGTAAAGAGGGGAGACTCCGACTTCCTATTCGTGAACAAATCATTACATTTGATCTCGGGCTCATCATGGAGGGGGCAAGCGCCATTACTAGAAAGCTCGAGCAAAAAACATGAGAAACAAGAGAGAAGGAGAACACTGAGAAAGAACTATGAGCTAGCAAGGATGAGCAAAATAATATGAACCAGGGAAATTTAAATAAATTAAAGAGAAAATACTTTTTAATAACAATAATGAAACTATATCTCCTGTTCATTGGGTAATTGCAATCAATTCAACAGATATATGCATGGGATTACCAATTAACATATCTAGCTTGATTTTTGCACAATAGTGCAGCATATATCCAATTAAAACTATTCTGAATCTCCTGTAAGGATCCAGAATGAATGACAAACAAAGAATTAGAAATGTTTAGACCTGCATTAACTCAAACCTGGAATAAGTGAGTTCAATAGAAGGTAAGAGCAAACCACCAGCACAAGCTCAAATGTCACAACACTTTTCACATTAACCATGCAATCCTCTCAATCTCTCAAAGGTTTCATGACATGGCCGGAGAAATGGTCGCACGGTAATTGGTCACCGCATGGAGAATATCATTGTAGCCAACGACACCCACGAGAGTGTTCTCTTCAGGCCCATCTTCCGTCACCCAAACATGGGCAGCACGATTAGACAGCATCTGCGCCATAACTGCTGCAAGAGAGCTCGTATGTCGGCAGGTTAGAGGCGCACTCCGGCCACGGTACATGCTCCGTGTTGACCTCAAGCCCCCGACCAGCTGCTGGCCGAAGAATCCGATGCTCCGACTGCTGAATATCCGAGGCTTGGGAGACTTGGCGATTCCATTTTCCACTTGAGAGGCGAGGAAAAAATCTGGAGGTGATTCCTGGTCCTCATCCTCTGAGCCCATCACGAATTGCCCGGCCGAAAGATTAGCCATAGCCCAGGCAGCCGCAACATAATCGCACTTCCAGAGTTTGTAGGCCGATATCTCGCCAATAATTTTCCGAGCACCATCGGCAGCTATCTCCACCACTGCAGCAGCGGATGGATTCTGAGGGAAATTGTGGAGAATTTGGAGGGCTGGGGAGGAGGCCTCGATGAAGCAGTAGTTGTCATTCACAGCGGAAAGAGACGAGATGGAAGAGAGTGGTATCGGAGCAATGGCACCAAGGAAGCCGATAATAAAGCGCACAATGTCTTCCCGTGAAATACAGCAGTATCCATCCTCTTTAGATGTCAAAAGATAATTACTGCTTTCATTAAAAGTGGTTGGCGAAATTGTGGAAAAGGAGTCGGAATTCTTGAGCCACTTGCCACCATAAAGGATGGAAAAACGCTTGCTGACCCCCCTCCACGCAACACTCTTGCGCACCAGGAGGCGTTGGGCTCCTTGTTTCATCATCTCCAGTGCATCAATCAACCTTCAAAGTAGAGTTCAACATGTCAAACAGAGAAACAGACATTCTAAGGTTGTCAGTGATTAGCTAACAATATAATCTACCACCAAAGCTATTCATAAGAAAAAGTCATGTATAAAAGAAACAACTTTAGTTTTTCAAAATTAAAATTGCCACTTATAATCGTTTCAGCTGACTGGAAAGAAACCAACAGTTGTTGAAAGAATGAATCAAGTATCTTATAAACAAGTCTAACATGCAGCATGACTGGAACACCAGATTTATAAGCAGAGAATAACTTAGGGCCATAGATTAAAGCACTATCCCATATTGGTGAGAGTCAACCACATGATATTTCTACACCAACATATATTTTGTCAATCTGATGTAAGATCCCGTGAGAACTGTCAACATCAATCATCACTCCTCAAAGAGAAGCTTCTCAACATGAACAAATATCACACACGAAAGCACACTTCGTAGCAGTTAACATGCTCTTGAACCTATCTCAATGGGGTCACTAACTGCATGAACATACTTGATTCGGCCAAAACCATTGGCTCAGATAACATCTGTTAGGGAGTGAAAACCAACATACTTGATCTGGATAAAACCATCAGCTGCTGATTACCACTTGATAAAGGGTGGAAAAATTTGGGAACCAAACTTGCATGAGATACATCAATGGTCAAACTCGTATCAAACCACAAAACTTAAGTCCATGAGTGAGAACCAACCACAATATTTATACACTAAAATATATTCCGCATATCCACTGTAGGACTAAACCATGTGATGTAGGGTAGGCTATGTATTATGCAACCTAGGTTGACTCGAGTGAGTGAAAACGTGAATGCTATGATGAGATGCACAAAAACCCGTTAGGCAATTACTCCAAATGATGATTCACAACCATGCATAATTAAATTAGACAACAACAATTCTTTTAGGGCAATTAAGCAAGGCTTTCCTCCAAGCGGAGGGCCAAATTAAGCGCGCTGCGAATAGCTCCTTCCTGCAATCAATATTTTCACGGGCAAAATTCCACAACAAATATTTTACGCAAGCACAAAATATCTCAAACAATATTCAAAAACTGAGAACTAGAAATCCATACAACAAACAACTCACAAACATAAGGGGTGTCCGAGGCGGGAGAGATCCGGCGGTTTCGGGAATAGATCCGGTTGGTGAATCAAAACGGTGGTTGTCCACGGTGGAAGATGGGTGTGGAGGGTTGGAAACGGGTAGATCCGGTAATATTATGACGGATCCGGGTTACGGAGGGGAAATATGTAAATGGAGAGTAGATCGGTGAAGGGTAGCGCTAGATCAACGTAGATCTAGGGTTTTCGGAGCGGTTGGAAGTGGATCCACGAAAGGGAGAAGAAGTGAGGGGGAGGGTGAACAGTAACGGCGGATGAACAGTGCCGGCGGATGAACAGTGCGTATGAACAGTCCTGACGAGTGAACAGTGCGGGTGAACAGTAATTTCAGGATTTCTGGACAACGGTAGGGTTGGGATTTGGGGGCTATAGGGGTTGCGGATGTGGGTTTCGGAGGGGGAAAAAGAAGGTTATGGATGGGTAGTACCTTGGGGATGAAGTTCCACCACTAGGAGTCAACACCTAGGGCTCCACGGCGTCGGCACCGTGACGTGATCGCGGAGGTCCGGGAATCTCTTCTCCAAAACCAGCAATGAGTCTCTCCAAGCCTCAACACTCCTATTTATAATATTCTAACATTAGGGCGACCCGGATTCGACGGCTATGATTGGCCGAAGGATTCACGTGCCAAACATAAGCAAATGGAATTAAAATAACAAAGTTTATATATCAAAAAGATTCGCGGTGCGCATCCGGACGCATCCGCGGGATCGGATCGTCCCTCCGATCAAGTCTTCTGGCGAGAATAGACGAAAGTGGGCCCCGCCTTGTTATGGGCCGATGGTCCCCCATCAACTCCCCCCGACTGAAAAGAATTCATCTCCGATGAATGGAGAGAATCATACTGTCGTCGAAGCCCAGGGGCGAGTCGGTCCAGCTCAGTAGGTAGAATCCACGTGTCATCAGAGGCGGAGCGGCCTCTCCAACGAACCAGGTAGCGGCATGAAAGTCCAGTGGTGGTAGGGACGTACTCATGGGTGACGATATCTGTAATACTCTCAGCAGACTGCTCTCGTGAAGTGGATCCCGGGACGATCAGGGGTGCAGGCGGTGTCACCATAGGTGAAGGACTCCCAGGGGTGCGGGTAGTAGGGGGCAAGGTCAGTGGCAAAGGTGAGTGGGCCGAAGCTGTAGCTGGTGGTGAGGTGGAGGGGCGATGATCATTCTGACTCGGGTCCGAATATTCGCGAGGTTCGTAATACGGAGTCAAGTCCTCAATATTGAATACCGGATGGATGTCCATACTTGCGGGGATATTTAGTTCGTAGGCATTTGTCCCGATCCGCTTAATGATCGAGTAGGGACCTATTCGTTTAGCGCTTAGTTTTTTGGCAGGCCCCGTTGGGAGCCTCTCCGCCCGGATTCGGACCATTACCTGCTCGCCTTCGTTGAAAACCTGTTCTCGCCTGCTTAAATCTGCATGGATTTTATAGCTGTCATTACTTGAAATAATTTGCCGACGGACTGACTCATGGAAATCATGCAAGTGACGTGCAAATGATTCGGCGGACTCGCTAGGACGGGCCTCTAATGGGTAAGGAATGAGGTCAATGGGCTTCTTGGGTTCGTACCCTAATACTACATGAAATGGGCTCAGCCCGGTGGACCTATTGACCGAACTATTGTAGGCAAATTCCGCGACAGGAAGGACAGAGTCCCAACTCGTCACATGCTCGCCAACAAGACACCTAAGCAAGTTCCCTAGACTGCGGTTCACAACCTCAGTCTGCCCGTCAGTCTGGGGGTGATAGGCAGATGAAAACTTCAGGGTAGTGCCCGTTTTGTACCAGAGGGTCTTCCAAAAGTAGCTCACAAATCTAACATCTCTGTCGGAGACTATGGATTTTGATAGGCCATGTAGCCTAAAGACGTCCCGAATGAAGATGGAAGCAACACGTGAGGCGTCAACGGTCCTAGAGCAGGCGATGAAGTGTGCCATCTTGGAAAAACGATCAACGACGACAAAAATGGAGTCGTGCTTTCGAACCGTGCGCGGCAGTCCTAGTACGAAGTCCATACTAATATCCTCCCAGGGTCTAAGTGGGACCGGCAAGGGTGTATACAATCCCGTGTTTTGTTTAGTTCCCTTCGCAGTCTGACACGTACGACAATGTCGAACAACTCTAGCTACGTCTCTCTTTAGGCATGGCCAATAAAACCTATCTTCTACGATAGCTATGGACTTATCCCTGCCAAAATGCCCGGCAGCTCCGCCCGCATGAAGTTCCCAAATCAGATAGTCGCGGTATGATGTGCTTGGGATGCACATGTGGGAACCCCGGTAAAGGTAACCTTCCCAAAGCTGGAAGCCGTCGACAGGCTCGAGGGAGTCTCGGGATAAGGTTGCGTATATCTCGCCGAAGTCCGGACATCCTGGGTAGTCAACAATAATCTGCTCAAGTCCGTCCACATGGGCTCTCAGGGTCTGCAAAAGGGTGACCCGCCGACTCAACGCATCAGCGGGCTTGTTCTCAACACCGGCGCGATGTTTGAGAACATAGTGGAAATCCTGAAGGTACTCAACCCACTTCGCATGCTTATGTCCCAATTTCTTCTGTGAGTCTAAGTATCGGAGCGCCTGGTAGTCAGAATAGAGAACGAACTCCCGGGGGAGGAGGTAGTGTCTCCAGTATCGCAATGACTGAACGATCGCATAAAATTCCCTATCGTAATTGGAATATTTTTGCTTGGCTTCATTTAACTTCTCGCTGAAGTAGGAGACCGGGTGTCCCTCCTGGCTCAGCACACCGCCGATCCCTACTCCAGAAGCATCACACGCAACCTCAAAAGCCTTGCCAAAGTCAGGGAGTCGTAAGACGGGTGCCGTGGTCAACTTCTCCTTAATCTCCTCAAACGCTCGACTGGCTGTGGGGGTCCACTGAAATTCGCCTTTCTTCAAACAGCTAGTGAACGGAGCCATAATCGAGCTAAATCCTCGAACAAATCGCCTGTAGAAGGTAGCCAGCCAATGGAAGCTGCGGGCCTCGTGAATGGTCGTAGGCAAGGGCCACTCACGGATGGACTTAACTTTCTCCGGGTCGACTGACACTCCTGTGGATGATACGATAAACCCCAAGAACTGTACCGACTCGGCTTAGAACGAACACTTCTTTAGATTCACGAATAGCTTTTCCTTACGAAGGGTCTCGAAAAGGAGCCTCAAGTGCACTAGGTGGTCACCGTGGGTCTGACTGTAGATCAGAATATCATCAAAATATACAACTAGGAATTTGCCCATGTAAGGCCGCAAGATCTGTGTCATAATCCTCATGAACGTGCTCGGGGCGTTGGACAACCCAAACGGCATGACCAACCACTCATACAGGCCATCTTTAGTCTTAAAGGCCGTTTTCCATTCATCACCCTCCCGTACCCGGATCTGGTGGTACCCGCTCCGCAGATCGATCTTGGAAAAGAGTTGGGCACCAGACATGGTATCTAATAAGTCATCAAGACGAGGGATGGGAAACCTGTACTTCACCGTAATCTTATTGATGGCACGGCTATCGATGCACATGCGCCAACTACCATCCTTCTTGGGGGTAAGAAGGGCGGGAACGACACAGGGACTCAGGCTCTCCCGGATGAACTGCTTCCGAAGCAGCTCGTCAACCTGCCGCTTGAGCTCGGCGTGCTCATCGGGATTCATACGATAGTGCGACAGGTTTGGGAGGGAAGCTCCTGGGACTAGATCGATCGCGTGCTGGATATCTCGCAAAGGTGGGAGTTCATCAGGCAACTCCTCTGGCATGATGTCGGTAAACTCCTCAAGTAGGGTCTGGATCTCCGGGGGAAGATCTGGGGTCACTGTCGGGCTCTCAGAAGCCATAGTGGCGGCAACAATGTAAAATATCCCGGCATCCCTACTCTCCCGCAAGAACTCACTACACCGCAGGAGATGTAGCGGTCGCGACGATATGGTGCCCGGGGAGGGCTCAATCGGGCCCTTAGATTTCTCCTTGGGTCGGGTTGGGGACTGTAAGAAACGAACTAGAAACAAGCCGGAACGGGTATAACTGAAATTTTATTATCAGAAAAAGGTATCTATTACAAAGGTATGGCCTCCCTTATATAGAATGGAGGAGATGGGAGAGAATACAAATACCCAATGTGGGACTAAAAATACAAAAGACAACATCTACAAAGTTAACCGCCAAACCGCCAAGCAGACCGCCTAACCGTGCGGTTAGTAGGAACTAACCGCCCGGTCACTACCAGAGAACACTCAGCCGAACCACCAAGATCCCAGAGACTAGCCGGCAGACCGCCTGGCAACCAAACCGCCAGACCGCCAGACCGCCCGGCTACCAAACCGCAAGATTAGCCGGGCTGACCGCCCGGCTACCAGACCGCCAGTCTTAGCCGCCTGTCCGCCCAGGTCTATACAGCAACACTCCCCCTCAAGCTGGAGCATAGATGTCAATCATGCCTAGCTTGCTGCAAATGTGGAAGAAAGAGGCGGACACAGGTTTTGTGAATATATCTGCCAGCTCTTTCTCCGAGGTAACAAACGGAGTGCAAATCTGGTTCTTCAACACTTCTTCCCGAATGATGTGACAATCAACCTCTATGTGCTTTGTTCGCTCATGGAATACCGGATTTTTGGAAATGTAGATCGCAGCCTTGTTGTCACAGAACATGGGAAGAGGATAGTTATAGACCTCTCCTAGATCCAGCATGAGAGACCGCAACCATTTTAACTCACACGTGGTTGATGTCATGCTACGATATTCTGCTTCCGCACTAGACCTGGAGACGACTGACTGCTTCTTGCTCTTCCAGCTAACCAAGTTTCCTCCAACAAACGTGCAAAATCCGGAAGTCGACTTGCGATCCCCTTTGTCGTCCGCATAGCTAGCGTCGGAGTATGCTTCGACTCTTAGGTGACCGTTTTTCTGAAAGAGAAGACCTTTCCCAGGTGCGGACTTCACATACTCCAATATCCTTAGAGCAGATTGAAGATGACATTCCCTAGGCGACTGCATAAACTGGCTGACCTTTCCCACTGCATAGGAGATGTCTGGTCTGGTCACCGTAAGGTAGATGAGTTTGCCAACCAGACGCCGATACCTCGTAGTATCCAATAGAGGAGGTGATTCATCTGTCCATGTCTTGTCTTCTCCAGGAGCCATGGGACACCGGGCAGGTTTAGCACCCGTCAACCCTGCCTCTTTCAACAAATCAAGAGCATACTTCCGTTGGGAGAGAACCAAGGAACCCGGTTTCCGAGAGATTTCAATTCCCAAGAAGTATTTTGGAGAGCCCATATCCTTCGTGACTAGGTGTTGGCGGAGATGGACCTTCGTCAAGGCTACACCAGCTTGATCGTCGCCAGTAAGAAGAATATCGTCCACGTAAACAGCTAGCACAACCAGACCCGAAGATGTCTTGCGAATGAACAAGGAGTGATCAGCCGAACTCCTGGTGAAACCGATGGCCCCAACGATGCTACTGAACTTATCGAACCACGCCCTGGGACTTTGCTTTAGGCCATAGATGGCCTTCTTCAACCGGCATACTTGAGTCTCCCCCTGAGCAACATACCCAGGAGGTTGCTCCATGTAGACGTCCTCGTGAAGGTCACCACAGAGGAAGGCATTCTTGACGTCCAACTGCGAAATAGGCCAATCCCTGTTGACCGCCACCGATAAAAGGACCTGAATGGTGCTGAGGCGAGCAACTGGCGAGAACGTGTCAAAGTAATCAACACCATAGGTCTGAGTAAACCCTTTTGCAACAAGACGGGCTTTGTACCGGTCCACACTGCCATCAGGACGGAACTTGACGACAAACACCCAGCGACAACCAACCACATCCGTGCCAAAAGGAGGAGGCACAAGGGTCCAAGTGCCCCGGTCAGAGAGAGTAGCAATCTCGTCATCCATGGCAGCCTTCCAGTGAGGAATATCAAGGGCTTCCTGGTAGGTGCGAGGTGTGGTAGTCGCGGAGATGGCTAGGGCGAAGTCCCTGCGAGAAGGTGTTAGCCGATCATAAGAAATAACAACTGCCAGCGAGTGCTGGGTGCACGTCCGAACCCCTTTGCGAAGGGCAATGGGCAGCTCCAGGTCCTCGAGTTCCTCAGTCGCCGGTGCATCCGTGGCGGAGATAGCTGGCCCGGGAGAAGAGAGAGACGGCCGAGGGGACGAGGTAGAAGGATCATGATCAAGAGAAGGAGCGGCTGGTGGAGGTGGGGATGGAGGAAGCTCAAGAGGAGTGGATGTGGTGGAGAGAATGGGTGGAGAGGTCGAGTCGGTAGGAAGAAGAGGGAGGTTCGATCCATCGACCCGTGGGAGATCAGAAGAGAAGTAGGCGGCATTCTCAAAGAATGTCACATCCGCCGAGACGAACTGCTTGCGATGAACAGGGTCAAAGCAGCAGTAACCTTTTTGAGTTGTGGAGTAACCCAAAAAGATACACTTCGTAGCACGAGGGGACAATTTGTCGCGAGTTGCGGCAGGGCTATGAACAAAGGCAGTGCACCCAAAAATGCGGAGAGGTAAGGGAAAGGGGTCCTTGGAGGGATAGAGGATGGAAAAAGGGGTTTTGCCTTTGAGGACGGTAGAGGGAATGCGATTGATGAGGTAGCAGGAGATGAGGACCGCATAGCCCCAATAGCTACGAGGAACCTGCATCTGCGTCATGAGAGTGCGAGCGACATCGAGGAGGTGACGGTTTTTACGTTCCGCCACCCCATTTTGCTGGGAGGTATAGACGCAGCTAGTTTGATGAATGATGCCATGTTGCGTACAGAAAGAAGCGAAATCACTACTCAGATATTCTTTTGCATTATCAGAGCGAAAAATTTTGACAGAGGCATCAAATTGATTTTTAATCATATAATAAAATGAAGTCCATACAGAAAAAAGTTCGGAGCGATCCTTTAATAGATACACCCACGTACAGCGAGAATAATCATCAATAAAGGTTACAAAATAGGAACTTCCACGCCCGATGGTGAGGGTAGGGGAAGGTCCCCAAACATCCGAGTGAATAAGGTCGAAGGGCTTGGAAGAGCCACGACCTTGCTTAGGAGGAAAGGGGGAACGGTGATGCTTGCCCAGTTGACAAGCATCACAGTTGAGAGGAGAGTCCTGCTGAGGGAGGTGAGGAAACAGCTGGTGGATGAGACGCGAGGGAGGATGCCCCAGGCGAAGGTGCCACTGAAGAAGATCTGTAGAAGCGGGAGAGAAGACGGTAAGAGCAGATACATCATCAAGGAAGTAGAGACCACCCCTCTCAGTCCCAGTAGCAAACGTCCGCTTGGAGTCCGGGTCCTGAAACGAACAAGAAGAAGGAGTAAATGTTACCGAACACTGAAGTTGCTTGCAAAGAGAAGTAACCGACAATAAATTGCACGGAAACTTGGGCACATAAAGAGTATCCGCCAGGCGAAGGGACGGAGTAACTTGAACCATGCCCGTTCCATGCACCGGAGAGGGAGAACCATCCGCAACGAGAACAGGGGGCAACCGATCATGTGTTTCTAGGAGAGAAAAGCACTGAGGATTGCCCGTCATATGATTAGTGGCGCCAGAGTCGATTAGCCATTTACCTTGGGTAACCACGTGGGCACTACCTGAAGTCGTGGCCACGGAGGCAGATGGCTTGGAAGAAGTAGACGAGGTGGAGCCATCAGAATTGGTCATCCTGGAAGAGAGGTCGCGCGGTTAAGAGGAGAGACCGGGCGAGCAAAGGAAGGAAGAGTTCGCAGCGGTCACAATTAGACCAGCGGCAAGCAATGCCACGACCAAGCTGCGAAGCACAAGAAGAGAAGCCGCACGGTTAAGAAGGGAAACCGGGCGGGAAGAAAAAGAAGCCGCGCGGATAGATAGAGCGAGAAGACCGCGCGAACAAAAAGCAAACCGCGGCGGGCAGAGAGAACAAGCTGCAACGGTCACGGTGCCAGCACACTAGCGGCAAGAAGGGCAGAAAGGCCGCCTAAACAAGGCAGAACTCGCGCGAACAGAGAGAATTCGCGCGGATAGGAAGAAAAAGATCTGCAGCGGTCACGATGGCAGACACCAGCGGCCAGAGAAGCCACGACCAAGCCGCAGAACCAAACAGAGGGAGAGAAGTCGGGCGGCTAGCAGACAGACCGCGCGAACAGAAGAGGAGGATAGAAGAATTCACTGGAGAGGAGAGCTTGCGCGAGCTGAAAGACAGACCGCGGATAGGGGGCAGAGGTCGCACGGACAGAAGAGAACACAATCAGGAGGACTAGATCGGGTCCTCTGATACCATGTAAGAAACGAACTAGAAACAAGCCGGAACGGGTATAACTGAAATTTTATTATCAGAAAAAGGTATCTATTACAAAGGTATGGCCTCCCTTATATAGAATGGAGGAGATGGGAGAGAATACAAATACTCAATGTGGGACTAAAAATACAAAAGACAACATCTACAAAGTTAACCGCCAAACCGCCAAGCAGACCGCCTAACCGTGCGGTTAGTAGGAACTAACCGCCCGGTCACTACCAGAGAACACTCAGCCGAACCACCAAGATCCCAGAGACTAGCCGGCAGACCGCCTGGCAACCAAACCGCCAGACCGCCCGGCTACCAAACCGCAAGATTAGCCGGGCTGACCGCCCGGCTACCAGACCGCCAGTCTTAGCCGCCTGTCCGCCCAGGTCTATACAGCAACAGGGACAACGTGATCTTCTTACCTTTATCGAAGAATGTTTATGTATTCGACCGACCGTAGCTCGTGACGTCGCGGTCGTATAACCATGGTCGACCCAATAACACGTGGGCAACGTCCATAGGAATGACATCACACCACACGTTATCCTCAAATGTAGCAAGCCGAATAGGAATGAGGCACCGCTGTGTCACCTGGATGGCGGTCTTGTCTACCCAAATGACTCGATACGGGTGGGGGTGGGGCTCCGCCTTTACTTGCATACGCTCTAAACCTCTCTGGGCCACGGTATTGACACAACTCCCACTATCAATGACTAGTTTGGAGGGTCCGCCTGCACTAGGAAAATATGTGTAGAAGATAGTGGTACGGCGCCAATCCTCGTCCGTGCGGGGGGTATGTAGGATACGTCGAACTACTCCCATCTACAGGGATCTCTCAGCCTCGCTCTCCCATCCCTCCTCGATCGTAGCTTCGACCTCCTCGGTAACATCCTCGGCTCCCTCTAAGCCCAACTCTTCCTCTCCCTCGACTAGCAGATTTTGTGTGGGGCAATGTGCCGCCACATGTCCTCTGCCAGCGCACCTAAAGCACTGGATACCCCCGGGCCTCTGACCCTCCGTGGCGATGGCCTTGCCCTTCATGTCAGTGGCGATCCGTGGGGGTGGGGTGGCCGTGGTGGTCTGGAAAGGTGTGGGTTTCCTAAACGTCGAGGAATCAGTGCGCGAGGGGAACTGCCTCGTACTCGACGTACGAAGATACTGCTCGTACTCTAAAGCGAGCTGGAATATCTGATCAACCGTCTCGAGGCGATGGGGGATTAACTCTCTCCGGAGCTCTGAGCGAAGGCCAGCCTTAAATCGCGATGCGGTGGCAATGGGCTCTTCCGAAATATCACTCCTAACGACCAACTCATCGAATCGAGCCATGTACTCCTCTACCGAGAGCGTTCCCTGACGTAGCTTCTGTAGCTGATCCAACAACTGATCACGGTATGAGGCGGGGATATATTTATTTTTCAGTCTCTCCTTCATTTCATCCCATCGGGAGATGGGATAATAGCCTTCCCTCTCGACAGCTCTCTCCACACTAATCCAAAATACTTTGGCTTGCCCAACCAACTTCATCTTCGCGAAACGGACACAATGCTCCTCTCATGTCGTACCAGTCAAAATAGTGATCCATGTCTAGGATCCAAGCGACCGTCAAACGAAGGGGCGTCGAGGCGAATCCGTCGGGTGATGTCGAAGGCATGAACACCTCTCCGCGGATCGGGGTAGTCCCTTGGATAGTCTTCGTAGTCGTAGTCAAACCTTCGTCGATCTGGCGGGTAATACTCATCCCGGTGCTGGTCGCGGCGACCAGGTGGAGGCACCCGGTACCTAAGGTCCGGTTGCGGCTGACGGGGCACACGGTAATACTCACGTGGCGGCGCGAGCCTAGCACGTGCTGGCTCAGGGTTTCGCCTTGCCGGTGGGGCTGGGGCTTGGTAGGGAATGTCTCGGCGACGGCGTTCCACTGGTGGTTGGCCCACTCTTGGGTGCTGGTCGGGACGTGGAGAAACATCAAGTTCGTCCTCCAAAGGATCGTCACGATGTGTAGGCGTGTCCCTAGTGTTCTCTAAGTGGTCCAGTCGTCCGTTTACCTCGGCAAGGTCCTGTCGCACGTCGTCAAACTGGGCGCCTAATGCGTCAAAACGAACTAAGATAAGGCGCTGGAACTCAGCAAACGCGGTGCCCGAATTTGAGCTTCCCGCACGGTCGTCGGTTACTTGTGGTTCAGCCATGCTAGTCCTAAATGTCCTACCACTACGGAGCATGCAAGTGGCCTAACCTTGACCTCTGATACCAATTGATGTAGGGTAGGCTATGTATTATGCAACCTAGGTTGACTCGAGTGAGTGGAAACGTGAATGCTATGATGAGATGCACAAAAACCCGTTAGGCAATTACTCCAAATGATGATTCACAACCACGCATAATTAAATTAGACAACAACCATTCTTTTAGGGCAATTAAGCAAGACTTTCCTCCAAGCGGAGGGCCAAATTAAGCGCGCTGCGAATAGCTTCTTCCTGCAATCAATATTTTCACGGGCAAAATTCCACAACAAATATTTTACGCAAGCACAAAATATCTCAAACAATATTCAAAAACTGAGAACTACAAATCCATACAACAAACAACTCACAAACATAAGGGATGTCCGAGGCGGGAGAGATCCGGCGGTTTCGGGAATAGATCCGGGTTGGTGAATCGAAACGGTGGTTGTCCACGGTGGAAGATGGGTGCGGAGGGTTGGAAACGGGTAGATCCGGTAATATTATGACGGATCCGGGTTACGGAGGGGAAATATGTAAGTGGAGAGTAGATCGGTGAAGGGTAGCGCTAGATCAAAGTAGATCTAGGGTTTTCGGAGCGGTTGGAAGTGGATCCACGAAGGGGAGAAGAAGTGAGGGGGCGGGTGAACAGTAACGACGGATGAACAGTGCCGGCGAGTGAACAGTACGGGTGAACAGTAATTTCAGGATTTCTGGACAGCGGTAGGGTTGGGATTTGGGGGCTATAGGGGTTGCGGATGAGGGTTTCGGAGGGGGAAAAAGAAGGTTATGGATGGGTAGTACCTTGGGGATGAAGTTCCACCACTAGGAGTCAACACCTAGGGCTCCACGGCGTCGGCACCGTGGCGTGATCGCGGAGGTCCGGGAATCTCTTCTCCAAAACCAGCAATGAGTCTCTCCAAGCCTCAACACTCTTATTTATAATATTCTAACATTAGGGCGACCCGGATTCGACGGCTATGATTGGCCGAAGGGTCCACATGCCAAACATAAGCAAATGAAATTAAAATAACAAAGTTTATATATCAAAAAGATTCGCGGTGCGCATCCGGACGCATCCGCGGGACCGGATCGTCCCTCCGATCAAGTCTTCCGGCGAGAATAAACGAAAGTGGGCCCCGACTTGTTATGGGCCGATGGTCCCCCATCACCATGTCCTACCATGCATCAATAAATCTAAAGCTATGACACACACTAAGTTGTTACAACAAACAAATTAAGGTCTTGTTGGCACGGCGGTTTCACTTTATTGCGATTCCCGAGCCTCTGAAATGGTATCAACGTTGTTTGACTACTAGAGATTGGGCGTTCTACGGAATACACATGCAAAAATCTCGCAATCGCAACCCATGTTCATGGTTGGGCATTCTGTGGATCCACAACGATCGCTACCTGAAAGTCTTTGATTTCAAGAATAGCTAAATCACCTAGAGGAGGGGGGGTGGGCTGAATAGGTTTCTTAGTCCTTAGTCACTATCTTTTATTTTCTTTACTTTGAGTGCTTTATTAATTGATTAGTTATGCTTTCAAGACATGCAACCTGCACAAAGAAAAACAACATAGAAAAGCACACACTGATTTATAGTGGTTCCCCTAACAAGGGTACATCCACTTTCCCTCCCACCTATTCAACTATCTTGTTGGACTAGACACTTCTCCAAAACCTGCTCCAAAGAGCTTACACCTCAGATCCCTCAGGATCTCTAAGTCTCCTCCAAGACTTACTTCTCAGGCCCAAGGCCCTACAACTCAGTGATCCTAAGATCACCTACCTCAGGATGTTAAGCCCTACACTCAGACAGGGAGGACAACCCTACCTCAGACCCACTAGGGATCCTACCTCAGAGAGAATGACTCTCCCACAATCTCAGGCTGTTAAGCCCTACCTCAGATCCAAAGGATCCTACAGCTCAGGCACAAGCGCCCTACCACTCAGTGAGAACAACTCACCTACAATCTCAGGCTCACAAGCCCTGCAGCTCAGTGATCAACTGATCACCTACCTCAGATCCAATCTGGATCCTACAGCTCAGACCCAAAGGTCTTATCTCAGGCTAAACAACCCTACAACTCAGATCCACACTGGGATCCTACCTCAGAGCAACTTTGCTCCTACCACTCAGATCCAAAAGGATCCTACAAGGTGAAGTGGGTTGGTGAGACTTGATTGGACACAAGAGAAATTTCTCTGTGTCAATCTACCTTGACTGAGCTAGACTCAGCCCAACTTTGACTACAGGAATTTATTTCCTGAGTCTACCTTTACTGAACTAAGAAATACTTAGTTCTAACTTCTTCTTCACAGTACCAGGGATATTTCTTGCTGGAGCTGTGAAATTACTGCAGCAATACTAGCTGCAACTGAGCTGAAGGTTTCTCAGCTCAACTTCTTCACAGCAACAAGGATATTTGTGTTGGAAGCAACTTGTAGAAGCTCGGCTTCTCCTTTCCTTCCTGGACTGAACTTATAAGCCCATTCCTAACTTATTCTCCACAGCCTCCAGTAAATGTTATTCAGGACTTGTACAGCTGGAATTGTGAAGAACCTGCAGCAAGGGTCGACCCTTGGCTGCTTCCTCTTTCCTCAGAGAAATACTCTGAACTTGCTTGCTGGTGCAGGTGAGAATGACACCAACTATCTTTCTTGAGACCACAGATCCTGCAGCTGGGGTTAGGCCTTGGCAGCTTTCTTTTCCTCAGAGTTTAACTCTGAACTTGCTGAAGTCGATGAATAAGACAACAGCTAACTTGCTCTTTGTCTTGCTGACTTGAGCTTCCTGTTCTTCAGCACAGCAACAATGACGGTGAAGAAGAACGACCTGATGGCTTCTTTCCAAAAGCTCTCTTCCTCTGTAAAGTCTTTTCCTTTTATTGATTATGACCCAACGGCTCTTGAGCAGTGGGCCCCACACCTTTAATGGCCAACAACAACCTTGCTTTAACGTCAACTGTCGTACAGTAGGTCAGCGGCAACATTTGTCGCTTACTGTAGCCATCCCGTCACTAATTTGAAATATGTTAACTTGTTGACTTGCTGACGTCACCAACTGTGGACTTAGCCAAAAATCAAACAACATTAGCATAGGCGTTGAGTAAGTAGGCATCACTCAACACCAAAACACTTAGACAGAATTCTGTCTATTTAGGCGTTGAGAGTATTGAGTGAACAAGCCTCACTCAACGTTATTTGTCTTAGCCAAAATCTTCCTGCTTCTCTGACATTGAGAGTGTTGAGTGTGTCTTCATCACTCAACGTTTTTGCCTTAGGAAAGTTTTCTGCATCTTAGGTGTTGAGAGCGTTGAGTGAGCATGCCTCACTCAACGTTTTTTGCCTTAGCCAATTTTCCGCCTCTACAGCTTCTTAAGCGCTGAAAGCGTTGAGTGAGCATGTCTCACTCAACGCTTTTGTACTTAGCCAAATTTCTGTGTTTAAAAATACTGGCTTTGACTGATTGAGTGTTACTCAACACTTATAAAGCTATGACGTTGAGTGAATGACCTTCACTCAACGCCTGTGAACTTAGCCACTTTTCTACCTCATATTGCTTAGGCTTTGACTGTCTCAGCATGTCTCACTCAACTCTGAACTAAGTTCGACGAATTCTGAACTGAGTTTGACGAACTCTGAACTCAGTTTGACTAACTCAGCTTCTAAAACTCTGAACTCAATTCGACGAAAGATGAGCTCAACTTGACGAACTCTGAACTCAGTTCGACTAACTCAGATTCTCAAACTCTGAGCTTAGTTCGACGAACGATGAGCTCAGCTCGACGAACTTTGAAATCAGTTCGACTCACAGCTTTTTTTTGTATGGCGTTGAGTGTGTCTTCATCACTCAACGCCAAACTACTTAGTCATATTTCTAGCTTGCCAACATACTTCCTTACCTCTGGCGTTGAGTGAGCTTGTTCCACTCAACGCTCGTGGACTTAGGCAAATTCCTGCCTTTCTAGCATCTTCACTTTGTCACATCACTTAGACAATCTGTTTACACTTGTTTCATGGAACAACCTGCATATGATGAGCTTAAACAACATCAAATACAACTATGCTCTTAGTGTTGATGGAAATGTCTCTTCAAATCCAATCTAGGGAACATTGTGCGCAATGGACCCAACACTACCTCCATGTCAAATGAAGCCTAAGGCTCTGTTTGTTTAAGCGTTTTTGTCCGGCACGTTTTAGCCAAACGTGAATGATGGCGGCGAGTTCGTTTGTTTTTCCGCCTCCTTTTCCAGCCGTCCGGCGTTTCCCCGCGCTCAAAAAAATGCGGGACGAAACACTGCCCTTCAGCTCCAGTTCGCAGCGTTTCTTCAGTACCAGTGCTCTGCCGCCCTCCCGTGCCAGCAGCTCCGCCGCCGCCGGCCTTCCCGGAGCCCGCCGGCATGGTCGCCGGACCCCGGCGAACCCACCAGGGGTAGTCCGGCGGTGCTCCGGCAGGGACCCAGCCGCCGGCGGCCCTAACCGTGAGGCCCAGATCTGGGCCTCACGGTTAGGGCCGCCGGCGGCTGGGTCCCTGCCGGAGCACCGCCGGACTACCCCTGGTGGGTTCGCCGGGGTCCGGCGACCATGCCGGCGGGCTCCGGGAAGGCCGGCGGCGGCGGCGGTGGAGGCAAGCGGAGGTAGGGGGAAGGAAAGGCGGAGGCGGAGGCAGGGGAGGCGGAGGGAAAAAAATTACAGAAAAAATTATAAAAACTATAGTTTGAACAGTAAAAAAAATTACAAAAGTTTTACCAAAAAATTTATATATATAAAAAATTGATTAAAAACAAAAATATTTATATAATTAAAAAGGTTTAAAATTAAAACAGTAATATTATTAATATTAAAATTAATTTAAAACAAAAAAATATAAAATATTTTATAATATTTTTTTTATAAAACGCCACCGCTGTATTGCCAAACGGTTCTCTGTTCCGAATAGCTTTGCAAACACAGACTACCCAAACAAATCTCAATTTCCACCAACCAGTTTCCAATAGCTCCATTTACAAACCTCCATTTACAACAACTCCTTTTACAACCGTAACCGTTAAACCAAATGAAGCCTAAGTTACCAATGTATTCGAGGAAAAAAGTTGCACATGTTACATTTGTTCTCTGATAAAACCCAGGACAAAAAGCCCGCATAAGGGCACATTGTAAGCTTTGTTTTCATCTTTTATTTAGTCTCACATCTCTACATGTATATTCTTTTTCCTCCACTACTTTATATAAAGAGGGAAGAATCCATGTAATAATTCAAAATATTTGAAATAATATTATTTGATATTTCAAATTATCACATCGTATCAAAGCTAACTCCCACTCATCTCCACTAACGTGAATACTCCTGGCTTCTATGAAGCACGGGTACCGGTACGCGGTACCGGTACACGGTATGACAAAATTATAAAATAGCACGGTACGGGTACGTTTGGGTATGTGATTTTATTTAAAAAATGCATATAATAAGTTAATTCGCAGCAAAAATATATTCAATGAAATGTTATCAGTTATCACCATATATGCACAAGATTATCCACATTAAAAAAGAAATTAGACTAATCTAAGGAATGATGAAAGTGAGAATTATACTAAAATATCCTCTAGAAACACACACTAAAAGAAATCCATCCACAAGAAGATATAGGGGCATACATAATTCAACAAACACAAAAGAAATCCAATGAAGATATAGGGCATACATAGTTCAACAAAACAAATAAAAATGGCATAATGACTAAAGTTCTTGAATTTTAATGTCATCATTTTTTTCATCATTAAATAATATTGCTTCCATCTCTGGCTCATCAAGCGATAGGTTAACAGCTTCAAGAATAGCAGCACCCTCCATAAAATCAAATGTATCTCTAAAATGCTCTTGAAATTTCAATTTCGCTCGATAATTTGCCCTAGCGAGAAGGAGGCTCCGTGAATAAGCGCTACTTTTTTGGACCGGGCAGTGAACCGGGTTGTATTGGGCCGAACCGAGAAGTACCCGGAAGTACCGGGCCGTACCCAAAAATAGTAAAAGTACCGGGTAAGTACCGTACCGGGTCGTACAGAGCTGTATCAGTACCCATAAAAGTACCGGGTACGTGCATGGGACATTTTTTGGAGTACCCATGCTTCATAGCCTGGCTTCGCACAAAACGTGTCAAGTCTCGCGTGAACTCTACCGGTTTCACTCGAAATTTCTCAAAACAGTACTCACCAAATAGCATCGTGAGCTCACCATTTTGCTCTCCCAACCTGATCAACATCCACGAACAAAACTGAGGCCATCCAGGCGCTTTTATAGAAATTTGTTGTGAGTAAAAGAACTCGCTTCTCATCACCACGCAACTCCTTGTATTCACTGACTCGACGATCTTGGCTCCTTCCTGCGCGTATCTCGCTCGCTGCACTTGTTGAATTGAGCTCTCAATCGTGTCGCTCCCAGCCTACAAAATAACACTTGTTCTTGTGCTCTCTGACCCGTTTCTCACCTAGTTGAGCTCGCCGATCCCACCCCAATCAAAGCTCGGTGATTCTGTTCTGTGTATTCCTCATCCCAGCGTGTGTCAGCGCATCAAAAGAGCACAAGACGATCGATCCTCTCCACTGAGCGCTTCCAGCAGCCATCCAATGCACGAGTCCCGTGACTACCTTCTGCGAGTACTTTCGCGATTGTCTCCTCCCAACAGGCGATTCCCTACCCCATGCATCTTATCACAACTCCTCAACGACCTGCTCGCAGAGACCGCTAGCCTTGTTGCAACTTCTCACAGCTCCTGCCCTTGCGACCTCACCAGTCCCTTTGTGAGTTCTCCAACAACTCCGACTTTTCCTGCCTGCTTTTACGATCTATCCCCGTGAAGTCGTCGGCTCTTATGTCACGTTCACCGAACTTATTCTTAACTATGGCCAATTCACCGCTTCCTTCTACTCCCACCAACATTGCGCATCTCACAATCATGTCCATTGCCTCTGGAAATTTCGGGCAACATCAAAATAAACTGGACCTAATTATCCAGCTAGGAGTGTCTCTGTTATGCACGTGCACGTAACTTAATTTATCTTGTCTTTATTTTATGTTATTGATGTGAACCACCCCTCCCTATATAAGGAGGTGGTATGGGAGTGTTATGACATCTTAGGTTATTAGAGTTTTGGGTCTCCTATTCGAGAAAGGCTTCTTGGAGAAACCGGTCTCCAGAAGAAGGGCACGAGTATACCTCGTGGTTGTATCCGGTGTTTTCATCTAAGTATTTTCTTGTACGTGTATCATTGTTCTGACACTGCTGTTCCCGCATGCCTCGCGTGTGCCGCCGGGGTTTTCCGCTGCAACATCGGCCTTCAACACTTGCTCAGGCTCGGTCTACCTACATTGCAGCTTCCGCCAGAGCTCGCGCTTCCGCTAGTTCCTCCGCCAGAAATCGTGCTTCCGCCGGCTCTTCCGCCGGATCTTCCGCCGGATCTTCCGCCGGATCTTCCGCCGGGTCTTCCGCCGGAACTTGCACTCTTGGCCGCCGATCCGCCTGTCCATGGTTGCTTCTGCAACGTCGGCCCGATCCCTTCGATCTCTTCACAACCGCACTATCCAGCAGCCTTCAGCAACACCAATTCCTTCTCGTCAGTCTGCTCCCTCTTCAGCGATGTTGTTCAACAACTCTAAGCTCCGTAAGTCACAGTCTAATCCCCTCTCAGCAGCACCACCGATTCATATGCCAAAGAGCCGAATGGACTCCCGCGTGGACTCCATCGAACACGCACTCACCAGCATCAACTCGCATCTCGATGCCTAGGTCAAGCAGCTCATGTCACTTATGACTATGCTTCACAACCTGCAACTCGGCCAGAACTCCGGGCATGCTACTACTTTTGCCTTAGGATCCCCCAGCACAGTGACCCCCACAGATCCCATCTTTACGAGCTTACCTCCACAGCTCCCACATCCGGACATGCCCATATTCAACGGGACTGACCCACTTGGGTGGATTGCCCGTGCCGAACAGTTTTTTGATATTCACCAGGCTCCTTCGGCACAGTCTCCATAACACTCATCGACGTGGACGGGTCCGCCCTCCATTGGGTCGGCTGACTTCGCAAATCCTCCCTCGGCCTCACCTGGACGGCTCACGGAGGCCCTCAATCAGCGGTACGACCTCCGCTACTCCGGCTCCATGATCGAACGTCTTTGCGGAGTCCGCTAAACCGACTTCTTTGACTTGTACGTTGATATGTTTATTGAGCTGGTCACCCATGTCCCAGGACTTCCCCCCCCCCCCGATCATTACTTGGCATACTTCATGCATGGCCTGCAACCCCATATTCGAGCCCGCCTCCGCACCCTTCAGCCAGCCACTGTGAACCAAGCCATGAACCTTTTCCCACCGGTGGAGGCCGAATTCCTCGCGCTGTCCGAGGACCCTCCTTCCTCACTGCCTCCCTCCAAACCTCCCTACCAACCATACTTTACTCCCTCGACGAAACATCAACCACTGCCACCTTCTCTACCTCGTCCACCCAATATGGGCCCACACAACAACCGTCATGTCCCCACTAACCGCTTATCCACCCAAGAGTACCATGACTTACGGAGCAAGGGCCTGCGTTTTCGTTGCAGATAGCCCTACTCACCTACTCATGATTGTCCTATGAAAGAGCTCCGGTGCCTCATCGGGGAGGACATGCACGAGCTCACCTCAACTGACTAGGACGCGTTGACAATCATCGATGTACCTCCGGACGGCGCTCCGGACACCTCTTCATCTGGCCCCCCACGGGCATATCACTACTGGTTGGAGGACGACGCTCCGACCTTGAGGGCAAGGTCATTTTTTGGTGGGTGTATTGTTGCGCACATGCGCGTAACTTAATTTATCTTGTCTTTATTTTAAGCTATTGATGTGAGCCCCCTTCCCTATATAAGGAGGTGGTATGGGAGTGTTAGGGCATATTAGGTTATCAGGGTTTTGGGTCTTCTCTTGGAGAAAGGCTTCTTGGAGGAACCAGCCTCCAGAAGAAGGGCACGACTATACCTCGTGGTTGTATCCGGTGTTTTCATCTAGTTAAGTATTTTCTTATACGT
This sequence comes from Platanthera zijinensis, assembly GCA_039513925.1. Taxonomy (NCBI): domain Eukaryota; kingdom Viridiplantae; phylum Streptophyta; class Magnoliopsida; order Asparagales; family Orchidaceae; genus Platanthera; species Platanthera zijinensis. Next base: position 47,092,932 of record CM077087.1, on the reverse strand, counting down.
GTATCAGTCTCATTCACCTTCCTTTTACTCTCTCAAAGCAAACACTGTAATGTCATTAATGCTCCTCTTGACCCCTTATCTCCCGCATATGTCGATCGGGACGTCGGTGATGCCCATGTTCGCACTTGGCTCTGTAAATAGTTTTTCTGATGCATGTCTACCCATCATCCTCCATGACGACACTGTGAAGGCAACATTGTTGCCCTTTACTTCAAGGGTATCAAAACCTCTCACATATACACCTAGTATTCTGATCTCTTTGCTCGGCCAACTCTCTCTCCCGATGCTATGTATCAAGAAGTTCAATCTTTCGGAGCAGAACTTATTCAACATCCACCATTCTCTGCAGACTTTCCTAGTCAGCAGACAAGTTTTCAGGAAGTCCTGGTGGTTTGCTATCTTCTCCGACTTACAAATTCCTAATAGATGATCTGTCAACAGATCTCAGGAGAACCTAACACTCCCACCTTGGATGCAACAGTCGCTCGCATCTCTAAGTTACTAACCTTCTACAACGTCCTCCGCTCATGCCCTCTCTGCCCTCCGACAATTTTGCTCATTCAGCCAGTCGTGGAGCTCAATGCGGTCGTAGAGGGTGCAATGATGGTCGTAGGTGAAGCATCCTCACCTACGTACTCAGGCCCATGTCAGTACTACTGCGCTTGTGCCTTCTGCCTCACCTTCCACCTCGTCACCAGAGTCCAACCGTTGGTTCTTTTTGGTAGATATTGAGGCTATCATCAATGTCTCCAAGCAATCTACCTCAATTGCCACTTCGTCAGGTAGCACACATGTTGCTCTTGAGGGTAAGGAGATCATCGACTCGAGCGTCACCAATCATACAAGGGGAGACCCTCTTGTCTTCTCGCACCTCAAGAAATACAACTGGCTAGCTCCAGTCGTGTACAAAAAACCGGGCCCGGAAAGCCCGCCTGGCCCGGGAAAAGCCCGGCCCGAGCCAAGGCCGGGCTTGGGGGCCTTACTAGGCCCCCCATTTTAGCCGGTTGGTCGGGCCGGGCAAAGCCCGGGCACCGGGCTAGCCTGGGCCCGACACCCGGGCTGGCGAAAAATCCCGCCAATTAGGCATGATTTAATCCCGCCTAATCCACCCAATTAGGCGGGAGTTCCCCCAATTAGGCGGGTAAATTCCGCCTAATCCAGGAGAGATTTTAATCTCGCCTGGAAATCAGGCCGACTCGGGCCCAGCCCGACCCGGTCTGAAGGGCCTTACCGGGCCCTCTCTTTGAGAGGAAGCCCGAGCCCGGCCCGACCTGGCTCAAGTTGGGCCCAGCCCGAGCCCGGTTGGCAAAAATCCCGGCCCGATCGGGCTTTTTGGGCACGACTGGCTACCTCTGGTCTTTGTAGCGGATGGCTCTCCTGCTCCAGTTTGTAGATCTAGAGTTGTGACTATCGCCTCTCTTTTCTAGTTGGATGATACTCCATTCATCCTCAAATTTCCCTGCAATTTGTTGTATGTCAATTCTCACATGACATTTGCAATGATCTATTTCATTATGTTCTACTGCTTGTTTTTTTTTCAAAACCTTCACAAGCAAAGGACGATTGCTACTGAAATTGAATGTGGCGATCTCTACTACCTAGACAATCTTCCCCTTTCTCTGCCCCTGTCATCTCCACTTCTCTACTCCAGTGACATCTCTGTCTTGGTCATTCGCTGATGCGTCTCCTCCACCAGCTCATGCCATTTTTCAAGGTTGAGTGGTCAACTCTTTAAAATGTTAGGTTTGCAAGTATGGCAAACATCATTGTATTGTTTTTCCTGCTAAACTATGTACAAGTTTTGTTGTCATTTTGATTTTGTTCATTCGAACATCTTGAGTCCTAGTCCCACCAAATCCGTTGGCGGAGGCAGTTTGTACTTTGTAACTTTTGTTGATGATTTAGATGTACTTGAATGTATCTTTTGAAAGATTGCCCTGAACTTTTTTTTTGTATTCTCCAAGTTTTATAATGATATTTGTATCTAGTTTGGTATGCCACTCAAAATAATTCGAACCGATAATGCGAAAGAATACATGCGCAAGTAATTCTTACTTTTCTGCACCTCCCACATCATTATTCATCAAACCAATTATGTGCATACACCCCAACAAAATGAGTGGCTGAAAGAAAAATCATCATCTCCTTGATGTTACTCGGACACTCCTATGTTAGATGAATGCTCCCTGCTCCTATTGGGGTCATGCGATTCTCATTTCTTGATTCCTCATTAACCATTTACCTTCTTTTATTCTTCGAGGCTACGACCACTTTCTCTCTTTTATATCCGACTTAAACATATTTTTTCCTCACCCCACGTGTGTTTGGTTGTAATGCTTATGTCCACACTCCTACAACTAGTCGTGATAAAATCTTTGCTTGCGCCACCAAATATATCTTCGTGGGGTACTCTCCGACTCAGAAGGGTTAACATTCTTTCGACCCTATCTTCAAACATCAATACGTCAATGTTGACATCACTTTTTTGAGTCCACCCCTTTTGTTCAAGGACAAAGGGACTTTTACTTTCAACAACTCTCCTCTCTCTACTACCTCTCATCCACCCACATATGTTTCATCATTATCTATCATTCATGCTCCAACAAAAGATATCCCGCAACCGACACCAACTCCTACACATGTCCCTTCAATTCACCCTTTCCATACCATTATCATCGACGTAATGCTTCCCTACCTGTCCTTGCTCCTTCCACTCTAGAGTCCCAGTAGACAACTCCCAAGCCAACTCATCTTTGAAAGGTTCCCACACTTAAGTAGAATTTGACCTAGATTTTCCCATTGCTTTGCACAGGATAAGGGGAAGCACACAACATCCTCTTACTAATGTTTTCACATATTCCAATCTCAATCCTTCATGTAATAACTTTGCATGGGCACTCTCTACCACCACCGTCCCCATTACATATGAGGAAGCTCTTCGCATGCCTTGCTGGAAAGCGACCATAGATGAAAAAAAATCTCTATCTTAAAATCACAGGGTACCTAGACTCTTGTCCCTGCCTCACCTGGGGGAGACGTTGTGGGCAGTTGTTGGATATTTGTCATCAAGTTTCTCCTAGAAGAAATGCTCGTCTAGTTGTCAAGGGGTTCACCCAAACATATTGTGTTGATTTCTTTGACACCTCTCTGGTTGCCTGTATCAGTATTATCCAGGTCCTCTTCTTTGTTGTTGCCAACCAAAATTGGCAAATGTCTCAGCTTGATTTCAAAAATATCTTCCTATATGATGAATTACACGAAGAAGCCATATGAAGCAATCTCATGGTTATGTTGCTCAGAGCGAGTCTCGGGTATATAAACCTCGGAAGACCGTATATGATCACAAATAAAGCCTTCATGCATGGTTTAACAAATTCAGTCACGTCGTCTCTAGCATTGGTTTTTCTAGAAGCAATGTTGATCACTCTCTTTGTACGAAAAACCAACCATAGGCCGGTCATTCACACTGTCTACATTGACGTCATTCTTCTTACCGAAAATAAAAATAAGGCAATTATTAACAAGTTGACGGTGGCAATGTCCGTTCAGGGCTTCTTCTCCGATGGTGGTTATGGTTAGTCGTGCAACGATCAAGAATGATTCCTTGCGATCCTTGTGTGTTCGTAGATTTGTGAATTGCACTAGCCCTGAAACTACAAATTTCCCAACACCACGTCTAACCCGTTATACTATTAAACAGGTTTAGTCACACAATATTATGAAGAAAAATCTAGAAAGACGAAAAAATTAACTTAGTCATACAAACAATTTGGACCGAAAGAATTGGTAACAAGAGCCTTGAACTACATTCCCTTGAATAGCAACAAAGCCAATTTACTCAAAACTAAAGAGCGCAATAATTTCATACAACAAGGCCGAAAGTAAAAATAAGTCGATTATTAACCGCAATTCATTTTTGGCTATTCACAACTCAGAATTTTAAAAAACACTTCAATTTTTTGTCTTAAACTGCAACCCAAAAGTTAAAACCTTAACCCCTGGTGTATCCCGTCTTCAATCACGCCCAACCCCTTGTGTATCCTCTTTCGTTCCTCCTTCCTCTCGTTGAAGCTGTCAGGCACCACCAAGTCAAATTTCGGGTTGCGGTTAAATTTTTGGGTTGCGATTAACATTGGGGTGCGACAAGTTAAAATTGAATTGCGGTTACAAAAAAAAAACAGAATTATATAATCCAGGTGAGACATGCAAGAAACTAGTTTACAAACCTAGCCGCAGGATCAACCTCTTTGAGAAGCGACGGATTATGTCTGACGACCTCCCTCACCGGCGTCCTCAGAGCCTTCTCCGGATCCCCTCCCCGAGCCAGAAACGCCACCACGTCCAATGAATTCAAAATCCCGACGAACCGCGCAGCCCTCTCCCTCTCTCTACCCACCTCCTCCCCCCTCTTCCTCCAAACCGTGACAGCCCTCTCCGCACCCTCCCCGAACTCCCCCATGGCCGCCCCCACAGTCTCCCCTTCCCAGAACTCCCTGATATCGGGCTTTCCAACGGTGAGATCCCCCACCACATGATGCAAGAATACGGCGGCCATCCACCAGAATCACAGAATCAATCGATCGAAAGAGCCTGAATCGGGGGATCCTCTAGGGTTATAAAAGGGAGTGGAGGAGGGTGAGGTGGAGGAGGAGGAAGCTGCTGACGGGCTTCGAGCGCGCAATTATGACCTCGGAGAAGATGAGGAAGGGGAGGGCGTTACCGGCGGCGAGAGTGGCCATATGGGAAGGCTGGAGGGGGAATGCCCATCAATGGCTCAGGGTTTCTGACGGAACGATTGGGGAGGACGATGGAAGAGCTCGAAGAAAACCGACATTTCCGCTTGGATCTTTTACCACGTCTCTCTACTCGCCCTGCGATTGCAGTTCCACGTGTCGGGAATCTCTGATAATGTCCCGCCTGAATTCCAAGGAGGGTCTTTGGCCGCATCAAAATTCATTCACGCTTTATTTGGGGCGTTTATATTGGCAGTCCGTATATCGATATTGGCAGCCCAATTATAATGGCAGCCAAGTAAATCGTTATTGTCAGCCCAATGGCTAATGGCAGCTCAAAAATAGGTTTTTAAAAGTCATTTTTAGGAAAAGTGTTCAACATGAAAGTTATAGATCTCGACGAGATCTACAACTTTTATGTTAAACATTTTTTCTAAAAATGTCATATAAGAGGTCTATTTTCAAAAGGCGTGGAACCCGAGCGGAACTATGCGAGTTCCGCCCGAGTTCCGCGCCTTTTGAAAATAGGCCTACTATATGACATTTTTAGAAAAAGTGTTCAACATGAATGTTGTAGATCTCGTCGAGATCTACAACTTTTATGTTGAACACTTTTTTCTGAAAATGTCATATAGTATGCCTATTTTCAAAAATCGCGAAACCCGTATTTTGGGCTGCTATTAGCGGTCATATTACGTGTGTTTTTCATTAATTTTTGGGCTGCCAATATCGATATACGGGCTGCCAATATAAACGCCCTTTATTTGGGCCTTTCGTTGCTCTGTTTTGATCAAATGTCACCGGAAAGAGGGTAAACAAATGAATTTTCGGCGGCGTTTGCTTCATTTCCACCCGCCTGTTTTGAGGAATGCCCCAAAAATCTCCGTTTGGAGCAGCTACCTCCCCCTTCCGATTCGAACACTCTGTTTCCAGCCGTCAGATCGACTAGCCACCGCCGAACCAAATGGAGCCTTAATATCCCTTATGTTGGAGAAATAATTAGGTCCGTGACATGGACGAAAAACAAGGTCCGCGATCAATGACATGCACTTGTAGGCTCCATTTGGTTCGGCGGTGGCGGGTCGATCCGGCGGGGGAAACGAAGTGTTCGAGCCGAAGGGGGGAGGTGGCTGCTCCAAACGGAGCTTTTTGGGGCGTTTCTCAAGGCGGGCGGGTGGAAACGGAGCAAACAACGCCGAAGTTTCATTTGTTTACCCTCCTTTCGACGGCGTTTGTCCAAAACGGAGCAGCGAAACGCCCAAACAAATAGAGCCATAGCCTTTTATTTTGTGGGGCCCGTAATGCACGGTAAATTTGTGCTCCATGGACCTACAATTTCAGCGTGCACTCGCTGCTCTAATTGATCTCGCGGAGGGTTTTTTTCGTCCTGAGTCGAAGACGAAAAAAATTTTTTCCCTTATAGTGCCATCTTAAAGTGGAAAAAAATTTAGGTGCGCTCAACGCACATGAACAATGCTCACGCAATTTGTTCATCTCAAATTTCTTCACGACTACGACGGTACACGCACTGTACTGTTCATGTGTGATGTGCGTGCCTAAATTTTCTTCTTTAAAGTGGGGGAACTTATTCAGTCTCATGGAGAGAGAAAAATTGGGGCCATTATTATCAAGAAACATGGTTAGCATGAATTTTCAATCTATTGCATATTTACTGCTCCTGACTTCTCTTTCATTCTGAAGATGCCCTCAAAAATGCCTCCTAAAATAGAAGTGCAAATAAAGCTTGAGCCTTTGAGGTCTGAACCAGTTTAGACAAGGGCCTGATTAGGCCCGGGCCAGACCCCCTTTTTTTGCTTGGGCCCGACTTGGTGCCAGGCCTGGGCTGAACCTAGACTAGGCTTTGCCTGCCTGCCTGCCTGCCTGCTACCTGTTGAAATTTATTTTTATTAATATTTTTATGTCTGCAGACGTACACCACAACCCTTCTCCATTTTATTCATGGCGGGTTGTTGAGGTCGGGTCTCTATCCCTTGACCTCCTTTATGAGGGATTTTATTCATCTCCTCATACCCCCCCATTTTATTCATTGCAGTGTAGTTGGGTATGAGGAGATGAATAAAATCCCTCATAAAGGAGGTCAAGGGATACAAGCCCGAGCTCAACAACCCGGCTTAAATAAAATGGAGAAGGGTTGAGGTGTACGTCTGTAAACATAAAATAAATTTCAACACTACCCTCCAAATATGGGAGCAAGCGTTAATAGTTGGGTGACTTCCTAGCTATAGAGCTGAGTATGAGGTCTAGCTTTATCACTGGGGTAACATTTAAAATGTGCGGCCAGTGCCTAGCATTTAATTAAAAGTTGGGTTTTGGCCGCACATCTTTGTTGTTTCCAATGGTAGCAATGGGGAGCCAAGTCAGGCCAGACTTGGGCCTAGCTTGGCCCGGCCTGAGCTTGGCAATAGTATGGCCCGAGCTTGACAAACTTTTTTTTACATGACTACCCTAAAGTCGTGGTCACCAAAGAATGACACAGGTTATGGACTTAAAAACGGAATAACGGACTCTAAATTTAAAATCAAATAAGGAATTCATATGCGAGCATATAGCGGTAAATAGATTTCTAGGGTAGGCTTTCGAGGACCATTGTGTGATCATCTCTTTAAAGCAAATAGGTGGAGATTACTGGTTGGCCACACAACAAGCAATTTTTTGAGCATCTCTCAAGAGCGAGCAGGCATAGATCTCTCGACGATCATACGGCGGGTTTTTAATAGCTTAATTGTTCAAATATCTAAAATCTACAAAATATTCTAAACATTTATTCGATTTCACCAATTAGGTTTTATGTTAAAATTTGAAGATCAAATACAAGGTCACACAACGGTGTGATGAGCGTTTCTTCGAATTTTCCGATGGCATCCGAGTTCATGATGTACATGGAGCTCATATTTGATGTATATGCAGATAAAAAAAAATTCCTTGAACAATCACTGGGTAACTTTACAAAATGGCAATTGTATTGTTATTTTTATAATATTATGAATTGCTTGTTTGCAAATAATGGAGAAGTCTTCAAAGACTAATAAATCTCACACTTTATGTTTCATATATATTTTTAAGATCTTTTGTGACAGCTTACCTTCTATAATGTCTAAATTGGATGAAGTTTGCATGTGGGGTACTAGGAAAATGATTGAATTATTAGGATTTTCAATGCTCATAAACTAGCCCAAAACATTCATATTTTAGGCATTGATGATTTTTTATGAAGATGGTAAACAATCATTTTTCAATGATTCTAAACTTCTAAAATTTAGTGTACTTGATTTAGCAAGGATATTTTGTTTACCCAATAAAGCTCTAGATTTTATTGTCCATTTCAAACCTTTTGCAAAAAACCCAAAGAATTATTTGAAAAGTACATTGAAGGAGAATGCTACACTTGTACTAATTGTGGTAATTTATTTAAATATGTTAATGTCACATAAAATCCAAGCGGGTTGGTTGAAGTGGAGAGGCGCGTCAGGAATCTTATGTGATCGTAAAATACCACTAAAACTTTTGAGGACAAGTTTTACCGTACTACAATTAGACCCGCGATGCTCTATGGTTGTGAGTGTTGGGCAGTGAAATGTGTACATGAGCAAAAAAATGAGAGTTGAGAGATGAGAATGCTTAGGTGGATGTGTGGACACAGGCGATTGGATAAAATTAGGAATGAAAGTATCAGGGATAAGACAGGGGTAGCACCAATTGCACAGAAGATGCGAGAAGCTCGTTTAAGTTGGTTTGGACACGTACAAAGGAGATCATTAGAGGCACCTGTTAGACGTTGCAAGAGTCTAGTCACTAGACATGTTAAATGAGGGAGGGGTAGACCAATAAAGACTTGGAATGAAACTGTAAGGATAGACATGATGTACTTAAGCATTAGTGAGATTATGACAAAAGATAGGGCACAATGGCGACAAAGGATCCATATATCCGACCCCACTATAGTGGGATAAAGGATTAAGGTTCTATTTGTTTGGGCGTTTCGCTGCTCCGTTTTGGGCAAACGCCGCCGAAAGGAGGGTAAACAAATGAACCTCCGGCGGCGTTTGCTCCGTTTCCACCCGCCCGCCTTGAGAAACACCCCAAAAAGCTCAGTTTGGAGCAGCCACCTGCCCCCACCGGTTCGAACACTCCGTTTCCACCTGCCGAATCGACCCGCCACCGCCGAACCAAATGGAGCCTAAGTGTTGTCGTTGTATGTTAATGTCACATCTCCTTTGCAACTTTTTTTTTCTCATGTAGTGGACAAAATGTATCTAAAATGATGATTAGATGAAGTTAGCTGAATTTAAAAAATATAATTGACTCTGAGGCAATGGACACCTTTTTTACTTTAAAGCTTCAAGAACATATCCTCGAAGAACAATTGTGTCACAATTGAGCACCTCAAAGACCACAAAAGATAATTGGGCATCAGTGCATATATTTTCATATACTAAGGTTCCGTTTGGGGGGGGGACTTATTTTCACCGGTCAAGCGATTACGACCGCATGAACCGGACCTTAATTAAGGTCCGGTTCATGCGATCGTAATCACTTGACCGGTGAAAATAAGTCCCCCAAACAGAGCCTAATTGTAGGCTTGTTGCAGTATATTAATGTATAGTTATAAAATAAGTTCTCCATTAACACAATCCTGTAAATAAGATTCCTAGAGCATACATACACTAAAAGAAATGTTTATCAAAACCTTTGTATCCAGAGATTAGGCCTCAACTTCATCATTGATCAAACACAATTTTATTTACACTAAAAGAAATGTTTATCAAGATGAGCAAAATCAAATCAGAGTTGGTTTGTTAAATTTTTGTGTATTAAAATTCACAGTATTACTTGTAATTGTAGGAAAATTGGTAATAATTTATGCTGCATGTGATGAATCAATTTGACTACATAATGATGGGTGTTAAATTATACTAATATGTAACATTATTTTCATTATGCAAATCACCCTTTCTTATATTATTTTTATACATTTCATATCTTATTTCAATTGTTTCTGTATTTCTAGGATCAAAGAGCAGAAAATCAGAAAATTGCCAAAAAGAGACTAGTATCTGAGGTTTCTTCCTCCTTCGAAGGATCTAAGTCCACAATCTTTGTTAATAAGGATAATATTGTACTCACCTAAAACATATCAAAAAAATCACAAAAAAGTAGGTTTCACTCAGCACAAAAATACCCGACCTCCTTATTTCCCCAACTTTGCAAACTTAATTACAGGAGTCGAATGTTTTTGTGCTGAATGAGACCTACTTTTTTGTGATTTTTTTGTATATTTTAGGTGAGTATAATATTATCCTTGTTAATATTAGGGGAATGGACATATTGGGATCAATAGGATATAAAAGTTCTTGCACATAATGTTGATGATCTTTCAAAGCACGTCAAAATGGCGAGCGACAAAATACATCATGTAGTTCACATAAATAATACAACAAGGATTTTTTCATGATTGCAATTAGGGGTGTGCAAAAACACCCGAAGAACCGAAAACCGGACCAAAACCGAACAGAACCAGGCTATTCGAGTCGGTTCCTATTTCTGTCGGTTCAGGTACAGTTCCAAAAAATATAGAACCGATGGTTCGGTTCGACTCTCAGTTCCGACATTCGGGTACCCGAGAACCGAATATAAATTACAAATTTTAACTTAAAAGAATATATGTATTATTACAAATTTTAACTATAAAGATTGGGTCGGCTGGGCGCTAGCGTGAGTCGCGGAGGGCTTAATTAGAGATTAATATTTTACAATTTAACAAATCAATCTTATTTTGATATTTTTCTTATAGTTCATTAGTCCCATGTTATGAACCGAGAACCGAATCGAAACCGACCCAAACTGAACGGTTCGGATCCGGTTCAATAATTTAGAACCGTGGGTCGGTTCTGATTCCAAAAATTTGGAACCGAACCTACACGGGTCGGTTCTTGGTTCTATGTGGAACCGAACTGAATCGATCCGAGTTGCACCCCTAATTGCAATGAACAATAAACTGAATTGGAATATGAAAGGTTTCTCTTCCTTCTCCCTTCATTTGTGATGGAACCACAATCTCTTCGTACTTTTAGGCTCCATTTGGCATGGTGGTGGAGGTCGTAAAAGTGTGGGTTAAACCGCCAATCGTTAAGGATCACCTAACAAACATTATCCATTTGAAGTTCCTTAGAAGGGCGTTAACGAATGACAATTTAACCCTCATGTTCATGACCACCACCACCACACCAAAGGGAGTCTTAGACTTTGATGTAAGAAGTAAATAGAGAGATTGAGAAAGGACAAAACTCTACATAATATCATCATAAGGTTCCTCACATCAAAGCAACTCATGTAAATTTGTCTCTTCATTTGAAACATATTCTCCTTCGTTAAAAGATATCTTTACATAAAGACATGCCTCTTCAATTAAACAATAAATTAAAGTAATAGTTACAAAAATATCCCTTGAAAGTTAGCATAATTACAAGTTGCACCGCTCTTAATTTTGAAATCACAAAAACCTAAGTTTACATTTCTTAACATTAACCCCTAAAATTTTAATTGAGAGAGGTATTTTTGCGCATGAATGCTATGAAATGTAAACTTCAGAAGAGGCTTCTGTAATTTCAAAAGTAAGAGGGGTGTGCAACCGGTAATTTAGTAAACTTAGGGTGTGTTTGATGCAGCTTATCACAACTTATTTGCTCCGTTGAGGTTAGATAAGAACGTCATTGTCATAGAATGTATGTTTGGTATCACAAATGTTACAAAAAAGAAACTAGTTTGAGGCATAAGATTTTGGTATGACAATAACATTTTTGTCCAACCTCACCGGAACAAATAAGTCGCGATAAGCCACGCCAAACGCAGTCTTAGAGGGGAGGTCCCAGTAAATGACCCTGAACTAAATAATATGATCTATATATATTCTAATGAAATTCCAACAAACATAACTATCATAATTTTTTAATTTTAAAAATATTAATATTTATCTTAGACCATAAATGAAGAGCAAGCAACCTAGTTGATTTCTTGAGCTTCCTGGACGCTCTTCCTTAGCTCTGAAATAACTTGCGCGGGATCTGCAGAACCAAACACTGAGCTTCCAGCTACAATGCAGTTTGCACCGGCGGCGGCAGCCATATCAATGGTCGATGGGCCCAATCCACCGTCCACCTGCAAGGGAATCAACGGTCCAAAAATTAGCTTTTTTGAATAATCGAACACTTCAGCATTAAATAATAATTACTTATTTAATATTAAATAACACTTAAACACTTCAAATATAGTAAGAATATTGGTTGCATGCCACATTTAATATCTTCAATAATTTTCATAATGTCAATTTATTTTTTATGATACTAAAAAAAGATGGATTCATAAAATTCAATAAACACAATAAAAAAATCTCATAAAACAGTAATAAAAGAATAGTTTATATATATTTTTCGAGTTTTGAAAAAGAGTAATAAAAGAATAACAGATCTAAGTAATCATGGAGATAACAAAACTTGAATTGACAAAGAGGTGAGAAATAAAAACAAAATTGGTATATATAGAGTTTAGAATCGAGCCCAAGTATGGAGTGTGCTCACTGTCCTAAAGAAGTTGCATCACCCTCTGACATATCTTTAAACCGATGCTCACTTTTACAAAGTACAACACCCGGCTGGATCGCGAAACTTCGATGGACGCGGATACCGAAGAAGCACGGAGCACCCGAACTCTCACTTGATGAATTAAACGTCGGGAAAATTGAAGCACGAAAAATTCGTCGTAAGAGCAAGAAGACGGGAGCAATTTTCAAAAAGCATGTAAAACTGGTCTTGCAAAAGCGTATATTAAAACAATTCTAAAAATTCTCCTAAATAGGAGCATCATAAAACGACAAGAAATAAACCACGTAATAAATAAGAACAATTATAATTGGTAAATTTTATCGTACAGATGAACGTTGGAATTCAAACGTATAGAAGCAATGGAGAGAAAAACACATAACAGAAGCGGATAGAAAGAACATGTAGAGGTGACTACAAAAAGGAGAAGTCGACGCATGTTGCATCGAGTTCTAGTTGAATCAGAAAATTCTCCTAAATAGGACTATCATAAAACGCAAAAAATAAACCATGTAATAAATTAAAACAATTATAATTGGTAAATTTTAATCATGCAGATGAACGTTGAAATTCCAACGTATAAAAGTAATGGCGAGAAAAACGCATAACATAAGTGGTTAGAAAAGGAAAAGTCGACGCAACAGTCACGTCGAGTTCTAGTCGACGCACGTCAAGATCTTTTCGACGTCATCGAAGCTGAAAATAGACTGAGCAAAAGGTCAGTGCAGACATCGAGTAGAAGAGGGATGCAAGGTGGATTCAACGCGATCTTGTTGACGCATGCATCAATTTCTTATCAATGCAACTTGAAAGTAGTCGACGCAATTTTAGGATTCAAAAAGTGTCAAACTATTTTGGATTCCCTCCTTTGGTTTCAGAGCTTTTAATCAAGTGTGTGGAGCTCAACACCAAACACCAAACTTGGCTCCATAAAAACTTTATAGATTAAAAGTTTTTCATTAAAATTTCTAACATTTTTTCCATTGCTTTCAAAAAATGCAAATACTATTTTTGTCTGCTTGAATAGACTCCATTTAGAGCAATCAATCCTCCAAAATGTCGTTTTTTGTCTAATTTCAACCGCAAATACTTAAAAAATTAGAATACACTAACACAAGATTAAGAAGGGGGTATATAAAATTCTTATCTAGGATTCACAACAAAGTGAAACAACCAAAGAGTAATGTTTATGATAGGAGAATAATGAATGAAGTATCTATTCACAAGAGTTAAGGAATATATATACAAATACATGGGCGGGTGTTCACAACACCAATAATGAGGCTAAGATAACTCTACCACACATTAAGTACACTACATCTAACACCCCCCCCCCCCCCCAAACTCACGGGGGATCATACACCGAGAGTTTGGACAGAAGATGAGCATGCTGGGTCCTCGTCTATGGCTTAGTAATCAAATCTGCAATCTGCTGCTCGGAAGGAACAAAGGAATGAGCAAGAGTACTACAGTCATATTACTCACGTAGGAAGAAAGCATCAACCCCGATATGCTTGGAGAGTGAGTGTTTCACCGGGTTCAGAGTAATCTGAATGGAACCGGTGTTATCACAGTAGAGAGAGATGACATCTCGAGAAGAGACACCAAGGTCCTCAAGGAGCCAATGAAGCCAAATAATATCCTCAGCGGTGATAGTCATGACCCGTAGTCTAGCCTTAGTGCTGGAACGAGAAACATCAGTCTATTTTTAGACTTCCATGCAATAAGAGAAGAACCCCAAAAAAGACAGAAACCAGTGACAGAGCGACGGTCAACATGATCACTAGCCTATGTAGCATCCGAGTAAGCACAGAGCTGCAGAGAACTATTGCTAGAGAAGAAAAGACCACGAGAAGTTGTCGGTCGGAGATAGCGCAAGAGCCGCAGCAGGTGACCATAGTGCACAGAGGTAGGCACACCAACAAACTAGTTCAACACATGAATTGCATGTGCAATATCAGGCTAAGTAATGGTGAGGTAGACAAGGTTCCCAATGAGGAGGCGGTAACGAGTGTGGTCGGAGAGTAGAACACCATCATCCAGACGTAGCTGAAGGTGAAGCTCCATAGGGGTGTCCACTGTGTGAGTCAGAGAGAGCAGCCCGATCTAGGAGATCTGTTGCGTATCTCCGTTGAGAGAGCTGGAAACTGATGTCTGTAGAGCTGACCTCAAGACCCAAAAAGTAACTCAGTTGTCCAAGGTGGGTCATCTGAAACTGTTGTTGAAGGTGATGTTTGACGAAGACCACATGAGAAGGATCATTGTCAATAATGATCATATCATCCACATAAAGTAACAAAAGAGTCCGACCACGAGAGGAAGAATGCACAAATAGAGCTGGATCATGTGGACTTGGTTGGAAACCGACGGCTGTAATGGCTGAGCTGAAACGAGCAAACCATGCGCGAGGCGCTTGCTTGAGCCCATAAAGGGCTCGCCTCAAGCAGCAGACAAGGCCCGAAGAAGAGGATAGGCCAGGAGGAGGAAGCATGTATACCTCCTGCTGAAGATCACTGTGAAGAGAGACATTCTTCGCGTCGAGCTGAGACAGAAAGTAAAGCAACTGCAACTGCTGCAACTGCAACAAGAGTCTGAACCGTAGTCATATGAGCGACTAAAGCAAAAGTCTCGCCATAGTCTCTTTTCTACTCCTGCTAAAAACCTCGAGCAACTAACTGAGCCTTGTACCTCTCTACAGATCCATCAGAGCGAGTCTTGACCTTAACGACCCACTTGCAAGTAATCAGAACAACACTAAGTGGAAGAGGGACCTTCGACTCTGTAGTACTAGAAGCAGTAGCAGGAAGGGCAAGTAGGTTCAACGGTAACGTAGCGAGGCTAAGGAGGTCGGGAGGACGTCGCTCATGAGGTGGGTTGTGACGCACAGAAGGATCGTCCACAGGACACTCGTTGGAGGAGGCGGGAACTGATTCTGGGGCCATTGGAGGCGAGGGAACAGGAGCAGGAGGAGGATTACGAGAGTAATGATATGAAAAGGGGGACGATGAGTGCATCCGGGGGAGAAGTGGAGGGTGGAAGGGAAATATGAGAAGATGAGACTGGAGAGGTCGGAGATGGTGTAGGTGGTGGCAAGAAGAGAGGAAATGAACATACCAGTGGAGAGGAGACATGAAGTGGTGGGGTGGGAAGAGTGAGGAACTGCACATCTGAGGGAGTCACAGGATGAGTGCAAGATCAAGGGGATGGATGATACAAAGAAAGGGTGAGACTCGTCAAAGGTGACATCACGTGAGATATGAAGTCGACGTGCAAAAAGATCATAACATCGATAGCCCTTGTGCTCAGTACTGTATCTGAGAAAGACACAAGATATAGATTGAGCAAAGAGCTTAGTACGCTTACGTGAAGGAAGAAAACATAACACCGACAACCAAAAACACGCAGATGAGTATAATATGGGGGTCGAGAGTACAGACACTCACTGGGACACTGACCTTAAAGAAAAGTGAAAGGCTACATGTAAATGAGATAGACGACAGTGGAGACAACCTCAGCCCAAAAATGAGGAGGAACGTGAGTGGAGATAAGAAGAGTGCGGGTTGTCTCAATGATATGTCAATGCTTCCTTTCAACGATGTCATTCTGAGCATGTGCACCGGGCCAAGCAAGCTCAGGGAGAGTACCGTGGGTAGCTAGCAAGTCACGAAAGGCATGAGAGAGACACTCCCCCCCAGAGTCGGAACAAAAAATACGTATGAAGTCAGAGAACTAGGTGTGCACCATAGTGGAAAAGACAACATAAATTTGGAAGAATTCAGAACGGGAGCATATAAAATAAATCAAACAATAACAAGAATAATCATCAACAAATATAACATAGTATCGATGTCCACCCTTTGATACAAAAGATGCAGGACCTCATACATCTAAATGAACTAAATCAAAGGGACGACGAGACCTAAACTCACTAGACTGATAAGGGAGTTATAGCTATTTTCCAAGCTTACAACCCGTACAAGAATGAGACTTATCAACAGAAACACGACCAAAGAGACCAGTACTGATGAGGGATGAAAAACGCGAACCACTGGGATGACAAAGTCGGTGATGCCACTGAGAGAAGCCCACTGAAGGAAGACAAAAAGAGGAGGATGTTGGTGACGATGGAGTGGATAAAAGATGAAGACAATCAAGGATGTAGACCCCACTATGGCGACGACCATCTCCAAAGAGTGTCTCCCTGTCAAACGATCCTGCATACGACAAACAAACTCATCAAAAATAACAAGGAAACCATGAGACGTGAATTGACTGGCGGATATAAGGTTCATGGATAACTTGGGTATGTATGCCACATCAGGAATATGAAAATGGGTGGTATGAAGGAGCCCACGGCTGGTGCAAGGGAGAATAGTATCATCCGCAACCATAACACTAAGGGAAGACAAGACAACAAATGAATGACATCATGGGTCATGTGAAAAGAGGCTTCATAGTCAAGCAACGAGTCGGAGGAGGAGATACTTGCAGGGCGGAGGCAACCAACTGACATGCAGAGGCACCAGAAGCATCCAGTGAGATCACAGAGGCAGATGAGCGATACAGTGAATCGTGAGATAGATGTTGGGTAATTTGCTGGGCAAGCTCAAAAACATAGAGTGACTGTGGCGTAGCAGAGAGATGAGCTGGAGGAGCACCAAGAGAATGTTGCTGACCAGACTGTTGAACCCTCTAAAGCTTGCGGCACTCAGATTTGACGTGGCCAAGACACTGACAGTAGTGACAGCAGACAGGTTGGCGACGAGAAGCACCAAATGTGCAATAGAGGGCATTGGAGGACAACAAACAGGCCGCACCGATGTACTATAACCCGGCAAAGGCAACAGAGGAGTACTCACAAGGGAGGACTGCAGTGGAAGCTCGGGAGCAGCAAGGACATCATGAATCAGCACACCAGAAGGCGCATCAGTGTCCAAGGAGTGGAGACGAGTCTCTTCATCGATTACCAAAACAAGCGTATCGTTGAGAAAAGGTGGAGGATCCTGATACAAAAGCTAGGCACGAACAGACTCGAACTCGGGGCGTAAGCGCATAAGAAACTCATACATGCGCTGAAAGTCGCGATCCCGAGATGTAGAAACACACTGAAGGCAAGTAATGCAGGGGGAAGGAGCCATCTCATTGCACTGACACCAAAGGTCCAGGAGCTCAGCAAAGAATGCCTGGACAGACCGATCACGCTAGTAGTAAACGCCAAAAATATGGAATAGAGAGTAACACAGAGCCTGACTAGAAGGCAGGTAGAGACGACGCAGGTGATCCCACATCGCCTTGACCGTAGGTAGCTGGTAGACGGTCATGCGAATGGGGAGCTCGCATGACTGACAAATGAGAGCTATCGCATGGGAGTTGTGCAAGCGCTACTTTGCCATGTCGGAGCGCTGGATGAAAACGGCAGTGCTAACAGTGGAAGAATCATCCACAGAAGGGGTTGCTGGTGTAGGCAGAGCAAGCTCAGAGCCGTCAATATGATCTCATAGTTTCGTCCATCGGGGATGACGTCCTCCTTCTAAAGAAAGGCAGAGGAGTAAGATGAGACCATCCGTCTAATAGAGGATGGAGGTGGCCGGAGAAGAAGGTCAGCTGAGAAGGTCGGGGTTGTGGGATCAGAAGACCAACCGAGGAGGAGAACAAGGTCGGGGATTAGGACTCCGACAGAAGTTGGCAATGTTGACGCCGGGGAAGAGCAGATCTTCTATGGGAGAGGCTCCAGCGGAAACAGAAGAGACGGTGAGCGGAAAAACAAATACAAAATTAGCTGAATCAAATGGATCGACGGGTCGACAAATCAGACGGTAGGCGAATCAGCGAAAAACAACGACCAAAGAGGCGGTGAATCAGAAGCGAAAAAAGACGAGAAGCAGCGAACCAGAAGGGGAAGCCACGGGAGAAGCTCCAGGATCCGCGAATCAGACAAGTTGGCCAGAAGTAGAGCTCCGATCGGGGAGGGAGAGTCGGGACGCTCGGCAGAAACGGGACGGTGGGAGAGGTGTGAAAGATCGATAGCAGGGAGACGCGCGATCAAGAGGGGAAGGGAGCGGCGGAAACCCTAGAAGCTTTGATACCATGATAAGAGAATAATGAATCAAGTATCTATTCACAAGAGCTAAGGAATATATATACAAATATATGGGAGGGTGTTCACAGCACTCACCGGTGATCCTAAGATAACTCTATCACACATTAAGTACACTACATCTAACAATTTAGATTACTAAAGAGTGAATGGCAAACAAAAAAATTCATCTCCATACTTTTTGAGTTAAATTTGGAGTCAATTAGTTGTTTGTCGACAAATATTTATGTTAGAAACAAAGTTTTTAAGATCATTAGAAACTAGAGAGAACTAAACGAGAACCAAAAACTATATAAAATAAAAAGAATAGGTATTTGCAGTTCAGAATCTCCCACTCCACGGCAGCTACAATAAGTTTTTTTTGTTTAAATTAATGTTTTGGTGATTACAAGAGATTGCCATTTTATATAGAGAAATTCAAGGGCTCCAAAAATGGAGAAAAGACCAAAAGACCATAAAAATATGAAATATTCTATTTGGATTGGTGAAATGACACTTTGTACTTCTCGGTCTCCAAAACTTCAACGGTGTTATGGTTAAACTAAATTACCTCCATTAGATAGAAGAATAAGGAATAGATGCGAGTTAGAGGTTGACACAAATAAAAAACAACTAAACAACGTAGGATCTGATGAAGCCGAAATCAGAAAGATGAACTTTACAAAACTGCAAGAAAACTAGTTTGACATAGAATCTGAGTGTTGGTCAATGAAGAAAGTAACGTTTTGGAGGAAATGAAAATTTGAAAATGAAAAATAGAAAGTCAAAATAAATGATTTCTGCATACAAAACAAAAATCTGAAGATTCACAAATGAAGCTGTAAAATTCTTGTGGAAGGACTAGGAAGGGGAGAGCTAAACTGAAGATGGCATTGATAATAAACTTATGCATTTTACAATGTAAAGTAATAATAAAAATATAAACTGAAGCAAAGCAGTAGACAGGGGTTTGAAGATGTTGAACTCTATTGGATATTTGTTCAAAACGAATCAAGAACTGTTTGGCTGGTAGATTTTAGAGCAGCGGACTGCCATTTTTGCAAAAATCCGAGCCAAACAGCCATTTTAAAATAGTGGTGGCAATCAAGGTTTTAAGAACCGGACCGGAGGATGAACCGGTGAGTTCAAAGGTTCAAGGTTCGATCGGTTGGACCGGTCGGACCGGAGTTGAATCGGGATGTTAGATAATAATATATTATATAATATTAATGATAAATTTATAACATATTACATATCGCGTAAATATCAAATTGAGCTCAAATATTCCTAAATAATATAATTATAATATATATATAATAGAAATTATACGTAGTAATAAATATTATAACAAAAATCGAATGATATTAATTTTTTTTTGAAAATTTATATTTTTATTTAACCTAAATAATAATATTGTAAGTTGTAACCAAGTTTTAATTAATTAATAACAATATTTATTTTTATACTTAATTTAATAATATATATTTTATTTATATTCTAAGTCTATATTTTTTATAAAAATATGTTATTATATATATATATATATAATAGTTTAGTTTTCAATAACAAGAAGTAGTTGGTGAAGTAGTCATGATAACTTCATTAATAGGTGAGGTCTTGGATTCAAATCTCTGCAGTGGGCTTTTATTTTTATAAAAAAAAAATCTGAAATGACTTGTGTTTGGCCCGCCCGGTTGCCAAATAACCGGCCCCGTTTCCGGTTAACCGGTCCAACCGTCCGGTTAACCGGTTCCTGGCTGGTTCTTGGCTGAGGTGGTTTACAAGACCAGACCGGACCGCCCGGTGAACAGGTCGGCGGTCCGACCGGTTGGACCGGCCGGACCGGTCCGGTTTTTAAAACCATGGTGGCAATATGGATTCCCTAAATAATAACAGTCACAAGTTTTACGAAGCAGAGCCATAGTCCTATAAATGATAGTGGGTATACCTCTATATCCAAGGAAGGGAATTTCCTCCTCAATTTTCGTACCTGATTAGGCCAAGACAATAAGCCATGATGATTTCATTAACACAGGAAATGCTACCACAGAAACTAAACTCATAAATCAAGTAAATCAAATAAGTGTCATCATAATTAAAGAAGCATGAAAGTTTTCACACCTTGTCCATCATTTCTGGCATGAACTTTTGACCACCAAAGCCAGGTTCCACAGTCATCACCAAAACCAGCTCTACAGGATTTTCACTTTCAACCTGAGAAGTCAGAGAAAGAGTAATAAGAAACCAGGAATACATGGCTCAAGAAACATGCAAGAATCATTTTGTGTTAGTTTACTTATTCATTTGGCCTCTTGCTTCATTTAATTTTAGTGATAAGGGCAACGCAAAATAACATTGCACACAAGTATGTTGTCTAGCAGCATGAATGTATAGCTCATTAACCTCTCCGACTATAATATTATTAGTGTTCAAATGCTTAATCTTTTCTATTTTAACTATAGTAATTTTATTATTTTAGTTTCCTCTTGTAGAAGGGCCACTGTTTTTAATGTCCTCCGATATGTCATTTTTAGAGTAAAAAGACATTGTTTTCAAAAAAAATTGGTTGTCCTTTTGTAAAATATAGACCGATATATCCAATTTTTCTCAATATAATGGCTGACACCACTTTTGAACATATTGTCCGCTATTTTATTTAATATTATGTTAGCAATCTGGCAGTATATGTCTAAATCACACACATATATAATATATATTATGTATGTTAAATCAATTAGACTTATTATTTCGTTCTTTTAATGTGTTATTGAAAGTGCAGAATGATATTTGAGAACTAATCTAGAGGGAGAGTGAGCCAACCCAAAAATGCGCAAAATAATTTTATTAATCCCCGATGATGAGAACAAAAGGCAATATGGATTTTCATATAATTTTTTTGCATGTTTTGTTTCATTTTATTTCAATTCCCGTTATTTTGTTGTCGGGGGTGTCAATAGCCGTATATTTTTTTATTTTGATTATATTGTCACAAGTATTGTTAGTATATGCGGGCTACCATTAGACATTTTGGCTTGTGTTGTGTTGGCTAGTTTATTTTGGATGCTAGCTTGGGTGTTGTTAACTCCTTGGCTTGTTTTGACACTTGGCCAAGCCAAGTGTTGGCTGGTTTGTGCTTTGGGGCTGAATTTGTGACACCTAGATCGGTGCATTTAAGGTAATTGGCTTCTTACTGCCACTGACCGCTTCCTTCTGTTAGTAAAACTAAGCCTAAGCCTTCTCATTTCCCGCACTTCCCATTTTTTGCGTTATTTCTTTTTCGCTGCTCTCGGATTCTTCCTGAGCTCCTCTTCTCCTTCCTGGCTGCTGCTCCTCTTCTCTCCTTCTGCCTCTCTTCTTCTTAGTGTCGCTGCTTTGTTGTCGCTGCTTTGTTGACGCTGCTGCTGTGTCGCTGCCTCTGTGCCGTCGGCTGTTCTGTGCCGCTGTTTTAGGGCTTGCTGCCGCCGATTTTGGAACTACTATTGCTTCTTTCCCTTCCTACCTACCTTCTTCAAAGCCTCCTCCGGAGACCTAGGAAGAATCTCGCCACACTCCGGCAATCCGAGAAGGATTGGTTGTGCAACGACCTTCTTCCATCCTCTCCCGTTGTAAGGATGTTCTCCTCCTTTCTATGCACTTCTTATATATGTGTCTTGCCGAAATTAGTTTTCCTCCTTTGCGTTGGCCGGTCTTAGTATGAATTATAATTATTTTAGTTAGCTGTTTTTACTCATTAATTTGGCTATTTCATTATTTATTTTCGATCGTATTACCAATGTTTTAGTAGGCTGTTTTACACCTTTTTGGCGGCTGTTTTAGACCTTTTTGGTGGCTGTTTTGGTGGGTTGTTATACATATTTTTGGCCAGTTTTTGGGTATTAAGTTATGTTTATTATTATTTTTGCAAGTTATTTATGCTGATTTTGATGATATTTTCACTTCATTTTAGTGAGTTGTTTTATGGTTGTTTTGGGATTAATTTTCATATTGAACAACCATATTTTAAGGGCTGTTTTTGAGCTATTTGGAAGCTGTTTTTGGCTATTTTGTGTCGTTTGGCGGCTGAGTTTGAGATTTGCAGTCTCGGTTGAAGACTGTTTTAGTTAAACAGCAAGTATAAACATTATTTCTTTTATCGTTTATGTTGAATTTCGTATTTTGACGGCTTTTAAACGCCTATTAGTAAATCCTTTTAACTTCAAACGCTACGTGTAACTAGTGATGCAATTCAAATAAAGTACGCGTTATTTCAGTGATTTCCAAGGCCAACAAACCAGAGGATGGCGTCACAGGGCCTTGGTGAGTTTCTTATTTCTTGAATTATGTTTATTTCAAGTACTTTTCATATTTCCTATTTTAATTATTGAAAGATAACACTGTCTTGCATATGAGTTTAACTCAATGATATATCGCTATAAGATATAAGCGAGGGAAAAAGAAAGCAATACAAATTTATGAGGGGAAAGTTTATTTCTAAAACACTTGTTTTTATGAAAATTATTCCAAGATAAGAATAATAAAACTCTGCATAACAAAATGTTAAGGATTCAAACTCTATGATGTAGAGGTTATCTATTGATGGATTCACCAGTAGGGGTGTGCTTACATTTTTGCCCTATAGGGGTGAGGCCAAATTCAAGTTTGCATTTCTTAATATTTCCTATTTTATGTAACTAAAATTAAGGGGCAAGTTAAGTGTCAGTATTGAGAGTAAATGAGAATTATCTCTTTTTGTGATGTATGCATATTGTTACCTTTCATTGCCTATATATATGACAGATCAAGAAGTACTTTTCTCACATAGTCATATTTTTATAACTAACCCTTCGTGCATACATTTATTTTGGCAACAGGAGCGTCTCCCAGTGCACCGAAGAGGATACCCCTTGAAGAGTTGGCAAAATTATAGTTAAAGATATTTATAGGAATTGAAGAAGCTCAGAAAAAACATAAAGCCTCGTGTGCCGATTATGATTGTGATTTTTGTAATGAGTATGGATAAATACTCGTAGTTTCTTTATTGACTGTTGTAAATAAATAAATTAATGAATAAAATTTCTGGTGTTTATGGTCTCTGTACTGTGATTTAATGTTGCAACTTTTTTATTGAAATTATGTTCGATTCTCGAATCATTTGGGAAACCCGGAATAAGGGTCTTCACAGAGACTGAATAGAGATTTAAAACTTTTTAATAATCAATCACAGTACAAGCCATAAATTATAGAAACAGTAATAAATAATATGTAATAAAGTAAATCTAAACTATAAAGTAAGTATTTAGATTTTATAGAAATTATCCAAATGTGTGTACGCCATCTATTATACAACTTGATAGGAATTCACTCAATAGTGTTTAGTCTTTTGATAAAGAAATTCTTAGAATCACAACTGAATTTTTTGACAAAGAGATTCTTGAAACCACTAAATCTTTTAAAGCGGGAATCTTAAACCTTTATCATTAAATTCTTAAAAGAGAGATTCTTAAAACTCTATCACTGAATCTTTTAAAGAGGAATTCTTACAACTCTATCTCTAAATCCTTTAAAGCGTAATTCTTAAAACTCTTTTGAATGGATGTAGCAGGCTTTTCCACAATGAAAATTTTTCTTCGGCAAGCTCTGATCGAATCTTGGAATTTGATAATTTGTGTGGATACTAGTGTTTTTTTGATCAGGTATTCGTGATGAGAGGAAGAAGACAGAGCAACAATCAAAAATTTCTTTTCTTTCCTTGGGGCATGCAACAGATTAACCATTTTTAGATCGAGAGAGAAGAAGAAGAAAAGAGATGAGACTCAGAGAGAAGTTGATTCTTTCTTGGATCGTGAGAGAAAAAAGAATTAATCATCTCCTTCCTCCGTTTCAATCATCTGTATATATAGATCATCTAATCCTTCCTCTGTTTGAATCATCTGTATATATAAAAGATCATCTGATTCAAGGCATTCTTTTTTCACCGTGATTTGTTATAATCTCTTTCTTTAAGTGGAGCATCAATGACTGGATTTGAATTGCAATCACGGTCGAATTTGCTCACTACCTTAACCGACATTCTTTGGAGAATTCGACGTAAGTTTAGCAAAACGTCGATAACTTCTCGACGTACGTCGATTTCTGTGTATACACGAAATCAACGTAAGGTAAATTCTCTTATTCTGAATATTGACTTCTTCTGTAAAGCTTTCTGAGAACTCGATGCATGTTGTCTTAGCTCTTCAACGTACATCGAATACTTTTCGATGGATGGAGCTTTCTCAATGTTTATCCTTAGCCTTTCCATCCTTCAATACCGATAATTTTTCCTGTTTAAACTCATTACATTTATAGCCTTTCAATAAATTCATAAATCACTTAATTAATCTAATATAACAAATCAACAAATTTTAAGCACCAATTATTCTTTTAATCAATTTTATATAATTATTTCACATTAAATTTTTTATGTCATATTACAAAAATATGAAAAAGTTGAACACATTTATTAGTTGTTATTTATATGATATTAATATAATTAAGCATGTACAGACTTATAATTAACCATATTATATTTTATATAAATCTTCTTTATTTATTATAAACTTAGTATTAACAAAAAAAAATTCTTATATAATATTAAATATATTTAACATTATCCTTATTTGCACTTGTTATAATATTTTAATTTAGATTTTTTTCGAATTTATTTTGGGATATACATGACTCATTGTTTGTTTATTTTTTATGTTAATTTTTTTCCTTTTAGAACATATAATTTTATATAACATGCATTAAAATAAATTTTTTAAAGATATGAAAATCAGATATTTTAAAATAACCCTAACATCTGACATTTAAAAACCAAATCAAACATGTCACTAACTTTTAAAAACTAAATCTGACATGTCACCGACATCCGATATTTACAACATTGACAAGGACCCAAGACTCTTTACTAAACATTGAGGAAAAAAGTGTTTGTCTCTCAAATAAGGTCTTCACAAGGTATTAAAGTTTGGTGGCCTATGGGAAAGAAGACACGACTGGCCCTTCGACTCGTGCCACATCTGATCTCGAGTAGGTTCACTGCAATCGACAATAGTGTCTGCGAAATCGATGAGAGATAGATCTCCATATCGATGAGACCTCTAATCGACGAAGACTCCTGCCAAATCGTCGAGGGACCCCGATCTCTTCATCGAAAAAATCATTGATCGACGACGGCGACTCCATTTGGTTAAGCAATCGACGATTCCTCCCGTTTCTAGTTCCACCGACTCCACTCATCTCTATTTCCGGAGATCCATGCACCTGCTATTTCCAATTCTGATTTTGTTAATCACGATCTACCAGATCGTCGCCACTTTACCTGGGCAGTAGCCCCTTTGTATCGTTTCCCCTCATGTTTAAAACGATTCTATGATCTAAACCTGCAAACCCTACCTAATTGTATGTTGCACTTAATTTAGTGTACTTTTCTGTTATCTTTCTTCATTAATCACATTTGTCATCCTTTTAATTGTAATTGAATTTTCTTATAAATATCGAAAGACAATAATAACGCTTATGTTGGATCGCATGTCAACTATAACAACATGTCCACTCCAAATGCTAAAATTGTCACTACTATCTTGACCTCTTCTAATTTTCAACTATGGAAGAAGGGTGTGACCATGCCTTTGCCTGACATATATTGTATGCACCATCTTGCATGTCTTTCAATTCATAAACTGGTTAGTCGTGAGTATGATAACGGGTAAAGTGATGATTATTGGATCATTCTCTTTATCTCTTACTTCTCAACTCCATGGATCACTCAGTTAAGTAAATGTGCAAGAATTGCAACAATGCAAAGGAGCTTTAAGATACCCTTCATATGATGTTCTCACAGGAAAAGAGTCTTGCTCACCTTAGTGAATCGTTCCCTAAGATGACTGAATAGAAGCAAGACAATTGTCTTGCTGTTGAATTTTTTGATCTATAGGAAATTTCTTCCACCAGAGAGGAACATCAAGAGCAATAGGAACATCTTGTCTTGCTTTGATTACTGAATCGCCTTTCTCCAAATTTCTCCACTACAAAGACATAAATGCTGGCAAGGTCATCTACCTTACAATCTATCTATTGTAATACCATCGTTTGACCAAGGAAATTTCAGCCACTGCAGATACGCCATCATCCGCGTTACAAATATTCATCTAGTACTTTTGAGTCCATGTTGCTTCATGTGGTGGTTGTGGAGGTTGCAATGGTTGTAATCGAGATACTGATATCAAACATTGCACTCATTGCGGGTGTCGTAGTCACATCAAAGATACATGTTGGACTCTTCATGGGAAGTCAAAGTAGGCTTCCAAGCCTACCACTCAGTCTACCTCTTACAGCTCTACTTTTGTTGTCGATGCAGGGGGCAGGAAGACTATTGAGATCTCTAAGGATGAATATCAAATACTCCAATCCCTTCGGCTAGAGAAATCTCCTTAGTGTTGCTGTTTCCTAGAGCTTCTAGCCAACTTGTACCACTCAACACCCTATCTATCGGTTGGCTGATTATGGTAATTGTTATCTTTACTAGCATCGTGGGTATCTTATATTCATACCCTCCTCATAGTGGCAAATCTATTAAAATTGTTGATTGAACTGTATCAATCCTTGGATTTGATAACTGTGCAATTACATCTGACATAACTGTCATATGTAGCTCCATGTCAGCTTACAAATTAATGTCCGTTAGTAAGTTCACACATGATTTAAATTTCAATCCTATGTTCGCCTCTTCTTGTCGTACTTTTCAAGAACAATCGACGAATCATATTATTGGTAGAGGAAAGCTGGGGCGTGAATGTTCTTAATGAAGCCACTCCTCTTGTGTGTCATGGTGTCTCTGCTCAAATCATGGATCTTCATTACTATCAGGCCACCCTCTTGACTTCTGCTCTCAATATGTCTCTTGATTTGAAGTTCGTTCCGCTTCAATTGCGAGTCTTGTCATTTTGTTAAACAACATCGATTTTTTTATATGATTACGACTTCTCGGACCCACTATCGCCTCCCCGAACGCCATCACAAAAATGTCGTATGTGCTTCCCAGTTTACTTATGTAGCTCTAGTGATATTCTAGTAATAATGATGTGTGCTCACTCTTGCCTATATAAGAGAGTGAAGGGGAGTCTTAGAATTATCTTTTGATTTTCTAGGTTTGAACTCTCATATAGAAGGGCTTCAAAAGGAAACCATCCATCAGAAGTAAGGCATGAGCCATGTCGGCCAGTTATCATACTAGAACTTATTTTTTTTCATATCCTTGAAACATATGTTTAAGAAATATGGTTAAAAATAAGGAAATGATTTAGGGCATCTTTGAAAATAGTTTGACTTCTGAGTTTAACATAAAAAATCACTACCACTAGTACTCTTTTTTTGAGCCATATTATCCTCTCTTTGGAAAACCTACATTTATTTTCACCAAGGGCAAAAATATCCAATCCTACATAACACAACTAAAATAGAGCTTATGCTCTATACATTTATAAGTAAAGGATGGAGAAAATAAATACCTTGGAGAAAATTTTTTTCTATAATTCACTTCTACATGGGACTCATGAGAATAGTATAAAAAGAAGAAAAGAAAAAGATAGAAAATGCATATATATACAATTACATATATCTTTCTACAAAAAATGTAAAAGGAGAGGGGAAATAAAATGAACACAACTCACTTAATAAAATAAGTGTGGGGGTGTTATTCTTCGGAGCATGGATGTGATCCTTCACTTGAAAAGAATGTGCTCAAACTATGCTTAGTATGTGATTCAAGTTTGCTTTTGTTCTTATATCTCTACCCAATTACTTAAACCTCATTACAACCTAAAAAAAGACCTAACTGATCTTTATCCTCTTTTCATAAATCTTGAATAGTTCAGAGAATATGGTTTTATAAGGGTTTGTATTTGTCATTATTATATATCTTTAGAGAATCTTTATATGAAGTAGGCTTATATGATCTTATCTTAGAAAAATATGGTGAACCAATTACATATAAGTTAAGAATGAAATAAGATGGTGATAAAAATATTCTTTCTTTCATAAGGAACACAGCTAACTGCATAAGATATACAAGTAAGAACTATATTATGCCGTGGTGTGTGCCAAGATAGTTCAATCATGTATGTAGAGGGGAGAGTCATATGACGTACTAGAGCTCTTTTAAATTTGGTGAACTCCCTTACATAACTTGTTTTGCTCTGGAATAGTAAATGCTAAGTGTAAGGGTATTTGATGATGCTTAATCATATATACTTTATTATATACTTAATTTAAAGAAAAGAGCTAAAATATTATTAATATAAGTGTTTAATGTGATTATTTCATTCTAATACGTGCTTGAGTTACAGGAAGAAGGTAAAAGCATTTTTGGGTAATTTGGAGCACATTTGATGATATTTTGTAAGTCCAAGACTAAGAGATGCATGAGATAATTGACAAAGACTTGTCACATGGCCGTATGTAGCAGTTCGATACAGTTTGAGGCAAAAAGAAGCCAATTTTGGTGCACACGGCCAAGCTACATGGCCATGTCACCTAGCCATGTCAGCCAATTTTTGTTGTGGCATCATTAAGGGTAGTTCTAACCAGGAGCGCGTCGAATAGTGCTACACAGCTGTGTCGACGGGCCATGTCGGTCAAAAAACCAACATTTGAATTCATGCTTATTTATAGACCAGTTGTTCCCGAAGAAAGGAGTCAGGCTTCGATCATTCTAATCTCGTAAACCACTAAAGAAGAAGAACCCTATGGAAGGAGAGATCGAGAAGGAAGACACCACACACGAAGATCGTTTGTTTAGTATGATCTTTGTCAGCTTTATTCTACTTCTCATTTCTCCCATATCCTTTGTATTTCAGGTGTATTCCTACTTGTGTTTTACTTGTTTGGATTGATGTCAAACTTTTACTAATCATTCATCTTTACTTTTCTTCATGAATTTGTGTTCCTACAATTTACTTGCATTTAATTTTGCACTAAAGTACTAGTCTGAAGATGTTAGTCTTAGGTTTGAGTCTCATAATCCCATAAAACTTGGCGTGCTATTTTATGAAAAGATTGCATGTCAGTAAAGAAAGTTGCATGCAAATCTACAGGAGAGATCAACATAAGTCTCCTGTCTTGTAGTGAAAACAAATGTCTTACTTGAATAGAAGCCTCAAGAGTTATGGTTTAAAGATTATTAAAGTAATTTTTGGAGAATTATGCACCTATGTCCACACCGACACGCGACATAATACGACACGACATGTGACTCATCAATTCTTAAAAAAATCATATTTAGACACGCTGGGACACGTATATTAAATATTTATTTTTTATAATTATGGAAATCCTAAAACATTTAACAAAAAAACAAATGAAGAATTAACAAATATTCAAATAAACTATATCATATTTAAATATTACTCATCAAATATTCAAATGTAAAACTTAATAAAAGTTCAAAAAATGATAGAACATTAATACATTACCATTATATATCATTAGTAAAAATAATGAATTCTCAAGCACACATTTTCCCTCGCTTTCAATCATCCTTTTTCTAGAAAAAATATCCACCCCACTAGTGGATCAATCTTCACTACTTGAAATGCTAGAAGGGGCAAAGACACTTTTTTGGAGCAAGACTCGCTATTCTAGCATTTACCTCTTCTTCTAGTTTTTCCGTCTAAAATAGATAACTCGAGACTTTTACACGTTATCCAATTCCATTTTCGTCAATCATTAACAAATGTGATATCACTCTTGTATATGAACTTATAAAACATTTTCCCCAAAAAATGCACTTCCAAAACTCGTCTCTCGCCTCACCATGAGTAGCTAGCTTAGGGACACGTGTGTCCAATTGAGTAGGACACGCGAGTCCCGCGTGAGCTAGCATGTTGGACTTTCGACACGCATGTCGGAGAGTGTCAGAGAGTCGAACGATTTTCGGAGAGTCCGACACAGACACGCTGGGCATTTTGAAGTGTCGGTGCTTCATAGTTTTGCACTACGAGTTTAGTTCTCAAGTACATAAACCTAAAGTTCGTCTTCATAGATCTGGGCCAAGGAGTACGGATTAGTGTGAAACCCTCGTGGCCTAGATTAAACACGATCATGAAAAAGAAATCTTTAAAATAATTAAGTTACATTTTTTTATTACATCGTCTTAACAAAGTATTTCATTAAACAAAAATATAGTTAGTGTTAGGAGAGAAAAATAAGTGATTATTATTTTTCCACACGGGCCTATATAAAGAATTACAAACATGACATATAATGGCGGATAGATGATGTGGGACTAAACAACAAAAAAGAATACAAGGGAAACCCAACATAACTCAACACCCCCCTCAAGTTGGGCGTGTGATGTCAGTCATGCCTAACTTGCCAATAATTTCCGTAAAAGCAATAATACCCAGTCGCTTTGTGAGGATGTCTGCCAATTGTTGTTCAGAGGGAACAAATAGAATGATCACAATGCCTCTGCCTATATTTTTTTAATGAAGTGTTTGTCGATCTCGATGTGTTTTGTACGGTCGTGTTGCACTGGGTTGTGCGCAATGTTGATGACAGGCTTGTTATCGCAATATAGTTTAATATGCTCGCTTCTCTTAAGACAATGATCTTTCAGGATGGTTAAGATCCATAGCCCTTCACAGATCCCATGATCCAAAGCCCTGAACTTTGCCACATCACTGGATCTAGCAACCACATGTTTTTTGCTTCTCCAGGTAACTAGATTTCCACCAACCATAGTGCAATATCCTGATGTGGACCATCGATCAGAAGGCGATCCAGCCCAGTCAGCATCAGTGTAAACTTCAATAGTTAACTCATTATTTGGTGGAAACAACATGTCTTTCCCAAGTGAGGACTTGAGGTATCTGAGAACACGAGCTACATCAACACGACGAGCCTTTGGAGAGTGCATAAACTGGCTAAGCACTCCCACATCATAGGAGATATCTGAGCGAGTGTGCGACAAGTAGATCAGTTTTCCTACAAGCTTCTGAAATCTAGGAATGTCTTCAATAGTTTCACCAACATTTTTCCAAAGTCTGTGGTTAACTTCTATTGGGGTGTCGGCCAGTCTACACCCACTCATCCCTGAGGCTTCGAGAAGGTCAAATATATATTTTCTTTGTGATATGAAAATCCATGTTTTGACCTTGCAACCTCAATACCTAATAAATATTTAAGGTTCCATAAATCTTTCATTTCAAATTCTTTTGCCAACCTCCCTTTCAAAGTCTGGATCTCATCCCGATCATCTCTTGTTATTATGATGTCATCCACATAAACTATCAGAATTGTTAACTTCCCTTTATTGTTTTTTGATGAAAAGGGTATGATCTGCATTACTCTGAATATACCCGAAACCTATCATGACCTTGTGGAATCTTCCAAACCAAGCTCTGGGAGATTGTTTCAGGCCATATAGCGTCTACTTTAGCTTGCACACTTTCCCTTCTGATCCACTAGGAGAGAGGCCGGGAGGTAGAGCCATGTAAACCTCTTCTTCCAGGTCACCATGAAGGAACACATTCTTCACATCCAGTTGGCTGAGATCCCATCCCTTACAGGTTGCACACGACAGGAGGAACCTTATAGAATTCAACTTGGCGACTGGGGCGAAGGTTTCCTGGTAATCAATTCCTACCATCTGAGTGTACCCTCTTGCAACCAACCTTGCCTTGTACCTCTCCATGACACCGAAGGTGCTTTGTTCGATAGAAAATGCTCATTTGCATCCCACAGCCTTCTTCCCTTTAGGCAACTGTACCAGGTCCCATGTGCGATTTGTGTTAAGGCATGCATTTCTTCAAGCATAACCGACTTCCACCTATCGTCAGAGAGTGCATCCTGTCACAATGTTGGGATAGAAGTAGAAGACAAAAAAGAAACAAAGGCTCTATGGGAGGCCGTTAGAGACGAGTAAGAGACAAACTGATATAAGAGATGTTGAGTAGAGGTACCTTCCCTTAGAGTAATGGATCCTGACGAAGGGTCTGATGGGTGCTTTGGAATCTTGATCGGGGCCCGTGTGTTTGTTCCCTTAGGACGACGGGAATAAACCCGTAGGGGTTTTACATACAACAGGGGCCACAGTAGTTGGCACAAGGGCACTAGGGGATGGAGGCGAAGGAGAGTGATATATCGGAGGGATGGGTAACAGAGCGGTAGACGAAGAGTCAATGTGCGTGGAGGAACTCACTTTCGTCATAGAAGGATTCCCCTCCTGAAGTGAGGACCCATAATAACTCTCAAAATCACGGAAGATGACATCCAGGGTCACAAAGACCTTCTTGCGGACTGGCTCAAAATATTTATAACCTTTCTGGGTAGGAGAATAACCAATGAACACACATTTGTGCACACGCGTATCAAGTTTTGTCGTTTGATGAATATGGACGAAACAGACAACCAAAGACACAAGATTGCAGATTAGTAGGCAACACATGAAGAGTATGTAGGGGAGTGTTAAACCCGAGGACACGGGAGGGCATACGGTTGATAAGGTAGGCGGTAGTGAGAACAACATCCCCCCAATAGTATTTTGGAAGGTGCATTTGGAGAAGGAAACGTCGGGCAACTTCCAAGAGGTGGCGATTCTTACGTTCGGCCACCCCATTTTGAGAAGGGGAGTAAACACACGAGATTTGATGTATAATACCATGATAAGCTAAGTAGTGTTCGAATTGATAATCGATGAACTCACGACCATTATTAGTGCGCAGAACCTTAATAGGGGTTTCAAACTGCGTAGAAACCATGTTGTGAAACCGCCGAAACAAGGTAAAAACTTTACTTTTTGCTTTCATGAGAAAAACACAAGTAGTGCAGGAGAAACAATCGATGAAAGTTACAAACCAGAAATAACCAGAAATAGAGGAAACCGGGCAAGACCCCCAAACATCACGGTGTATGATATGAAATGGTGCAGAACTAGGAGACAAAACATGATTAAAAGAAATACGATGATGTTTACCGAGTTGACAAGTATCACAACAAAAATTATCAAGTAATATAGATGAGAAAGTAAGAAATAAATGTTTCATAGATAAGGTAGAAGGATGTCCCAGCCGACAATGCTAGGACTCCAAAGTAGCCTCTTGATCAACATAAAGAACCTGAGGAGAAGAGACAGGAGTGGAAGAATCAAACACGTTGAACCCATACAACAGACTACCAGAGCCAATCACCGTTCCCGTTTTTAGGTCCTGAAAAACAAAAGAAGAAAGGAAGAAAGTCACAGAATAGTTCATGGAGTTGATTACATGACTAATAGAAAGAAGATTGTGAGTTAACTTGGATACATGAAGAACACATGAAAGAATAAGAGAGGAGTAGGGGATGAAACCCTTCCAAGTAATCGAAGAGAAGGAACCATCTGCAATGCTCCCTTGTCTCGACCAGACAAAGGAAGGTAAGACATGAAACCTGTAGCAGAGCCGGTTATATGATTCATTGCTCTAGAGTCAATAATCCAGTGGGTAGAAGGGAGAGAAGATGTAGCATGAGCACCTAAAGGTCCCGGATTAGCATACGAAGACGAGGATGCAGAAGGCTCGGGAGACTGTCCCTGCATCAGGTGGTGAAAAGCAAGGATCTCGTCGGCAGACAGAGCCGAAGAAGGAGCATACTGAACAGACAGAGGTTGCGTCTCGTTCGAGGCATCAGACAGATGGGCAGAGCGACCCTGAGAGCGACTGACACCACAACCTCCACGCGATGAAGAACCACCACGGGGGTGAGAAATCCATGAAGCCAAAAACAAGTTTTTCGGGTATAACAGGCCTTCCTGCAATAGTCACAAAGCAAATGATCCTTGTCAATGGACTTGGCCTGGAATCATGAGAGGCCCGACTCCCAAACTGAACAGCCAGGGCAGGACCGTCCGAAGGAGGGTCTGGTGTCCACGTCTGCCGCCGATCGAATTCTTGCTGATCGAGACTGAAAACTTCTGGAAGGGAGGGCAAAGGAGAGCACCCAAGAATCTGCACACTGATTTGATCGAAGTCCTGATACAAACCATGAAGGAACTCAAAGACTCTGTTCCTGTCTTCCCGAACACGAACAAGGATATCATCCTCAGGAGACACAAGAGAAAGGGAGTCAAAATGATCACTCCTGATAAAGCTGAATGAACTCAAGATAGTAGGCAGACGGAGGGCGATCACCCTGACGAAGGAGAAAGATCTTCCTTCGTAGCTGGAAAATCTGGGCCGCATTGCCCCGACATGAGTAAGTGATCTCGGCCCACCGCCAAATATCTGTTGCAGTATCCAAAAATAGGTAATTCCAGGTGATAGAATCAATCATGGAATTAGTCATCCATGGCATGACGAGAGAATTCTCCGACTCCCATTGCAGCTAGTCAGGAGAATCCGGAGCAGGGGTCGGAGTAGTATCCACAACATAACAAAAAAACCTTCTGCTCTTCAAGGCAAGAGTAATAGCCCGAGACCACGGGAGGTAATTGGAACCATCCAGACGTATTGTTGTGATTTAAGGGGTATTGTGGTCATGACCAGGACGAGAGGAGCCACTGGACATCACGACAGCGGAGGGAACTCCAGTAGCAGAAGTCGCGGTAGAAGAGTCCACGGTCCCCGACATGAAGATCCAAGAATACAAATCAAGGATCCATGCGAAGACAATACATACACATAGAGAGAAAATAGGCCTGCCCCATAGAAAGAGGGACTATCTCAATGACCTAGCACCACATTTCCGGTGTCAAGAAAAAAGACCGGCAGCAGCCTGCGTCCGGCTGGAGGAGCCTGCGAAGAAGCCTAGAGCGCTGCGATGGGGAAAAAATGGAGCCCGAAGGCTGCGCCTAGACGGGAGAAAATGGAGCCCGAAGGCTGCGCCTGGACTGGGCTTGAAGAACTGGAGGAAGGGAGGAGCCCTGCGACTGGCGGTGGGAGGCGCGGCTGGAGAAGGGCGCGGCGACTACGACGAAAGGAGGGTGCGGCGACTGCGACGGGAGGAGGGTGTGGCGACTGCGGCGGGAGGAGGGTGCAACGGCTACGACGGTAGGAGGGCACGGCTGGAGAAGGGCACGAGGACTGCAACTTGCGGATGTGGTGACATGAATAAGGGGCTAGGAAACCCGCAGGCTTGGCGACGAACGGAGGCGGGGAAACCCTAGGCTCGGCGACAATTTGTCGGCGAACGTGGAAGAGAACTGGACCGGGAAGCCCCAAGGCTTTGATACCATATTGGGAGAGAAAATTAAGTGATTATTATTCTTCCACACGGGGCTATATAAAGGATTACAACATGACATATTGGCAGATAGATGATGTGGGACTACACAACGGAAACCCAACATAACTCAACCGTTAGGTTATCTTCATATGATTTCAAAATCAGAATCCTTATCCACGTCTCACTTATTTTAAGTATCCATATTATTAGAAAAGCCCATGTATAAAGGCCCAAAATAGGCCTAGTATTATTCTCTCTTCTTTAGTCCCACATCTTGTATAGGATTTTTCCTCTCTTCTCATCTCCTATATAATTGTATTCCCTCCTTGTATTTACATACACAAGCAATACATACAAGTTTTGACTTCTCTCAACATGGTATCAGAGCCAGGTTACGATCTAACCGCCCTGTGCAATTTTTAAACCGCATCTACCCGCCGCCTTCTGGCGGACTCCGCGGTCTCCTCGCGGATTGTTTGCGGTCTCCAGCGGTCTGCCTCCTTTTTTATCCGCCGCTTCTCGCTCACTGACCGCGGCCTCGACGGACAGTCCGCTGCCTCTCCCCGTGGATCCAGGTTCTCTCCTCCTCCCACCCCTTTTTATAGTTTCTCTCCTTTCACTCGTGGACCCCACCTCCCGTGCACCTCGTGCGGTCTCTAGTTCTATCCGCGCGGCTTCCCCTCCTATCCGCTCGGCGTCTGCTCCTTGCGGTTTCCTTCTCCCGCTCGAGTTCGTCAACTCACGACTTCTCTCTCTCCTATCCGCTCGAGTTTGGTAACTCGCTGTCTCTTTTTCTTCTCGCCGCCTTCTCGCGGCCTCCAGACCGTACGGCCTGCCTCTTACCCGCTCTGGTCGTGGCCTGTCTGGCCGCTGGTGTTCGCATCGTGACCGTGCGGGTTCGTTCTCCCGGCCTTTTTTTCTGCTCGCTGTTTGTCGCTGCGGCCTGTTCCTAGTCGCGGCGATCTCCTCCCCTCTCTGCGGCCTGCCTCTCCAGCGGACTCCTGCCTGGTCGCTGCGGTCTTCGTCCAAATCGCTGCGGCCTCCTTCCAAGTCGGTGCGGCTTGTCTTCCAGGACTATGGACTCCTCTGTTGACTCCACCGGCCCGGCGGCTAGTCCGCCCGCAGACCGCCCGGCTTGTCCAACCGACCTGCGCGATGAATTACGCATCACTACCATCTCTCTCTCCGGGAAGAAAAATTTTCTCCCTTGGGCGCATTCTGTGCGCCGGGTTCTCCAGGCCAAGGGTCTCCTGCCTTACCTCACACAGGCTCCTCCGGTTCCCCCTACGGACGATTGGCTCCGCAACGATGGTAGTGTGCAGACTTGGCTCCTCAACTCTTTGGATGGTGAGCCGTATCAGATGGCCATGTATCACGAGACGGCCAAGTCTATATGGGATGAGCTGCACTCCCTATACTCCGGCAAGGACAGCCTTCAGCACCTCTACGACATCCTCACCGATCTCGTTGCTCTCGACACCGGTGGCGCCCCGGACATGAAGTCGTTTGTCGCTCGGGCTAAGACTCTGGCCGAGGCCTGGATACTGCATCAGCCTTCTACCAGTGATCATGCTGCCCAGCGCGCTCAGAAGGAGGCGGTTTGCATTGCTATTATGATGGCCCGTCTTCCTCCTCACCTTCAGACTATCCGGACTCAGGTTCTGGCGTCTTCCACCGTTCCATCCCTTTCTGAGATCTGTTCCATGCTCCTCCGCGTGACGCCTCCTCCGGATGCTCCTGCGCCGACTTCCTCGACCTTTCTTCAACAGACCCCTCCGCCCCTGCTTCCCTCGCCTCCCTCTGCTTGTGGTGGCCGCTCCGGCTCTCGGGGCCGCGGGCGTGGTGGCAGGGGGCGGCCGAAGTGTTCCTACTGCGGCAAGGACGGACACCTTGAAGCGACCTGCTACCACAAGAATGGATATCCTCCTCGACCGACGGCTTCGGTGGCCGCAGATGCCTCCTCTCCTGCCTCTCCGGACCTTGAAGCTGTCCGCCTCTAGCTCCAGCACCTCCAGGGACTGCTCAACCCGCCTCCTGCTTCCCTGGCCTCCACCTTCGTCTCCCAAACAGGTACGACCTGTCTCTCCACCGGTCCGTCCTGGATCATGGACTCCGGTGTCACTCATCACATTACGTCCCAGCGGCCTGCCACATACTCGGACTCTCCTCATCCGCGGTCTATCACCGTGGCTAATGGGGCTCTTGTTCCCGTCTCCGGATCGGCGGACATCTCTCTCAGCCCGTCGTTTCCTCTCCGCTCGGCTCTTCATGTTCCGAGTTCCCCCTTCAATTTACTTTCTGTTGGTCTCCTTACTGCTGATCTGGATTGCTCTGTTATATTCACTTCCTCTTCTTTTGTCATACAGGATCGCCGGACGCGGACTACCATTGGTAAAGGCGGATTGCGGAACGGGCTCTACCTTCTCGACACACCTCCTACCATCCTCTCCTCCGTCTCCTCCACCGAGTGGCATCGCCGTCTTCGCCACGCTCCTCTACCTGTTCTCCAGCGGGCTCTCCCTGATATCTCTCTCCATCCGTTTCAGTGTGAGTCTTGTATCCTCGGCAAGCAGCCGCGTTCATCTTATCCTGCTCATTGTACCCGGAGCTCTGCTCCGTTTGATTTATTGCATTCTGATGTATGAGGACCGTATAAAATTACTAGTATTTCTGGTTTCCGGTATTTTATTACTTTCATTGATGATTATTCTCGCATGACGTGGTTGTACTTACTTCGTGATCGCTCCGAGCTTCCTCGCATTTTTCGAGCCTTTGTCGTTGAAACTCGTACCCAATTTCACACCACTATCAAAACTGTGCGCACGGATAATGCTCGTGAGTACACTGGCCACGACTTCGCTACTTTATGCTCTGAGTTCGAGATTATCCACCAAACCTCTTGTGCCTACACGCCTCAACAAAACGGCGTTGCCGAACGTAAAAACCGCCACTTACTTGATGTGGCTCGCTCCCTCATGCTTCAAATGCATGTGCCCAAGCATTACTGGAACTTTGCGGTCTCCACGGCTTGTTTTCTCATCAACCGTCTCCCTTCCTCCGTCCTCCACTATGCTACTCCGTTCAGCCTGTTGTTTCCCTCGACTCCGGCTTTCCCTCTTCCGCCCCGTATCTTTGGTAGCACTTGTTACGTCCACCATCTGGGCCCGCCCTCGGACAAATTGGATCCCCGGGCGGCTAAACACATATTCGTGGGCTATTCCCGTACTCAGAAGGGGTATGTCTGTTATTCTCCAGCCACTCGGAAGCTCTCTGTCTCTGCGGATGTCACCTTCCGCGAGACTCAACCATTTTTTTCGGATTCTCTCACTACTCCTATCCCTTCGGCTCCTTTACCTCCATCCATCCCACGACCAGTTCTCCCCGTTACAACGCCGCTGCTACCGGTTCCACGAGCTCTACCTCCTGTTCCCCCCGCACCACCCATCATCCGGGTCTATACTCGTCGCCCCCGTTGCTCTATGGCCCCACTGCAGTCCGCCTCACCCACTGTTACTCCGCGCCCGGCAGATCAGGTACAGACATCCACCGCTCATCCTCTGGCTCATTACGTCTCTCTACATCGCCTCTCTCCCCATCTTCACACTTTTGCTACTTCTCTTTCCTCGGTTTCTGTTCCTAATTCTGTGCAGGAAGCGCTCCAACATCCTGGCTGGCGGGCTGCCATGGAGGAGGAAATGGCTGCTCTCTGGACTAACCAGACCTGGACTCTCATCCCTCTTTCTCCCGGTCAGAAACCCGTTGGGTGTAAATGAGTCTTTGTTATTAAACATGCTGCTGATGGCACTATTGACCGCCTAAAGGCCCGCCTTGTGGCTCGTGGCTTCACCCAGCAGCAGGGGCTCGACTACGAGGAGACTTTTTCCCCGGTGGCCAAACTCAATACAGTCCGTGTTCTCCTCTCTGTTGCGGTACATCGCCAGTGGCCCCTACTCCAACTGGATGTCAAAAATGCGTTTCTGAACGGTGATCTCCAGGAAACTGTGTATCTCCAAGAAACTGTGTATATGCAACAACCTCCCGGGTTTGAGACCACGGGGGAGTCTCAAGTCTGCCATCTTCGAAAGGCTCTTTATGATATCAAACAGTCTCCCCGGGCATGGTTTGACAAGTTCAGTAAGGCCCTCCGGGAGATTGGTTTTACTCGAAGCTCCGCCGACTTCTCGCTCTTCACTCGCCACCGATCTACCGGGACCGTCCTTCTG
This sequence comes from Platanthera zijinensis, assembly GCA_039513925.1. NCBI lineage: Eukaryota > Viridiplantae > Streptophyta > Magnoliopsida > Asparagales > Orchidaceae > Platanthera > Platanthera zijinensis. The sequence goes on along the minus strand of CM077087.1, from coordinate 47,053,064 downwards.
CTAGTCTATGTGTACGACATCGTTATCACTGGGAACGACTCGAATGGAATATTGGCGGTCAAACTTCATCTGAGCACCGTTTTTCAAACAAAAGATCTGGGGCCCCTTCGGTACTTCTTGGGCCTAGAAGTCGCCAGACGGCCAGATGGTTGATCCTTTCTCAGCGAAAGTACTGTACTGACCTTCTTCATGATGCGGGTTACTATGGCTGTAAGCCAATTGACACCCCAATGGATGTCAATCACAAGTTATGCGCGCATGCCTCTGACTCCGATATCCTACTGGACAATCCAGAATATTACCGTCGCCTAGTTGGAAAATTGATATACCTCACAGTAACCAGACCAGATATCTCCTTCGCTGTTGGTATCGTCAGTCGATATATGCACTCCCCCAGAAGCTCTCATCTTCAGGCGGTTGAACGTATTCTCAGATACCTCAAAACGGCTCCTGGACAAGGACTGGTGTACAAAGTCTCTTCTTCCACTCCTACTCTGGTAACATACTCTGATGCTGACTATGTTGGGTCCCTCGATGATCGAAGGTCCACCAGTGGCTTTTGCACGTACTTTGGAGGACATCTGATTACCTGGCGGAGCAAGAAACAAGCGGTCGTTGCTCGATCATCAGCTGAGGCAGAATACCGGGCGATGGCATCAGTGGTGTCGGAACTAACGTGGCTTGAAAGCCTTCTCACCGATCTGGGTGTAAAGCTTCCTTCACCGGCTCTTCTCCTCTGTGACAGTCAAGCTGCTATACACATTGCCAAGAACCCAGTCTTTCACGAGAGAATTAAACATATTGAAGTCGACTGTCATTTTATCCGGGAAAAGGTTCAACTAAAGAAGATCGACCTCAGACATGTTCCTGGTACTGAACAAGTTGCGGATGTCCTCACAAAGGCCTTGTCAAGTACCGTCTTCTATCAATGTCTGTCCAAGCTTGGCGCATACGATTTGTACGCTCCAGCTTGCGGGGGAGTATTAGAAAAGCCCATGTATAAAGGCCCAAAATAGGCCTAGTATTATTCTCTCTTCTTTAGTCCCACATCTTGTATAGGATTTTTCCTCTCTTCTCATCTCCTATATAATTGTATTCCCTCCTTGTATTTACATACACAAGCAATACATACAAGTTTTGACTTCTCTCAACATATATAAATTTAGGAGTAATAATGGGATGAAATGAAGTAAGCTATTCATAAGGATCCTATGGAATACGGCAGTTATATTAGCATATCATTTACTATAAAAGATAGGTGTGCTTGTCCTTGTCAAAGAAGAGTATGCAAATCTATCATTATAACGATAGCAACATATCTGAGTTTTTATAACTTGAATCCTATCAAGGAGACTCGTCGAGGAGCACATCAGTCTGAATCTTTCTTACTTTTCAAATTACAAAAACCTCTCTAATAAGCTTACATTTCATAACATCCATTCACAAAAAGACCCCCCCTGAAAATTTACTCCAAGAGGATATTTTTGTGCATGAATGTTATGAAATGTAAACTTACAAGGGAAGTATTTGTACCTTCAAAAGTAAGAGGGCTGCAACCAATAATTATGCAAACTTCTAGGGGAAATTTTGGTAATTATACCATCTTTTTTAGAAAATATATAATATTTACGAGAAGTTTCGACAAAATATACAGTGCATAGAACATCGACAGAAAGGAATCAAAATATTTTGAAGCAAATAACATGATCAAAAGAGAATAGAATGCTGTAGTAACATTCAACTAATGTAGTCAATAGAAATCAAAGGCCTCAGGTAGGTATTTGTGATCGAGCATATTAAACACAAACTTGAAAGATTACAAGAATTAAAATACAAAACAGAGGTTAAATATTTAAACCTGAATTCTTTTTGCTCGTCCTTTGGATGTATCGCGCATAAAATTTTTTTGGTTGCTATCCATCAATAACATTCTTGGTATGCAATAACATTTTTTTAAATGGAGCTTGTCCCTCATTTAACCCAAAAAAAATAGTAAAGAACTAATGTAGTCCATAGAAATCAAAAGAGAATAGCATGCTGTAGTAACATTCAACTAATGTAGTCCATAGAAATCAAAGGCCTCAGGTAGGTATTTGTGATCGAGCATATTAAACACAAACTTGAAAGATTACAAGAATTAAAATACAAAACAGAGGTTAAATATTTAAACCTGAATTCTTTTTGCTCGTCCTTTGGATGTATCGCGCATAAATTTTTTTTAACATTCTTGGTATGCAATAACATTTTTTTAAATGGAGCTTGTCCCTCATTTAACCCCAAAAAATAGTAAAGAACTAAGCAGCAAAAGCACAAGTTGTGAATTAGAATGGATAAGCAGAACAATTTTCTTAACTTCAGGACCTAGGTGTTCAGAAAGAGAAGGTTAAAAAAACAAAACTTACCATTGGAAAAACTTCTTCAATAGCTGTTTGAGGCTTCAGAGCTACACCTGGTCTCATGCCCCCCAACTTGATTCTTTGGATAATTTCTTTCCAATTCTCTACAACATGGATTGTACGAGTGGAATTAGTTGTATTTGCTCATACTGCTAAATAAATGTATCAAAGAGAAAAGACCCGATAAAAATGAAGACGATCAAAGAAGAGTGACATCAAAACAAAAAAGAGGTGGCTAGGATTAAAAATGTATATATCCGATGAACCGCCACCTTTGGATACTTCAACGTGAAATGTAAAACCTGATGCACCAGCTTTTGATAATGGTTCCACATAATCGATGGGATTTGTCACCATAAGATGACAGTCCAAATATGCCCTAACAAAAATCAAACAAACAATTTTGATCTCAATGGATGTACCCAGCATGTTATATCCAATGAAAACAAGGGGAATATAAACTTTTACAGTATAATACTTTGTATTTTTGCGCAAACTTTCAATGACTGGAGCTCCAATGGTAAGATTTGGAACAAAGTGCCTGTGAGAGGAAAAAAACAATGGCCCTGTAAACTGCTTTCTAGAAAGTAGTTTAATGTAAATGTTCTCAATACTACTTAATTACAAGGGATCTCACACTTATATACATGAGTGAAGAAAAACACATGGTGTTGAAAGAAATACGTGAAATAAAAAATACAGATAATAAATAGTAACAAATCTAACACCAACCTCAAGTTGGGCGTGTAATGTTAACCATGCCCAACTTGGTAATGATCCTTCCGAAAGAGCTCACACTCAATCTTTTAGTGAGGATGTCAGTCAGTTATTGTTCATATGGAATGAACGGAGTACATACAATTCCTCTTACTATATTTTCTTTAATGAAGTGACTATTGACCTCAATGTGTTTAGCGTGATCATGTTGAACAGGGTTATGAGCAATATTAGTGACCACTTGTTATCACAATAGTGTTTAATTAACTCATTTTTCTCAAGGCCACGGTGACATAGGGTAGGTCCTACTGAGACTAAGTGGTGGTTTCTAAATGCAAACACAAATCTGACGATTTAACTAGCAATAATAATTTTTATAAAAGACAATACTAGATAGGTCACAATACTTGAAACTTAAGTAGGAAACAAGTGTTGTATAAATGCAAGAAAGTTCGCAATCAAATAACTTAAATAAATTGGAACATACAATGTACAAAAGCTCGGTAACAAAGATTACAATAAGATATACCTCAAAGAGAAAACTAAACGAGATTAACACAAAATAAATGACTTAAACTAGAATGCTTACGCAACAGTTAGTAGAGGGCTTGCTGGATTTTCGGTAAACTTCAAGTGGCTAGATAAGTGGCAAAGGACTGAATTAGAGCCTCCTGGGAAGCTTAGTTTGCTGAAACCGGATTGCTGCAGGACTGGATGAGGGGAAAACAGTTGATGGGAAGGGCTGGAGGTGCTTGTTTGGGGTGGCCGAAGATGCGTTGTGGCCGTAGGAGGGCTGGAGGAGGCTGGCAGCCGGCTGGAGTGTAATGGGGAGGCTGTTGTGGAGTGGAAAGAAGACCTTGGAGGTTCTGGCAGCAGACAAAGATAATAAGGGAGCTGGCTGTAGAGGCAGAAGGAGAGATTTCCAGTCCAGATTCAGTTCAGGACAGCAATCCTGCACTTTAGAGAGGGTCCGAATGGAGAGACTGCTCGGAAGTGACCTCTCTATTCAGTTGGACTGAGTAATGGATGTTGGGAGGGGCTGAGATGAGGGAGATCAGGTCGTCTGCAAAGGCCTCCAAGAAGCAAGTGACAGATTTACTTCTCTGGACAGAATTGAGACAAGGAAGCTGGGCATGGAAGAGTGGCAACACAAGGGCAGTGGTGGGGAAGTGAAAGGAGGGGGGATGCTCGGTTTGGAGAATAATGGGGTATTCGTGTGAGTAGTAATGAGAGAAATGAATATAGTAGAGAAATGAAAGAGGGGGGAGTAAAAGTAGTAGCTGGCCTATGTTTTAGAAGGTGGTTGTAGTGGAGTAGTGGGGTGCTGGGGAGTTGGCTAGGTAGTGGGGGATGGTGGTAGATTGCCAAGGGTAACTGGAGGTGGTGGTGGTCAGACATGTTTCCGGTGATCGCTAAAAAACTAAAAGTAAAAGGAATTTAAGTGGTGATGGACTTTTGAGGAGGTGGTGGCTGGAGGTAGTTTCCAACGGTCATAGAAAAACAGAAGAGGGAAAATTAAAGGTGGTTGTGGAGTTTTGAGGATGCTTGCGAAGGTGGCCAGAGGGCGTTTCTGACGATCGTCGGAAAACTGAAAGAAGGAAAATTAAAAGGTGGTGATGGAGGAGTTTTGAAGAGGTGGAGGCTTGGCGAAGGTGGCCAGAGGAGGAGGTGGGGAGAGAAAGGGGTGGTCGGTTCTTTGGTCGTGGAGACAGTGAGAGGGGGCCGGCCAAGGAAGGTGGAGGGGAGCAGCTAGCTGATTAGGGAATGGGGAGAGGGGAGTAGCGTCCAAGCTTCGCACTTGGAGTTCCGGTTTCGGCATCGTGTGATCAAAAGGAGGCTTCATTTATCTAACTTTAAATAGTCATCCATAGAGCCCTCTACCCTTATTTATAAACTAGAGAGGCACAACGAAAGGTCATGATCCTTTGTTCGTAGTAACCCCCAAAATACACATAAAAAAATTAAAAAAAATACAAAGAACATAAAATATTTTGATCGGCGATTCACTCGTGATGAGCGGTCCCGATCTTCATTGGGTCTGTGGTCAGCACGAGTAAACCATCACAGGTTGTGTGACATGATCCCCATCAACTCCCCTCTCAAAAGAATTAATCTCCCAAGAATGAGATGATCATATTGTCGTCGTGGGACCAGGGAGAGTCTTTTGAGCTCTGTTGTGGAGATCCATGTGTCGTCGATAAAAGTGTTGCCCTACCAATTAACCAAGTATAGGACTATGTCTAGTGTTGGTACGAATTTGTGAGCCACGATCTCAGTGATGACATCGAACAGTCTGGTGTATATGAATGGTGATGCATGAGAATGTGATACTGTTGTAGAAAAAGTGAGAACTGTAGTTGGATGATCAATCTGTGTCGAAGGCTCGTGCTATAGTAAAGTAGTAGGCGAAGGCCGAGGCAGTGGAAGTAGTAGGCATGGCCAGGGGTTGTAGAGAAGTAGTAGATGGAGGTTGAGGTTGTAATGAAGTAGTAGACGAAAGTTGTGACTGAGGAGCTGAGGTGGCGGGTGGCGAATGGTACATATAGTCGTGTGGCTTGAAGAATGAAGTCAAATCTTCAATGTTAAATACAAGTAAAATTCTCATAATTTGCGAATAATCTAGTTTGTAAGCATTTGCCACAATACTTTTGATAAACGTGTAAGGATGCATTTGCTTTGCATTTATTTTTCGAGCTTTTCCCTAAGGGAACCTCTAAGCACATATACGGGCCATCACAAGTTTTTTTCTTTGAAATTTTGCAATCACAAGTGTCTATCAACATAAGATGTATAAATATAATTATTGAAAGTAATCTTGCGTCGGATAGACTCAAGCATACTACGAAGGTGTCTAGAAAAAGACTCGGCAGACTAGCTAGGAAGGGACTCTATGGGTAGAGGAATAAGATCTACGGGCTTCCTAAGGTTCATAACATAAGACTACCTGGAATGGATTCAACCACGTTGTCCTATTTATCGAGCTATTAAATGTGAACTTTGCAACATAATAAATTTCCTAGGCTTTTGTTTACTACTTCTGTTTGGCCATCCATCTATGGACGGTAAACGGATGAGAATTGTAGCGTAGTGTTTGTCTTCTTCCAAGTGTTTTCCAAAACTAACTCATGAACCGGACATCGCGATCGTATACAGTCTTGGGTAAACCATGAGGTTGAAAGATGTCCAAAACGAATAGGGATACGACAAGTGGCGTATCAACAATCTTGTTGCATGCAATGAAATGAGTCATTTTGGGGAATTGATCGGCAAAGATAACGATAAAATCGTTCTTGTGCAGGGTACAAAGCAGTCTGAGCATGAAGTCCATATTGATGTCCACTCATGGATGGTATATGACTGAGAGTAGTGTATATACACCTATGTTTTTTCGTGACTCTTTAGTCGTCTGACATATGTAGCAATGTCGGATGACTCAAGCGACGTCTCTCTTGAGTGTGGGCTAATAGAAACGGTGTTTTACTAGTGTGGTGGTCTTATCTCTTCCAAAATGCCCAACTACCTCGCCAGCATGCAGCTACCAGACTAGATGATCTTGGATGGTTGTTTGGGGATACTATAAGAGGGTGACACAAAATAAATAACTTTTGATGATTGAGAAGTCAGGGATGACCTCAGATGGGTCCCGGGACAATGTAAAGTAGATAGTCGCAAAGTCTAGACAAGTAGAATACTCCGTGATCAAATGCTTGAATTATGTGGTCTGAGTGGTAAGGGTGTGAAGTAGGCTCACTCTACGGCTAAGTGCGTCAGAGGAATTATTCTCAACACCAGCTCAATGTTTGAGAACATAATGCAATACTTGTAAGTACTCAACTTACTCTGCATGGCAATGACTCAATTTATTCTAGGAGTTCAAATAGCGCAAGACCTGGTGATCCAAATAATGCCCGAATTCGCGAGGTAGGAGGTAGTGCATTCAATATTATAGAGACTGGAAAATCACGTAAAACTTCCGGTCGTAGTTAGAATATATTTTTGTCTGACATTGTTCAATTTCTCACTGAAATAAAAGACTAGATGAACATCCTGACTGAGTACTCTAATACCTATGACGGAAGCATCGCAAAATATCACAAATACTAGACTAAAATTGGGTAATCGAAGAACTGGGGCCGAGGTCAATTTAGATTTAATACCCTCAAGTGCTTGGTGGCGGCGGGAGTCCACTGAAAATCTCCCTTTCGAAGATAACTTGTGTAGGATTGTAGGAAGACATAATGATGCTGAAACCTCTAGCAAAGCATCAGTGGAAGGTGGTCAATCCATGAAAACTATGAGCTTCAAGCATATTTGTGGGGGTTGGTCATTCTTGAATGGAAATGACATTATCAGGATATACGAACACACCCGAAGCAGAGATGATAAACCCTAAGAAGTGTACTAACTTTGATAGGAAAGTGCACTTTTTAGGTGGATATAAAACTACTCCTTACAGAGGATGTCGAAGAGTAGCCGCAAGTGTGTGAGGTGCTCTTTGTGAGTACGAATATAGACTAGGATATCATCAGAAAAGACTACGAGGAACTTGCCCATATACGGGTGTAAAATCTGAGTCATCGCACACATAAATGTATGTGGCGCCAGATAGCCCAAAGGGCATGATCAACCACTCCTACAAACCATCGCCTTCTCTGACTTTGATCTGGTGGTACCTGCTCTGAAGGTCTAGCTTGGAAAAAGATCTAGGCACCTAACAGTGTCTAGGAGGTCATCGAGTCTGGGAATGGGAAATCAATATTTAATTGTAATCTTGTTGATAACCTTATTATCTACACACATGCGCTAACTATCATCTTTTTTTGGAGTAAGGAGGACGAGTACAACGCGAGGGCTCAAACTTTCTCTAATAAATTGCTTCTGTGGGAGGTCGGCAATCCGAGTTTTTAATTCTTCATGTTCATTGGGATTCATATAGTAGTATGGAAAATTTGACAAAGATGATCCTGGCACAAGATCAATCGCGTGCTAGATGTACTGTAGTGGGGGTAGCTCATTTGGGGATTATCTAGCATAATATCGATAAACTCGTCTAGGAGATGTCGAACATCAAAATGAACAAACTTTACGTCCATAATGTTCTTTATGCTCTGCGAGGAAGCAATTGCATAGACAATGCTTGTATCGCCGCTCTTCCGAGTGAACTCACTACGTCGTAAGATATGAATAAGTTTTCTTCTTGTTTTGGATTGCCTTAGCGTTCATGTCTGCGCCGTCTGCTTTCTGAGCCTGTTCTGCATCAAATTTCAGGTTCTATGTTTGCATTTCATTTTCTTTACTGTTAAACATTTCTTTTATGTAATAATTATGGTCAGTAAAATATGGACAATTGCTAGCTAAATATATACGTACTAGAATTTTATATTGTTTGTATGATCATTCATCTGAGCCTGTCATTGCATGAAAATTGTATCTGAATTTGTATCAGAAGTTTTAATAAAATATACGTACATTTATTTTTCATTATCATGTTTTAAAGCTTCCGCATAAAAACAACTGTTTTCCTTCAAATTAGTTATTTAAAACCTAATTATCAGTATCTCTTCTTCCCCTTAACAGATATGGATTTTCTTTCCGCTCATACCTGTGACATCACGATTCGCCCCAAAATGCACTCTGACCTTTGTTGAGACAGGTCGTGACAGTTGGTATCAGAGTAAGGTTAGCTTCTAAAGATAAATTATTTTATAAACTTCACATATTTTCGAATTATATCGCATAAATATATATATATACATGCATTATTGTTTCACTCAACTTATCATTATCTGTTGTTTGCAGCTGAAACACGCATACACTACACTCATAAGCATGAGTAGTATGCACATGAATGTTAAGGAGTTATGTACAAACTTAACATTTTTTGTGGATACGAATTTTCACTAGGATATACACCACTTACGAATATTAAATTGATATTGACAGTTTAATATTTTCAAGTGTGATGACATTAGATCATAATATGCATGACATGTCAAGTGAAATAAGCATTTAACATAGCATGTGTATCCATTCATTTGCATTCATATCATAAATCAGTGCACAAGTGTCCAGTTAAAAACAACAATGATGATTGTACACACATGGATTTTACTATTTGCTTGACAACACACATGATCTCATTCTTGCATTTGCATGATCATTACTTAGGGTTGTCCAATGAAAATATTGTAATTATTACATAATTTATATACCTGACAGTAGAAACGTGTTATAATCTCTTGTCTTATGCCCTCAATATTCCTAGTCCCTTTGTTCTGCCTAACTCCGGTCCTCTTATATCCATTTCTAGTTAGCACCTAAGCATCAACGTCGCAAGCAATGCAATTTTAGACATTTTTTCTAGTTTTGTAGGAGTGAAATGAGATTCTTCTTGTAAATTGTTCTGCTAAATTACTTCAACGTTGTTTTGTGCCCTTACATCCCCAGATTGTCTTACTTTTGTAGATATACAATCATCAATCAACTCCTTTTCCTCTTTGATGTTCTATCGTCGCTTCGTACAATGATCTTTTCTGCTCTCGAATTCTCGAATCTTACCGCTCAGTTTCTAGCTAATTGAAGAAAACCCTATAGTCCATGAATTCAATCCTTCGTATCTGGTCGTATCTTCTAAGATTGTGGAGTATCAATTACGTAAGTTTCGAAGAAACAAAAACTAATTCATATAGTAACTCTGTTTTGAATGTATGAAAAGTCTGAAGAGTTCACTTGGGAAGTTGAATCTGACCTGCGTGGCAAGTATCCGCAAATTTTATCTTAATCTTGGAAAATTTCCACGCTTGCTCTCCTTCCTGCTTCAGTACCATTTATAGTTAGCACCCACGCCTTGATTTGCAAACCTCGATGGAATGAATGTCATTTGAATCTTTGTCATAAGAGACCTCCAGTCAGGTATTCCTAAGAAGTTTCAAGACAAAACTTTCTAAGTATGGGAAAATGTAACAGCCCAATTTTTATTTACAAAAAAAAATTTAAAATCAATTAAATCTAAGAATGGCAATTTTGTAATTAGCCTAAAAGGTATTTTCCCCCTCTTATAGCTAGGCGACCAGCCCCCCTCTCCCCCGATTAAAATTTTGGCCTAGGGTTTTCTCGTGCCCCGTCTCCCGCAAGCGCACATCCCACTCTCGCTCCCTGTTGTTTCCGCAAGTCGTAGCATTCAACCCCTAATTCCGCCCCGTCTCCTGCTCCCGTATCACCCCATCGCTTCCTCCTCTTGCTCTGGCCGACGTTTTCCTCTCCTCCAAGAGCCAACTCCGCCCCCTGCGTTTCCCCACTGCTTTAATTGGCAGCCCAACAACAGTTCTTCTCTCCTTCTACGATCAGCAAAGCAGCCCTTCCTTCTCCGAAAGGCCGGTAGCCTCCTCCTTCAACAACCCTAATCTCTTTGTCTTGGTCGGGTTTGCAAGAAGAGCAGCTAGGGTTTTCTTCCCTCTTCTCCTTGGGCATGGATTTGGCCTCCTTGGGTTTGGATATCATCCTCCCTTCTTTATTCAAATTTGCTTGAATTGTTTTTACAAACTTTTGTGCTCCAAGTTGCATGTAATTGTGAATCCAAATTTATGTCATATTATAATCGTCTAACCGTCATTGTATTTGTGATATCCGGCATCGCCCCTCAACCTAATTGGCGGGATCTCTCCAAGCCCTAGGGTTTCTCCTAGTCAAGCACCGTCAAGTCTCCGTTTCTTCGTGATTTCTCTTCTCCCCTCACTTTTGAGGGAGGTAATTTTCTAAACCCCTCTCTTGTTTCAGTCTTGCAAAGAAATCAATGCTTGTGTAGCGTAGGGTTCTTTTTATTGACATTTATGTTTGTGCTTGATCGGGTTCAAAGAGGGTTTCTAAATCTTGCTTGTGTTGCTCAGCCGCCTCCGTCAGGTTCATCTTCAGCCTTAAGGCAAGTGGAGAAATCTCTCTCTCTCTTGCAAATATTGGATTAGCTTGATTGCATCCTTCATTATGTTATGTGAATTTACTTTTGAATAGCTATTTCGTCAAAGTGTTAGATTAGGTCATGACACGGCTGGAATGACGTGAATTAGTGAACGAAAGTGATTTTGATTGGTTTTATCTGACAAATGAATATAAATCTTGAATGCATAGTTTGACAAGTTAGTAATTTACGCTTTAATATATTTGGAATGACTTGAATATTCGATTGTGAATGATTTTTATTTGGATATTCACCTAGATGAATGAATTTCTCATTTAATGAATAATTTGAAGAATGGTAGATTGTTGAGCATGAGCAATGGTATCATAATAAGAATTGTAATGATTTCTGATTAGCAAATATTTGATTGGTGTTTTTATATCATGTTCGTATCGGATCATACACATGTGTACTTAGAAGATAGTCATGTCTTGGAATGGATTAATCTAAATAAATACTTGGTATCCTAGAAAATGATGTACAGTAGTCTTATAACTCGTGAATAGTTGAACCCCCTCAAAATATAAAGCTCTCTATCTAGTTTCTTTTGTATCGTCGAATCTTGTTTCTTATGTCTGTCAGGATCTAAGACTTGAGTGAATATTGTTGCATAACTTGATTCCCCATTTCCATGTTTATGAACTCTACTCTTGTACATTTGAATCGATTAATTTGTGACATGTCTTGATATGTTAGGAATCTCCTAAAATATGAATCATGTAGTTCAATAATATCTTAAGCAATCATTGAAAGGTGTTGTTTAATTGGTGCATCTCATTGTTTGCATGATCACAGCAAGTAGGAATTTTTCTAATAGAACTTGCACTTAAACTTAAGTATAAACCATGTGTACCCACTAAAAACACTCACACTCTTCATTGATTACAGCTTATGATATTGCTTAAAAAATTATATGTTATACTCTGGAGTAGTCTAATAATTTAACTTATTTATGTTTGGCTATTTTACTTGTCTGTCTTGCTAGCTTTGCTTCATTGAAAACTGGTACACGTACATTTCTGCTTCCCTTACTAGTTTTGCACTTTACCTTGCTTCTATTTATTTCAATGTGCTGAGGCTTTCCTTCTTATTTTGGATTGCCTTAGCGTTCATGATTGCGCCACCTGCTTCCTGAGCCCGATCTGCATCAAACTTCAGGTTCTATGTTTATGTTTCATTTTCTTTACTGTCAGACATTTCTTTTATATAATAATTATAGTCAGTAAATCATAGACAACTGCTAGGCTAAATATATATATACTAGAATTTTATATTATTTGTATGTTCATTCATCTAAGTCTGTCATTGCATGAAAATTGTATCAGAAGTTTTAATAAAATGTACGTGCATCTATATCTCACTATCATGTTTTAAAGCTTCCACATAAAAATAATTGTTTTTCTTTAAATTAGTTATTTTAAACCTAAATTATCACTATCTCTGTTTCCGCCTAACAGACATAGATTTCCTTTTTGCTCATGCATGTGGCATCACGATTCGCCCCAAACACCACCACGTTCAGCCTCATCTTCCCTTCCACACCTCCAATCCCTCTCACACCTCGAATATTTTGTTGTACCTGCTATATTGCTTTACTAGGTCCCTCCACCGACAAGTTCGATCCTCAGGCAGCCAAACATATGTTTGTTGGTTATTCCTGTATCCAAAAAGGGTATGTTCGATACTCTCCCGCTACTCGCAAGATGACTGTCTCGGCAGATGTTACCTTTATAGAAGATCAGCCGTTTTTTTCCAGTCCAACGCCACCTCTTCCACCATCATCAATACCAAGACATGTCATCCCAGTTACGTCTCCACCACCACCACTCCTCCCCACCCCAGCTCTGGTTCTCCACAAACCTCCTCTTCTTCGTATATATACTTTTTGACCGCCCAACTACGTCGCCCCACTGCAGTCGGCTTCATCCTCTGGCACTCTGCGACATGGCATTTGCCTCCAAAGCTCATCCTATGGCAAATTATGTATCCTTGCATTGTCTGTCCCCAGCGCTTAACACCTTTGCTACTTCATTATCCTCCATTTCTGTCCTTAACTCTGTGCAGGAGGCTCTCCAACATTCGAGCTGGCGGGTGGCCATGGACGAAGAAATGATGGCCCTTTGGGCTAATCAGACTTGGGATCTGATTCATCTTCCTTCAGGACAGACTATAGTCGGATGTAAATGGGTCTTTGTCATCAAGCATGCCCCTGATGGGACGATTGATCATCTTAAGCCCCGTCTGGTGGCTCGTGGATTTACTCAACAACAGGATCTCGATTATGAGAAAACGTTCTCTCCAGTGGCCAAACTAAACACGGTTCGTGTTCTCCTCTTCGTGGTTATGCATTGTCAATGGCCCTTGCATCAACTGGATATCAAGAATGCTTTTCTCAATGACGATCTCCAAGAAACTGTCAACATGCAACAACCTTCAGGGTTTGAGACCACGAGGGAGTCCCGAGTTTGTCACCTTAAGAAATCGATTTATAGTCTCAAACAATCTCCACGGGCATGGTTTTATAAGTTCAGTAGGGTTGTTTGGGAGGTTGGCTTTACTCGGAGCTCGACATATTTTTTTATATTCACTCGACATTAAACAACATGAACCGTTCTTCTTTTGGTGTATGTCGATGACATCCTAATCACAGTAGATGATTCAAAAGAAATACAAGTGGTCAAACAACACCTTAGTTCTGTTTTTCAAACAAATGATCTGAGTAACATTCAATATTTCCTTGTCCAAGACGTCTTGATGGTCTTGTCTTATCTCAACGGAAGTACTGTCTCGACCTTCTTTAGGATGCTGGATATTTTGGATGCAAGATGGTTAATACATCTATGGATGTCAGCTGTGTGCGCATGCCTCTGATGCAGATCTTCTTCTTCCAAATTCAAAATACTATCGACGTCCGATTGGAAAACTGATTTATCTAACAGTCATAAGAGCAGACATATCATTTGTTGTTGGGGTTGTCAGCAGGTTTATACATTCTCCTTTGGCGTCTCATCTACAGGCTGTCGAACGTATTCTGCGATACCTGAAAATAGCTCCTGGTCAAGGGTTGGTAAACAAAACTTCTTCCTCATTTACTCAAGCATTGGTTATGTATTCAGATGTTGATTATGTTGGTTCCCTGGATGATCAGCGCTCCACCGACGGGTTTTGTACTTACTTCAGAGGTCACCTTGTTACCTGGCGCAGTAAGAAACAGTCTGTAGTTGCTCGATCTTCGACCGAAGCTGAGTACCGTTCGATGGCGTATGTTGTATCTGGGCTCACATGGCTTGAGAGTCTCCTAGGTGATATATGAGTAAAACTTTCTTCACATCCTACGAATCCCGTCTTCCATGAAAGAACAACACATTGAAGTTGTTGTCACTTCATTAGGAAAAAAGTTCAAATGAAGAAGCTGGAATTGAAACATGTTCTGGCTACTGACCAAGTTGCTGATCTTCTCATTAAGGCCCTACCAAGTGCTCCATTTTATCAGTTCTTATCCAAGATGAGTGTCTACGACTTACACGCTCCAGCTTGTGGGGGAGTGTTAGAAAAAGAACATGTAAAGGCCCATATAATGACCCATCAAAGGCCTTCTTCCTCTTTGTGTAATAGCCCCACATCTTGAAAAAGGGACACCTCTCTCTTCTCTCCCTATATATATGTACTCGTACTTGTATTTACATACACAAGAAATATATACAAAATTTCAAAGTTTTTCTCAAGTGTTTGTGCTCTTTTCTACAAAAATAAAAAAAAGATAAAGAACATGAAATATTTTGACCGACAATCCACTCATAATGAGCAATCTCGATCGTCATCGTCGTTCATGGTCAGTGTGAGTACACCCTCACGAGTCATGTAGCATGATCCCCATCACAATATCTCTCATAAAAATTTGAATCTACTGTCCTTCACTGATTTTGTCGGTAATGGTTCTGAATTCAGCCTTAGCACTAAATATAACAATCGCATATTGTTTCTTGCTCTTCCATGTAATGAAATTCCCACCAACCAAAATGCAATATCCTGAGATTGGTCATTGATCATCAACTGATCCAGTATAGTTTGCGTTTATGTGGACTTCAATATTTAGCTCATCATTGAATGAAAATAGGACATCGCTCCCAAGAGAGACCTTGAGGTATCTAAGAATACGGAGGGCAGTATCAAAATGATGAGTCTTCGGGGAGTGCATGTACTGGCTAATCACTTCAACTGCATATGAGATATTTAAGTGAGTATGTGACAAGTAAATCAGCTTCTTCACTAACCTCTGAAAAGCAGTGATGTTCTCAACAGCTTCTTTATCATCTCTCTCTCTAGCATATGGTTTGCTTCAATGGGGGTGTCAGCACGTCTATACCCACTTATCCTTGATGTATCAAGTAAATCAAAGATATACTTCATCTGTGAAATGAAAATCACTTCTTTGGACTTGGCGACTTCAATCGCAGAAAATACTTGAGATTCCCCGAGTCTTTTACCCAAAATTCTTTAGCTAGACTTTCTTTTAGAGTTTTGATTTTTCCTAGATCATTTTCTGTTATAGCAATATCATCCACATAAACTATAAGAGCGGCTAATTAACCTTCCACATGTTTGATGAACAGAGTATGATCTGCAATATTCAGAGTATATCCAAAGGTTGTCATAGCCTTATGAAATCTCCCAAACCAAACTCTAGGAGATTGTTTGAGGTTATATACAACTTTTTTTAGCTTGCAGACCGTCCAATCAAATCCTTCAATGGCAAATTCAGGAAGTAGGGACATGCATACTTCCTCTTCTAGATCCACATAAAGAAACACGTTCTTCACATCTAACCGACTGAGTTTTCATCCCTTATACGCGACACATGATAGACAACACATCTAATGGAGATCATATTTGCTACAAGAGAAAAAATCTTATGATAATCAATCCCAGCAATTTGAGTGCATCCTCTGACAACTAGTCAGGTCTTATATCTTCCAACAATTCATTAGAGGATCTACTTGATATAAAACACTCACAACTAACAACCGTTTTGCCTTGAGGAAGATGGAGGGGGGAGTGGCTGGCTGGTTGAGCGTTAAGCCCCGAATACAATGAAACAGTGCAATCACTTGCCAATGAAAAATAGAGAAACACCACCAACAAAATACTATAGCAAATAACAGTCATACAACATAAAATCAACCGACCTTAAGGGAAAAAACCACGTACAAGCGCCACACTAGCAGCATCGGCGGATCTACCCCACTGTTGTCGGACTCCAGAACAACCACAATACATAGCATAAAAAAGAAGATATAACCCTACCCTTTGCCTTATATACTTGGCAAATACAAGACAAAAATGCCCCTCCCAAATATTAAAAACTACTGTGAGAAAATAGCGAGAAAACGGCCAAGAAGTAAATAAAGGCAAATTTTTATTGCTCCAAGAAGATAATAATTACATAGGTATGCCCCCTTATTTATAAAAAACGGGAAAGATGAGAGAGAATACAACAATCGATGTGGGACTAAAAAATAAGTCGGATGGCTTATGCGGTTTGATACAGTCAAACCGCACACTATACAACAAATATTTATACACCCAGAGGCAACCAAGGAAAGCCGCCACACAGCTAGGGAAAACCACTGGAACAGGCCGCCAAACCGCAACTGTGGGTTACCACCAGATCGCAGTTGCGGCTAACCATCAAACCGTATCCGCTGTAAACCATCAGACCGCAAGTGCGGGTTGCCACCAGACCGCAGACGTGGTAAATCATCTGACCGTTGATGCGGCTTTATCCAGACCGCTGCAGCCAACGACTAGGCCGCAGCGGCTAACCTCCAGACCGCTGCGGCTAATATCTGATGCACTACTGCGGCCTCAAACCAACTCGCTGGAGATGTTATTATTAGAGTTGTCACGGTTCCGGTTCTACTAAAACCGGTAACCGAACAACTAAGGTAACGGTTTTTCAAATTAGAATCAAAATCGTATTTGGTTTGACGGGTTCCGATTCTGGTTCCGGTTCCAGCTTAATTTTTAAAACCATCGTGTCAACGGTTCCGGTTGCGGTTCAAAAAGATGTCAAGAACCAAAACCAAACTGACCACTAACGGTTTGGTCCGGTTCCATGCGGTTTGGTCAAATTCCATTCGGTTCCATCAGACCGCAAGTGCGGGTTGCCACCAGACCGCAGACGTGGTAAATCATCTGACCGTTGATGCGGCTTTATCCAGACCGCTGCAGCCAACGACTAGGCCGCAGCGGCTAACCTCCAGACCGCTGCGGCTAATATCTGATGCACTACTGCGGCCTCAAACCAACTCGCTGGAGATGTTATTATTAGAGCTGTCACGGTTCCGGTTCTACTAAAACCGGTAACCGAACCACTAAGGTAACGGTTTTTCAAATTAGAATCAAAATCGTATTTGGTTTGACGGGTTCCGATTCTGGTTCCGGTTCCAGCTTAATTTTTAAAACCATCGTGTCAACGGTTCCGGTTGCGGTTCAAAAAGATGTCAAGAACCAAAACCAAACTGACCACTAACGGTTTGGTCCGGTTCCATGCGGTTTGGTCAAATTCCATTCGGTTCCAACTAAAACCAAAATCGAACTTGGCGGAATGAAATAAAAGCGGGTTGCAAATAGTAAAACTCAAAACAACATCGAAATGGAAATAATTATGTTGCGCACTTCTCGATAGTCTTTTCCACGATCTGTGGGGTAGTATCCATCGCCTTCCTACGCGTGTCGACTTGCCACGACGTCTAGTTGGCTTATGCACGTCTCGTCGACATGCTCAACCATAACAATCGGCTACAATTAGTTGTCTTTTATGATTACTAATAAATAATAGTTGTATATCTTATATATATTTTTAAATAAAATATTTCAAAAAATGTAATTAAATTGAAAATACATTATATAACTATATAAAAAAAATGCACTGCAAAAAATGACTCCAAACCGCATCAATGTCAAACCATATCACACAGTTTTTATGCGGTGAAATTTTGTTCGGCCCAAAATCGACCCGCTTTAATGCGATTGCGGTTTGGATTCAAACTGCACCAGCTTCACTCATGAGAATAAGTATAAATATTATTGATAAATTATAAATAATAACAATATAATAATAATAATAAACGGATTGTACTTCGGTTCTACTTCAGTCCTGTTCGGATCGGGTTTAAAAATCTTGAAACCGCTTGAGACTTGTATGTGGCGGTTCTGGTTCCGGTTCCGGTCTGGATAATTAAATGTAAGAACCACACCTTGAACAATGTTATTCACGGTTCCAAAACTCAAACCAGAACCCGAATAATTTGTGAACGGTTTGGTCCGATTTTTTGCGGTTCCGGTTCAGTCCGATTTTTTACGGTTCCGGTTCGATTCTGGTTCGATTTGCGAATTTCGATTTTAAGTGACAGCTCTAGTTATTATATTGACCGCTCGGCTAAGCCGCAAGACCGCTGACTAAACAGGCCGCTGGGCCAAACCGCCAGACTGCCGACTAGACAAGTCGCTACGACTAGTTCTTCTAAACCGCCAAACTTAACACTCCCCCTCAAGCTGGAAAGTATATATCAATCATGTCCAACTTGCTACAAACATCTGAAGTAGAAACTGGTTTCGTGAAAAAGTCTGTCAATTCTTTATCTGAAGTGGCAAGGGAGTACAAATCTGATTCTTCAACACCTCTTCTCTAATGAAATGACAATCAACTTCAATGTGTTTTGTCCCCTCATGAAAAACAGGATTCTTTGATATGTAAATAGCGGCTTTGTTATCACAGAACATAGGAAGAGGATGATCATAGACTTCTCCCAAGTCAAGCATAAACACTCGTAACCATTTCAACTCACAGGTAGTTGAAGTCATACTCATATACTCTGCTTCAGCACTTGACCTTGATACCACTATCTGCTTCTTACTTTCCAGCTAACAAGGTTTCCTCCCACAAAGATGCAAAAACCTGATGTAGACTTTCTATATTCTTTGTTATCAGCATAGCTGGCATCAGAATACGCTTCAATCTTCAGAAGATTATTCTTCTGAAACAGCAGACCCTTTCTTGGAGACCCTTTCACATACTCCAGAATTTTCATGGCAGACCGAAGATGACACTCTCTAGGACTCTGCATAAACTGACTGACCTTTCCAACTGCATAACAAATATCTGGTCTAGTAACAATCAGATATATAAGTTTGCCTACAAGTCGTCAGTACACAGTAAAATCTGGAAGAAGAGGAGAATCTTCAGTCCACTCCTTATCATCTCCAACAGCCATTGGATAACGAGCAGGTTTCGTGCAAAGAAGATCGGTCTCCTTTAAGAGATCTAACACACACTTTCGTTGTGAAATAACCACTGAGTTCTTCTTTCGTGAAATCTCAATGCCCAGAAAGTACTTCTGAGGTCTCATATCCTTAATAACAAAATGTTATTGAAGATGTCGTTTGACTAGACTAATGCCTTCTTTATCATCACCAGTCAGAAGAATATCATCAATATAGACAGCAAGAACCACAAGGCCTTTATTCGTCTTGCGTATAAACAAGAAATGATCAGCAGAGCTTCGACTGAACCCAATAAGAGAAACAACTCCACTAAACTTTCCAAGCCAAGCTCGTGGACTCTGCTTTAAACCATAAATCGCCTTCCGAAACTTGCATACCTGAGACTCCCCCTGAGCAACATACCCAGGAGGTTGCTTCATGTAACCACTTCTTGCAAATCACCATAAAAGAATGCATTCTTCACATCTAACTGAGACATCTCCCAGTCCCGATTAATAGCCACAGAGAAGAGAACACGTATAGTGTTGATGCGAGCAATAGGAGAAAAAAGTATCAAAGAAATCTACCTCATATATCTGAGTAAAACCTTTTGCCACAAGCCTCGCCTTATAGCGATCAACTGAACCATCTGGAAGATACTTAACAACAAAGACTCACCAACAGCCAACCACATCAATGCCCAGAGGTGGGGAAACAAGAGTCTAAGTACCTCTCTCAGTTAATGTGTGCATTTCTTCATCCATAGCGGTTTTCCACTTAGGAATGACAAGAGCTTCTTGATACGTAGCCAATATAATAGTAGAAGAGATAACAAGAGCAAAACGCTTGCCATCCGGGGAAAGCTGAGCATAGGAGAAAATGCATCAATAGGATGTTTAGTGCATTGTCGAACGCCCTTCCGCAGGGCAATGAGAAGATCAAGATCACTCTTGTCCGAAGAAGGTAATTCACTATCAGAAGAAAGAAGAGGCCTGACAACAGGTACAGAAGGCTCCATGGGCAAAGAATCAGTTTCGAGAGAAAGGGACGGCACAACAGGAACAGTTGTGGAAAAAATTGGTTCCGACAGAGGTACCGAGACAATAGGCAATGAAGAAGAAGTATCAGAAGGCAAGAGAGAAGAATCAAGAGAAAAATACGGTGTATCTTCAAAGAGGTAACATCTGCAGACACATATTGTTTGCGTAGAAGATGATCAAAACAGTGATAGCCCTTTTGAGTAGGACAATAACTAAGAAATATGCATTTAACAGAACGGGTTAAAGTTTGTCATGACTAGGAGAAGGTATGTGAACAAACGATGTACATCCAAAAACCTTAAGAGGTAAGGGAAATGGCTCGGTCGTGAGATACAAAATGAAAAAAGAGTCTTGCCCTAAAGAACAGATGAGGGTATCTGATTAATGATATAGCAGGAGAGAAGAACGACATGACCTCAATAGGATCGAGAAACATTCATTTGTAACAGAAGGCTGCGAGCAACATCCAAGAGATGACAATTCTTGTGTTCAACAATGTCATTCTGTTGAGAGGTATAGGGGCAAGAAGTTTGATGAATCAAACCACAGTTCGCACAAAAATCATAAAATTGTTGGCTGACATATTCCTTGGCATTATTAGTATGAAGAACTTGAATAGGAACCTAAAACAGTGTCAAGATCTCATGATAAAAGGCGATAAACATAGTGTAAAGTTCAGAACGATCTTGCAGGAGATACAGTCAAGTACACCTGAAAAAATCATCAATGAAAGTGACAAAGTATAAGTTATCTCTACCAAGAGTGGCAATAGGAGCAGGACCCCAGATGTCAGAATGAATTAGTTCAAAAGGACGCGAAGAACTTCATCCCGTTCGTGCTGGGAAAGAAAAGCGATGATGCTTCGCAATTCAAAGGAGAATCCTCTTGAGGAAAATCTGGAAGAAGTTGGTGGATGAGGCGAGAAAGAGGGTGAACAAAACGACGATGTCATTGCAGAAGAGATGAAGAAGCAGAAAGTGCAATGTCGTGGTCAAGAAAGAAGAGACCACCATTGGCGGTCCCAATAGAATTCGTAGCTTTGAAGACAGAATCAGAGAAGGAACAAGTGGTGCTCATAAAAGTAACTATGCAATTTAACTGAGTGCAAAGAGCATGAACAGGGAGTAAATTGCACGGGAAAGTAGGGACATAGAGAGTGTCCTCAAGAAGCAAAGACGGAGAGAGACGCACAGTGCCAACACTATGCACAGGAGCAAAAGTCTCATCGACAATAACAACAGGAGATAGTCTGTTCTGTTCAAGCAAAGAGGAGAACAAATGAGAGTTGTCTGTCATGTGACAAGTGGCACAAGAGTCAATAAGCCACTTATCAGAGGAGGGCACAAGAGCACGAGTGGTAGAAGAGAGAAGGAAAGTCATCCTCAAGAAAAAACCGGAAAGCGGAAAGACTAACTGCACGGTTAGAAACAAGCCGACAAAAGAGGAGTGCAAGAAGAGAAAACGCAACGGCCAAGCAGCGAAAAAACCACGCAAGAAGACCGCAGCGACAAGAGAAAAGACTGCACGATCAAGGTGACAACACACCAGCGGTTAGAAAAATAAGCCGCGACCAGGATGCGGAGCCCGCAGCGGGTAGAAAAAATCGCGGCGACAAGGAAACTGCGCGCGAGAAGAGAAAAGAAGAGAAGCAATGGAAACAGAACAGGGCGCACACAAGGAAACCGCGCGACCAAGAAGGGCACAAGCCGAAACAGAACAAGAAAGCAAACAAGTCGCAGAAAGACAGCGACCAAGAGAAAGAGACCGACAGAGAGGGAAACTGCGCGGACAGAACCGAAGCCGCGCGAACAAGAAAAGAAGTCGCAAAGAAGAAGAAGAAAGAGAAAGAGAGAAGATAAGGAGTCCGCACGGTCTGGGTGACAATACAACAGCGGCAAGCCGCGACCAAAATGCGGAACTCGCGACAGAAAGAAAAGGAGGGAAGGAAGGGAAGCGAACAAGAAGAAGCCGGCTCGGGAAGCAAACCGGAAGAAGCCGCGCGGGAAGCAAACCGGAAGAATTCGGTGCGGTTAGACAAACAAACCGCAATCTGATTGGAGAAAATGATCGATTTGCTCTGATACCATGTGAGAAAATAGCGAGAAAACGGGCAAGTAAATAAAGGCAAATTTTTATTGCTCCAAAAAGATAATTATTACATAGGTATGCCCCCTTATTTATAGAAAATAGGGGAGATGAGAGAGAATACAACAATCGATGTGGGACTAAAAAACAAGTCGGGCGGCTTATGCGGTTTAGCACGGTCAAACCGCACACTATACAACAAATATCTGTACACCCAAAGGCAACCAAGGAAAGCCGCCACACAGCTAGGTAAGACCGCTGGAACAGGCAGCCAGACCGCAGTTGTGGCTAACCATCAAACCGCATCCGATGTAAACCATCAGACCGCAAGTGCGGGTTGCCACCAGACCGCAGACGCGGTAACTCATCTGACCGTTGTTGCGGCTTTATCCAGACCGCTGCAGCCAATGACCGGGCCACAGCGGCTAACCTCCAGACCGCTGCAGCTAATATCTGATGCACTACTGCGGCCTCAAACCAACCCGCTGGAGATGCAACTACATAGACCGATGGGCCAAACCGCCAGACCGCTGACTAAACAGGTCGCTGGGCCAAACCACCAGACTGCCGACTAGACAAGCCACTGCAACTAGTTCTTCTAAATCGCCAAACTTAACAACTACCATTACTATCCTCGTTTTTCCCATCCGCATCCTGCACGCATCAACTACCCCCTCCTCTGCCACATCCTTGTCCTCAAGGATGGAAGTGTGGGAAACGCTTTTGCATTGTTCGGAGGTCCTCCCATGTCGCTTCCTCTGGTGCACCCTGTGCCCACTGAATGAGTAGTTGTGTTACGACCCTGCAGTCTCGGGGAACAATGCAACGGTTCAATACCGCCACTGGTTCCATCATCAAATTTCCCTCACTGTTCACTGTCGATGGAAGTGGGGTGGATTGAGTTGGTGGGCCTCCATGGTGCTCCTGCAATTGTGATACATGGAAGGTATGGTGGATCTTCGCCTCCTCCGGAAGGTCTAGTCGATATGCCACGGGTCCAATCCTCTCCACCACTCGGAACGGGCCGAAGACTTTCGGTTGTAGTTTGTGGCAACCCCTTGGACGGATCGATGTTTGTCTATAGGGTTGTAGCGAACATACAACCATGAACCCACTTCCAACACTCGTTCCCTTCTCTTTTTATCCGCCATAATCCGCATGTGATTTTGGGTTGCCGCGAGATTCACCTTCAAAGGTTGAATAACTTGTTCCCGTGCTGTCAAGGACAAGTCTACCTCCGCCAATTCCGTCAGGCATGGACTATAGGTGACATGCAGCGGCGGTGCTTGTCCGTAAACCACCTCGTATGGAATCATTTTGATCGCACTTTGGTACGTTGTGTTGCACCACCACTCCGCCAATGGTAACCAATGAGCCCAATTTTTTGGCCTTTCGAAGGACGTGCATCGTAAATAATTTTCCACGCATCGATTCACTACCTCGGTCTGACCGTCGGATTGGGGATGGTATGCGGTCGACAATTTCCGTTTGACGTGTAGCACCCGGAAAAGCTCTTTCCAAAGCTGACTCACAAAAGTGGTATCTCGATCACTGACAATAGCTTCGGGCATCCCATGCAATCTGAAAAATGAAATCCAAAAATACTCGAGCTACACCTTCAGTCGTACATGGATGATCTAGTGCCATGAAACGCGCTTGCTTGATAAGACGATCAACAACCATCAAAATCGTGGTCTTCCCATTACTTTTGGGGAGTCCCTCCACAAAATCTAAAAAAACTTCTTGCCAAATTCTCTCTGGTACCGGTAGGGGCTGAAATAACCCCACCGCTTTCCAATTATCTGGCTTGCATTGTTGACAGATGGTGCATCGTTGGATGTATCCATACACTGCAACCTTCATTCCCTTCCAAAATACAACTTGCGTAGGCGATGATATGTTGACGTGATGTCGGAATGTCCGTCCCAAGCATTGTCATGATACATTTGCAGCAATTTCAGCTTAAGTGTAGCATCGTCCCTTACCACCAACCACCCCTTCCGCGTTAATAATCCCTTCTCCCATTGATGTTTTGGATGACGGTTGTTGTCCGCAGTTTTTTGCGCTATAATTTGCCAAATTTTAGGATCTCGTTGCCACGTGGCCTCAAGTTGTCGTAGGAAATCTGATGTAATCGGGACCACGACGCACAACTATGCCTCCTCCACCCCATCCCTTCTAGATAGCGCGTCGACACAAATTTTCTTTTCCTTGCTTGTACTGTACAGTGTAGTCATATCCCAACAATTTAGACAAATATTTTTGTTGCGCCGGGGTCACCAACTTTTGATTTGCTAAGAACTTTAGGCTTTGTTGGTCCGTGCGGATGTTGAACGGTCCGGTGATTAGATAAATGTCGCCACCGTTGCACTGCTAACACCACCACCAACAATTCTTTCTCGTAGACCGATAGCAACGAGTTTTTCTTGCCCAAAGCCTTGCTAAAATAAGCCACCGGTCGGCCTTGTTGTAAGAGAACCGCCCATATGCCATTGTCGGAGGCGTCCGATTCCACCATAAATGGCTTGTTGAAATCGGGTAAGCATAGCACGGGCGGCTGGGAGACGCACTTCTTGAGCTGGATGAATGCTTGTTCTGCTTCCTCCGTCCAATGTAACCGGTTTGATTTGAGCATTTTTGTTAGTGGTTTCGCTATGCCACCATAGCCACGAATAAATCTCCGGCAGTATCCAGTTAGGCCTAGGAAGCCCCGCACCTACTTCACCGTCTTAGGAGTCAGCCACTCCAACATGACTCAGATCTTTTTCAGATTCGTAGCCACTCCCTCGTGTGAAATGATATGGCCCAGGTAATGCACCATCTGTTGGCCGAAGCTGCACTTACCCCACTTGAGAAATAAGTTGTGTTGGCATAACGTCTCCAATGTGAAGGTGAGATGCTTCATGTGCTCCTGCCAAGATTTACTAAAAATCAACATGTCATCAAAAAAGACTAAGATGAAATTCCGGAGTTGTGCTTGGAAGATCTTGTTCATTAAGCTCTGAAAGGTGGACGGCGCGTTGGTCAAGCCGAATGACATGACTAGAAATTCGTAGTGGTCATGGTGTGTTCGGAACACCGTTTTGTAGATGTCCTCCTCCGCCATTCGGACTTGATGATAGCCCACCCACAAGTCTAATTTGGAGAAGAAAACAACCCCATGCAACTCATCGATGAGTTCTTCGATGATTGGAATTGAAAACTTGTCTTTGACTGTTTGTAGGTTGAGTTGACGATAGTCAATGCACAGCCTTCATGTTCTGTCGCCTTTTTGTATGAGCACAACGAGTAATGCGTAAGGGCTGCAGCTCGGTCATATGATCCGCGTGCATAGCATCTCATTCACCAACCTTTCTATCTCATCTTTTTGTAGCGGAGGGTAGCAATAGGGTCTCAAATTGATGTCCTCATGCTCAACTTTTAGAGGAATGTGATGTGCATGTCCCCTGTCAGATGATAACCCGGCTGGTTCTTTAAAAATGACCGAAAAACTACTAGCACCTCTTCCAACTGTGCGGCCTCGTTCGGTGACAACACCTCCCCGACTTCATTGCATTCCGCCAACTGTGTGACCTGCAGTTCACTCATGATGTTCGCGGTCTCTGGTGGAACTTGAACCGCTCGGACTGTGCATAAAGACAACATATTTAAGTTCCCCCCTTTTGCCACCATCTTCTCCAAATTATGTTGCTTCATCCATGTTCAGTTCGTGGATGGTGTTCCTGTTAGTGAGATTTTGCGGCCTTGGCTTATGAAGTCCATCCGGAGGTTGCCAAAGTCTCAGTGTATCACTCCCAATGTACTCAACCATTGAACCCCCAAAACCACTTCACACCCTCCGAGTGGTAGCACCAACACATCAGATGTAAAAAATACACCTTGCATTCGCCATGTGAACCCCACTACCTTGCTTAGTGCTGGACATTCGTCTCCCATCTGCTATGGCCACATTGAAGGGAGGTATTGGAGTTAGGGAACATTGCAACCGGCAAGTCGCGCCCTCGTCAAAGAAATTGTGTGTACTCCCCGAATCAATCAGTACTTGAATGGCCTGCCCACGATGCGAGGTTGTTACCTTCATGGTGTGATACTTGACACCCATAAGTGCATGCACCGATAAGTGTGGAACCGATTCCAAGTCTCTGTCTTCCTGTGTTGGGTCGGTATTCTCCACGTTGGGTGGCTCCGGATCCGTATCTTTGTCATCGGATAATAACTCCAAGGCATAAGATCTCCCCCTCGCCAAACAGCGGTGGTTCGGTGTGTACTTGCTATCACACCAAAAGCAAAGACTAAAACTTTAGTGTGCTTGTCCCCTGATTGCTTTGGCCCCCGTGAGAGTGAAATGGTATGCGGGTGGAGAGTGGTTTGGGTGTTGACACTCTCTTTTCCGCTGCGAAACTGGTCTCGGTCACGCTAGAAAAATTACGGCGTTGTGAAGATGTCGTCCGACGCTCCTCCATCCGGGCTAGGGCAAAAACTTCTTGGATGGATTTCGGTTGAAACATGTGAATAGCATACCCAATATCATCCTTCAAGCCAGCAATGCAGAAACTCATGGCATAGTCTTCCGTGATATTCACCCGATGTAGGAGAATGTCAAACTCATCCAAGAATGCTTGGACGAAGCCCTTTTGCTTCAGATTTTCAAATCCTCCATGGGATCATCGAAAAGGACTGAGCCGAAACGAGCAGCCAACGCCTGGGTGTATTCTTCCCATTTTGGCCAAAGCCGAGAGAGCCTAGACTTCATGTAAGCTTGATGCCAATATAGAACCTTCCCCTCCACATGAGCCGACGCAATTTTGACCTTCCAATCCTCCGGAGTGTCATCGAGTTTGAAGAATTGTTCGGCTTTGTATATCCACTTCTACAAGGTATCGCCATAGAAGCGAGGAAACTCAAATCGTGCAAATCTCGTATTCAGGTGGGTGTCGTGGCCGATGTAAGTCCTCTACCGGTGATATGCGGCCGACCGACTCTCCTGTCTTGTCCACCTGAGAGCGGGTGAGATTTGCCAACATTGCTCTCACCTCCTCCAACATTTATCGTTGTCGATCGGACTGTTTGGTGAGCAAGTGAATGGATTGCGCCATGGTCGCCTGCTCCTGGCGCAGCATATCCAAATCTAGGGCTAGCTCCTTTGAATGGGTACTGTAGGAAACCGGCATCGTGTTTCCTACCCGCACCAGCTCGGATACCAGTTGATAAGCCCTGAATACAACGAAACAGTGCAATCACTTGCCAATGGAGAACAGAGAAACACCACCAACAGAATACTATAGCAAATAACGGTCACACATCATACAATTAACCAACCTTAAGGGTAAAAAACCCTGAACAGGCGGCACACTAGCAGCAGCGGCGGATCTACCCCTCACTGTCGTCGGACTCCGGAACAACCACAATACATAGCATAAAAAGAAGATACAACCCTACCCTTTGGCATATATACTTGGCAAATACAAGACAAAAATGCCCCTCCCAAATATTAAAAACTACCATTATTATCCTTATTTTTCCTGCCCGCATCCAGCAAGCATCATTAGGAAATGGAGAGAGGGGGAGTAGTGTCCAAGCTTCGCACTTAGAGTTCTGACTTCGGCACCGGATGATCAAAAGGATACTTCTTTGCTCTAACTTTCCATAGCCATCCATAAAGCCCTTTGCCCTTATTTATAAACTAGATATGGATAACAAACGGTCATGATCCTTCGTTCGTTATAACTCCCAAAATACACAAATAAAATGAAAATAAAAAATATAAAGATCCAGTAAAGTCTGTGTCTATGTAAACTACAATATTTAGCTCATCATTAGGAGAATAGAAAATCGCTCCCAGGAGAGGCATTGAGGTATCTGAGAATAGGGTGGGTAGCATCAAGATGACGAGTCTTTGTGGAGTGCATGTACTAGCTTATCACTCTAATTGCATACGACAAATATGAGCGAGTATGCGACAAGTAAATCAGTTTCCCCACTAACCTCTGAAAACTAGTGATATTCTCAACATTTTCTCCATCATCTCTCCTCAGCCCGTGGTTTGCTTCGATGGGGGTGTCGGCAGGTGTCGCAGGTCTACACTCACTCATCCTTGATGTCTCAAGTAAATCGAGGATATACTTCCTCTGTGAAATGAAAATCTCATGTCCGGACCTGACGACTTCAATGCTCAAAAAATATTTGAGGTTCCTAAAGTCCTTTACCTCAAATTCTTTAGTCAACCTTTCTTTTAGAGTTTAGATTTCTTCCAAATCATCTCATATTATAACAATATCATCTACATAAACTATTAGAGCAGCCAATTAACCTTCCCCATGCTCGATGAATAAAGTATGATGTATATTACTCAGAGTATATCCAAAGGTCATCATAGTCTCGTGAAATCTCCCAATCAAGCTCTAGGAGATTGCTTGAGGTTGTATAGAGCTTTTTTAGCATGAAGACCTTACTTTCAAATCCTTCAAGGGCAAGTCCAAGAGGTAGGGACATATATACTTCCTCTTCTAAGTCCACATGAAGAAACACGGTCTTCACATCTAAGTGATTAAGGTTCCATCCCTTACAGACAGCACCTGATAGAAGAATTCTTATGAAGTTCATCTTTGTTATAGAAGTAAAAGTCTCATGATAATCAATACTAGTAGTTTAAGTGCATCCTCTGACAATCAGTCACGCCTTCTATCTTCCAACAATTCCTTGGGTGCTCTGCTTGACAAAAAACACACGATTGCACCCAACAACCGTCTTCCCTTGAGGAAAACGCACCAGGTCCCAAGTATATTTTTTCAAGAGCACGCATTTCCTAAAACATGGATTCTTGCCACTTGCAGTGACTATGAGCTTCATGTCAAGATAACATAATAGACATAGGGCAAAGAGGAAACAAAGCCTCTATGCGAAGTGGTCAAAGAAACATAAGCTGCAAACTGTGATAAAGGATGTTGGGTAGAAGTAGCCCGACAGATTCAGAGACGGATCAGAAGCCAGTTCTAGTGTCTTGAGAGAAGCTTGCGTTTTTATAACCTTGTTTCTTCGAGATTAAACCTACAAAAGGGAGCACGAGATCTCTCCTAGCTATTAAAGGCACCGGGAGTGGTAATCGTAGGAACAGGAGGGATAATTGTAGCAACCCTAATATTGTTGTACTATAGATATGTCCTTTATTCTTGAAGTGGGCATTCTATTGAAGCACTTTTGAAATTTGTGAAGTGTGTGGAGCAATAGTGACGCAGGGCGAATCTATAGGCGGCGAAAAAACTGTGACCTAGCCCTACATGACATGCAAAAGTCTGACGGTTAGATCACAAATTAGATAATAAATTAAATCATCCCACGCAAATAAATTCACGACAAGACAAAATATTTTATTTGGGCAAAACTAGCTTAGGTTTTCCTCCGCGTGAAAGGCCAAAGCGAGAGCGCGCGGTGAATAAACCCTGCAAATCATAATATTTATCTAACAAACTACTGACATACAAGATATCCAAATAAATATGATGTCCAATCCGATAAATAAATGCTGAAAAATAATAATCCAATACAATACTCATTAAATAGTGGGCTGACCAAGGCAATGAAGATTCTGGAGCCAGAAGAGTAGATCGGCAATCAAATGTGGAACCGGAGGCGAAACGATGATGGTGGTGGCTGTCCTCGACGGTGGATGGCAAGATGGGGCCGGAAATGGA
This sequence comes from Platanthera zijinensis, assembly GCA_039513925.1. Classification (NCBI taxonomy): domain Eukaryota; kingdom Viridiplantae; phylum Streptophyta; class Magnoliopsida; order Asparagales; family Orchidaceae; genus Platanthera; species Platanthera zijinensis. The sequence goes on along the minus strand of CM077087.1, from coordinate 47,022,916 downwards.
TAGATCCGGCCATGTGGGGGTAGATCCGGGCAAGGGATAGATGGATATGATGTTTAAAGGCGGATCCGGGCGGTGGAATGACGTACGGGTGGTGGAAATACGGATCGGGGGTTGAAAACTATATCCGGACAGATCTAGGAAAAATAGGGGTGGATCCACGAAGAGGAGAGGGCAAACCCAAGGGGAAGGAGGAGGTGGCAGTGCTTTAGGGGGCAGAGGAGTGGTCGACCTAGGGATAGGAAGGGATAAGGGAGGTGGACGGTAGAGAACCTGGAGCAGCAAGCCGGCTGCTGGTAGGAGCAGCCAAAGTTGGCCGGCAAATGGAATAGGGAGGGGGAAGAACTATACTTTATGAACAGAAAATTTCATTTATGAAGAGTAAAATGGAAGAAATAAGAATTACGGACAACGTGCCAGTGGATTTGGGGGAGGGGGCTGGGAGGTGGCAGCGAGGGGATTTGAAGGAGGAAGAAGAGGGCTATGGATGGGTAATACCTTGGGGAGGAGTTTGGGCACCTAGGAGTCGTCATCTAGGGTTCCACGGCGTCGGCACCGTGGGGTGATCGCGAAGTTTCGGGATTTTCTTTCTCCAAAACCTGCAATGCCTATAATTAGCCCACTACTCCTCTATTTATAAGAAAAGACAACCTAGGGCATCCCACCATCAACGACTATAATTGGCCGGTGGTGGGACCACTCAAATACATCAAATAAAAACATAAAATAATAAAGTAATATATGAATTTGACTCGCAACGCGAATACAAACGCATCCGCGGAGTCCAATCGTCGATCCGGGCATGTCATATATGGAAAGTCGTCAATTGGCCCCGAATGGGCCCAAAACTCGTCATCGTCTCTACTCCGGATCAAATAGTTAGGGCTTTTGGGGCTGTTTTCCTTGGATTTTGTCCGGCAGGTGGTTGATTTTGCATTGAATTGAGTTTATGTAAGTATTTCCATTTTAACAGGCCCGAGTTTGATTGATTTATTTTCTCTTTTTATGTCGATATCAGATTATTTGATTGTGTTTTTCTACTGATATGTTATTTAGTCGATACTTGAAATTTATGGTATACTTTATGGTTGGAATATCAAACAATCTATACTTTCTGCACTTTTTGATTCATTTTTTTCTTCTCATGTTGATATAACAGCAAGTCTGCTCCTTTAATCGTCCAGAATGAAGAAATCAAACTGTGATTGACCAATTTTCAATTAGCAAGATACTTCTAACACTAGCATGAAGATTAAAACATAACCTGAGACGTGCTGACATACAACAGTACATGTGTGTTTCTGCATCAAAATCACTTACCCGTCCTGCATGCAGAATATCAGATCATATGAGAGAACATAAAACAATCTAAGTTATAGAAATTGATGTTCATAAAATGAAAAAAGAAACTCCAATATATATTGCAAACCAAAAGCAATCAGATTATTTGAGAGAAAATATAAGGGAAGCTAAGTTAAAGCACTAACGTTCATGAGAAGAAAAAAAATAAGTTTTGCTAAAACCCATTGTACAAAGCTCATTAAAACTCTAAGTTATCGGAGCATGTTCAACTTTACATTCATAGGAGTTAGAATCATCATATGGATGATTCGAGTCTATAGTCATGTTTGGAGCATCGACGACACATTTCCTATGTATTTGCATGCTTTTATTACATTATGTAAGTATCTTTTACATGTTTATCGTGACGGCCAATCAAAGCCGTCCGTTGTTTTCCTTTTGGCCCATAAATATGGGAGTTGGGGTTGAATTCAATTGATGGCAGAATTGAGAGTGAATCCAATTTTTGTGATCATTTCACGGTGCCGACTCCATGAGAGACTTGGCGACAAAGCCAAGTCTTCTTTTCTTTATTCCCCCACTTGACGAGCCCCCTCCCCCGTCATCTCAGCCGTTCACTTACAGCTACTCATACATAAACCCCTATCCCCCTTGTAATCAACCAGAAACCACCGCAAACCACTGGGAACTGCTAAAAGTCACTTGGAACAACCAGTTAACGGAAAATCCACGCCGATTCTGAACCACTGCTCCCTCCCTAGACAGGAATGAAGCTCTCCTGTCGATTGTGATGCATGTCGAGAGTTGTCACTTGTCGGCCTTTTCTTGGGCAAGAACGGCGAGACTTGTGCGGCATTTCCTTCACGCCAGTGCTCAGATGTGAAGAATCTCCATCCAGCCGCTCCTACAGTCCAGTTGACAGCCTCCTCCACTGTTGCATGCGTCGACTCAACTTGTAGAGAATTTGGCTGTTTCCCAGAAGTTCCAGCAGCTTGCCATCTTCTCCAGCATCCAGAAAAGCCTCTGAACTCCCTTTCCTGCCTTTCAAAGCCTGCAGAAGTTCTATTGCAACACCGACAGTCCTTAAGTGGGATTTGGCTCTGCCAAGACTACCATCGCCAACCCTGCGCCAGACTACTCAGTGCCTATTCTGGGCAACCTGCACTACCTGGCCACCTTCCCAACTGTAACCCAACAGTCCTGAACTCCTGATCTACAATCAGCGGCTCTTTTTTCATATTTCTCCAATTGGCAGCCTTCACCCACCATTACATGACCTCTGGAAACTGAAATTGGTGCAAGTACTTTGAAATCAGTAACATACATGCTTCAAAACAGCTGTCCAAAGACTGAAATGGCAGCAAATCTCCCATTTTGGTCTTGAATTCTTGTGTAAGTTCTAATTGGAAAGTCTAACACTCTTTGTGTTGAACTCTTCTTAAATTGTATAAGATTTGGGATATTATTTTACAATAGTTTGCTCATTTTCCTTGCAATTACTTTAAGGATTTATTCGTCAAAGATTTAGTCCAAGCAATCTTAATTTAATTATCGTTAGAACTTATTAATTGTTTTAAAGTTTAATCTCAGTCCTGCATGTTTACGTTGCCCAGATTAATACCATAATTTTATTGCAATTACTTGTAGGCAACCACATGTGCATTGCATCATTTTTTTTGAATTCCCTGCATCATACACTTGCACTTATTCATTATGTTGTAAGAAATTATGTATAAAGGCCCAAAAAGAAGGCCCATCTAGAGCTTCTTCATCTTTAGGATTTAATCTCACGTCTTGAATGAGATTTCTACTTCTCTCTCTGTTCCTATATAAGTGTATAAATACATGTATGCGTTTACAATGATTGAGAATTTAACAAAAGTATCACTTATTATTCTCCGGTTCTGTGTTTTTCTACATAGTATCAGAGCGAAAGATATTTTTAAAGGAAATTCTTTTCGTGGCCTTCTACATGATCCTTCTCGCACGGTCTCCACCTTTGTGACCGCTTCACCTCTCTATGTATGCTCCCTCCCTCTGCGTTGAGGATTCCCTTCTGCTCTTGGCTATTTTATAGGCGTTGATCGATTCTGCCAAGCTCTCTAACCGCTTCCTGAGACCGTTGAGCTTCCTGGTGTTGTGCGAGCTCGAATCCTGCTCTCTTGACCTCCGTGCTCTTAATACCGTCGAGCAATTGTCGGCCTTGCGAGCTCCCAGATTTTGTGATTGCTTCTACCTGCTCGCCAGTCTTGTCGCAGAGCTTCCTTGCGATTGCCTCTCCCTGCTTACCAGTCTTGCCGCAGAGCTTCCATGCGATTGCTTCTCCCTGCTCGCCAATCTTGCTGCAGAGCATCTTTGTGATTGCTTCTCCCTGCACGCCAGTCTTGCCACAGAGAATCTTTGTGGTTGCTTCTCCCTGCTTGCACACTTGAATGTCGAGCTCTGTGTTACGGGTAAGGGTGTGCATAAAAAATTGAAACCGACTGAACCGAACCGATCAAGTCGAACCGATTTTCGAACCGAACCAATTGGTTTCGGTTTAGGGGGCTGAAAACCGACATCATTTCGATACGGATCGGTTTGTTGGTTGGGTAAACCGAACTGAACCTAATTTTTAGAGAACAAAAACTATTAGCAAAGATAATATATTATAATTATGTTTGGATCAAGACATTCAACTTCTTTGTCTTAGGTGCCAACAACTAACACTAAATATGTTGTAATTATTATTTTCATTTTGAACAAATCTTTGAACTAATTGTCTTAATTGCACTAGTTAATATAAATGTCATTATATATGTTCCGTGAATTTTCCTTTAAACATTGATGAACTTATTTTTTTTGGAAAATATATTTTCTAATTAATCGGACTCTCGCTCAACTAGTAGCCGACCATCCAAGAAAACACTAACAAAAACCAATATTTTTTGAATACAATGTTTTAAGTTTGCCGGAAAACCGAACCGATCAGCTTCAGTTCGGTTTCGGTTTTGGGTGTGTAAAAACCGATGTTATTTTGTTCAGTTCTGGTTTTACCTAAAACCGAACTGAACCGCTTGCAGGCCTAGTTACGGGGATGCCTACTCATGCCCGCAACTTACTTGGCAAGTCCCTGCTTGCAGCTTCCTCGGCAAATGACGCAAGTCCCTGCCCGCGGCTTTCTTGAAAAGCACCGTCAATCCTGCTCGCCAGTCACCATCCAGCACGCATCTCTTCATCTAGCCGCAAGAATTGCCCACGGTTGTTCGCAGTTCCTCCTCCCTACATGTGTTTGCCAGCCTTCGCGCACTCTTGTTGTCTTTGCTTACCACTGCCTCTAGCCACCTCTGATGGACATGAATGATGCTCCTTCTCTTTCGGCCCATGCTACGTTCCCTCCTCCTGAAGTTTGCGATGAACTCTATGTCATGACCCGTCTAAAAGCAAAAGTCAGAGTGTGTTTTGGGCAGGTCGAGATGCCAAAAACATGGGAGAAAGAAACTTCATGTTTGTTAGGCGGGAGCTGAATAAATGTTATTAGATTTAAAATGAGTAATTTGAAGAAAAATGAATTACCTTTATGCGGAAGCTTTAGCGTATAGCAGTGAAAAGTCAAATATACTTGTATGTTAATAAAACTCATGGTACAAAATTCTGATTAAAAAATTCATGCAATAAGAATCTCGAAGAAAATAAACATGCAACATATCAAAATCCAATACATAAATTTTAACCTACCAGTTGTTCATGATACAAGAGAAAATGTCTGATCATAATTATTACAGAAAAGAAAATATTATTCCGGAAGTACAAAAAAAACATAGAAACACAACACGAAATAAGCTAAACCTCCAAGAACAGTAACTTGTCACGAATCAGGCCCGGGTAGTAGGCGGCGTAGTCACGGATGCTAAGACAAATTTCAAAACAAGAAAGAAAAAACATCAGAACAATGATAACAGTAAGTAAAGTAAAAAAATACAAAACTAGCAAGGAATCAGAAATGTACGTGTACAATTTTCACAGAAAGAAGCTAACAAACAGACAAATAAATGAGTCAAGTAGAAACAGCCAGAACTATTAGCCTAATCTAGAGTGCAACATGTAATCATTCATGTAATGACAGGTTATAACAAGTGAAAGAAGTATGTTTTTATTTGATGCGCAAGATTCATGTTTCAAGCGGATTCAAGATCAGATTTAGGACTTGCCATGATTCAGAAGATATGCCCATGATTTTTAAGGGGCAGCTCTTGCGAACCCTCACCCTTGAGCCAGGGAGTTCATGCTCGCATTGACCGGTCATTTGTTCCCGTTATGGATTCAAGAGGAAAACCCAGTCAAAGAGTTGCATTAATTAAACACTACTTTTCAATATTAGCTTATGATATTAATGAATTAAATGATTCAAAGTTTAATGATTCCTAGCATATTAAGATATGTTACTAAATTAACGATTCAGGTATTTAAGAGTAGAATTCATAAACTTAAGAAGGGATGCATGAAATTAAATTCAATGTTTGCAAGCGAGAAAGATTTCTCTACTTGTTGTAAAGCTGAAACTGGCGGTGGCGGCTAAGCTACGCAAGAAAATTTTGAAACCGTATTTTAAACCTGTTCATGAATAACGTAACTGATATTTGACATAACGGAAATCCATACGCTAACACAGACATTTCTTATCACATAACTTAATCAAGAGCGGGTTTAACAAAATTTACCTCTTTCAAAGGTGAGCGGAGAGGAGGCTACCACAGGGAAATCAAAATTTAGCGGCGCATTGGATAGGTAAACCCTAAATCACAAACACAGGGGTTAGACGATTACGAGATTGGCGAAAACTTAAATCACAAATTATACACGATTTGGGGCACAAGGATATGCAAAATAATTCAAGAAAAATCTGAATTAAGAGGAAAAGGGGAGAACCTTACCAAAAAAGAGACAAATTCGGGCTCAATGAGCCAAATACAAGTCCAAAATATGGGTCGAGAGGGATTCAAGCAAACCCTATGTGTGAAATTGGAGCCCAAGGAGGAGAGGTGGTTGTCCCTCCTTCAATTTGTCGGCCAAAATCGAGAGAAAGGAGGGAAAATAAGGTTGTCGATCCTTGGAAGGAGAGGGAAGAGGGATGTTGTCCTTGAGAAAGTGGAGGCTGCCGGCCCCTTGGAGGAGAGAAAGTTCTGTTGTTAACCTGAGAAGAGGGAAAGGTTGTTGGCCAAAAAAGGAGTAGGAGGCGGCAAAATCGGGAGTTGCGGGAGACGGAAGTAGCAACTGGGAACCAGCGGCGTGCGGGAGCGGAAATCGGGAGACGCGGGTGTGTGCGGTATCGGGGGACCTAGCGCGGTTGTCCCTCCTTCAATTTGCCGGCCAAAATCGAGAGAAAGGAGGGAAAATAAGGTTGTCGATCCTTGGAAGGAGAGGGAAGAGGGATGTTGTCCTTGAGAAAGTGGAGGTTGCTGGCCCCTTGGAGGAGAGAAAGTTCTGTTGTTAACCTGAGAAGAGGGAAAGGTTGTTGGCCAAAAAAGGAGTAGGAGGCAGCAAAATCGGGAGTTGCGGGAGACGGAAGTAGCAACTGGGAACCAGCGGCGTGCGGGAGCGGAAATCGGGAGACGCGGGTGTGTGCGGTATCGGGGGACCTAGCGCCGAACAAAAATAAAAATACAAAGGATCGGGGGTGTTGCGGCTGAATATAGAGAAAACCTAATCAGGTTGAATTACAAAAATGCCCCCTCCAATTTTTATTAATTTATCTTTTTTAAAAAGGCTTATGTTGTTACACTCTTCCCTACATAGGAAGCTTCGTCCCAAACTTTTGAGGATTCCCTAAATGGAGTCTCTTATAGCGAAAATTCAAATGTCATTCATTCCAACAATATTTACAATTCAAGGCATGAAAGCTAACTATGAATATAAGGAAATAGAAAGGAGAATGAGTTCGGAGACTTACCACGGTCAAGAGAAAAATTGTGGATACTTGCTAAGCATATCAGATTCAAGTTCCCGAGCATACTCCTCAAACTTGTCATGCATCTAAAGCACTCTGACCATATGAATGATTCTTTTTCAAAGCTTGTGTACTTGGTACTCCACGACCTTAATGGGTTTGGTCGAATACGAAAGACTGGTTTCAGGGATCACATGAATTTCTTCAATGACACAGTTAAAATCACGAATGTACTTCCGAAGTTGACAAACATGGAGACATTGTGAACACCAACTCAATCTGCATGTAGATCAAGACGATATGCAGATCTTCCGCCACGCACTGAGATAGGATACGGTCTCACGAACCTCGAGCTAAGCTTATGATAATGACCGAACCGTTTCACCCTAGAAGAAGGGGAAACCTTCAGGAACACTTGATCACCCACAGCATATTCTAATGGACGGCGGTGCTGATTTGCATACTTTCGCTGTCTCCTGATGGCACGACCGAGCTGAAGACGGGTCTTCTTTGTGGCTTCTTCCATTTCCTGAAGTAACTCAGGCCCCAAAACAACAATTTCACCCACTTCCGACCAATAGAGAGGGGTCCTACAACGTCTCCCATACAATGCCTCTAAGGAGGTCAATTTGAGACTCTTGAAAGCTATTGTTGTAGGCAAATTCAACTAAAAGTAAGTGTTCATCTCAAGCTCCCTTGTAATCCAGAATATAACAACGAAGCATATCTTCAAGTATTTGATTAACCCTTTCGGTCTGACAATCGATCGTCGGATGGTAAGCAGTACTCAGACTAATTTCAGTGCCTAAAGCTTGCTGAAAGCCCTTCCAAAAACGCGATACAAATCTCGAGCCGCGATATGATGCAATCCGCAAAGAAATTTTGTGGAGTCTAAAAATCTTTGATACATAGATACGAGTCATCTTCTTGATGGAATAACCTTCCATGTACGGTATGAGTAAGCCACTTTAGTCATACATTCCACTATGACCCAAATCGCATCATGCCCCCTCGGAGTGCGGGGAAAACCTGTGATAAAGTCCATAGAGATATCTTCTCACTTCCATCCAGGGATAGACAGAGGCTACAAAAGACCACCAGGACACTAACGTTGAGCTTTCACCTTCTGACACGTCAAACATCGAGAAATGAAGCAGGTTATGTAATTCTTCATACCAGGCCACCACACAATCTGTTTTAAGCCATGATACATCTTATTATTATCTGGATGACAGTGAGCGAGATTCATGAGCTTCTCGACAAATAAGATCAATAATTTAGGAACATAAAGGATGCAGAGGCGACCTCAGAAACACAAAACATCGTCAGAGATAGAGAAATCCAGAAGAGTCCTAAGTTCAACCTTTCAACGAATGCCCTGGAGAACGAGATCAGATGGTTGCAAATCTTTTGCCCGTTCTACCCATAACAAACCAGAAACCTCTTCTTGACTCTCGGGTGAGATGGATATATCCATCTGTTTGAGGTCATCAATCAAGGCTACAAAAGTAGCTGACATAGGTGCACAAGCAGAAACAAAAACTAGTAGACTCAACGCATCTGCTACCGAACTGGCTTTACCGGGAACATACGTGAGTTGCAAGTCATAATCTGCCATGAATTCGATCAATCGCCTCTGGCGAAGATTGAGATATTTCTGAACAAAAATGTACTTCAAACTTTGATGGTCAGTGTAAATGTGACACTTCACGCCATATAGATAATGTCACTAAAGTTTTAATACAAACACTATCGCAATAAATTTCAGATCATGAGTGGGGTAGTTGCATTCATGAACTTTCAATTGGCTCGACCCATAAGCGATAACATGATTATTCTGAATCAAGACACATCCCAATCCAACTCCGGAAGCGTCAGCGTAGACTGAAAAGTTTGACCCCTCTGAAGGAAGAGCTAAAACTAGCGCTGAACACAGACGTTGTATCAATTCCAAGAAGGCATGCACACACTGATCTGTCAACTCGAATTTAGCATGCTTTTGAATTAGCTATGTCAGAGGAGCAGTAAGAGAGAAAACTATCTTGACAAAACGTCAATAGTAGCCAGTCAATTCAAGAAAATTGCGAATTTCAATCGGGGTAGAAGACCGCTTCCAATTCATAACTGCGAAAATTTTGGCAGGATTAACAGAGAGTCCATCTCCTGAAATAACATGCCCAAGAAAGCAACACGATCCAGCCAGAACCAACATTTCGCTAGCTTGACATAAAATTAATGTTGACGAAGAGTGGAGAGAGTGAGCCTAAGATGTGTTGCATGATTCTCATGAGTCTTGGAATAGACCAAGAAATCATCAATAAATACAATGATAAACTTATCCAGATATTCACGGAAGACAAGGTTCATCATATCTCTAAAAACAGAAGGTGTGTTAGTCAAACCAAAGGACATAACTAAGAATTTAAATTGTCCATACAGAGTCCGAGAGGCGGTTTGAGGAATGTCAGATTCCCTGTTTTTCAGCTGGTGGTAACTCTATCTGAGATCTATTTTGAAAAAGACTGTACCATCTTTGAGTTGATCAAAGAGGTCATCCACGCACGGAAGGGAATACTTATTCTTAATTGTCTCCTTATTTAGGTCTCGGTAATAAATACAAAGTCTTATGGAACCATCCTTTTTCACAAAGAGAATAGGGGCTCCCCAAGGTGAAGAGCTAGGACGAATGTATCCAAGCTCAAGCAGTTCATCCAATTGCGATCTAAGCTGTTACGGGTCCATGTGTCGCGGACACATTCACTCAAGTGGACCCCCCTCGTCATAATTTATGGAACACGCATATGGAAGTCAGCGTGGTCGTGGGCGCATTCACTCAAGTGGACCCCACTCGGCATAATTTAAGGAGCGCGCATATGGAAGCAACCATGGTCGCGGGCACATTCACTCAAGTGGACCCCCTCATCATAACTTATGGAGCGCGCATATGAAAGCCGTCATGACGACATTCTTATAATTAATTTGTATGAATTAATTAATTGATATTAATTAATTCATATTAATTAATAACAATCAATTAAGTTAATTATTTTGTATTCATTATTGGGTTGCCTTTTATATTTTCTTTTTTGGGTGCCTTTTGTATTTCATTTTTTGGTTATCCTTCCTCATCTATATAAGGGGGAGGGGTTTATGTGTGAAATTATCTTGGAATGTATGAAGGTTTTTATGGTTGCTCTCTAATTTCGTCTCTTTTCTTCCTCCTTCCTTCTCGCCCACCCTCACCGACCCTTTCTCTTGCCGGATTCTTCCTAGAATTTATCCGTAATCTTAACAATTGATCCGACCTGGCACTTCGCTCGCACGCCGCTGCCGATAACCACTCCAATCCAGAACTAGATCTGCTTCTGATTTTACATTGCACCGGATCGATCTGCCAGACTCACGTATATCCGTCTGCTCCAAACCCCATCTCCCGATCCGCCGATCCTGCACGCACGAATTCTGCACGCCAGCATCTCATTTTCGCCAGTCTTCCACAACCATTGTTCCACCACTATTTCGCAACTGTTCCGCAACCGACGTTCCGCACAAATCCGCACGCCATCGTCGTTTGTCGCCCCTGGCCGATGCACACCGCCGTCTGCGCGGCCGCCATTCCTGCTTATGTGCATCAGCGGCGCCCCGATCTATTGCAGGAAGGTCTCTATCCCTCGGCTTCCGCCAACCTGCCGCCAGACGGCTGCTCCGCCTCGCCACCTACCGCAGGTCTGCTCCCTTCCGCTCCCGCAACCACTATGTTACTTCTGCTTGCGTCGATCGACTCCGACTGCGCTATCGATCGGTGTCTTGCTTCCGCTCTGAATTCCCTTGACACTGCAACCTCCGCTACTTCCGTTCGGCGTCTAATCCCACCACAGCACCTTTGTCTTCTCTCGACCGTTGTCCCGACTGTCCGCCCGGCACCGCCCTGCTGTCGATTGTGGTGCCCTACGCAGCCGCTGAAATGGCCTTGAACACTCGCTCTGCAGGTATTCTCCCTCCTGAGGCAACCACTGAAGCCCTAAACCGCCGCTTGGATGCTCAAGAGCAACTCCTCGCCTCCATGAACGCCTCCCTCCTCGCCCTTCATACCAAAGTCGATCGTCTTCGCGCACTCGACGGACGGGCTTCCACACCCCCACGTGGTTCCCTGCCCTAAGCCATCTTCCACACGGCCGCTTCCTGCACCGTGTGAGAGTTTCCCTGCCATGTCGGCCCTAACGTTCATCTACGACACAAACAAGTCCCTCCGCCTTGCAGTTGATCCTCCCGTCGAACTCGCACCGACCGTTGTTGTACCGCCTCTCTCCATGGTGATCGTACCTCCACCGCTTCCACCTCCTTTCCCGACTCTTGCTCCACCGGTCCCAGCCTTGCCACTTCCACCGGCCGCATCGCCACCTTTTCTGCCGCCCTGTACCTTGCTGTTCCCGACGGATCCGTTCCTGCAGCCGGTCGTCCGCCTCCGACATCCTTGTGGCTGCTGCTCACCACCGCTCAACCTACTATGTGGAAGCCACTGCTTCTGTCGCCCGTCTTTCCGACAGCGTCGCCGCTACTCGCCAACACCGCCATCGTTGTTACGCACTACCTGGCCTATTCTGGAGGGAGGTAAAGGTACCAGATGATCCGACCACCTGCTTGGTACACGAGCTTGGGGGCAAGCTCGTTTTGAAGGACGGATAGAGTGTTACGGGTCCATGTGTCGCGGGCACATTCACTCAAGTGGATCCCCCTCGTCATAATTTATGGAGCACGCATATGGAAGTCAGCGTGATCGTGGTCGTGGGCGCATTCACTCAAGTGGACCCCACTCGGCATAATTTAAGGAGCGCGCATATGGAAGCCACCATGGTCGCGGGCACATTCACTCAAGTGGACCCCCTCATCATAACTTATGGAGCGTGCATATGAAAGCCATCATGACAACATTCTTATTATTAATTTGTATGAATCAATTAAATGATATTAATTAATTCATATTAATTAATAACAATCAATTAAGTTAATTATTTTGTATTCCTTGTTGGGTTGCCTTTTATATTTCTTTTTTTTGGTGCCTTATGTATTTCCTTTTTTGGTTGCCCTCCCTCATCTATATAAGGGGAAGGGGTTTATGTGTGAAATTATCTTTGAATGTATGAAGGTTTTTAGGGTTGCTGCCTAATTTCGTCTCTTTTATTCCTCCTTCCTTCTCGCTCACCCCCGCCGGCTCTTCCCCTTGCCGAATTCTTCCTGGAATTTATCTGTAATCTTAACATAAGCTCTTCTAGGTTGCGCGAGGTCATACGATACAAAGTTTTAGATATGGGGCGTGTTCCAGGCACTGTATCACTGGAGAACTTCACATCTCGATCAAGAGGCATCCCAGGTAATTCGGCAGGAAAAACATCAGGAAACTCAGAAACAGTCAAAATGGATTCGAGTTGAGCAAAGGCAGAATCCAAAAGAGAAGCATATACAAAACCAGCAAAACACTCTTGACCAAGAAGGTGAGTGGTGCGCATAGCAGAAATTACCTTCATGTGATTGCGCGTCTGAACATGAACGTTGTAGTCCTTTCCATCGATACTGAGATTGACCATCTTTGCCACACAGTCCAATTTTGCTCTATACGTAACTAACCAATTCATGCCGAAGATCACGTCAAACTCTGTCATATCCAGGACTATGAGATCGGCTGAGACTCACAATCTGTGTTATCAAGGCGCGCGTCGAGGCGCGCCTGAGGCGCCGAGCACACGCCATTGCGCTCCAGCAAGGCTTAGGCGGGCGATGTGCCCGAGACACACCCCGGGCGCATCTAGATGCTCAATTACTGAAATTCAGCAAATTGAGCACCCAATTCGCTGAATTTCGTTGAATTGGGCTCCCAATTCACAGAATTTCTGCTAATTGGACGCTCAATTACTGAATTTCAGAAAATTGAGCGTTTAATTCGCTGATTTTCCATGAATTGGGCGCTCAATTCGCTGAATTTCTGTGAATTTCTGCTAATTGAGCGCCCAATTATTGAATTTCAACGAATTGGGCGCCCAATTAGCTAATTTGTCATGAATTGGGCGCCCAATTCGCTGATTTACCATGAATTGGGCGCCCAATTCACTGATTTTATTTTTTCCATTTTCACGCCTCACGTGCCTCAGGAGCGGGCATGCACCTTGCACCTAGCTCCAGGGTCCCTTTGTGTCTCGGTGCGTCTTGCACCTTTAATAACATAGCTCGCAATTCACCAAGCATGATCGGACAATCGAGAATGCCCGTATTTGAAAGGTGCAGATGACCAGGCATAGAGATCTCATAATAGACCTCAAGTGGCGAAGTAGGCCAGTGATGAAGGTTCACAACATGACGTCCAATGAATGAATGAGATGTACCAGAATCAAAAAGAATTTGCATCCACTTATTATTGACCTTAATTCTCCCTAGGAATGGAAATTACAGAGACAATTAATGATTGTTCGATACTAAGGCAGATAAATTAAGATGCAGAAAATTAAAAACAATGCAATACATATCAAAGATGACGTTGGTAGATGCAAGCGCCTCGCCCTGAGAGATGATGTTCAGCACAGCTTTGCCCTTCTCTTGAGCTCCCGAAACAAATTGCAGAGGCTGAGCCCAATTCACAGCCCTGAGAGATGAATTTTTCTTTTTTGAATTGGTGATTATTTCATTACATGCATTATATCTTATTGTAAACATTGTCTCCACACCTTTTGTGGCTAGCGTTAATCATCGTTTGCATGTGTAATTACTATTCGTACACTCTCACTTTAATACTACATTATGTGTTCTCTAATATGTGGAGTTTTCCTTAATTGTGGTTTGTCTAGTGTTTGTTCTTATAAATCTTACTATTGCAAGTTAATTGTCAGACTAATATAGTTGCATTTAGAAATCACCCCTTAGCCTCCGCTAAAACCCACTCCGTGTCAGAATGAGTATAATTATGCAAAACAAAAGAGTTCCATAAAAACAGTTTAGCAAAACATATAGAGAATTTGAACATATAGAAAATCAATTTAGCAAAGCAATAGAACAGGTTCATTGGATTCATAGATCAAAACAATGAATAGTTTATGAAGATAATTTAACAGGGTAAACAGAATCGCATAGTGAGTAGTTTATAAAGAAAAAAAATCAAATGATGGGTTTATATTTAGCACTTAAAGCAGAACTCAGTAAAATGGAAAACTAAGCAAGAAATCAAAGTAGTTATACTCATAAAAATTTAGCATAAGCTAAATAAAGTAATGAAGCGGAATTAAGGCTCCATTTGGTTCGGCGGTGGCGGGTCGATCCGGCGGGTGGAAACGGAGTGTTCGAACCGGAGGGGGAGGTGGCTGCTCCAAACGGAGCTTTTTGGGGCGTTTCTCAAGGCGGGCGGGTGGAAACGGAGCAAACGCCGTCGGAGGTTCATTTGTTTACCCTCCTTCCGGCGGCGTTTGCCCAAAACGCAGCAGTGAAACGCCCAAACAAATAGAGCCTAAGCAGGCAACCTAATTAAGCAATCAAGAAAATAGTCGAATTGCACATTTCAGCTAGGCTTCATGAATTTAGGGTGGTTGCAAGTACTGACAAGATGACAGAAGCAATCCAATAATCGATCAAACGATAATTCAAACATTAATCCATCTACATGAATGCGCACTATAGCTAGTATGAGCAAAAAAACAAGCAACAATAAAATATTGAATTAAAGGACACAAACAATCGAATTAAGAAAAAATCTAATTGTATTTGAAACAAAAAGAGATTAAACAGAAAAATAGAAGTAAAAATAAGTTAGAAAATAGCATGGACCGCAGAGATGAAAAATTGATCCTTGAAAGGTCACTCTAATATCAAATGGAATTGCCTTCTTCCATTGATTGGAGGAAACATTTCATCCAATTGTTAATATTCTCTAAATCCTTTGCCAAACTCTCCGTGTAGGAAAGAGATGGTCAAAGGAAAAGCGCATTTCATTCATTGTAAGTTCTCTTTGCTTCCTTTAATGGAGATTGAGAGTAGAAGCACTTTGTTATCTATTAACCAATGAGGAGAAGTAGGGGAAGAGAAGATCATAGATAAGGGACGTGCAGAGGAAGGAAAACAACTAGAAGATAAGGAGAAAATAGAAGGGACATCCAGTCACTTGATGAAGATGAGAAGAAAAGGAGGAATAGAGCTTGAGGGAGGGAGGGAGGGAGGGAGGGATATCTCATTTCATATAAAGCATACTAATTACCTTATATTCTCTCCTAGTTATAGAAGGATTCCTAATTACAAACATCATATAAGATTAACCATCCATGATTGTCATGCACCACTTTTCCCCTAAGAGTGATTTCAAATGAATGAAATCCCCTCTGTATTTTATTGATTTTTTGGCACTTTGCACCCCCGAATTATCCTATTTTGACATTTTGCATCCCGAATTTTTAAAATCGGCACTTTGCACCCCCTAATTACAAATTTTTGGCACTTTGGACCCCAAAGCTGAAATTTAAGGAATATTTAAGTCTGGACACCACCCAAAATGCTCATTTTGACACTTTGCAAACAGCCAAAATAAGGTAGTTCGGGGTGAAAAATGCCAAAATGAGCATTTTAGGTGGTGTCCGAACCTAAATATCCCTTAAATTTCAACTTTGGGATGCAAAGTGTCAACAATCTGTAATTAGAGAGTGTGAAGTGTCAATTTTAGAAATTTGGAGTGTAAAGTGTCAAGATAAGATATTTCGGAGGTGCAATGTGCCAAAAAGCAGCATTCTATCTTACATGAACCATCTAGCTATGGTACAAGTCACAAGCTAGATGTAAAATTAGCTAGATGAAGTTCCCTAATGTACTAATGTACTTAGGCATTAGTGAGATTATGACTAAAGATAGTGCACAATGGTGACAAAGGATCCAACCATACTAAAGATAGTCACCCCACTATAGTGGAATAAAGGCTTGAGTGTTGTTGATGTTGTTGTTTTTTTTCTAGTATTTGAGATTCCCAACATCCAACCATACTAAAGTCTAATCCTAAGTATGCAAGTTTATATAAAATCGATTCCAACAAAATAATCATTCAAGATCGCCTTTGCAAATATATAGTTCGTAAAACTGTAAAACGCACTCTGCTTCCGTGACTGCAATATCCCATTTAATTTCACAAAGATTACACCCTAAAAGCTCGGTTATACACCAAATCTGCTCGGAAAGGACCAGAAAAAAGATCAAAACCAGTTCTTCCAATACAGCACCGGCTAAGCGAATACGATTCAAAACATAATATCAGCTCGGTGTTCAAGATCGTGCTCCACACAGAGGGTATCAAGGATCTGTTCTTAAACCAACAGGAATAATAGTCGTGGGGGAGAGAAGAATGTTACCATGATGTCCATGTGAAGCCAATCTGCGCCGAACTGTATCATCCGCTCGGTCTCCGACGCCAGATTCGCAAAATCCGACGACAGCATCGACGGCGCAATCTTCACCGCCGCGCCCATCTCTCCGATAAGCGACAACCGGAGGTTTGCTGGATGGCTGCAGGAGAGGACGGCGCCGGTTGGTCAATTCTCGGATTCTCGAGGAATGGGATTCCTTGAGCGTAAAAAAAGAAAAAAATTCCGTTCAACGATCGCATGCACAGAAGCGCTTCTCCGTAGCTTCTCTCTCCCTCTTGCCTCTTTCTAGAAAGTTCTAGATTCCAAATGTTGTTATGGCTTGATTTGAGGTGACTTAGGGTCAGTTTGTTTCGGTGTTGGCGGTGACAAAAGGAACTGTGGGAATGGAGCTGTGAGAATGGAGCTGTTCAAAATGATTAAACAGTTTGATAAAACAGTGGTGATAGAGCTGTTCAGAATGGAGAAACAGTTTTGTTGAAGTCAAAAATGACCTCAACGAATGTTCACGAACCAAAGTGCAGCCGACGCCTACTTCTCTCAAATCTCGACCCCTGACCGGCTGCTAAGGTCCTAAAACAGACCCAAAGCCTCAGCTGGGAGGTCCCACCACACACCCGAAAGATCTCTGAGAGCTTCCCCTCCAAAGCCAAATGCTGGGCTGGGAGCTCCTCAGAAGGCACTAGAGTTGGAGAGTAATGAAAGCCTGCCTTCCAAAGAGCCCCTATGGGTCTTTTTATAGTCTTCCTTTGACCTGAAAATACTGAAATACCTCTGAAGGGTCTGTCAATAGCCAAATCCCGTTGTCATCCCAAGGGCATTTGGGTAATTTTACCTCGGGATAATAATAAAATAATCTCCTCTGGACTCCGGGTCCCACCCCGTGGGCCCACTTGGCGAGACCCCCGGCCTAGAAGGCTCTCGCTGGGTCCCCTCTAGGCCCGCCTTGGCGAGAGCTCCTGCCAGGAAGGTTCTCGCGCTAGGTAGTTATGATGCCATTGCGAATGAAGGCTCACCTAAGGCCTTCTCGCCTGCCCTGGGCGGGAGCTTTCCCTAAGGCGGGAGCTTCCGTAGTCAAGCCACCCGCTCTGATCGGTCGACGATCTCTCCTGCCGGGAGCTCGACTATCTGCGCTCGACTATCTGCCCTGGTTTCCCCAGCTTTCGCCTGCCCTTGGCGGGAGCTCCTTCAGGGCGGAAGCTCCTCTGGCTTTGGACCCAAAGCCTGTCGTGGCGCGAACGATATCGCCCACCGCCAGGCGGGAGCCTTTAAGGACGAGAACTCCACCAGTATGCCTTAGGGTTAACCCAAGGCTAGCCTGAGGCTAGCCCAATCCCTCAGTGAAGTCTCCGGGTCCCACCCAGCGAATATGGGGTTGTACACAATCCCCGCTCTTTTCGAGCTAGCCCTGCGCTCGACAAGACAAGTCCAACCCCCATAATATTCGCTGGACACGTGTCCGCCTACCAAGGGAATCTTTTGGTGGGTCCTACTGCGGCTATAAATATGTACTGAAAGACGTCCATACGCCCTGCCCTTGAAGTACGGTTTTCCAACTGAGCTCTCGCCTCAGAGATTTTTGCGCGAGCTTACCATGCATCCCAAACGTGCTATCAAACCACTTCCGCAAGACCTCCAAGACCGGTTAGCCACTGCCCAAGCGCGGGCCTTGGCTAACTGTGCGGCGGTGGCTCCATGGTTAGCGAGAAAGACTTCAACCGCCGGGCCTTCCGAGCCGAAGAAAAAGGAAATGAAAAGGGCGAAGGTGGTCCGGCGGGACCTTTCTCGCGAGAACAGGGAGCCTCCTTCCCCCACTCCCAATCCTGCGGGGGATCCTTCCCCGCAGAAGGTAAGCCTTTCAACCGTGCCTACCGAGCCGATTGTGCACTAGATCCGATGGTTAAAGTAAGCTTTCGCAGGAATCCGCTCCTAACGATGACGCCGAGATCCCGCCGATTTCTTCGAACCTGCCCGCTCATTCCCCCAAGGACCAAACGCGGGTCTCGGACGCAATTCCTTCAGCCGAGACCGAAACGACAGGTACGTTTTGCTACTGTCGATATGTCAACCCTGCCTTTTCTTTTCTGAACTGTCTTCTCGCAGTGCCCGCTCCCGCCGACCCGGGCCTAACCGCCAGGGAAGTAGAAGCGAGAACTGTGGAATTGCCTCCCCTGGTGACCAATCCTACCCTGCAGGCGGGAGGGACGGCCTCTGAACCCTCCGCTACTCCCAAGGATGCCGATCATCTCTTGGGAGAAGACAACTCCCCACGAGCTTCTGGCCAGGTCGGGACCATCGCGCGCGAGCCCTTCCGCCCGGGGCTGGGCAAGCCTCTTCACCTCCTTTATGGAACCAACGGAGGGGTCGGGCCTTCTCGTCCAACTGCAGGTATGCGAAACTTTCCTGGACTGCTGATTGTCATGCTTTAACCAGAATTCTCGTGCGTTTCCTTTGCAGGTGATCCCGGCTTGCGGTCGGAAGCCAACCGGGAAGAAGAAGATGAAGATGAGGACGATGAAGAAGAGGAAGATTCTCCCCTCCCTTCGTCTGGCGAGATAGAAGGAATATTGAACAGCGCCGGGAGCGCGAAGGGGAGGAGGAAGAAGATCTCGACTATCCTGGCCAGGCTCATCCGGCGAGATCGTGCTCACTCTGCCGCGGCAAAAGCGTTCCGCGAATCTGTGGAGCAAAGGTTGGAGACTCTGGAGCGGGATTTCTTCTTAGGCGAGGCTGATCGTCCGGGAGGGCCTTCCGCCAAGTCTTCGCCAGGGAGATGCATCTCGCAGATCCGAGATCACGCCAGGCGGATCAACCTTGGGTGTACCACCCTATCGTCTTATTTCAATCCGCTGGTGCCTCCAAGAACTAGGCGGCGAGAACGAGGACGATGGTATTGGAAGCCCTATTAGACTTCTCGCTTGAATCTCTTTTATCAATGTATCTGTAATAAACATTACTGTTAATTAAGTTTATTCAACTTTCGTTGGCAAGAACCTCACTGTTACCAATGTCTCTCTTTCCTTTCCTTTTTATTGCTCTGCGAGGCTTTTAAATTAAGAGGCCTACACCAATATAGGATGTTTGCGTCAATCTAGGAGGCTCGCGCCAATCTAGGAGACTCGCGCCAATCTAGGAGGCTTGCGCCAATCTAGGAGGCTTGCGATGATCGAGATAATTGTGTCGAAACCAGGAACGACCGTTGACCGCTGCCATCCTGAGGGGGAAAATCGAGGCGCCGTTAGCCCAGATTCTGACAGCTGTACTCCACCGTCACTTTCTCTCTCCGTCGGATGGATCCATGATGATTACGATTCCCTATAAATAGAGAAGTCTGCCAACCACATTTACTTCTTCGATCCGGAACCTCAGCCTTCCTTCCTTGCTCTCGCGTTCTTGTTTCTGCTTCGACCCTTTTTTCAGTTCTCGCTCTCACTCGCGAACCCACCATGCCTGGCGAGAACAAGGGTCGCGCCCACTGCGCGGAAGCTTTCCAAAAACACCTCTTCCCTTCCTGCAAGCTCACCCTAGACGAATATAACCTGATCGTTGACCGCTATATTCCCGCTGGCTTCTCGGCGCGGAACCCGGGTAATCACGATAAGGTGAATACTCCGG
Organism: Platanthera zijinensis; assembly: GCA_039513925.1. Taxonomy (NCBI): domain Eukaryota; kingdom Viridiplantae; phylum Streptophyta; class Magnoliopsida; order Asparagales; family Orchidaceae; genus Platanthera; species Platanthera zijinensis. Next base: position 47,002,696 of record CM077087.1, on the reverse strand, counting down.
AGGCGGGAGAACTCGCCATCCCCCTCGAGCATTTCGAGGTGGGCTTCCGCCTTCCCCTTTGGCCGGAGGTTCGGCTTGCTCTTCGTTACTATGGGGTGGTTCCCGCCCAACTGAACCCGAACTCAGTCGCGATCCTTATAGCATTCATATGCTATATGCGATCCGAGAGGATCGAGTTCAGTTTGCCCATCTTCCGGAAGCTATTCAACTTCCGCGCCAAGGGAGGGGTGGTTTTCTTCTCCGGGCAACTGCTCGAGGTTACCGGTCTCGCCAACAAGCACCATCACTGGGGCGAGAAATTCGTTTATGTCAGCGGGGATTTCGGCAACGTCCCGCTTCAGCCCGTTCAGTACGAGGACGCTGCCTACAAACCGCCTACTCTGGGATCGCGCGAGAGCGCAATCCTGGAATTCTTTGGAACCAAGGAGTTCGATGTTCCCTACCTCAGGCGAGACGTCGACTCCCTCCCACTCGTTCACTCGGGCGAAGGTACGGTCTCGCCTCAGATTCCCTCTTTTATCAAAGATCTTCTTGCGCTGAAGTGTTTTAACTTTGCAGGAGAGCGGGAGGTCCCTCTGCGCCAACCCTTTGCTGAAGGCCGGGGTGTCGAGGGTCTGGCCGCGAGAGGCTCCCTTGCGCTCGCGGAAGCTAGCGCCAGCGCCTACCGAAACGATCCAGCCCCTCCTTTGCCGCCACCAGCCAAGAAGCGGAAGGTCACCCTTCCTCCTCTCCGAACGCTGAAGAGGCCCAAACCATCTGCTCTTGAGAAGGGGAAAGCCCCGGCCGTCTCGCCCGTCCAACCCCTTCCCGCAGGCAGCTCCTTCGAAGCGATCCTCCAAAGGGCCAGCGAGATGGATGCCGCCGCCAAGAGCCGCGCCGAGGCTTCCACCGGGAACCCACCGGCCGCAAGCGAGGCTGGGGGAGAAGTGCTCGCCGCCGAAACCTCCGTCCGAGCTCCGCCCCGGGAGGTGCCGAAAGGGCACAGGAACTTTGGTTTCGGCGTGAAGTACGTCGACGCGGAGGGGAAGCCTCAGATGGAATGGGACCCCGAGTCAAACTTAATCAAGGTTACGACGCTCCTTCCCAGCTGGGCGGAGGGGGAAGATGTGACTGGCGAGGCCTTCTCGCTTGGATATGGCCTTTACAGCCGAGAGGATGCCAGCGTGTTTGACCAGATGTCCACCCGCCTTCTAGCCTTCGATGCCATCCGGGCTCTATTGCGCGGGTTCGAGCTTGCGCATATGTGTGCGCGCCGAAGCATCACCCTCGACAAGAATTTCACCGATATGCGCAAGGCAAGGGAGGACGCGATGGCTCGAGCGCACACCGCGGGAGAAGAACTCGCGAGAGCTCAACGGGAGCTTGCGGATGCTCGACTGGCGCTGTCTCTACGGCCCGCGACCGAGGTAAGCGAGACCCTCCTGAGCCCTTGCTCTCGTTTCTCAAAGTTACGACTGTGCGATGTTTCCAGACTGAACTCTTTTTTCATAGGATTCTGCCCAAGTCAAGGAGCTTCGCGCAGAGCTGGCCAACGCGCGCTGCGAGAGCGTCCTCCTGAGGGAACAGCTTCGCGCTGAGATGGCGAAGGTCCCGCCTCCGGAGCTAGATGCGAGGCTGCGGAGTCGTTACCTCTCAGAGTACGGCGTTGACAAGCTGCTGCAAGCCAACGCTCAGGCAACCGTCAAGCTGACGCTCGAGACGCTGCGAGACGTTAAGCTGCTTCGGGAGGACGGCGCGACCATCGACGCTCGCCAACTCCTTCCTTGGCTCTACGATCCAGTTCCCAAACCTCCGGGCGCGCCGGACTCGCCTCCCTCAGACATCCCGAGGTCTTCTACCGCCGCTGGCGAGACATCTGAAGCGAGCTCTGGCGATGATTCAAGCGAGAGCACCAGCGGGAGTTACAGCGCGTCCCCCTAAGCTTCTTTTTTCTTTTTGTTTCTCTTGTAATGAGCGAGAGGCTCCAACTTTTGTAATTAATTTTATGTAAAGTAATGTTTCATCTTTCATTGTCAGTGTGTGCTTGAAAGTATATTATTCTGCCGAATGGCTTCCGCGCGAGCTTCCGCCGAGACCCTTAGTCTCTTTAGGGTAATCTTTCTTAGAGATCAGTTAGGCGGGAACCTCGCGTCGCCGATTAAGTCGTCCTGCCCAGGTCTGCCGGGAGCCTCCTTTTGCGAGAGCCCCCTTTGACCGAGACCTTTACTGGCCGAGACCTTTGAGCCGAGACCCTTACTGGCCGAGACCTCCAAACCGAGGCCTTTACTGGCACCTCTGAGCCGAGACCTGTAGGGCCTTGCCTCCGGTCTAGGCCAGGGCCCTGCTCACATATTTTTCCGACCAATTAAACCCCTACCCCACCGGCGAGCCGTCGGACCTGCTAGCTTATATGGGAGCCTGCGCAGCGGGTCTGCCGGGGTTCGAGCCGAGCTCGTTGTAACGCAGTAACTACCAACCAAGTACCAAGGATCAAAAAGTCAAGGACTCCACCTATCCCCCGCAGGCGAGCCTTCGGACCTGCCAGCTTGATGGGAGCCTGCGCAGCGGGTCAACCTGGGGCCGAGCCGAGCTCGGGGTGTCGTAGAAGTGGCTAAGAACAAAGTATCGCAAGAGCCAACCTTTCCCCCACAGGCGAGCCTTCGGGCCTGCCAGCTTGATGAGAGCCTGCGCAGCGGGTCTACCTGGGGCCGAGCCGAGCTCGGGGTGTCGTAGAAGTGGCTAAGAACAAAGTATCGCAAGAGCCAACCTTTCCCCCACAGGCGAGCCTTCGGGCCTGCCAGCTTGATGAGAGCCTGCGCAGCGGGTCTACCTGGGGCCGAGCCGGGCTCGGGGTGTTGATGAAGATAACCAAACCTCTCCCCCATAGGCGAGCCTTCGGACCTGCCAGCTTGATGGGAGCCTGCGCAGCGGGTCTACCTGGGGCCGAGTCGAGCTCGGGGTGTTGATGAAGATAACCAAACCTCTCCCCCACAGGCGAGCCTTCGGACCTGCCAGCTAGATGGGAGCCTGCGCAGCGGGTCTACCTGGGGCCGAGCCGAGCTCGGGGTGTTGATGAAGATAACCAAACCTCTCCCCCACAGGCGAGCCTTCGGACCTGCCAGCTAGATGGGAGCCTGCGCAGCGGGTCTACCTGGGGCCGAGCCGAGCTCGGGGTGTTGATGAAGATAACCAAACCTCTCCCCCACAGGCGAGCCTTCGGACCTGCCAGCTAGATGGGAGCCTGCGCAGTGGGTCTACCCGGGGCCGAGCCGAGCTCGGGGTGTTGATGAAGATAACCAAACCTCTCCCCCACAGGCGAGCCTTCGGACCTGCCAGCTAGATGGGAGCCTGCGCAGCGGGTCTACCCGGGGCCGAGCCGAGCTCGGGGTGTTGATGAAGATAACCAAACCTCTCCCCCACAGGCGAGCCTTCGGACCTGCCAGCTAGATAGGAGCCTGCGCAGCGGGTCTACCTGGGGCCGAGCCGAGCTCGGGGTGTTGATGAAGATAACCAAACCTCTCCCCCACAGGCGAGCCTTCGGACCTGCCAGCTAGATGAGAGCCTGCGCAGCGGGTCTACCTGGGGCCGAGCCGAGCTCGGGGTGTTGATGAAGATAACCAAACCTCTCCCCCACAGGCGAGCCTTCGGACCTCCCAGCTAGATGAGAGCCTGCGCAGCGGGTCTACCCGGGGCCGAGCCGAACTCGGGGTGTTGATGAAGATAACCAAACCTCTCCCCCACAGGTGAGCCTTCGGACCTGCCAGCTAGATGAGAGTCTGCGCAGCGGGTCTACCTGGGGCCGAGCCGAGCTCGGGGTGTTGATGAAGATTCCTTCAACCAGGCCTATTCCATCATTGAGATGAGGAGTCATAGCCGACCAAAACAAAAAACATAAAGATCGCATACTCAGAGATAGTCAATATTCTGAAATAAACTTATTGAAAATGCAATAGTTGTTCACAACATTACAATCCTTCTTTCCCCTTACGGGTAGAAGCGCTTCAGATCGTCACCATTCCAGGTGTGACTCAAGGTCCTTCCCTCCGCATCCTGGAGATAGTAGCCTCCGTTAGCCAGAGCCTTCTCTACTATATAAGGCCCTTCCCAGCTAGGGTTGAGCTTACCAACCGCGGCCGACCTTCCTGCAGCGTCGACCTTTTTCAGTACTAGATCCCCCTCGGCGAATTGCTTGACTCTGATGTGCTTATTGAAGTACCGAGCCATTCGCCATTTTACTTCTTCTTGTCTGATGGCGGCAACATCCCGCAGCTCTTCCACCATATCTAATGAGAGGCGCAACCCTTCCTCATTCTCCAACCTCCCAGCTTCGCTTCCCTCGGCTGCGGCCGCGACCCTTGGGGACCGAACCTCGAACTCCACCGGGAGGACAGCCTCACACCCATGAGAGAGCTTGAAGGGGGTCTCCCCTGTGGCCGTGTTCGGAGTCGTTCGCAAGGCCCACAGAACGGAAGGGAGCTGTTCCACCCAGTTACCCTTCAGGTTCTCCACCTTCTTTTTGAGCAAGCTGACAATGATCTTGTTTGCTGCCTCCACCTGGCCATTGCTCCGAGGATGATGGACAGAGGCGAACCTGAGGTCAATCCCCAATTGGGTGCAGAAACTGATGAATTCTTCACTGGCAAACTGAGGACCGTTGTTTGTCACTATCGCTTGGGGCAATCCGTGCCTGCAAATGATTTCCCCCCAAACGAAGTTCCTGATGACCTGGGAGGTTACCTTGGCTAAAGGCTTGATCTCCAACCACTTGGAGAAGTAGTCAATCATAACTAGGAGGAACCTCCTCTGCCCGCTAGCTGGAGGGAAGGGTCCAACCAGGTCCATTCCCCAAATGGCGAAGGGCCATGGCGCCGTGATGCTTCGAAGCCTTTGGGCGGGCAAGAGCTGGAGGGGAGCATGTACTTGGCACTTCCGACACCTCCTTGCGAACTCAGCTGTATCCTTCCTCAAAGTCCGCCAGAAATATCCTTGCCTTATCACCCTTGCTTCCAATGTCCTTCCCCCTGAATGACTGCCGCATTCTCCAGAATGCACCTCTTCCAGGATCCTTGGGACTTCCTCCTCAGTCACGCATCTCGCGAGGAGTCCTGACAACATCTTCCGATGCAAGCTCCCTTCCAGCATCAGGTAATGAGCCGCCTTGTGCCTGAAGCTCTTTGCATCCTTGACTTCTTCCGACAGTTCTCCTGTGGTCAAGAAGGTCACCAACGGATCTATCCATGAGGACCGCTGACATACCTCCATCAACTCCCCTCTTCAATGGCTGGCCGAAATAGTTCGGTTAGGGTACCTCCACCCCGAGGCCCGAACTTTGCTAATCGGTCAGCTGCCGTGCTTTCCTCCCTGGGAACATGTTGAATAGAAAAAGAACGGAAACCTCCAATGATAGTTCTTACCTTTGATAGATATCTCGCGAGGGTAGGCTCCCGGGCCTCGAACTCCCCTCGGATCTGCGATGCCACCACCATTGAGTCTGTGAAGGCCTCCACATCCTGAATTTCCAACTCCTTTGCCAGTCGGAGACCGGCTATCACGGCTTCGTACTCCGCCTGATTATTGGTTACAGGGAAGTGGAAGGCCACTGCTTGCTCTATGGTAACCCCTTGTGGACTTACCAGCACCACACCTCCTCCCAGGGAGTGCCTTCCTGAGGCTCCATCGACCATCATCTTCCATGCCTCTGACGGCCTCGACTCTTCTTCCTCGGCCTCGGTGACATAATCCGCCAAAAAGTCTGCCACGGCCTGGGCTTTGATGGAGAGCCTCGGGACGAAAGAAATGTCAAACTCGCTTAGCTCGATGGACCACTTTGCCAACCTTCCTGAATGCTCCACCCCCTCAAAGACCTTGCGAAGAGGATGACCGGTTACCACCCTAATCGAGTGCGCCTGAAAGTAAGGGCGGAGCTTCCTAGCCGAGACGACCAAGGCGTATGCTAGCTTCTCTAGAATAGGGTATCGGAGCTCCGCCTTTTTTAAGATTCGGCTGACATAATAGACGGGTAACTGTTTCTTCCCCTCCTCCCTAACCAAGACGGAGCTCACTGCCTCTCCCCCCACTCCGAGATACAAGGCTAGGTCCTCCCCTTCCTTCGGGCTTTGAAGTAACGGAGCTTGGGAGAGTTGCCTTTTCAGCCCCTGAAATGCCTCTTCACATTCGGCCGTCCATTCGAATACTTGGTTACCACGAAGCACTTTAAAGAAAGAGGAACACCTATCCCCTGACCGAGAGAGGAATCTGCTTAGCCCGGCCAACTTCCCGGTCAAGCGCTGGACCTCTTTGGCACTGCGAGGTGATTCCAGGTCTAGAATAGCCTTAACCTTATCGGGGTTAGGTTCTACCCCCGCGGGAGTCAAGAGGTGTCCGAGGAATTTACCGCGACTAGCCCCGAAGACGCACTTCAAGGGGTTCAACCTCATCTTGGACCTTCGCAGGGTGGCAAACGTTTCCTCCAAGTCCCGCAAGTGGGAATCAACACACTTACTCTTGACCATGAGGTCGTCCACGTAGACCTCCAGGTTCCTTCCCCTTTGATCTCGAAAGATTCGATCCATCATGCGTTGGTACGTTGTCCCTGCGTTCTTCAACCCGAAGGGCATCATCTTATAGCTGAAGCATCCCTCTCTTGTGATGAAGGAAACATCCTTGACATCAGGAGGATGCATCCGGATCTGATGGTAACCTGAAAATGCATCTAAAAAACTCATAAGAGAAAAACCGACGGCTGAGTCCACCAGCGCGTCGATTCGAGGCAAGGGGTAGCAATCCTTGGGACATGATTTATTTAATAAAGAAAAATCAATACACATGCGCCATTTTCCTCCTCCCTTCTTTACCATTACCACGTTGGAGATCCAGCCTGGATACTGGATCTCTGAGATGAAGCCTGCGTCCAGGAGCTTTTTGACCTCCTCTCGGATGGGGGCTTCTAGCTTGGTGGCGATGGCCCTCATCTTTTGGCGTATGGGGCGGGCTCGGGGATCCAGGTTCAAGCGATGACAGGCCACGTCCGCGTCGATGCCCGGCATGTCTGCCGCGCTCCAAGCGAAGATGTCGACGTTGCTTTGGATGCAGGCTCGCATCCGCTCCTGATCCTCGAGGCTCAAGCCTCCGCTGATCCGAACCCTTTGCACCTCCCCCGCTCTTGTAAGCACCTCCATCTCCATCACTTCTTCGGCCGGCTCCAGCCCCGACCGCTCCCAACTTACCCTTGCCTCTTCCTGCTCAAACTCGAGCTCCTCTCCCCCAACCTCATCAACTTTCGTCGCCTCCTCCAGGCTCTCCTCCTGCCTCTGCTCTTCTTCATCCGTCACTCCTCTCGTCTCTTCTAGGCCAATCTCCTCCACTTCCGCCATCTCCTCAACAACCTCCATCGCCTCTCCCAGGCTTATCTCCCCTTCCTCAACTCCTTCCTGCTCAACCATCTCCTTCTCCAACTCCTCTGCCTCCGCCATCCACGACACGGTGTTAACCACCGTCACATAGCACTGCCTTGCCATCTTCGGATCCACCCTGATCCTAACCTGCACCCCTCCATTGTTGAACTTGAGGCATTGGTGGTATGAGGAGGGCACGCAGCGAAAGGCGCTGATGAGGGGACGTCCAAAGATGGCATTGTAACTACTCGGGGCGTCTACGATCACGAACCGACAGTTCCGTGAGATGCCCCCAAGCCTCACATGCAGGCCCACTCCCCCTTCCACTTCTTTCCTTTCTCCGGAGAAACCAAAGAGCGGTTCATCAGAAGCCAGGACCCTTTTTCCTTCCACCCTCATCTCGTCGAAGGCCTTCTTGAAGATCACGTTCACCGAGCTCCCGTTATCCACCAGTATCCGGGAGACGGTGTAGTTTTCTACCGCTGTCTGGATCACAAGCGCGTCGCAGAACGGATCCTCGTAGTCTGGCATATCTGCGGATGAGAAAGTGATCTTCTCCTCTGGGGGGGGAGCCAGGGAGGTTGAGGCGACCCCTCGGCGGAACATGGTTTGAAGGCTCCCCTTGCGGGTTGCCTCGATCCCCACTCTCCCATGGATTACTCTGATCCCTCCTCGGGTCCCCACGTCTACCCTGTCTTCACACCTGTCCTCAGCCTCTTCTCGCTGTACTTCGACGATCCTTACAGGCGGGTCTTGCCTTCCGGCCCCTCTGGCCCCTCTTATCTCCAGAAACTCTGGGCAGGTGGCCGTTGCGTGACCTTCCTCCTGGTAGAAGTCACAATAGGGCAACGCCACCCTGCCCCCTCTTCCTTCTCCTCCTCCCCTTCTTCCGGCTCCCCGAATTCTTCCTCCTCTTCCTCTTCCCACCTCCATGGCCTCCTGCGGTGGTGGGAAATGACCCCTTGGTCCTTGTCGCCATCCTCCCTGCTCCAGCCTTCTTTGCTCCCGGAAGTTATCTCTTCCCTGAAGTCCTCCCTGGCCCTGGGGGCGACCCTCCTGAGGCCTCCAACCCAGTCGGTTGTTCGGCTCCCTGGCCCCCCCATGCTGCTGTCCCTGCCCTCGGGGCTCTTCTCTTCTCCTATCTTCCCTCGGCTCCCTCTACTCCCTCTGCTCTCTCTGCCTTCCCACTACCGGCTCCTTCACATCATCCTCGGCCAACCTGGCCAGCTTCCTCGCAAATGCAGGGTTTGCCCTCTCAAAGTCTATCTCCTTCGCCGCCCTCTCCATGAGCTCCTCAAAAGAGAGAGGGGGCACCCTCTTCAACTCCATGCTGAAAAACCCTGGTCTCAGCCCCAAGGTGAAGGCAAGCATCAGCGCATACCCTGGGACCTCCTGGACCAAGAGAACCTCCTCTTGGAAACGGTCCACATAGTGACCCAGCGTCTCCTCCGGCTTCTGCCTCACTGCGAACAGGCACTCAGCCTCCTTCTTCCTTTTCTTCGAAGTTGAGAACCTCAACAGAAAACCCCTGCGCAGATCCTCAAAGCTGTAGATGGAACTCGCCGACAACTGGTGGAACCAGTCCCTGACCTTCTCTTTCAGAGTGATGGCAAAAAGCCTACACTTGAAGGCATCGGACATTTGTCTGATGGACACCACGTCCTCAAACCACTACACGTGCTGAACCGGGTCATCCTTCCCGGTGTAGTAGGTCATGTCCGGCTCCCGGAACCCCTCCGGCACTGGAGCCGAGACAATGAGCTCACTAAAGGGGGTCTCGCCTCCCGCCTGGCGAGAAGGCCCGTCTCGCGACCTCGGTTGGCTGGACCGATCCGCGAGACCATGCCCGGGGAAGAGTTCCCGCACCGTCGCCTCCTTCTCGCCCAGATCCGCCGGAAGCTCCTTCTCGGGACGCTAGCCTGGGAAAAGCTCCCGCGCGGCTACGTCCCTCTCGTCTGCCTCCACCGGGACCTCCTTCCCGGGGCGCTGCCCTGGAGCGTTCTCGCCTAACAGCGGAACCACCTCCACCGGAACCTGCGGCGTCTCCCACTCATTCCTTGCCGAGAAGGCCAAGCTGATCGTCTGCATGACTTCTCGCCTGAAGTCCTCGAACATCTTCTTCGTCGCATCGTCCACCCGGGTGGGGGATCCTCCTGTGCCTGATCCTTCACCTTCGCCTCCTGTCATGGGACTTAACTCGAGATTTTCTTACACCGACTGCTTCCACGCTCACCGCACCAGAACTGTTGAAGCCAAAAATGACCTCAACGAATGTTCACGAACCAAAGTGCAGCCGACGCCTACTTCTCTCAAATCTCGACCCCTGACCGGCTGCTAAGGTCCTAAAACAGACCCAAAGCCTCAGCTGGGAGGTCCCACCACACACCCGGAAGATCTCTGAAAGCTTCCCCTCCAAAGCCAAATGCTGGGCTGGGAGCTCCTCAGAAGGCACTAGAGTTGGAGAGTAATGAAAGCCTGCCTTCCAAAGAGCTCCTATGGGTTTTTTTATAGTCTTCCTTTGACCTGAAAATACTGAAATACCCCTGAAGGGTCTGTCAATAGCCAAATCCCGCTGTCATCCCAAGGGCATTTGAGTAATTTTACCTCGGGATAATAATAAAATAATCTCCTCTGGACTCCGGGTCCCACCCCGTGGGCCCACTTGGCGAGACCCCCGGCCTAGAAGGCTCTCGCTGGGTCCCCTCTAGGCCCGCCTTGGCGAGAGCTCCTGCCAGGAAGGTTCTCGCGCTAGGTAGTCATGATGCCATTGCGAATGAAGGCTCACCTAAGGCCTTCTCGCCTGCCCTGGGCGGGAGCTTTCCCTAAGGCGGGAGCTTCTGTAGTCAAGCCACCCGCTCTGGTCGGTCGACGATCTCTCCTGCCGGGAGCTCGACTATCTGCGCTCGACTATCTGCGCTGGTTTCCCCAGCTTTCGCCTACCCTTGGCGGGAGCTCCTTCAGGGCGGAAGCTCCTCTGGCTTTGAACCCAAAGCCTGTCGTGGCGCGAACGATATCGCCCACCGCCAGGCGGGAGCCTTTAAGGACGAGAACTCCACCAGTATGCCTTAGGGTTAACCCAAGGCTAGCCCAATCCCTCAGTGAAGTCTCCGGGTCCCACCCAGCGAATATGGGGTTGTACAAGTTTGATAAAACGACGATGAGGTTTGTGTTATATTTAATTATGATTAATATTTATTAATTATATTTAATTATAATTAATTAAATATAATATCATAATCATAAATATAATAATCCTAATAGTAATAAATATAATAATCATAAATATAATAATTATAATTATAATATCATAATTCATTATCATAAATATAATAATCCTAATAATCCTAATAATAATAAATATAATAATCATAATAAATATAATACTGTTCATCATCTTGTTAAAACAACGGTCCGCCATGGATGCTCCACCTATCCCTCGTCAGAGCACAGCTCCACCTATCCTTGCCGGAGCAAGGCTCCGCAGACCCTTGCCGGAGCAAGGCATCGGGGAAGAAGGCAACGCAGGCCTTTTTTAGGGAAAAAAACAGATCCGGCGCCGACGATCTTCACCGGCACCGGATCTGTTGCCAGAGAAGGAGAGAAGCACGGGTAGTTACCTACACAGGAGAGGCGCGTCGACACCGCAACATTGAAAAGGAGGCCGGGAAAGTTGTGGAGAAAGTTCCGATTCAACGCGTTTTCTCCCCGTCGTTGCGTCCGAACCGGCGATACAAACTGTTTTTTTTTAAAAAGGTTCCGTTCCAGACGGAACGGAGGGAAGAAAGCCCAAACAAACGGACCCTTAGGCTTCGTTTGGTTAGGCGTTTTGCTCCGGCAGCGGGAGGACTTTTGGAACCGGAGGGAGGGGGCTGCGATTAGAATCTCTCCATTTTCCTCTGTTTCTCATGGTGCGGCATGTGCAAACGGAGCAAACGCCGCCGCCACCGGCCATTTGGTTACCCGTCGTGCGGCGGCGTTTGCCCCAAACGGAAAGCTCTAAATGCTGCGCCAAATGAAGCCTTAGGCTCCATTTGGGAGACTTAGGGTTCATTTTTTTCGGCGTATTCACGCCGGTGGCGGGAGCAAACGCCGCCCGCAGGGCGGAAAAACAAACGGCCGGTCCGGCGTTTGCGGCGTTTCCTCCCGCAGCAAGGAGAAATAGCCCCCTTCCCCTCCGTTTCCAGCCTCGCCTCCCTCTCTCCAGTCCGAGACCTCCCTTTCCACCCGCCGGGAGTAAACGCCACCGCCGCGCCAAATGAAGCCTTATTTTCACCGATCAAACGGTTATGATCGCATGAACCAGAACATAATTATGGTCTGATTCAAGCGGTCATAACCATTTGACCAGGCTCCGTTTGGCACGGTGATTGCGGTCGTAAACACATGAGTTAAATCATCATTCGTTAAGAATCATCTAACAAACATCATCCATTTGAACATAAAGGCGGATGAAATTTTTTAGATGGATGTTAATGAATGACAAGTTAACACTCATGGCCATGACCGCCACCACCGTGTCAACCCAAACCTTATTTGGTGAAAATAAGTCCTGCCAAATGGTGCTTATGCCTCCAAAAAGAATCTCAAGCTTTCAAAATTTTAAAGTTAAATTTCTTACTTTAGTCCTTAAGTTTTTGATATCAATCCTTCAATTTTTATTTGATTAAATTTAGCCTGTTAATTTTATCAAACACTTGAAATCCGTGGCCCCATGCTAACATTATTAACTACACTACAACAATAACAGAACTCATATATTCTCCAATCATTCGGGGTACGAGCAGGGGAAGATTGAAAACAGACCTAATATTTGGCACTATGCACAAAGTGGTTTCTCTCAGACGAGAAAGACCTAACCTTTGCCAATAAATGCACAAAGTGGCCGTTCACAGATATAATTGAAATAGTGGGCCCCTATACCATCACATTTGCAGCGGAATCATGACCTCAAATCAAAGTCAAAGACATCAAGAGGGCAGACTCAATAATTCATTTTGATTTATGTGCACATAAAAAGTGTTGGTTTTTTTTGTAAGACAAGGCATCTCCTCCTCGGATCCGGATCCTCTGCAGTTCCTCCGGGAACTGCAGAGGTGGAGTTCGCAAATTTGCGGATTAACGGGGCGAAATTAGAAAAAATGGTTAACATGAAAGTTGTAGATATCTTCGAGACGAATAACTTTCATGTTGAACATTTTTTGATTTGAAGTAGTTTAGACCTCCTATTTGGGCCCCGAAAAAAAACCGTCCGCAAAATATTTAATTAAATATTTTGCGGACGGTTTTTTTTCGGGGCCCAAATCGAGAGTCTAAACGACTTCAAATCAAAAAATGTTCAACATGAAAGTTATTCGTCTCGAAGATATCTAAAACTTTCATGTTAACCATTTTTTCTAATTTCGCTCCAGAGGATCCGGATCCTCTCCTCCTCTGTTATTAGCCTACAGACCATGGTTCATCTGGTTCTAATAAGGTGAAACTTTCAGAATAGGAAGAAGATGAACATCAAGCTCAACTCTTCCAAATGATTTTTACTCTATTTTCGAGCAGAGGAGGATTTGCCTTCCTCCAACTGTCCAATAGAAACTTAAAATCGAGCAACGTGCTTCTCGATTTGGAAGCCTATTTCTCGGATATAGGATTGGCCTATAAACAGGCGTGTTCAGTTGAGCTTGATGTTCTTGGCCGCTCAGTTCAGCTTCATGTTAGCCTTCTTCCTGCTGTGAAGAACGCCTTCCAGATTTCCATACTAATGGCCTATGATCAACATGTTGATGATAATGAAACAATAACTATTAGGGTCCGTTCGTTTCAACGACATTGATATCAAAGTATTGACTTTAAGAAAATGAAAGTCATTTCTGTTATTCGTATCAACAATTGTAGAGTGGAATTGGCTTTCTGGTGGAAAGCCGTAGATATTCACACAAAACTAAAAACTCATTGGTTCAATGTCTATCTCCAGGTGCGAATATTGAAATTTTCAAAATCGGCTTTTCAAAAGGAGTAATTTTTTCTGCATGAATGCGATTTTTTTGGACCAGACATGATTTTTTCGCATGAACGCGACTTTTTTGCACTGACGCGATTTGCTGGCTATGACACTATTTTTTTGCCAAGGCGCTATGTTTTCGCTCGGAAGCGTTTTTTTCGCCCGGATGCGTTTTTTTCGCCCGGACGCGATTTTTTCGCCCGGGGGCGATTTTTTCGACCAGACGCGATTTTTTCGCTCGTGGGCGTTTTCTTCGCCCGTGAGTGTTTTCCCGATAACTTAGCAGAAGAACTTCTCCGCCGCTCTCATCTCGTCGATCAGCCGGAGGTATGTTTCTCCAGATTCTTCATCATCTACCTCATCTTCCTCATCGTCTATGTAATTTATCGTTGATGGCCTTTTAGGTTTTTGTCGCTTCTCATCTCATCTCCCCCTTTCCGCCGCTCCTTTTTCGTGGATTGTTTCTTGCCGGAGGTATGGCTGTGCTTCTTATTCCTTCTCTATTTCCTCTTCTTCATCTTCTTCTTCTTTGTACGCTCCAGATTTTGGTCTATTCTCAAATCTAAACTGCAGATTTTGGTGTACACTCTTATTCCTTCTCTGTTTCTCCAGATTTTGATGTAGATCTATAGATTCAAGAAGATTTTTGAAATGTTGTAGATCCTTTTAGTCAAGATCTATATGAAATACGCATTGCTCTAAATTTTGTAATAAGGTTAATGAAATACATAGATCTATAGTTCCTTTTAAGTTGCATCTGAAATAACTGATTAAAAATCTTTAAACGAATGTTTTTCTAAAAAAGAACACCAACTTGATGACGGAACTTTTAACAATGGAAGGGAAACATCAACTTGATGCTCACTAGATGAGTAAGAATTGTAGCGGAAATCGGTCAATCATGAGGGATGTTTTGGTATGTTTTGAGGATGTTGATTAATGTTGAATGAGAAATGTCCAACATAGAAGCTTGAGTGTTGGATTGAGGGAGATGTTTTTCTTGAGAGATGGATATTGTTAGTTTTTGGCTCTATTGGTTCGGATCCGGATCCAACCCGGATTTGGACCCATTAAGAAATAATATTTTAAAGTATTATAAAATCATACTTTATACCCCTATACAAGCTCGTGAAACATGAGGAGACGCATGTTTTCTTCTTCATTAAATAGGAAGCAACCTACCTGCATCATTAAAAATAGGGAAAAAGGAAGCAACCTACCTCCATCATTAAAAGGGGAGAAATAAATAACCACCCACCGTGGGGTGTATGGGAGAGCCGCATTAATACTTTTTGAGATAAGGAGGAAAAGCAGCCGGCCTGTAGCTTTTGTCATTGCCGCCTGGTAGAAGGAGTAGAGCCGGCCAACAGGAGGATCAGCTCTCTTCTCTCTTGTTCGTGCACTCGGAGCGGTCGTGGCCGAGGGTGTTCGTCGCCGGTCTTGGAGGAGTTAACCGCCGGCGTTGAGAGAGTTGTTGCCGGGCTCGGTTGGAGTTGCTCGCCGGCGTTGCAGTGGAGAGACACGGTGTCGACGGCGTGCGTGTGTGCAGTTAGCCTCGACGGTGGTGACGTTGTTCTCCGGTAGTGACGGTGGTGGCGTTGTTCTCCGGTAGTGGCGGTGGTTGCGGTTGAACGTCGGAGATAGACGTTGAAGGTTCCGCCGAACCTTGTGCGTCCGTTAGTCGGATTGCAGTCAAGATTGTCCTTTTTCCCGCGGACCGAGCGTGTCCGGCTTCTCCGCGGAGTTTATGTATCGGATGTTAAATTGTCTTTTTGATATTAATGTTATAATACATTAACGTTATTTTTTCTTATTTTTGACTGTCCAGTGGAATTTGTAGAGCCAATTCCTAACAGATATTTCACTGTTATAAGGATTACATGTAGTTCCAGTTGGCAGTGTAAGATTGACAAAAGAAAAAAATATATTCATGGTCAATGCACAGATGAATTGAAAATTATACCAGTTGAGATATCATAATGTTATATACCTTTTGAGGATATGGGTAACTAACAGAAGCATCAAGTCGCTCTAGAACCAAAATTTCACAAGATGATGATGATGTATGGAAAACAAAAGCATACAACTTAAGTGATCTTAAGCAGACTGTTTGCAGAATAATATTTCAAAAGGTTTTCTTTTTTAGAAAAAATGTGTGGGGGTTAGCTGCAGATGCGTCTATGGCACAAGCCCGAGCCATATACATTGCACTTGGAAATCTATCAAGTCTGGAGAGGCATGAGTTACTCACGGCTATGGATATACTCTCTCGTGATACCACTAAGTATGGGGTTTTCATGACTTTGCCAGACGATCTGAAGTTGGAGTGGTTGCGCATGCAGTTTAAGTAGCAGTATTTTGGTGGAATGTATGTCCGTGGCCTTAATGTTTGTGGGGTTCGTTTGCGGACTTTATATTTATCGAGTTTATGATTGTGGATTTTATGTTTATCGAGTTAGGTCCATCGCTTGACTTTATGTTTGTGAACTTAATGTTCAATGTTTGCCTTTATATTTGTGGATTTTGTTTGGACTTAATTTTATGTGCGATTAGTTTTTATATTTTGTTAATTTTAATTCTGTATTTGAATTCCATTATGCATCCGAACAGCAGAATTGGCCAATTACAATGCCTGCTGCCCAATTCTGCGCAGCAGCCGAACAACAGAATTGGAATTTAGCCAATTCCAATTCCTGCCGATATTGGAATTGGCTGAATTCCAATTCTAGGGGGGGAACGGAGCCTTAAAGTTTGGTGATTGTTAACCGCGACCTGTTATTGGCTAGTCGCACCCCAAAATCTGCTAACTTTTCGCGTCTTTTCGAAATGCGCCTTGTACATGCAATTTCAGGAAAAGTGTTCAACACGAAAGTTGTATATCTCAACGAGATCTACAAATTTCGTGTTGAACACTTTTCCTGAAATTGCATGTACAAGACGTATTTCTGAAAGGTGTAAAATCTGAGCATATTTTCAAAGTACGCTTTGTACATGCATTTTTAGGAAAAGTGCTCAACAGGAAAGTTGTAGATCTCGACGAGATCTACAACTTTCGTGTTGAGCACTTTTCCTAAAAATCCATGTACAATACGTATTTTGAAAAGGCGCAAAAAATTATGAGTTTTTGGAGTGTCACTAACAAATAGCCGGTTTGCGGTTAACAATCACCTGAAGTTTTCACTTTTTAGAACCACGGGAGCCAAAATGTGAAGGAGGGAAGGAGATCGGGAAGGCATTCCTTGACCTCGGTTGAACAGAGCTGGGATGTGTTGTTCTGTTAGTGCATTTAACGGTAATAGTATGGAGGGACATATTTCAAGTGTTTGATAAAATTTAGGGACTAAAATTAATAAAATAAAAATAGAAGACTTGTATTCAAAAGTAGCTAAAGTTTAGGGACAATAAGCGTTTTGCCAATTTTAAATCATTCTTGCTCTAAAAATTTGATGACAGTGGCTGTAAAAAATAAGGTGACTGATCAGCAGCTAAATTAAAGTTATTAAGAAAAGTAAGAAAAGCAGTAAGAGGGGAAGGAATATATCGATTTACAGAAGTGAAACATGAAAAACTGGAAATCTATTTTTATTTTTTTTGAATGTTGGGAGTTTTCTTGTTTTCTGAAGGACTTGTGAAGGAATATATTGATTTAGCATTGGAGAAGAGGGAACCACTAGTGTCCCAAACAAAGCCCAAACACATGCCTCCACCGGTGTTCCCCCTTCTCCAATGCCAAAGCAAAGCCTTTGTCGACATGTAGGGGGGCGCCTCCATTCTTGTCACCAACACCAATTGCAAAGAAGGTATGGACGGTATTGTGTTATGGTTTAGAGAAGAAGAAGCCGATCATGTGCGAAATCAAATTTGATTGCTCGAGAGTCGCAATAAGGATCATTTTGTCGGCATCGCAATAAGGAGGAGGACGCCAAGAAATGAATTGGATCTCCTCCAAAGGTGCCCACAGGGTCTATTTATAGAATTCCAGGACTTGGTCTGCTAACAACATAATTTCGTGTTCCATTCTGTTATGTGCAACCCAATTGGGTCTGCCAACAGCGTAACTATGTTGTTCTTAGTGGCTATTTGCATACCTTCAAGGGCAACTAGGTCATTTTACCCCTGGACCCCATTGGGCGAGTGGCCAATGAAGGCACCTCTCGCCTGAAGAAGAGAATGTTGGGGTGAGCCGAGCATTCCCCCCCCCCCCCCCCCCCCCCCCCCCCCGCAGCTCCTCAAAGAGCGAGAGCGGGATCCTCATGTCATCCGCTGATTTGGCGAGAGCCTTTCCACCTAACCCTATAATCCTTCCGCTTGCCTGGGCAAGAGCCCTTCCGCCCGACCTGGCGAAGGCCTTCTCTCTCTTTGGGCGAGTGTGGGTCTACCTACCCCACTCGCCTATCTTGACCAGCCTGAGCCTGAGGATTCTTGGCTTCGCTGGGGGGCCCACTCAGCGAATATGAGGTTGTACACAATCCCTAGTCCCGTGCTCGGAAAGAAGAGTCCAACCCCCGGTATTCGGTGAGTGTTTGCTGACCTGGAAGGGAATCTTTTGTGGGCCCCTTCATGACTCAATATATATCCCAGGACCTGACCTTAACATGATACCATTTGTTTATCCGATGTTCGTCCCCTGAGCTCTCCCCGCCCCGACGATGTATGCCAAAATGGCCTTGAAGCCACTCTTGCAAGATCTACTGGACCGTCTCGTCGCTGCCCAAACGAGGACCACCTCAAAAACTTCCAGATATGCCCCGTGCCTCTCGTCCAAGTGGCCCGCGGACTCGCCATACTGGCCAAGAATGGCCAAGACAATTCCGCAAAACCTCACGGCGGATGAGTTTGCCTCCCTGACTCTGACACTTCGACCCCTCAACACGAGATCCCTGTCCTCTTACTGGAGGTAATTTACTCACCTCCACCCTATCGTTAACCCGAGAAAGCCTGTTATACTAAGAAGCTAGTGTACTCGCAGGATCTACCGACGGAAGGCGACGTTGGGGTGCTGGATAATGTTAACGCATCCCAACCCTCCGGTGGGAATGAACTGCTCCAAAAGGCCGCCCCTCAAATTGCTCGGGTCGAACCCCCACTCACCTCTGGTAATCGACTTGCCACCTTCTCGCCTTCATTAGTTCATGTCCTGCTCACACCATTCCTCGTAGATGTCCCCTTCGGTACCACGGGCCTGGTCAGTCCAGCGCGGAAGACTCCTGCTGTCGAGAACCCATAAGATCCCGCGTCGAGTTCTCAACCTTTAACCGAAAAGACAATCGACACCCCACAACCAGCCGAGATCCCTCTCGAGAGGCAGACGCTGACCTGCCCGGGACGAGGAAAATCGCGCCAATCCTTCCCCGAGAGGCATTTCGAGGGGAGACCAGGACCTTCCCGTCAGCAACTGGACGAAGGCGCCATCCCCGCGCTAGGTAAATAAGAATGCATTTCCCCTTCCCGCTCGAAGTTGATTCTGCTAAAGGTTGAACTTTCTTGCCAGGTTACCGGAGGGTCCCGGGGACTGACCCTGATGCTGATGAAGAACTATCGCCACCTCCCTCCCCTAGCGAGCTCACAGACTTTCTCGGCAATCCTCGCGATACTGAGTTAATGAAGGAGCGGATGGTGGAGCTCCTGGGAAAGGTCATCTAGATGTAGCAAGAGGCCTCCGATTGCACCGATGCACATCAAGCAGCCATCGAGCGTCGACTGAGTACTATGGAGAGGGATTACTTGCACCTCATCAACGAGATGGAGCGGCAGGGAGGCGGGTGTGAAGATACATCTCCCGGAAGGCATATCAAGTGAGCCCGAGACCATATGCGCTTGGTCCACCAGGAGCTAACCACCAAGAGCACGTATTACTATCCGCGAGTGCCTCCGAGGTCAGGGAGGCGAGATCAGGGCCGCTGGCAATGGGTCCAGTACTAAGTCCGCCGACTCTCTCCGCCCCTCACCTAGCCTTCCACATGTATAATTGTACCCCTTCTGGTGCGTTGTAATAAACATTTTAATTTTCCTCTCACCCGACAAGTGGCCTTTCGCATTTTAAGCGATGCTTTCTCTTTGTACTATGTTTGATGCCTCTGCCGAATGATATACTCATGTGATACATCTATATATCTCTCTTTTTATGTTCATCTCGTTGTGCTTTTTATTTACACAGGGTCTTCCCTGGAGGCTTTCGCCATTCGCAGGTAAGAGGAGCGGTGGCGGGACGGGACGGATTACAAGGCGTTAAAATATTAAAAAATGTAATCCGCACCCCCAGCGCCTAAGGAGCCTCATTATTGCCGAACTTTTTTTATAAATAGGCCTCCTCACCTACCGCATTTACAATTGTTTTGATTCTGAGCCATCATCGTGATTTCCCGTGCACTCGCAACTTCTGAGCCACGCGCCTGCGCAAACCTAGATTCCCCCACACTCTCGCAAGATACCGAGAGAGATCGACGGCTGGACCAGGTGCACGCAAGGGTTCATCGACCACGACTTTCCCCCTACAAGCTGACCAAAGAGGAGTATCTTTCCACAGTCGCCAATTACCTGTTGTTAGGATACGTAGCGCACCATCCTAAAAGTTCCGATAAAATCAACTTTCTGTCGGAGGGGGATCTTTCCATTCCCCTGGAACACTTTGAGGTGGAATTCTGCCTCCCCCTATGGCCGGAGGTGCGCCAAACCCTCCGGTACTTCGGAGTGGTTCCCGCCCAGCTCAACTTGAACTCTGTCGCCATCCTGGTAGCATTCGTTTGCTACATGCACGAGGAAATGATCGAGTTCAACCTCTCGGTCTTCCGGAAGCTATTCAACTTCCGGGCCAAGAGCGAGATCGTCTTATTCTTGGGTCATACGATCAAGACCAGTGGTCTCGCAAACAAGAACCACTACTGGCCCCAAAAATTCATCTTTGTGTCGGGAAACTTCGACATCGTTCTTATCTCATCGGTCTAGTATGATGAGGCGACTTACAGGCCTCCCGCACTCGGGGGCCACGAGACTACCCTGCACGCCTTCTTTGGCACAAAGAATTTCGATGTCTGGTATTTGGGGAGGAACCTGGACTCTCTTCTGCCCATTCTCGCCGGAGAAGGTAACATTATGCCCTTTACTTTTGAATTCACACATTGGATTGGTAAAACTTACCCTTGCTGTTCATGCAAGTGAGTGAGAGGTTCCTCTTCGGCAACCATATGAGGAAACCGAGGTTCTTGCCCACGGCTCATATCTCGTTGTATCCACGGTCGCGGACTACCGGGAGGAGCCGGGCACCTCGTCTCTGCCGAGTGCCCAAAGCGAAAGCCAGATGCTCCCATCAACATCCTCCAAGAAAACCAAGTTGCCAGCGCTAGATGTACAACCCCGTATTTGTGGAATGGGCCCCCAAGTAAGGCGTAGGACTTGCTACACATTTTTAAGCTTGGGGGGGGGGGGGGTTGCACTCTTGGAGGCCAATTTATTGTTGATCTACATGATATACTAGCAGGGGGAGGAAAAGTTTGCCTTGCTTTCTAATTCCTAGAGGAATCTCCTTGTTGGAGTACTCGCCCTACTGGAGTACTCGCCCTGCTGGAGTACTCGCCCTGCTAAAGTGATCGCCCTGCTGGAGTACTCTCCCTGCTGGAGTACTCGCTCTGCTGGAGTACTCGCCTTGCTGGAGTACTCGCCTGGCTCGAGGGTCTGCTAT
Organism: Platanthera zijinensis; assembly: GCA_039513925.1. NCBI lineage: Eukaryota > Viridiplantae > Streptophyta > Magnoliopsida > Asparagales > Orchidaceae > Platanthera > Platanthera zijinensis. The sequence goes on along the minus strand of CM077087.1, from coordinate 46,981,653 downwards.
TTTGCCCCTAGTGGGCTGCGAATAGCTGTTTAAACAGCGGAGTTTAGCTGTTAGCAGACCAGCTCAAGGTGTTTTTAGTAATTTTGGAGCAGCGGTGGTTGGCTATTTGCAGGCCGTTTTCAGAAATCTATAAATAGACCCTTAGGGGGCCTTGGAGAGGATCCATTTTTCACCACTCTTCTTCTTCCTCCTTCATCCTCCAAGGCACCTAGCTCAGCATTGGCTAGTGAGAGGGAGATCTCAAAGGTCTTCCGGGTGTGAGGTGGGACCTCCATGCTAGAGCCAATGGTCATTTTCCAGTTTAAGGTCTCCAACATTTTGGTGCGGTGAGCGTGGACCGCGGCTCATACAGAAGTTCTTGAGTAAGTTCCATGGCGGGAGATCATGGAGGTGGTGATTACTCCAATGAGATCCCCAACCTAGCACCCTTTGTAGGGAGTGAAGAGTTCATGGCATCCATCCAAGGCATCATGGAGATGCTGCGAAGTATTGCTCCTCGAGTTGACTACTCAACTCCCACCCCCAGGATCTAGTTACCAGGGTTCTCGGTGAGACAGCCTCTAGGGTTCTCGGCGAGACAGCCTCCAGGGATCTCGGCGAGACAGCCTCCAGGGGTCTCGACGAGCCAGCTTCTAGGGGTCTAGACGAGATGACCCCAGGAGGGGTAGACGAAAGTGCACCGGGAAGACGGCCCGGGAAGGAAAGGATGGGAGAGGGGGTCGAGCGAGACCTAATCGGCCGAGAGTTGTTCCCCAGCCCGACGAGTGCTAGCCTCCCAGGCGAGCAGGTCGCGCGAGTGGAGCATGCGAGACCACCAATTTGGGGGTCACCCTTCAGCGAGCTGATTGTCTCATCTCCCATTCTTGAGGGGTTCAGAGAGCCTGACATGACTTACTATACCGGAAAGGATGATCCCGTCCTGCACCTGCAGTGGTTCGAAGATACAGTCTCTATCAGGTCGATGACAGATGCATTCAAGTTTTGGCTCTTCGCGATCACGTTGAAAGATAAGGCAATGGATTGGTGAGGAGTCCGATTTATATAGGGTTTTCTGCACTCATCTGGGCGTATTATCTTGCATGTGCACTACTATTTCAGCAGGAAAAGTCATATATTTGATTAGGGCTTCACGTAGCCATTTTTGCAATGTTTCGGACCATTTTGGTTTGCAAATTGCACTGGTATGTCGGGGGTAAGTACTGGGGTACTCTCCGTGCAGATTTGGGTATTTTATGCTGTATATTGGTGTTGGGGGCTTGTGCTCCACCTTTGGTTTTGGCTGTACAGGTGGTCAATTTTCCCCCAAATCAGGAATTCTGACTTGTGAAAAATGCACGGTCGTGCGATTCCTTAGCACACGATTTGGTAGAAAGCGTGCGTTTTCTGTAGGTTTCTCTGGAGGATTGACCAACCCGTGCAAATTTTACACGCACAGTTTCTTCTGAACCATGCACGAAGGAGACACACGGTTTTCCTGTAACTATCTAGAGTCTTAGCGCTCAGTGGTTAATCGTGTGATTTGTTCACGCATGGGCAAAAGTGCCCGTGCGCGAGTAAAACACACGGTTCCACCTGCTTGCCGAGAATCTCAGCACTCTGTGGTTACCCGTGCAATTTCCTTCACGCACGCACGGCAGTGTCCGTGCGTGAGTAAAACGCATGAGTCAACGCATCTTCATCCGCAAGCTTTGTCTTGGAAGTTAATATTGTACGGTTAACGCACGGTCGTGCGCCAAACCGTGTGTGACCATTTTTCTGACCTGCTCGTATTTAAGTTTAGGAGTTGACTGGAGCGAGGGACATTCCTCCATTTCCGCTCCTCTAAGCGGGAAAATCCTACATCAGCCGCTTTTTCCTCTCTTCTCCTTGGAGAGCTCGTCCGACCACCGTTCCTCCTCCAAACTTCACCGCAAGCGAAGATCTTCCGTCATTTCCTTCATCTCCTTCTCAAGAGGAGCATTTGGAGCTCCTTCTCGCTGCCATTGGAGAGTTTTTCGGTGACTACCAGCCTTCACGGTTCATGAAGAAGACGGGGAAAACATCTTTGAAGTAGGTGACAACACTTCAAGCTTCCTCGGACGTCAACCATCGACCGAGCCCGGACAAAAACCGACAACCTTTGACTCTGGCCGAGAATCGTGGTTATCCTTCATGCGTTGGCTTGTAAATCTCCTCTTTACTCTCATTTGGATGTGGTTTCTTTACTTTGGATGTTTGCTAAACTTGCTAGGAACTCTTAACAATGTCCATGTTGGTTTATTATTGCAAATGTTATGGTAATTCTTAGTTTGGCTTTACTTCCTTTGCTTGCTTTGGATAGTTGCTTGGTGATGCGCCACACTAACGAGTGTTAGGGGCTGGCTTGGCGAAGAGGTGCTTTCGACCTTCAACGGTTACGATCGCATGCCCTAATACTCATCGGAGTATTCCACCATTGCGAAGCAGTGAAGGCGACCTGTGTAATTAGTTTTAGTTGTTACAAAACGAAAACTCAACCCCCAAACCTTTGCTGCGTTTGCAATCACTTTCCAACGAGAAAGATCACATTCCCAATCTGCACTCCTTTATAGATTCGATACTCGGAGGATAACTCCCCCAGTTTATTACTTGACGACGATCAGTGCACTTGCCGAGATTACATCAAGTTTCTGGCGCTGTTGTCGGGGAGTGCAACAGGTGTGTGTATTTTTCTATTGGAAAATTTGTTGCAAGTGCTTTTGGCATTTTGATCAGTTTTTGTGTGTTGTATGACAGATCCAAATCCTAGGGATAGAGGTGAAAATCCTTGAGTTGATCTTGAAACCGCACGAGCGATGCGAGCCCGTCAGCGTGCTGCTGCTGAAGGAAGAGAGAGAATGGAAGATTTAGGTCAAGGAGGAAATGGCCTTGGTGAACAAGTCGTTGAGGACCAGGGGGAGGTCCGACCCCGCATTAGGACAATGTGCGACATCACGACCCTTACCGCGGGAAGTGTTTACCCTTGTTTCAGTCCGGCTATCGTGAATAATCACTTCGAGATAAAGCCCGCCATCCTCAACATGATCCGCAGTAACAAGCAGTTTTTGGATCTGCCAAGTGAGGATCCACAACTCCATCTGGCAGAATTCTCGGAGATCTGTGGCACCTTCCGCTATGCCGACATTACAGATAATGTGGTGAAACTAAGGTTGTTCCCATTTTCGCTAAGGGACAAGACAAAAACCTGGCTCCACACAATTGCTCCAGGGACTGCAACTATGTGGGAGGCTCTTTCCTCGAAGTTCTTAGCCAAATTCAACCCAGTAGACAAAATAGTGAACGCCCGAAGGGAGATAGCCACCTCCCGGCAGTTGGACCAGGAAACATTATCTGAGGCTTGAGAGAGATTTGCTGATCTGCAGTGTTGATGCCCCCAGCACGGCTGTGAGCAGTGGAATTTGGTAGAAATATTTTATTTTGTTGTTGAGCCTAATTACAGGGCCATGATCGACGCGACGGCTGGAGGCACTATCATGAACCTGACTCCCGATGAGGCTTTGCGGCTCCTTTGTGACACCGCTTCTCATAGCATGTATTGGATTGCTGGAAGAAACACGCCTAGGGGTGCGAGAAATTTGTTTGAGGTAAATGTGGTGCAGCCGTGAGCTGAGGCGAGCCATCTTAGTATGGATGGAATGATGTTGCTGACCAGATCGACCCCTCCTCCAGCTCAGGTGATGACTATTTCGTGCCAGGGTTGTGGAAACCCCGACTATCATACATATGAGTGCCCAGCTGGAGAAGCTTTTGTTGATCTCTCAGGTATATCTGCTGACGAGAGTGTGAACTTTATAAATAATCAGAACCGCGCTGCTCCTTGTAACAATGCTTATAACCCGAATGCGAGAAATCATCTGAATTTCTCCTGGAACCAAAATGCTCCCTGTCAAAGGTGGCAGGGAGGCCAACATCAGTTTGATGCTCAAGCTTCTAATAGCCACCAGCAACCGCTGCAATCGAGTTATAATCAGAATGCGCAGGTGACGCGAAAGAGTGCGTTAGAAGAAATGATGGAGAAATTCGTGGAGATGGCTCAATCCAACATGGCCACTCAGACCACCTCTATGAGAAACTTGGAGACACAGCTGAGGCAATTGGCCCATGTGTTCTCTGAGCGTGCTCGCGGCGCCCTCCCGAGCGACACGGGAAAAAAATTCCCGTGAGCAAGGGAAGTGTGTTGGGGAGTCGGATGAGTGTATTAAAAATGAAGTGGCTGTGAAGTATGAAATAAATGAGGTAGAGACTGTGGCCCTATGTGATTCCGGATCTTCTTGTAACATTCTTGTTTTACGAGATGTTGAAAACTTTAATTTAAATATCAAGTCGAATGTCCGAAAATCACTCGTACTAGCCGATGGGTCGGTGGTGAAGACCGACAGTAAGATAAAGAAGGTGGAAGTGATATTGAACGGGGCTGCGGTAGTCACGGATTTCCAAGTGCTAGGACCAACGGAGAATGCTTCAAAACCTATCTTAGGGGTCCCCTTTCTTAAAGCTAGTGGGGCGACGTTGCAGTTTAGCGCGAGCGGCATCACCTTGGCTTCCAAGGTTGATGCGCCTTTACCGCCGCCCCTTACCTCTATGATTCTGAATGAACCCGAAAAACTACAGGATTTGAATGTTATGCTATCTGACGATTAGCTTAGTGTTGTAGAGACATGTGTGCTGCAGGAAGTGGAAGACAGTGCGGTGAAAGTGATAGGAATGCTGAAGATAGCTGAAGGGGAAATAAAATTGGAGTTGTTTGGAGTGCAACGAGTTGCGGATAAGAAGGGTATTAGTGATCGGAGTGAGAGTCACGTTACTGAGACTAAGGAGAGGAGCATGGTTGTTGAAAGCGTGCATGAATTAGAATCAAAAACTTATATTGAGCCAGATGCTTTGTATAAAACTATAAAACAGGTTACGTGGGCTGATCTATCACCCGCCGCGGGTGAGGAAAGGATGCCTCCAGACGGAATAGCTTGAGCTACCTCTGAATTGGATGGATTGGTTGTACCACCATGGCGGACTCCATCCGTGGAATTGCGAATAAAAGAACTGCGAATGCGCGAGACACTGGATTTTGCTCGTCAGCGCGAGAAGGAAGAGGCTAGGGGAAGGGGAAATTCGTCTTCCCTGGGCCCTAAAGCTTACTCTTATCCCTCGTCTCGCGTGTCCGGGGGGATCTATCACAAGTCAGCGGTTAGCTAAGATGTGAAGGATCTCCGGGCTTTCTTTTTTTCTTTAGTATAATTTTTGCTTAGTATTGTGTGTGAAGTTTTGGAATTTATCATTGCGTACTGTACTTATGCTTTTGAACTATATATAAAACTGCTAATACAGGTATTTGGTTCACCTTAAGGACGGTAAAGAAAAGTGGCTCCTGGGAGACAACCCATTATTTTGTTTTTGTTTGTTGTTTGTGTGCATATTTTTTAGTATGGATTGTTGTGCTTGGAGGTATCTTCTTTTGCAGGTGGAGTTCATTCGAGCAGTGGACTATCAACTGAAATTAACGCCAATCTTCTGATAGGCTCATTTCTGAGCATTGGGTAACCCCTTCTCCTTACCTGCTTTTTAATTTCATGATCACATTGTTGTGTTAGGATGTTTAGGCTAAGTCTGGTGGATAGAGTTATGCGAGGTACTCACGCGCGTGCATTTTACCATTGCCATACTAGAAGAATATATTCATTTGTTGTTTATGTTGATTGGCATTGCATACCACTGCACCACACTTGAGCATGTGCTTGAACAGGAGCACATCATGAGTTTTATCGTCACTAGTGTGAGATTTGGAAAATTTCGGCGCTGGCCTAGGATTGCGAGGCAGAGTAAAATGTTGCCTCCATGAGGGCTCCTAATCGAGTGCTCACGTCTCATTTAGGATTACGTGTAGAATTAGATTCTTTTTATGCTTATAGCGTATTTTATTTCTATTGGCGTAAATCTTGTTTATTCTACTCGTCTACTTCGAATCCGGTGTGAATCAAACAGTAGCGTAGGGATGTGTGTCGACATTGCTAGCCTCAAATTGCTTGAGTCGGGAGGAAAGATTGTCTTTCTCAGTGGCTAAGAACTTGCCCATAGCTACTCTCGAAGCATGGGTACATGGTTAGTCAAGTGCGCGTGTGATGTAGGCCGTCACTTTGTTCTAGTTTGAGCGTTGTACCATTCCCGACATATATCCGTTGTTATCCCCGTTGAGCCTGTCCCTTCCTTTGGCATCCCAAGCCTCGCTACCAAAGTCATATAGTTTTTCCTACTCGCACACCCGAATGTGGTCGCTCGGTTGGTTTGTTTTGTTGTAGTTTTGTATCAGTTCTGTGTGGCTGTTATGCGGGAGCTTTGTGTCGCTTGTGGTGTTGTTGTGTTTTCAGCTCGTTTGGTTATTTGGTTAAATAAAAAAAGGAAAAAAAGAAGAAAAAAATAAATGAAATGAATTGGAAATGAAAATTCCCAATGTGGAATAAGAGAAAAACAAAATTTGTTTTAGAGTTGTAGATTCATGGTTGTGAAATTTTGTTATTTTGTCATTGTTATGTGCGTGCACGCGCCGTTAAAAGTCCAAGACTGGTGGAGCGGTACACGTGTTTGTCGTTGCGTGTAGGTGTGAGTGTTTTCGAGCGGTCTCATTTTGGGTGTGCGTATCCGTCATGTTTATCTTTGTATACCCCGCCTTCGCCTAAGCCTCCATTATACTCCAAGTCCTACGGATTCGCACTTGAGTTAAACTAGTGTTGTGGAGAGAGTGTGAATGGGTGAGCTTATGGTCATCGACATTGGTGGATTCCTTTGGAGGTTATCCCGATCCCTTGCTTTGGAAATGCTCAACTCAGTGTTTGTCTGCTTTCTCCTTGCGCATGACCGAATGATTCCCCTCGATTCTATAGTAGAGTAGTAATAATATTTTGATACGCCTTTAGAAATATATAGGCTACTAGTGCATAATAAGAAATTCCTTCTACGGTATTCCTATGAGCGTGAGCATGCGATTTCAAATGGTACTCCGCTGCGCAGTTTTAGGCCAGCTATGTTTATTTTTCTCGTCCGAGTTAGGGATGATTTGCTCAGGATGAGCAAATGTTTAAGTCTTGTGGTGTGATGAGTCCGATTTATATAGGGTTTTTCAGACTCATCTGAGCGTATTATCTTGCATGTGCACTACTATTTCAGTAGGAAAAGTCATATATTTGATTAGAGCTTCACTTAGCCCTTTTTGCACTATTTCGGCCCATTTTGGTTTGCAAATTGCACCGGTATGTTTTGGGTAAGTACTGGGGTACTCTCCGTGCGGATTTAATTATTTTATGTTGAATATTGGTGTTGGGGGTTTGTGCTCCACCTTTGGTTTTCGCTGTGCAAGTGGTCAATTTTCCCCCAAATCAGGAATTCTGACTTGTGGAAAACGCACGGTCGTGCGATTCCTTAGCGCACGATTTTGTAGAAAGCATGCGTTTTCTGCAGGTTTCTCTAGAGGATTGACCAACCCGTGTGAATTTTTCACGCACAGTTTCTTTCGAACCGCGCGCGAAGGAGACGCGCGGTTTTCTTGTAGCTGTCTAGTTTCTTAGCGCTCTGTAGTTAATCCTGCGATTTGTTCACACACGGGCAGAAGTGACCGTGCGCAAGTAAAACACACGGTTCCACCTGCTTGCCGGGAATCCCAGCGCTCTGTGGTTACCCGTGCGATTTCCTTCACGTACGGGCAACAACGTCCGTGCGCGAGTAAAATGCACGGGTCAACGCATATTCATCCGCAAGCTTTGTCTTGGAAGTTAATGTACACGGTTAATGCACGGTCGTGTGCTAAACCGTGCGTGACCATTTATTGACCTGCTCGTATTTAAGTTCAAGAGTTGATTAGAGCGAGGGACATTCCGCCATTTTCGCTCCTCTGAGCGGTAAAATCCTACAACAGACGCTTTTTCCTCTCTCCTCCTTGGAGAGCTCGTCCGGCCACCGTTACTCCTCCAAACTTCACAGCAAGCAAAGATCTTTCGTCGTTTCCTTCATCTCCTTCTCAAGAGGAGCATTTGGAGCTCCTTCTAGCTGCCATTGGAGAGTTTTCCGGCAACTACCAGTCTTCACGGTTCGTGAAGAAGACGGGGAAACACCTTTGAAGTAGGTGACAACACTTCAAGCTTCCTCAAACGTCAACCACTGAACGAGCCCGGACAAAGACGGACAATCTTCGACTCCGGCCGAGAATCGTGGCTAGACTTTACGCGTTGGGTTGTAAATCTTCTCTTTACTTTCATTTGGATATGGTTTCTTTTCTTTGGATGTTTGTTAAACTTGCTAGGAACTCTTAACAATGTTCATGTTGGTTTATTATTGCAAATGTTGTGGTAGTTCTTAGTTTAGATTTACTTCTTTTTCTTGCTTTGGGTAGTTGCTTGGTGATGCGCCGCACTAACGTGTTAGGGGTTGGCTTGGCGAAGAGGTGCTTTCGACCCTCAACGGTTACGACCGCACGCCCTAATACTCATCGAAGTATTCCACCATTATGAAGCGGTGAAGACGACCCGCGTAATTAGTTTTAGTTGTTACAAAATGAAAACTCAACCCCCAAACCTTTGCTGCATTTGCAATCACTTTCCAACGAGAAAGATCACATTCCCAATCTACACTCCTTAATAGATTCGATACTCGAAGGATAATTCCTCCAGTTTATTACTTGACGACGATCGGTGCACTTGTCGAGATTGCATCAATTGGTTCCATAAACTCCCAGCGAGATCGATCTACTGGTTCGAAGACTTGAGCCGGAATTTTCAGCTTCGCTTCTCCACTTCTAAAAAGAGGAGGAAGAGTCCCGAGCCCATCTTCCTGATAAGACAGAGGGCGGAGGAGTCGGCCCAATATGTGGACAGGTTCCAAGAAGAGATCCTGAATATCTAGGAGATGCCGGGGTATGCCCTCCAGATGACATTTAAAGTAAGGTTGCGTGAGGGGTTCTTCAAGATGAGTCTGACCCGAAAGGCCCTCCTATCCTTCGAGGAGCTGATGGAAAGGGCGGTAGAGGAGATAGCACCTGAGGCGGCCAACGCGGTATGTAACGTCCCGGGATTTGGCCCATAGCCCCCCATGGAATCTCTACCGGGCTGCAGCCCAAGCACCCCAACCCGGGTCGTGGCAATTGGTGATGAGAAGTGAAGGAACTCCATAGTTAAGCGTGCTTGGGCGAGAGTAGTACTGGGATGGATGACCTCCTGGGAAGTCCCCGTACGACCCAACTTAACTGTCGAGTTCATTCATCAAAGGGAGGTTGTGGCCACCAACTACCCGCCAGTGGGCTGGAGAGGGGTTGGGGTGCTTGGGCTATAGCCCGGTAGCGTCGCCTAGAGCGGATCCGTGACATCGTCACGTTGTATCGTCTAGGGGTGTTACAATAAAAAGTGCACTTTTATTGTAACAACCCGGGATTTGGCCCATAGCCCCCCATGACATCGCTATTGGGCTGCAGCCCAAGCACCCCAACCCCTCTCCAACCCATTGGTGGGTTGTTGGTGGCCACAACCTCCCTTTAATGAGCGAACTCGAAAATTAAGTTGGGCCGTATAGGGACTTCCCAGGAGGTCACCCATCCCAGTACTACTCTCGCCCAAGCACGCTTAACTATGGAGTTCCTTCACTTCTCATCACCAATTGAGCACCCTAACCCCTCTCCAGCCCACTGGCGGGTTATTGGTGGTCACAGCCTCCCTTCGATGAGCGAACTCGACAGTTAAGATGGGCCATACGGGGACTTCCCAGGACGTCACCCATCCCAGTACTACTCTCGCCCAAGCATGCTTAACTATGAAGTTCCTTCACTTCTCATCACCAATTGAGCTATGAGAAGTGAAGGAACTCCATAGTTTAGCGTGCTTGGGCGAGAGTAGTACTAGGATGGGTGACCTCCTGGGAAGTCCCCGTACGGCCCAACTTAACTGTCGAGTTCGCTCATCAAAGGGAGGTTGTGGCCACCAACAACCCGCCAGTGGGCTGGAGAGGGATTGGGGTGCTTGGGTTGCAGCCCGGTAGCGATGCCATGGGGGGATATGGGCCAAATTGTTGGGTACATTGGAAAATGTGTACTATATTTGGAGAAGCCACAACTTAGTCAATGATATACATCAATGTGTATTTGATAGAAGTTTGAGTTTCATTATACAGGTTTAAAAATTTGAAGGAAAATTTTCTAAGTACAAGTGTCGACACTTGTGAAGAAACTGTGTCGGCACTCAGAAAACTTGTGTCGACACTCAGGAAAGCTGTGTCGACACTCAGGCAAATTGTGTCGGCACTCAGGCAAGTTGTGTCGACACTCAGGAAACTTGTGTAGACACTCATGCAAGCTGTGTCGACACACAGGAAAATTGTGTCGACACTCAGTGAAGTTGTGTCGACACCCAGAATTTGTGTCGACACTTATAAAGAAGCTGTGTCGACACTCAAAGCTATGTCGACACCTAAAGAAGCAATTGTGTCGACATCCAGAATTGTGTCGATAACTTAAAATAGAATTGTGTCGACACTTAGATCAGAATATGAGTCGACAATCAGGAGCTATGTCGACACCTGAAGCAATTGTGTCGATGCACAGGACTTGTGTCGACACACCAACTCTCAAAAGGCTGTGTCGAGTTCAGAAGTAATTGTGTCGACACACAGGACTTGTGTCGACACACACTCAACGCCATTTGACAAACACTCAACGCCATCTGTCTGCAACAAAAATTTCGAGACAAGAAGCTGATGTGTCGACACACAGGACTTGTGTCGACACATACAACAAAAAGCATTATCGAGAAGCAGAAGTATGACTGTGTCGACACTTGGAGTAATTGTGTCGACAACATGAAGACTTGTGTCGACACTTGGAGTATTTGTGTAGACACCTTGAATACTTGTGTCGACACTTAGCCTATATGTGTCGACACATGTGGAGCAGTCTGCTGAGTATTGTGTGCTGAGTTGGAAAGACACAAAAGGACATGGTGACGTGACTGGTGACTTGACAACTGTCATAACTAGCCGGTCTGACATCACTATCAGAACTGTCAGAAGTCTGTTATGAACCGGATCAGCCGGTAACCATGATGCAAGCTCTATATAAGAGACAGATCTGAAACGACAAATACACAGAAACACAACAACGTGAAGCATCTATAAGAAGAATTCTGACAAATCAAGGGCTGTTTGCAAGAAAGATTCAGAGTTCTATCTGAATTTAAGGAAGAAGCTGATTGAAGATCATCTTCACCAACAGAGTAGATCCAACTTATTTTGTTCTAATCAAGAAGCTTTGAAAAGCTAAGTTAGGTTGGATCAGAAGGATCAGTCAATCCAAGAACTGATCAAGAAGACTACATCAACAGAGAAATCTTGCTGGTGAAGTTTTCAGTTACTCTTTATTCATAAATTTCTGTAGGATCTTGTGTTAGATTTGAGATTGTAAGCCTAAAATTATAAAGGCTGAGGAAGGGCTGTGTGCCTGAGGTAGGACTTGTGGTAAGTCTGAGTTATAAGCCTAATTATAAAGACTGGTAGGGCTGAGGCCTGAGGTAGGATTCTGGAGAAGAATCTGAGGTTGGACTTATGTTAAGTCTGAGGTGTAGGAACCATTTGTGGTTTTGAGATTGTAAGATCTGTGGATCTGAGTCAGTGGAAGGAAGTTAGGTTGAATCCAGTTATCTGCTGGATATGCGAAGGGGGAAAGTGGATGCACCCATATCTTAGGGAACCACTATAGATCTGGTGTTTGCTGTGTTGCATTTTATTTCTGTAGATAGAGTTATTCTGTGCTAAAGAAAGTTACAAATATCTGTTTTCCTTAAAATCAAAAAGACTCAAAAAGATTAGAACCTATTCACCCCCCCCCCTCTGGGTGTTTAGGCTCTTGAAACAAAGTCTTTCAAGTGATATCAGAGAGAGGTTCCTCAAAATTTGACCTAACAGTCAGAGGATTTCTCCAAGGCAAATAATAGATAACAAAATGGGTTCAAATGAAAATCAAAAGGAATTTGGATCTATGAAATTGCCAATATACAGGAAAGAATCTTTTGGCATTTGGAAAGAAAGGGTCAGACTGTTTATGGAAGCATCTGATCCAAGAATTTATATCACAGTACAGGAAGGCCCCTTCATCCCAATGAAGGTTTCAGTTCTTGATGTAAATATTCAAACTCCAAAGAGTTATTCAGAGATGACTAAGGATGACATCATCTTGGCTACATTAGATAAAAGAGCTCAGAATATAATTGTAAGTGACATAGATGATGCAACATTCCAGAATCTTGTGCACTGTAAAACTTCCAAAGAAATGTGGGATACATTGATTGTCTATATGGAAGGAATAGAAGAAATCAAAGAGGACATAAAGTTTATGCTAAATCAGGAATATGAGAGCTTTAGGCAAAATAAAACTGACAGCATAGCTGAATGCTATAAAAAGTTTTTCAGAATAGTGAATGAACTGATGACATATGGAAGAGTCTTCAGTACTTATGAATTGAATGAAAAGTTTCTTAGGTCCCTAACAAAGGATTGAGACACTAAGATATGTGCCATCAGGGAAGTGGCCAAGCTGGCTGACACACCACCACCTACACTTTTTGGAAAACTGCTTTCATATGAAATGCAGCTTACTGCTAGGAAAGAGGAAGAGAAGGGCAATAGATCTGAACATAAAGAAAGTTCAGTAGCCTTCAAGGCTGAGGGCTCAAGGAAGGGTAGGAGAAAATCTCCTTCTCCACCTAGAAGGAGTACTGAAGTAGAAGAAGATGTTACTGAAGCATGTACATCAGATAGTCATACATCTGATGAAGACTTTGCTGCCTTCACAAGACAATTCCAAAGGTTCATGAAGAAAAAGAATTGGAGAACCAGGCCTTCATCTACATCCTATTCCAAGGATGAATATTATAGGAAGAAGAAAACTCCTAAGGAGGATAGGTATGCTTCTAAACATGGTAAACAATCTAATTCTAAGATTGTGTGTTATTACTGCAATAGGTCTGGGCATGTCATAGCTGACTGTCCTTACAAAAGAAAGGAGTCAAAGGACAAGAAGAAACAGCTGGTCAAAGGCAAGAAGGAGAAGTCTCTAGTGGCTCAGAAGGAGAAGAGTTGGACAGACTCTTCATCTTCAGAATCTGAAGAAGAAGAGGTAGAAGCATATGTTGGACACTTCTCAATAGAAGAGGATTCTAGGGAACTAGAATTCCTACAGATGCTGGAATCCATAAATGGAGTGGAAGAACATTATTGTAAAGGGCTGATGGCCCAATCTGAAGAAGATAAGTGTCAGGATCAGCCTGGACTAAGTAAGGTAAACAATTCACCCCTAGTCTCAAATTACTTTACTGGATCAGAATCAGAAGCATCTTCTTCAAAAGAAGTGGATGGATCTGAGTCTGAGGGGGATGTTCACCAACTCATTAATGAGTATGGTGGGTTGTTGAATGCTCTAAAGAAGAGCAAGTTTCTTATTAAAGAGCAAGCCAAAGAGATTGAGTCTCTTAAGCTGGTTGCAGCAGTTTCAGCAAAACTGTTGGATCAAAAACTGAATGAGATTGCTAAATTGAAAAACATTACAGTTATTCAGATGGGCACAATCTCATTCAAAGAGAATCATATCAAGAAACTAGAGGGAAAACTTCAGCAAGAGAGAGCTATTGGCAAAATTCTCCAAGCCAAAATCAATCTTACCTTTGATAGACAATTTTGTTTCACAAAAAGGAAAGACTGGTCTAGTCTATAAGGGAAGAACTAGGGCTACCAATTTTCACAAAAAAGGTAAAGCCGCAGTTCAGCCTCAAGCTGTTAATCCCCTTATTTTTTTTAAGAAGGTAGTGAATCCTACTAACAGGTATGATCATGACATTACACATGGTCACTGTGAGCATGAAAATTTCATGAGCAAGGGTGTTAATTCCAATAGACCAATCTATAGGCATGCCAATCATATTCAAGAGGAGTTCTTGAAGAATGCTGTTCCAGCACCAACACTTAATAAGTCTACTGACAACAAAGTAAGAAGGCTTGTACCTAAGAATAGGTATAATAGGTTTGAGTGTTGGTGTTGTGGCAATGTGGGCCACTTTGCCATGGATTGCTGGTTTAACTTAAGTGTTAAAACCAAAAGTAGGATTCCTGTTAGATCATTCACAGGATTTCAAACTAACAAGGACCTAGGACCCACTAGCAAGTTGGGTTCTAAGGGTAAGTGATTCATTATTTGTTGCAGGTAAATCCAAGTGACCATACCCCTATATGGTACTTGGATAGTGGCTGTTCCAGACATATGACTGGAACAAGGAGTATGTTGAGGGACTATGTGCCCATAAAAAATGGACCAAAAGTTATCTTTGGTGGATCAGAAAAGGGAATCATCAAAGGATTTGGTAACATATTTTGTGATTCAATTACAATCACTAAAGTGGCTTATGTAAAGGGTCTAAAACATAACTTGATTAGCATAAGTCAACTTAGTGACCTAGGTTATGATATTTCTTTCCTCAAAGGGGAGTGCCTAGTAAAAAGGTCAAGTGATCAAGAGATCATTTTGACTAGCACTAGGAAAGGAATTATGTATTGCCTTAACCTAGAGTGTGAGTCTAACAACTCACCTATTTGTTTGGTTGCAGGAGATAAAGCTTCTCTATGTGTCAAATGGCACAAAAAGCTAGCTCATCTGAACTATAAGTCAATTGGACTCCTGTTCAGCATGGGATTAGTGAGGAATGGTCCTCAAGTTCAGTGCATAAAAGAGGGTGTGTGCTCAGCTTGCCAAAAAGGCAAACAGACTAAGTCCTTCTTTCAGTCACTTGACATCAAAGATTCAAAGAGATGTTTGTATCTCATGCATATGGATTTGTTTGGTCCTATGTCAGTCCATAGTCTTGGTAGGAAAGCATACACACTTGTTGTTGTGGATGACTATTCTAGATTTACATGGGTTTTCTTCTTGAGACAGAAATCTGAAACCCCGACTATTTTCCAGACTTTTGTCAGACAAATACAGAATGAATACAATAGCTCAGTGGTCAAAATCAGAAGTGACCATGGAACTGAATTTCAGTCTGAATGTATGACAAAATTCTGTGAAGAACTTGGGATTCATCAGGAATTCTCTTCACCTAGAACTCCTCAGCAAAATGGTGTTGCTGAAAGGAAGAATAGAACTCTAATTGAAGCTAGTAGAACTCTACTGAATGACACTACTCTCCCTGAATACTTCTGGGCTGAGGCAAAAAATACTACATATCATGTGCTCAATAGGGCCTCCATCAACAAGAAACACAAGATGACTCCCTACTAGATTTTAAAAGGCAGAAAACCAAATATATCCTATTTCAGAATCTTTGGTAATAAGTGTTTTGTACTAGTCAATGATAAACACTACCAAACTAAGTTTGCTGCCAAATTCCTAGAAGGGATATTTGTTGGGTACAGCAACCATAGTAGACCATACATGATCTACAACTTGACTACTCAAGTTGTAGAAGAATCTGTGCATGTTGTATTTGATGTGTCAATATTTATTAACAGTGAATTGTCTAGTTCTTCAGCTAGTTCTACAGGTCTAACAGATAAGCTGGACAAGCTGACCATCAATGAAGATGTCACTGCTAATCTGGATGAAGATAAAGATGCCAGCTACCTAGGGGAGATCAAGTCCCTCTGGGTGAAGAAGAAAATGTGGAGAATCAAGATGAGGAAACTGGAGATAGCCATAATGATGACAGAATTCCTCCAGTAAGGAGACACCTAAAGGATCATCCAGCTCACTAGATCATTGGTGATGTAAGTCAAGGTGTTCTAACAAGGAGCAGAAGCATGAACACAATTTTATGTTCTAGCTTCCTGTCTCAGATAGAACCCAGGAAGATTGAAGAGGTCATGCAAGACACAAACTGGATTGATACAATGCAAGAAGAGCTCAGTCAGTTCAAAAGGTGTAAGGTCTAAGAACTGGTGCCAAAACCTAAGGATCACAACATAATAGGAACTAAGTGGATCTACAGGAACAAGCCTGATGAGAATGGCATTATAGTCAAGAACAAGGCTAAACTGGTAGCAAAAGGCTACAGGCAAGAGGAAGGTATTGATTTTGATCAAACCTTTGCTCTAGTGGCAAGGCTGGAGGCAATAAGGCTATTCTTAGCCTATGCTGCCTATCAAGGGTTCAAAGTATATCAAATGGATGTGAAATCAACATTTCTGAATGGTGATTTAAAAGAAGAAGTCTATGTAGAACAACCCTCAGGTTTTGTAGACTCTCACTTTCCTGATTATGTATATAGGCTTAGGAAAGCTCTATATGGTTTGAAATAAGCTCCAAGGGCTTGGTATGAAACCTTGTCTGCCCTCCTCATTAAGAATAAATTCTTTAGAGGAAAGATAGAAAAAACTCTATTCTATAGGGAATCAAAAGGCAAGATAATACTAGTCCAGATATATGTGGATGACATTATCTTTGGTTCTACTGAAAACAACCTTTGTAGGAAGTTTGCCAAACTCATGCAAGGAAAGTTTAAAATGAGCAGTATGGGTGAGCTGAAGTTCTTCTTGGGACTTCAAGTTAGACAGACTGAGAGTGGGTTGTCCATATCCTAGTCTAAGTTCACCAAGGAGTTGATTAAGAAGTATGGTTTGGACTCAGCTTCTACAATGAAACTCTAATGGGAACAAGTATGCCTATATGCAAAGATGAAGCAGGGAAACCTATTGATGAGTCTTTGTATAGAGGGATAATTGGCTCCCTACTATACTTGACTGCTAGTAGACCAGACATCATGTATGCAACATGTGTCTGTGCTAGGTATCAAGCATGCCCTAAAGAATCTCATTATACTGCAGTTAAAAGAATTTTGAGATATCTTAAGGACACACATAATCTAGGCCTTTGGTACCCTAAGAATAGAGATTTTTTATTAACAGGTTTCTCAGATGCATATTTTGCTGGATGCAAAAAGGACAGAAAAAGTACCACAGGAACCTGTCAAGTCCTTGGTGGGAGGCTGGTGTCATGGAGCAGCAAGAAGCAAACCAGTGTAGCTATATCAACTGCTGAATCAGAGTATATAGCTGCTGGTAGCTGCTGTGCACAATTAATGTGGATAAAACATCAACTAGAAGATTATGACATCCAGGTAAGTAGAATTTCACTATTTTGTGATTCTACAAGTGTTATTTCTATTGCTAAGAATCCTGTATCACACAGTAGGACCAAACATATAGATATTAAGTTTCATTTTATCAGAGAACATGTTGAGAAGGAAAACGTTAATTTAGAGTTTGTAAAAACTGATAATCAAATAGCTGATATTTTTACAAAACCACTGGATGAAACTAAATTCAATAATTTTAAAATTGAATTAGATATGTTTAACCTAGACTAGGTTAACACAAGTTTCCTTTAGTAGCATTTGTTAGCACCAAATTTCTGTTGAAATTTGGCTAAGCACAAAGTTTGTGTCGACACAAGCAAGTTGTGTCGACACACTCAGTATGTTGTGTTGACATAGGAAAAGGATGTGTCGACACAGAAACAGTATCTGTATCGACAAGAGAATAGGTGTCGACACAACCTTGTCGAGACTGTATGTCGAGAGGATATTTGTGTCGACACAAAAAATTGGTGTCGACACAACTCTGTCGAGACTTAAGTTATCAGTGTCGACACAGATGCAAGTATGTCGACACAGACTCAAGTATATCGACACATAGATGTGTCGACTTAAAATACGTTTTGTCTACTTAGACATTAGTATGTCAACACATAGTCATGTTGACTTAACTTTAGTTCTATCAAGACCTAGGTCATTTTTGTCGACACAAAAAATGTTTTGTCGACTTAAGCCCGACTTTTGGTCTGCCCTTGACTCAAGTACTATATAAGGTGAATCCAAAATCTGGTCGACTACGCTATCAGAATTTTTGAATCTACACCTTCTGTCGACTTAGACCTTCTCTTCTCTTCTCCTCTAGCACTTACGACAATGGCGCCAAACCAAGAAGACAAGGTTAATGAAGGTTACGAACTGGTTCGCGAGGGTTTCACAACTGCTTCTAACGAAATTCAGGGAGTTATAGCCCTAATTTCTGTAAATGGACTAGAATTTTTGGTCTTAGAACCGACCAAAATTTGGAAGAAGGAAGTCATGGAGTTCTACACAACCGCTACTATGGACACAGAAGGACAAAAAATCAAGGCGACTATTCAAGGTACCCGGGTGAAGCTCACACTGAAATAAATCAGGAAAGCACTACATCTACCAATGATCAAGGATACAATGAAATGACTCCTTCCCAGATAACTGAAGCATTGAGCTGGTGTGGACTGAATCCCAATAGTAAGATTGGTTCATCTATCTGTAACGACCCCATCCGTTAAATGACGTATAGTAGAAGGTCCGGCCGGGGCCCCACACTATATGCCACAAACAGACGGTGAGGTCACAGGATAATACCAAACCATACGAATCCTAACTCAGAGCATTCTAGCGGAAGCTTTAAGTTACAACTTTGAACTCTTAACCGGAATGTCCAATATATAAAACCACTTTATATATAAATCCATGGAATGTACAACAAAGGTTTTGGCCTTAAGGCCTTACAGTTCCTCTTTACATACAACATGATTTACAAACCTCGGCGCGCAGGCCGGCCATACATGAGTAAAAGAGAACTAACAAAACATTCGCTTAGCCTTCAAGGGCTAGCCGCAGCAGCAGCAGCAATAGCAGTAGGGCTTCAGCCCATCACTTACCACTTGGCTCTCCAGCACCTGCACGGGAACAATCCACCCAACCGGTGGCAAACAATGCAACGGTCAGCATTCAGCTGACCCAATTATAACAATCCTACCCCTTTCTCGGGCATGAGCATTCTTTCCCTGCAAGCATGGCATCATCAAATAGCAACTATGTGCGCGCAGGCACATTCAAGCCATCACAACTATCGGCCACACGGCCCGACAGTCCGTGCACTCAGGGCACATTCTTGGTGTACCGGAATACCAGGGTCAACACCACCGTCTACACGGTATTTGAGCATTCTAGTCTTTCCGGCGCGCGGGCCTAAGACTCTCATTAGGCGCTCCAACAAAACCTATAACCAGGCTTCCAAGTCGGACGGACCTAACGCAGGTACGGATCAGCCACCCCCCGTTGCTCAAGTCGTCGTGCCACCTCGAATACGGAAGTATCCATGGCTATTTATAGGCGCGGGTCGGTTTCACCTTTCCTGTTCGGCAATCTGCCTTTCATCGAGTTGCAGCCCAACGGCTCAACCACTCACAAAGTGGCAACACACGGCCACAAGAGTTGCATCCAACCCTCTTCATTTCCTGGACATCGTCCAGTACTTTCTGCCGCACCAAGCAACAGGTAGGCACAAGGCATCACAAGCCATAATCACGGAGCCTTCTCCGATATGCAAACAAGCATCACCAATCCAGACTACATCCAGATGGGCTTCACACAGCATGCCTAGAGCCGTACTCCAATTCCGGCCTCTAACAAAGGCGACTTCACATATCTACCCCAAGGGACACCACAACCCACCGCACACTCGCGGGGAAGGTTTTCCCTATGCAATGCAGAAAAGAAGGACTTCACATGTCCAAGGAGGGAGATCGTTACCCTTGTCGATCTCTTCGGAGCCATCGAAAACTAGCCGGTGAGAAAGAACCGCAGCAGCCTTGCCTTCACAACGCCGGCTTCGGATCACGAATCGGACCACGGGAACTCCGCCGGTGGCTTGCTCTCCTCCTCCTTCTTCTTCTCTCTTTTCTCTCTTCCTTAAGCACAAATGAAGAATGACTTCTTCCTTGACAAATTTAATCCAGCCAGGAATCACCTGAGCCCTTGGATCCAAAGAGAGAATCTGAACGGCCACGATTTTCCCAAAAAACCCAAATTTTGGCTGACACGGCCTGTGACACGCCCGTATCACAGGCCGTGTACCCTTAAGCGGCACACGCAGTTTGAACCGACTGAATAACACGGGTATCGACACGCCTGTGTCGAACCTGACACGCCCGTGTCATCCTGAGACACGCCCGTGCCAAACCTGCTTCATCGAGCTGCACCCAGTACACGGGTCGGAACACGGCATCGGACACGCCCGTGTCCCACCTGACACGCCCGTGTTCACGGCCGTGTTCAAGGCCGTGTACTATTCTGACTCGAACAGGCCAATTTCGAAATTTAATTCGAACACGCCCTGGGACACGCCCGTGTCGAAGGCCGTGTCCCAGGCTCGACGATCGTCGACTCCCAATCGTCGACTAACCTGAACACGCCCTGGGACACGCCCGTGTCCCAGGCCGTGTACCCCCGACACGCCCTGGGACACGCCCGTGTCCCAGGCCGTGTAAAATTTCATGTACCTCAAAAATCATTTTGAGTCCTTTGGGGTCTTTTTGGGGTGTTACAACCCTCCCCCCCTTAACAAAATTTCGACCCGAAATTTGCACGGTAAGGAAACAAGAACCAGCAATGCTATAACTATGTTATAACAAAAAGTACACGGTCTACAGTTTATACAAACAACTCGGGAAAATCAGCTCGCATGGTCTGCTCTCGCTCCCATGTTAGCTCTTCACGGCCACAATTGTCCCATCGGACCTTGACCATCCCGATCACTTTGTTCCGCAACTGTTTCTCGGCTCGATCCTCGATCCGAATGGGTCTAACCCTCGTCGTTAGCCCATACTCGACCGGTACCCGATCATTTTCCACTACTTGAGCTGGATCCTTCACCGCCTTACGAAGGACTGAGATGTGAAATACATCATGTAATCCACCCAAGTCTGCTGAAAGTGCTAGTCGATAAGCAGCTTCCCCAACTCGCTCCACCACCTCAAACGGACCAAGATACCTCGGACTTAGCTTTTTCAAACGCCGAATCCTGGACACACCTTTGAAGGGTTTGATCTTCAAATATACCCAATCACCTACCGCGAACTCCACGTTCCGATGTTTGGCATTGTAGTACTTTGCTTGACGATCTTGGGCTATCAATAGCCTCTCCCGAATAGAGCGTATGAGCGAGGTCGCTTCTTCGACTTCCTTTTTCCCATTCAGCTTAGATTCTCCTGCTTCTGCCCAAGCTAACGGTGTACGGCATTTCCGACCATATAAAGCTTCAAATGGTGTCATACCAATACTCGCTTGGTAGCTATTATTATAGGCAAATTCAACCAGAAATATATAATCTTCCCATCGCTTACCAAAGTCTAGGGCGCACATGCGGAGCATATCCTCCATCGTTCTGTTGGTCCGTTCAGTCTGGCCATCCGTTTGGGGATGAAAGGCCGTACTAAACGCTAACTTTGTACCCAACATTTGATGAACGAGCCGCCAATCATTCGATGTGAACCGCCCATCACGGTCACTAACGATGCTCCGAGGAACACCGTGCAGTCGAACAACCTGCTCCACATAAAGCTTGGCCAAGGTTTCCACTGAATCGTCTCTTCTGTTTGGAAGGAAGTGCGCCACTTTCGTCAACCGGTCCATAATCACCCAGATTGAATCATGACCGCGTTGAGATCTCGACAACTCGTGCACGAAATCCATCGAAATATCATCGAACTTCCACTCCGGAATAGGTAACGACTTCAAGAAACCGCCAGGCTTCTGGCATTCTGCTTTCACCAACGCACAGGTATTGCATTCAGCCACATAACGTGCGACATCTTTCTTTAGTCCGGGCCACCAGAACAACTTTTTCATATCTCTGTACATCTTTGTGCTCCCTGGGTGAACTGAGTACTTTGCAAAGTGAGCTTCGTACATCAACTCTTCCCTCAATTTACCCACACTTGGGATGCACACTCGACCATTTCTTCGTAACAAACCGTTATCCCAAGAGAATTGGTCCTCCGGCCCATCCTTTGCATAGCGCTGGAGACTTTCATCAAGCTCCATTGCTCGCCGAACTCTGTCCGTAAGGTCATATTGCACCTCCGTCCAGTTCAAGCATGCATCGGTTGACGCACCCTTATCAACGCAAGATATCTCCAATGCTTCCAATTCCTGGATTAAACGCTGATCATGCCTCTGCAACCAGCTTGCCCGTACCGGAGTCTTCCGACTCAAAGCATCAGCGACCACATTTCCCTTCCCGGGAGTATAGTGAATCTCGAAGGTGTAGTCCCCGAGGAACTCCATCCATCTTCGTTGTCGCATATTCAGATCCTTCTGATCCAACAAATACTTTAGGCTTTTGTGATCCGTATAGATATCCACTTTAACGCCATATAGATAGTGCCGCCACAACTTGAGCGCAAAGATTACCGCCGCCAACTCCAAATCATGGACGGGGTAATTCCGCTCATGCACTTTCAACTGACGCGAGCCATAAGCAATCACTTTACCAAACTGCAGAAGAACGCAGCCTAAGCCGCTCCCAGATGCATCACTATAGATTTCATACCCATCGGTACCACATGGCGATATCAACACAGGCGCCGTGGTCAAACGACTCTTCAAGTCTTCAAAAGCTCGCGCGCACTCCGGCGTCCAAATGAACTTTTGATCTTTTCTCGTCAGCGTGGTCAGAGGTAAAGCAATCCGTGAGAAGTTTTCCACAAACCGTCTATAGTAGCCCGCAAGTCCAAGGAAGCTCCTGACCTCGGCCACTGAAGACATCATTGGCCAATCTCGGATGGAACTTATCTTCAACGGATCCACCGTGATACCCTCTCTGCTTACCACATGGCCTAAAAAGGCTACTGAAGAGAGCCAGAACTCACACTTTGAGAACTTGGCATAAAGCTTATTCCTCCGCAGGGTATGCAAAACCAACCGCAAATGGTTTGCGTGATCCTCTTCCGACTGAGAGTATACTAAGATGTCATCGATAAACACAATAACAAACAAATCCAAGTACTCTCGGAACGTTCGATGCATTAGGTCCATAAATACCGAAGGCGCATTACATAGGCCAAACGGCATTACCGTGAACTCATAATGACCGTAGCGTGTTCCAAACGCCGTCTTGGGAATGTCACCTTCCCGAATCCGTAGCTGATAGTATCCCGATTTCAAATCCAACTTGGAATAGACCGTTGATCCCGCCAGCTGATCAAAGAGGTCATCAATCCGTGGGATCGGATATTTGTTTTTCTCCGTCAGCTTATTCAACTCGCGGTAGTCAATACATAACCGCAAACTACCGTTTTTCTTTTTCACAAATAGAACAGGCGCGCTCCAAGGTGACATACTTGGGCGTATATATCCCTGCTCCAACAACTCTTGCAATTGGACTTTCAACTCAGCCATCTCTTTTGGCGCAACGCGATATGGAGAGCGGGCCACAGGTTTCGCACCTGGCACCAACTCAATAGAGAAGTCAATCTCCCGCTGGGGTGGTAACCCCGATAGATCTTTAGGAAACACGTCGGCAAACTCTGACACAACTGGCACTTCACCGACACTGGCCTTTGGCTCAACAGCCTGAATTAGCGTGAAGAATAACTCCGCGCCCTTCCGAACAGCATTGACGACTTGGAGTGCAGACAACAGAGTCCCGCCAACTCCTCGCATACCAGCGAACTTCGTCACAAGCCCGGTATTCAGGCCCAGTGTAATCTCCTTGGAGTTGCAATCAATAAAGGCACGCTGCTCCGAGAGCCAGTCCATACCAAAGATCACATCAAACTCCGATAACGGTAGCACAGCTGCACTCAAACCGAAATCCCGACTTCCTATTTGCACATCCACATCGCAAGCCCTATCCGCAAGCATCACACAGCCATTCGGCAATAGCACCCTTGTACTATCCGCCGTCACATGACTTGGTACCCCGATTCGAGATACGAAATCCTCAGACAGGAAAGAATGCGAAGCACCCGTATCAAACAGGGCTCTCGCCAAATTATTCCGAATCAGGACAAAGCCTGCAGCACACACATCATGCACAAGCTATACATAACCAAAAACAAAAGCACCAGCAATTTCAACTCGTACCTGTGACGACGTCACTTTGCTTAATCGCTTCCTGTTGGCCAAGTTGATAGATTCGGGGCTGCGCCTGGGACGCAGAGGAATCAACCACCGCTTTGCCCTTCTCAGCATAAGACGCACCCGTCTTCTTTTCCCCTTTGGGCTGCACAACCCGACAGTCACGAGCTATATGCCCCACCCAGCCACAGTTATAGCATGTACGAGCATCCGACCTTGATGTCGCTCCCGACACAACGGTCGTAGTCACTTGCCCAGATGGCTTGGACCTCTTGCCCCCTTTCTTCTGGTAAAACGACTTGCTCGGGCGAGGTGCTTGAAACTCTGGCTTCGACACAACCAAGCCCTTATTCCCTTGCACTCGACTCATGTCCTTCTCCAACGCGCACGCAGTATCAACCAACGCCTGAAACCCTTGGCTCACTGAACTCGAAAGCAGGAATCGCAACTCATCCCGCAATCCTTCATAGAACCGATTCGTTTTCCTTTGGTCATCCGCGAAGATTGTTCCCGCATATCGTCCCAACCTGGTAAACTCATGCAAGTAGATATCCACGCTATCTTCCCCTTGCTTTAACCGTTGGAACTCATTTTCCATAGCAATGCGTTGCGCCGTTGGGACATGTTTCGCCAGAAATATTCGAGAGAACTCCTCAATCGACACTTGTGTTAATTGCCTGCCCGCCAAATGGTGTACCTCAACCTCGTCCCACCACAACCGCGCCTCTCCTTCAAGCATGAAGGTGACCAAGGTGACCTTTAGAGTTTCCTCCGCTCTGATCGCTGTCATTATCCTCTTGACACGCGATAACCAATCTTCCGCCTGCGTTGGGGATCCCATTCCCGCAAATGTAGGAGGACTGAAGCTCATGAATTGCTTCAACTGTCGGTCAGCTGTGCGTGGATCTACAACCTCAACCGGCTCGGGTCTTACATCAACCCGAACTGGCACTACTGCCGGCTGCGCTTGCCCGGTCGGCTGAATCATGGCAAATAGCGCCTCAGCAACTAAGCGAACAGTTTTCGCAGATGGAGGAGGTGTTGGCACCTCAGCTGGTGCCGCACTCTCATCAGAGCGCTGGGGCTCAGACTGCCCAGCACCACTACGTGTCACCTATAGGTGGACAAGACACACATTAGCGAACGTATGCAAGCAAAACAACACAAAAAGGAACGCGCAGATTCCTCAAACAAGATTTTGTACATTCCTTAGTGGACATTCCAGAGTTCATTAGCGTTACAGCAGGTCGCACAAACACGTGCTCGCCACCCCACAAAAGAATTCGACCACGAATTCGAAAGAGGAAGACCGACGAAAGCTGATACCAAAATGTAACGACCCCATCCGTTAAATGACGTATAGTAGAAGGTCCGGCCGGGGCCCCACACTATATGCCACAAACAGACGGTGAGGTCACAGGATAATACCAAACCATACGAATCCTAACTCAGAGCATTCTAGCGGAAGCTTTAAGTTACAACTTTGAACTCTCAACCGGAATGTCCAATATATAAAACCACTTTATATATAAATCCATGGAATGTACAACAAAGGTTTTGGCCTTAAGGCCTTACAGTTCCTCTTTACATACAACATGATTTACAAACCTCGGCGCGCAGGCCGGCCATACATGAGTAAAAGAGAACTAACAAAACATTCGCTTAGCCTTCAAGGGCTAGCCGCAGCAGCAGCAGCAATAGCAGTAGGGCTTCAGCCCATCACTTACCACTTGGCTCTCCAGCACCTGCACGGGAACAATCCACCCAACCGGTGGCAAACAATGCAACGGTCAGCATTCAGCTGACCCAATTATAACAATCCTACCCCTTTCTCGGGGCATGAGCATTCTTTCCCTGCAAGCATGGCATCATCAAATAGCAACTATGTGCGCGCAGGCACATTCAAACCATCACAACTATCGGCCACACGGCCCGACAGTCCGTGCACTCATGGCACATTCTTGGTGTACCGGAATACCAGAGTCAACACCACCGTCTACACGGTATTTGAGCATTCTAGTCTTTCCGGCGCGCGGGCCTAAGACTCTCATTAGGCGCTCCAACAAAACCTATAACCAGGCTTCCAAGTCGGACGGACCTAACGCAGGTACGAATCAGCCACCCTCCGTTGCTCAAGTCGTCGTGCCACCTCGAATACGGAAGTATCCATGGCTATTTATAGGCGCAGGTCGGTTTCACCTTTCCTGTTCGGCAATCTGCCTTTCATCGAGTTGCAGCCCAACGGCTCAACCACTCACAAAGTGGCAACACACGGCCACAAGAGTTGCATCCAACCCTCTTCATTTCTTGGACATCGTCCAGTACTTCCTGCCGCACCAAACAACAGGTAGGCACAAGGCATCACAAGCCATAATCACGGAGCCTTCTCCGATATGCAAACAAGCATCACCAATCCAGACTACATCCAGATGGGCTTCACACAGCATGCCTAGAGCCGTACTCCAATTCCGGCCTCTAACAAGGGGGACTTCACATATCTACCCCAAGGGACACCACAACCCACCGCACACTCGCGGGGAAGGTTTTCCCTATGCAATGCAGAAAAGAAGGACTTCACATGTCCAAGGAGGGAGATCGTTACCCTTGTCGATCTCTTCGGAGCCATCGAAAACTAGCCGGTGAGAAAGAACCGCAGCAGCCTTGCCTTCACAACGCCGGCTTCGGATCACGAATCGGACCACGGGAACTCCGCCGGTGGCTTGCTCTCCTCCTCCTTCTTCTTCTCTCTTTTCTCTCTTCCTTAAGCACAATACCAAAATGTAACGACCCCATCCGTTAAATGACGTATAGTAGAAGGTCCGGCCGGGGCCCCACACTATATGCCACAAACAGACGGTGAGGTCACAGGATAATACCAAACCATACGAATCCTAACTCAGAGCATTCTAGCGGAAGCTTTAAGTTACAACTTTGAACTCTCAACCGGAATGTCCAATATATAAAACCACTTTATATATAAATCCATGGAATGTACAACAAAGGTTTTGGCCTTAAGGCCTTACAGTTCCTCTTTACATACAACATAATTTACAAACCTCGGCGCGCAGGCCGGCCATACATGAGTAAAAGAGAACTAACAAAACATTCGCTTAGCCTTCAAGGGCTAGCCGCAGCAGCAGCAGCAACAGCAGTAGGGCTTCAGCCCATCACTTACCACTTGGCTCTCCAGCACCTGCACGGGAACAATCCACCCAACCGGTGACAAACAATGCAACGGTCAGCATTCAGCTGACCCAATTATAACAATCCTACCCCTTTCTCGGGGCATGAGCATTCTTTCCCTGCAAGCATGGCATCATCAAATAGCAACTATGTGCGCGCAGGCACATTCAAGCCATCACAACTATCGGCCACACGGCCCGACAGTCCGTGCACTCAGGGCACATTCTTGGTGTACCGGAATACCAGGGTCAACACCACCGTCTACACGGTATTTGAGCATTCTAGTCTTTCCGGCGCACGGGCCTAAGACTCTCATTAGGCGCTCCAACAAAACCTATAACTAGGCTTCCAAGTCGGACGGACCTAACGCAGGTATGGATCAGCCACCCCCCGTTGCTCAAGTCGCCGTGCCACCTCGAATACGGAAGTATCCATGGATATTTATAGGCGCGGGTCGGTTTCACCTTTCCTGTTCGGCAATCTGCCTTTCATCGAGTTGCAGCCCAACGGCTCAACCACTCACAAAGTGGCAACACACGGCCACAAGAGTTGCATCCAACCCTCTTCATTTCCTGGACATCGTCTAGTACTTCCTGCCGCACCAAGCAACAGGTAGGCACAAGGCATCACAAGCCATAATCACGGAGCCTTCTCCGATATGCAAACAAGCATCACCAATCCAGACTACATCCAGATGGGCTTCACACAGCATGCCTAGAGCCGTACTCCAATTCCGGCCTCTAACAAGGGGGACTTCACATATCTACCCCAAGGGACACCACAACCCACCGCACACTCGCGGGGAAGGTTTTCCCTATGCAATGCAGAAAAGAAGGACTTCACATGTCCAAGGAGGGAGATCGTTACCCTTGTCGATCTCTTCGGAGCCATCGAAAACTAGCCGGTGAGAAAGAACCGCAGCAGCCTTGCCTTCACAACGCCGGCTTCGGATCACGAATCGGACCACGGGAACTCCGCCGGTGGCTTGCTTTCCTCCTCCTTCTTCTTCTCTCTTTTCTCTCTTCCTTAAGCACAAATGAAGAATGACTTCTTCCTTGACGAATTTAATCCAGCCAGGAATCACCTGAGCCCTTGGATCCAAAGAGAGAATCTGAACGGCCACGATTTTCCCAAAAAACCCAAATTTTGGCTGACACGGCCTGTGACACGCCCGTGTCACAGGCCGTGTACCCTTAAGCGGCACACGCAGTTTGAACCGACTGAATAATACGGGTATCGACACGCCCGTGTCGAACCTGACACGCCCGTTTCATCCTGAGACACGCCCGTGCCAAACCTGCTTCATCGAGCTGCACCCAGTACACGGGTCGGAACACGGCATCGGACACGCCCGTGTCCCACCTGACACGCCCGTGTTCACGGCCGTGTACTATTCTGACTCGAACAGGCCAATTTCGAAATTTAATTCGAACACGCCCTGAAGAATGACTTCTTCCTTGACAAATTTAATCCAGCCAGGAATCACCTGAGCCCTTGGATCCAAAGAGAGAATCTGAACGGCCACGATTTTCCCAAAAAACCCAAATTTTGGCTGACACGGCCTGTGACACGCCCGTGTCACAGGCCGTGTACCCTTAAGTGACACACGCAGTTTGAATTGACTGAATAACACGGGTATCGACACGCCCGTGTCGAACCTGACACGCCCGTGTCATCCTGAGACACGCCCGTGCCAAACCTGCTTCATCGAGCTGCACCTAGTACACGGGTCGGAACACGGCATCGGACACGCCCGTGTCCCACCTGACACGCCCGTGTTCACGGCCGTGTTCAAGGCCGTGTACTATTCTGACTCGAACAGGCCAATTTCGAAATTTAATTCGAACACGCCCTGGGACACGCCCGTGTCGAAGGCCGTGTCCCAGGCTCGACGATCGTCGACTCCCAATCGTCGACTAACCTGAACACGCCCTGGGACACGCCCGTGTCCCAGGCCGTGTACCCCCGACACGCCCTGGGACACGCCCGTGTCCCAGGCCGTGTAAAATTTCCTGTACCTCAAAAATCATTTTGAGTCCTTTGGGGTCTTTTTGGGGTGTGACACTATCAATAGAAAAGGGATGAATTCCCGAGTAAAATTTCTTTCAGAGGTAGTGGGCAAAGTAATTATCTGCAAAACAGGTGGACATGATCGGATTTCTGCCCACATGTTCAATCTGATGGTGAGAATCATATTCAAGATAAACACTGACTGGGCAGCAGTAGTGTTTGATAAACTACAAGAAGGAATAAAGAAACCTAATCTGGGAAGGATCCTCAGCCCTTGCTTAACATCAGTAGTTCCAGATGTTCTGAAATAAGCAAATGACTCTAAGATAAATCATATGAGAAAAATGGATATAAGGATACTGTCTAGATGGGACAGAGTTCTGACCAAGGAAGTCCCTGCTCCCAAGGAGCAAACTAAAAAGGACAAGAAGAAAAAGAAAGTTATTATACAGGCTGATTCCTCCAGTGATTCTGAAGAGGAAGTGGTCTCTAGTTCTGATGAAGACTAGCACCAACAGGAAGCACAAGATCAAGTAAAGGACAGTGAGCCATAGGAGCAACAAGTTGACTCCACTCAAGGGGGAAAAAACCTAGAAAAAGAAACTGAGTTGCCTGCCCAAGGGGGAGGTATTGATAATGCTGTCCTGGATAGTGACTTAGCTGTAGACACAATAATGGATGTTGTATCTGAAATCAACTCTGCAGCTGAAGTAACTGGCAAGAATGATGCTCAAATGAGCCAGTAAGTATCTTCTCCACAGACTAGTGATGTATTATTGTATTCTCCACAAAAATTGTTCAAAGGGACACTTTTGTTTACACAACAAAAGAGGTCTTTCAAGTGGGATTAGTCTTTTAAGTAGTTCTTTTTTAAAAAAACTAATCTTATTCCTTCTGCACAGATACAGCAGGAATTTACAATGGATGAATTGTTTCCCGATCCTCTTACTGATAGGACATAGGGGGAGGAAATTGAAAAAGAAAAGGAAATTCCAAGGACTGAGGGGGAGTTATCCAAGGATACCCCGACTGACAAAGAAACTGTGGATATTAAAAGTACATCTGAATCTTCTGAAGATGAAGAAGCCACATTGGCTAAGAAAAAAAAGCTGGTTGTGTTAAAGAAGAAGAGTTCTGGTTACAAGAAGGCTTTGCAAGTGGGAACAACACCATCTACATCAACTGTGGACTTCAGTTCTTTACTGGTCCAGATGCAACTAAAACTTGATAATCAAAGACAATCAATAGAGCAATATGTGGATGAAACTCACAAGGAGTTACAGTTTCAGTTGGCCCAGGACATCAAATCCATTAGATTTGAAGTAAATCAATATAAGAAGGAGATGACAGATTGCTTCCATAAAGGAGGTAATGTTGTGGTGTTTCTGGCCGAGCAACAGAAAAATATCCAAGCTAAAGTGGATGAAATTGAAGTGAAGCAGGGATATGTACTGGAGGATCAGATAAGGATGAATGAAAATCTCAAGGATTCCCATCATGAAATATTGAAAAAGCTCACTGATTCTAGCACTACTCTGAAGGATGAAATCTCAAAGCAAATCCAGGAAGATATCTCTGCTATCAAAGCCACATTTCAAGAATCTCAGGAGAAAATTACATCTTTCCTGACAAAATTCAGAGCTTATTTTAAAGAGGAAACTGAATATATAGCTTCTCAAGTCAAGCTCCAGAAAGAAGATTTGAGAGATCATGTTGTCAGAGAAGTCATAAAGGGAGAGAGAGTACTATTCAAAGCCAGCTCTGGCCATGCTAATGGACTACCAATAGCATCAGAGCTACTCTTTGATATCCTCCTCTTTGTGATGATGCTAATGTAGCTGAGTCTAGGATACAACCTGAATATTTTGAAGGTGATCAGCCTGAAGTTTCCCAGGTGATCTACCCCCAACCTAATTTTGAAATGGTTCAAGAAGAAGTACTGAAAATGTATAGTCCTCCACCAGAGGCACAAAATGTAATTCTGGGAACAGTTGAAATGTCAGAAGCTGCATTGGAAGCTCAGAAAGAAGCTCAACTTTCCAAGAAGAGATTCAGAGAGCAGGCTGAGCTGAAGCCAGATTTTGAACAGTGGAGCCCAACTTCTAGGAATATCATTCTTACTGTCTGGAAAGCTGTTAAGGATAAAACCCATGACAGGGGTAAGTGATATTCTGAGCAAGAATGGAATAAATATCAAGCTGGACAAGAGGCAATTCTTCAGCATAAAAGAAGTGATAAGGCTGGGAAGCTACCTGCTAATGCTCAAGAGCCAAGCAAGTACTTCCCCAAACCTTCCACTATTTTGAGAGACAGAAGATCAAGGCTGAAGAATTGAAGAAGAAAGCTCTCAAAGGGAAAAAGCCAGCTGAAGATGCTGAACCTTCTGTGCAGGCTAAAATCAAGCCTGGCAAAGGAATAGTTATTAAGGAGTCTAGTCAATAATAGGATTGCTAGGTTTATGTATTAGAACAATGTATTCATTTGTTTCTTTTGTTCTATAAGTAAATCATGTAAATCAAAGTTTTTCTGATTAATGAAATCTGTTTTAGTATTAAGTGTTTGTTGTTTACATTGATTATGTAATATCATGCTCTGAAATGTTTTTACTTCTATTATAATTTTGTTTTATCTTAAGAGATGTATATCTTTGACTAAGGGTTATGACTTCTCTAAATATGGGAGATTGTTGGGTAAATTGGAAAATGTGTACTAGATTTGGAGAAGCCACAACTTAATCAATGATATGCATCAATGTGTATTTGATAGAAGTTTGAGTTTCATTGTGCAGGTTTAAAAATTTGAAGGAAAATTTTGTAAGTACAAGCATCGACACTTGTGAAGAAACTGTGTCGACACTCAGGAAACTTGTGTCGACACTCAGGCAAGCTGTGTTGACACTCAGGCAAATTGTGTCGACACTCAGGGAAGCTGTGTCGACACTCAGGAAACTTGTGTCGACACTCAGGCAAGCTGTGTCGACACACAGACAAATTGTGTCGACACTCAGGGAAGTTGTGTCGACACCCAGAATTTGTGTCGACACTTATAAAGAAGTTGTGTCGACACTGAAAGCTATGTCGACACCTAAAGAAGTAATTGTGTCGACATCCTGAATTGTGTCGACAACTTAAAACAGAATTGTGTCGACACTTAGATCAGAAGATGAGTCGACACTCAGGAGCTATGTCTACACCTGAAGCAATTGTGTTGATACACAGGACTTGTGTCGACACACCAACTCTCAAAAGGCTATGTCGAGTTCAGAAGTAATTGTGTCGACACACAGGACTTGTGTCGACACACACTCAACGCCATTTGACAAACACTCAACGCCATCTGTCTGCAACAAAAATTTCGAGACAAGAAGCTGCTGTGTCGACACACAGGACTTGTGTCGACACATACAACAAAAAGCATTGTCGAGAAGCAGAAGTATGACTGTGTCGACACTTGGAGTAATTGTGTCGACACCATGAAGACTTGTGTCGACACTTGGAGTATTTGTATCGACACCTTGAAGACTTGTGTCGACACTTAGCCTATATGTGTCGACACATGTGGAGCAGTCTGCTAAGTGTTGTGTGCTGAGTTGGAAAGACACAAAAGGACATGGTGACGTGACTGGTGACTTGACAACTGTCATAACTAGCCGGTCTGACATCACTATCAGAACTGTCAGAAGTCTGTTATGAACCGGATCAGCCGGTAACCATGATGCAAGCTTTATATAAGAGAAAGAACTGAAACGACAAATACACAGAAACACAACAACGTGAAGCATCTATAAGAAGAATTCTAACAGATCAAGGGCTGTCTGCAAGAAAGATTCAGAGTTCTATCTGAATTTAAGGAAGAAGCTGATTGAAGATCATCTTCATCAACAGAGTAGATCCAACTTATTTTGTTCTAATCAAGAAGCTTTGAAAAGCTAAGTTAGGTTGGATCAGAAGGATCAGTCAATCCAAGAACTGATCAAGAAGACTGCATCAACA
The DNA here is from genome assembly GCA_039513925.1 of Platanthera zijinensis. NCBI lineage: Eukaryota > Viridiplantae > Streptophyta > Magnoliopsida > Asparagales > Orchidaceae > Platanthera > Platanthera zijinensis. The sequence continues at coordinate 46,948,502 of CM077087.1, read as the reverse complement.
GAGAAATCTTGCTGGTGAAGTTTTCAGTTACTCTTTACTCATAATTTTTTGTAGGATCTTGTGTTAGATATGAGATTGTAAGCCTAAAATTATAAAGGCTGAGGTAGGGCTGTGTGCCTGAGGTAGGACTTGTGGTAAGTCTAAGTTATAAGCCTAATTATAAAGGCTGAGGTAGGGCTGAGGCCTGAGGTAGGATTCTGGAGAAGAATCTGAGGTAGGACTTGTGTTAAGTCTGAGGTGTAGGAACCATCTGTGGTTCTGAGATTGTAAGATCTGTGGATCTGAGCCAGTGGAAGGAAGTTAGGCTGAATCTAGTTATCTGCTGGATAGGTGAAGAGGGAAAGTGGATGTACCCATATCTTGGGGAACCACTATAGATCTGGTGTTTGCTGTGTTGCATTTTATTTCTGTAGATAGAGTTATTCTGTGCTAAAGAAAGTTACAAATATCTGTTTGCCTTAAAATCAAAAAGACTCAAAAAGATTAGAACCTATTCACCCCCTAGGTGTTTAGGCACTTGAAACAAAGTCTTTCACAAATCCCGGGTCGTTACACAGCATTTGTCAAGAAGTTGTCAAGGTTAAAAAAGGCAGAGTCGAAGGAGCAAGGTGGCTTGAGGCATCAGGAGGGAAGGAGGAGAGAAGAGTAGAGAGCTCAGGGGTTCCAGGGACCTCAAGAAGGTTAGGAGCCAGGTTGGAGGCAACTAGGAGGGCCTGTTTAGGGTCAAGGAAGAGGTCTCATCCAGGGTGGGTGGGACTTCCATGGAGGCCTAGAGAGGTTCAACTTCCAGAGGCAAGCTCCTAGGTAGCTCCTACCCCCACCGCAGCAAGTCATGGCTATAGGAAGAGGGGGAAGAGGTAACGGGAGGAATCACCCAGCCCGTCAAAGAAGGGAAGTAAGAGTGTTGTCATATTGTGACTTCCACCAGGTAGAGGGTCACACCACAGCTACCTGCCCCGAGTTCTTGGAAATGAGAGAGGCGAGAGCCCCAACCCAGCAGAAACCACTGGTGCGGATTGAAGAAGTTCTACCCAGAATGGGGGGAGAAGACGTATGTGAGGACCGGGTCGATATAGGACCCCAAGGAGGTATAGAGTGATCCATGGTGGAGTGGGGATCGAGGCCACTCGAAAGGCAAGCCTCCATGTCATGTACCATCAGAGCATCGCTTCAACATCCCAGACTCCACCCTCATAGGAGAAGATCATCTTCTCAATGAAGGATATGTCAGATCATGAGGATCCGTTATGCGATGTGCTAGTCATCCAGACAGTCATCGAAGGCTACACCGTCTCCCGGATCTTGGTCGACAATGGGAGCTCTGTCAACGTCGTTTTCAAGAAGGCGTTTGACGAGATGAAGGTTGAGCCAAGAAGGGTGTTGGCCTCAGATGGACCCCTGTTTGGATTCTCAGGAGAAAGGAAGGAGGTAAAAGGTGGAGCCAGACTCCAGGTAAAGTTGGGAGGGAACTCAAGGAACTTCCGGTTGTGTGCCATCTTCGGAAGACCCCTCATCAGCGCCTTCCGTTGTGTTCCATCGTCCTTCCACCATTTCCTCAAGTTTAACGCTGGAGGGATCCAAGTTAGGGTCAGAGGAGACCTCGGGATGGCAAGACAGTGCTACGTCATGGCCGTCAACACCATCTCCTGTCTGGCCAGGGCAGAGGAGATGGAGGAGATCATGGAAAGCTTGGGAAGGATAGAGGTATCAGAGGAGAAGGAGGCGAATGACGGCCATCATGCCCAAGCAGCCTGAAGAAACCTTGCTTTGGTGAGGAGTTTTTCCCTTTCATGTTGTTTTTGTAATGAGTGAACCCCATGGCCGGAAGAGTCAGGAGGTCACGTATCTTAAAATTTTCCCTGTTTGAGGATGTTGAATTTAGTATGGTTTGAATGGAATGTCTAGTCCCACCCCCCGAGAGGATCTCCTCACACAGGCTCTCTGTTGGGTACATTGGAAAATGTGTACCTGATTTGAAGAAGCCCAACTTAGCTCAATGATATACATCAAGGTGTATTTGATGTTGTTTTGAGTTGACATGTGCAGGTGAAGAAGTATTAAAGAATGCAGGAAAAATATTCTAAGTCCGCATGTCGACACCTGAAGAAATTGTGTCGACACTTCAGAATATTTGTGTCGACACTTCAGAATATTTGTGTCGACACTTCAGAATATCAGTGTCGACACAGAGAACGATAGTCGACCACATTTATGTCGACACTGGGAAGCAGTGTCGACACATAAAGAAAATCGTCGACCTCAGCACTGGGAAGCAGTGTCGACATAGTGAAAGATAGTCGACCAGAAGCAGTGTCGACATAGTGAAAGATAGTCGACCAGAGAAAGATAGTCGACTAGTGAAAGATAGTCGACCAGAGAAAGATTGTCGACTAGTGAAAGATAGTCGACCAGAAAAAGATTGTCGACTCACAGAAGAAGATAGTCGACCTCAACTGTGTCGACACTGGGTGGATGTGTCGACACCAGAAGATTGAGTCGACACATATTGGCAGAAGTCGACTATGCTTGTGTCGACACCAGAAGACTGAGTCGACACATATTGGCAGAAGTCGACTAAGCTTGTGTCGACACCAGAAGACTGAGTCGACACATTTTGGCAGAATAGAAGATTGATGTGTCGACACCAGAAGACTGAGTCGACACATTTTGGCAGAATAGAAGATTGCTGTGTCGACACCTGAAGGCTGAGTCGACACATGCTGAGTTCTGAATCTACAACAACTGTGTCGACACACAGGACTTGTGTCGACACACTGCAGAGTCTAGACCAAGTTATTTTCTGAAGAAGCGATGTCGACTTAAAGGCAACTTAGTCGACATCATCAAAGACTGTGTCGACACCAAAGTCACTTGTGTTGACACAGATAGACAGATTGGTCTCGACACTTTCTAACAGTCTGTCTCGACATATTGCTGTCCAAGGCTAAGGTACAGGAACTGTTTGAAGACTTGACAGCTGTGGGTTGCCACCGTTTAACTGAAGCTGTCAGACCTGTCAGAAAACAGTTAGAAACCGGATCAGCCGGTTACCATGAAGAAAGTCTATAAATAGACACATTCAGAAGGAAATTAAAAACTAAGAAAGATAACTGAAGAAGATCTAAGAAGAAGAAACAGAAGGATTACGATCCTGTTGTAGCTTCAATTCAAGAAAGTGCTAAGCTCTAAAGAAGATCTTCATCAGTAGATCTAAGAAGAAGAAGAAGAACTCTGAAGTATCAAAAAAAAGGTGTTGGATAGAGAGGGATCCAGTCATCTTGAAGAAGAAGAAGAAGGAAGCCATCAGTGGTTTCTCAAGAAGCTGTTTGGAAATCAACTCAGCTAAGTTCAGATTCAAGAAGCTTTGAAGAAAGCTCAGATTCAGTTGATTTCATCAGCTGATCAAGAAGTGTCTTGTCCTCTTCTCTCTCAACAAAGGCAAGACATTAGAATATCTTTTCTAAATTTCTGTAGGATCTGTTTACACAGATCTGAGTTGTAAGCCTGTGTTATAAAGGCTGAGTGTAGGAGTGGTGATCTCTGAGTGGTAGGGCTATTTGCCTGAGTGTAGGAGAAGGTTATTCTCTGAGTGGTAGGCCTTGAGGCAAGGCTGAGGTAGGGCTGTTGAGCCTGAGTTGTAGGAACCTATCCAGGTTCTGAGCTGTAGGATCTGAGGATCTGAGAATAGTGGAAGTTTGGCCGAATCTAGCATACTGCTAGATAGGTGAAGGGGGAAAGTGGATGTACCCAGACCTTGGGGAACCACTATAAAACATTGTGCAATCTGTGATGCTTAGTTGTCTGTGAATGTTGTGCTAGATGTTTTAATTTTTGTAATTGAATTCTGCCTAGAATTATAAACAAGAAATTAGAACCTATTCACCCCCCCTCTAGGTGTTTAGGTTGTCTTGAAAGTAAAACTATCACTCTCACTAGTTGGATGGGTTGAATGTGCCTCAGGGAGAGCAAGTCCCACCCCCGAGAGGATCTCGTCACCCAGGCTCTCACTAGCTGGATGAGTCGAATATGCCTCTGGGAGAGCAAGTCCCACCCTCGAGATGATCTCCTCACCCAGGCTCTCACTAGTTGGATGGGTCGAATGTGCCTCGGGGAGAGTAAGTCCCACCCCCGAGAGGATCTCCTCACCCAGGCTCTCACTAACTGGATGGGTAGAATGTGCCTCGGTGGAGAGAAAGTTCCAACCCCTGAGAGAATCTCCTCATCCAGGCTCTCACTAGCTGGATGAGTCGAATGTGCCTCGATGGAGAGAAGGAACCAACCCCCGAGAGGATCTCCTCACCCAGGCTCTCACTAGCTGGATGGGTTGAATGTGCTTTGGTGGAGAGTAAGTTCCAACCCCCGAGAGGATCTCCTCACCCAGGCTCTCACTAGTTGGATGTGTCGAATGTACCTCGGTGGAGAGAAGGAACCAACCACCGAGAGGATCTCCTCACCCAGGCTCTCATTAGCTAGATGGGTCGAATATGCCTCGGGGAGAGCAAGTCCAACCCCCGAGAGGATCTCCTCACCTAGGCTCTCACTAGCTGGATGTGTCGAATGTGCCTCAGGGAGAGCAAGTCCCACCCCTGAGAGGATCTCCACACCCAGGCTCTCACTAGCTGGATGGGTCGAATGTGTCTCGAGGAGAGTAAGCCCAACCCCTGAGAGGATCCCCTCACCCAGGCTCTCACTAGCTGGATGGGTCGAATGTGCCTCAGTGGATAGAAAGTTCCAACCCCCCGAGAGGATCTCCTCACCAAGGCTCTCATTAGCTGGATGGGTCGAATGTGCCTCGGTGGAGAGAAGGAACCAACCCTCAAGAGGATCTCCTCACTCAGGATCTCACTAGCTGGATGGGTCGAATATGCCTCGGGGAGAGCGAGTCCCACCCCCCGAGAGGATCTCCTCACCAAGGCTCTCACTAGCTGGATGGGTCGAATATGCCTCGGGGAGAGTAAGTCCCACCCCCAAGAGGATATCCTCACCCATGCTCTCACTAGCTGGATGGGTCGAATGTGCCTCGGTGGAGAGAAAGTTCCAACCCCCGAGAGGATCTCCTCACCCAGGCTCCCACTAGCTGGATGGGTCAAATGTGCCTCAATGGAGAGAAGGAACCAACCCCCGAGAGGATTTCCTCAACCAGGCTCTCGCTAGTTGGATGGGTCGAATGTGCCTCGGGGAGAGCAAGTCCCCACTCCCGAGAGGATCTCCTCACCCAGGCTCTCACTAGCGTGATGAGTCGAATGTGCCACGATGGAGAGAAGGAACCAACCCCCAAGAGGATCTCCTCACCCAGGCTCTCACTAGCTGGATGGGTTGAATGTGCCTCGGTGGAGAGAAGGTTCCAACCCCCGAGAGGATCTCCTCACTCAGGCTCTCACTAGCTGGATGGGTCGAATGTGTCTCGGTGGAGAGAAAGTTCCTACCCGGAGGGGATCTCGCCACCCAAGCTCCTATTAGCTGGAAGGGCATGTTGACCCCTCGTGGAGGTTAAGTGAATTCTACCTGGAGGGGATCTCGTCACCCAGGCTCCCATTAGCTGGCAGGGCAGGTTGACCCCTCAGGGAGGTTAAGTGAATTCTATCCGGAGGGTATCTCGCAACTCATGCTCCCGTTAGCTGGCATGACAGGTTGACCCCTCGAAGAAGCCAAGTATTTTTTTGGCTCCAAGAGTGCTACACTCAGCGAATACGTTGGGTTGTATGTTTCTTTCCAAGCGTGGAACTCGCTCGAAAAGAGTGGGGATTGTGTACAACCCCGTATTTGTGGAATGAAGCCCTGAAGCAAGGCGTAAGACATGCTGCACATTTTTAAGCTTTTGGGGGGTTTTTGCACTTTGGGAGACCAATTTATTGTTGATCTACATGATATACTAGTAGGGGGAGGAAAAATTTGCCTAGCTTTCTTGTGCCTGGAGGACTCTCCCAGTTAGAGTACTCGCCCTACTGGAGTACTTGCCCTGCTGAAGTACTCATCATGCTGGAGTACTCGCCATGCTGGAGTACTCGCCCTGCTGGAGTACTCTCCCTGTTGGAGTACTCGCCTTGCTAGAGTACTCGCCTTACTGGAGTACTCGCCCTGCTGGAGTACTCTCCCTACTGGAGTACTTGCCCTGCTGGAGTACTCGCCTTGCTGGAGTACTCGCCTGGCTCGAGGGTCTGCTATTTTGCCCCTGGTGGGCTGCAAATAGCAGTTCAAAATAGCGGAGTTTGGCTGTTGGCATACTAGTCCAGGGTGTTTTTAGTAATTTCAGAGCAGCGGAGGTTGTCTATTTGCAGGCCGTTTTCAGAAATCTATAAATAGACCCTTAGGGGTGCCTTGGAGAGGATCCGTTTTTCACCACTCTTCTTCTTCCTCCATCATCCTCCAAGGCACCCAGCTCAGCATTGGCTAGAGAGGGGGAGATCTCAAAGGTCTTCCGGGTGTGAGATGAGACCTCCATGCTAGAGCTAAGGGTCATTTTCCAGTTTTAGGTCTCTCACCAAGGGACGTCTTGGGAGAAGTGGGTGTGAGCAGTACCCTAGGTTCGAACTCTAGGTGAAACTGAATCTCGGTTCCAACACTAGACAAGGGAAAGTCCATCGTCGAAGCCCCTGCCAAGACCACGACCATGACGGATACGTCTAGCACCGCCACCAAGATCATCACTACGACAGAGAAGGCTCCTGCGAGGCCGGTGCCGAGAGGGCACCAGAAGTTTGGTCTCGACGAGAAATAAATGGACGAGACTGGTCAACCTCTACTCCAATGGGATAACAAGGCCAATCGAGCCTCCATTTCAACGCTCCTCCCCTCATGGATCGAGTAGGATTCCACATGCGGAGATGTCTTCGCATTCACCTTTAGACTATACAGCTGGGAGGATGACAACATTTTTTATGCAGAGTCAACCCGGACCCTCGCGCATGAGGCTGTGTGGGCCCAACTTCAATCCCTCGAGCTTGCGCATATGTCGTCGCGCCGCAACCTCAACCTCGAGCGGAACCTTGGCGACGTCCAGAGGTCGTGGGATCTAGCTACGGCGGAGGTTGCCTCCCTAAAGGATGAGCTGAAGGCCGCCGAGGAGCTTCTCGTCAGTCGCTCGGCGCAAGGGGTGAGTCAAATTTTGCTGGTCTTTTGTGCTTTTGTATTATTTTAAACCAACTCTTAAAATCCTTTATGCATGACTCCGTGAATGCTGAACAGCTGTACGCGCGGGTGTCTGGCCTTGAGCGCGAGGTCGTGGGGTTGAAGGCTGAGAATAAGCGCCTGCATGAACTCCTCGTCCTGCCACATCTCGGCGAGAAGGGTAAACATCATCAGTATACCAACCACAAGATCGAGGTGATGATGCAGGAGAATGCTCAGGGAGCAGCCAAGAACGAGATCGAGGTACTGCGAGAGGCCGATCTTCTGTTGAAAGGCAGCCAAAGACTCACGGCACGCAGCATCCTCCTATAGCTCTTCCTTCCCATCGAAGCGCCCGAGGACGAGGACCTCCCGCTCGGAGACGACACCGATTCCCCCCCCCACCACGGAGCGAAGGCTCTTTAACCGAGAAGCCCGACGAATCTTGAATACCTTCCGCTTTCCTCTTTTTTGTAACTTTGTTGTTTTATTTTTCTTCATCATTCACGCCAAGGGCGAAACCCCTAGTTGTAAGAACACTTTTTGAGATATAAATACATTTTATAAGTTTTTTTTGTCTCCGCCAAAACAGGTTTTATGGTTAATATTTTGTGTTCGCTTCTTATCACTCCCAAACATCTTCGCGTGTTCGTTCGCCGCCAACCCTTAGTTTTTAGGTTGTGACTGGAGCACTCTCGCCCGAAGAGAGTTTTTAGCAAAAGCCTAGCCTCGGTTGTCTACATTCGCGCTTGCCGTAGGATCTTAGATGGTGATCGCAATGGCCTCGCACGCGTGGACAGTCTGTTGTGAGACTACCTCAATTCCCCACTCCGAGAGGCTAAATTGTCGAGCTATCCTATCGAGTGGGTCTTTGACAAGTGGGTTTTCACGCTATACAGACTCCACTCGCGTGTCCAAATCTCGCCTACCATACTCTGAATGGACGTCATTCTCTTTGGACCAACCCCCTTCCAAAGTGTTTCACCATGACCACCGAGGATCTTCCAGACTTGCCACTTGGATGAGAGCCTAGTAGTGGGATTACCTCGGGACTTAGCTCCAGGATATCTCATGACATCCACTGGGGGCCTTACAACCATCAGCTTGGTGAGAGCCTGACAGCAGGACTTTACTAGAGTCGACCTTTCCAACCACCACCGAGTAACTTCCAGCCCTGCCAGCTAATGGGAGCCTGGTCAGCAGGATCTTCTCGGGGTCAACATACCAACCACCACCGAGTGATTTCCATCCCTGTCAGCTAACGGGAGCCTGGTCAACGGGATCTTCTCGAGGTCAATATTCCAAGCACCACCGAGTGACTTCAAGCACTGCAAGCTAATGGGTGTCTGGTTAGCGGGATCTTCTTGGGGTCAATATTTCCAACCACCACTGAGTGGCTTCTAGCACAGTCAGCTAATGGGTGCCTCATCAGTGGGATCTTCTCGGGGTAAACATTCCAACCACCATCGAGTGACTTCCAGCCCTACAAGCTAATGAGATCCTGGTCAACAGGATCTTCTCGGGTTAACATTTCCAACCACCACCGAGTGAATTCTAGCCCTGCCAGCTAATGGGAGCCTGGTCAGCGGGATCTTCTCGGGGTCAACATTTCCAACCACCACCGAGTGACTTCCAGCCCAGCCAGCTAATGGGAGCCTGATCAGCGGGATTTTCTCGGGGTCAACATTTCCAACCACCACCGAGTGACTTCCAGTCCTGCCAATTAATGGGAGTCTGGTCAGCGGGATCTTCTCGAGGTCAACATTTCCAACCACCACCAAGTGACTTCCAGCCCTACCAGCTAATGAGAGCCTGGTCAGCGGGATCTTCTCGGGGTCAACATTTCCAACCACCACCGAGTGACTTCCAGCCTTGCAAGCTAATGGGATCCTGGTCAGCGGGATCTTCTCGGGGTCAACATTCCAACCACCACCGAGTGACTTCCAGCTCTGCTAGCTAATGGGATCCTGGTCAGCGGGATCTTCTTGGGATCAATATTTCAAACCACCGCCGAGTGATTTCCAGCCATGCCAGCTAATGAGTGTCTGGTCAGCGGGATCTTCTCGGGGTTAACATTTCCAAGCACCACCGAGTGACTTCCAGCCCTTCCAGTTAATGGGAGCCTGTTCAGCGGGATATTCTGGGGGTCAACATTTTAATCCCTTTGTTCACTCAAACAATTCATTTGGATCTTGAGCCATAAGAGAATCAATAATAACAAACAGTGAACATGCTACATGCAAGGCTCAAGGGTAGAAGCTTTTCAATTCATCACCGCTCCAGGTGTGGCTTAGGACCCCCCCCCCCCCACACACACATTGTGGAGGCGATATCCTCCTGACTTTAGTGCTTCCTTAATGATGTATGGGCCTTCCCAATTTGGATGAAGCTTCCCCACTGTTGCATATCTCCCTGCGACGTCCACCTTTTTAGGACCAGATCCCCCACTATGAACTGCTTGATCCTAACATGCTTGTCAAAGTACTTGGATATCTGCCGCTTTATCTCCTCCTGTCTGATAGCGGCCATATCGCGAAGTTAATCTATTAGATCCAGTGAGATTCGTAGCTCTCCTTTGTTTTCTATCCTCCATTCCTCATCTCCTTCCTTGGTAGCTTCCACCCGCGGTAACCTGACCTCAAACTCCACGGGCAGAACGGCTTCACAGCTGTAAGAAAGTTTGAAGGGGGTCTCTCTGGTAGCTGTGTTTGGGGTGGTCCTCAGAGCCCACAACACTGAGGAAAGCTGTTCTACCTAGCATCCTTTAAGGTTCTCCACCTTCTTCTTCAACAAATTTACAATGATCTTGTTTGTTGCCTCCACCTGCCCATTGCTCCGAGGGTGGTGGACAGAGACAAACCTGAGGTCTATTCCCAGCTGAGTGCAGAAGCTGATGAACTCTTCGCTGGTAAACTAGGGTCCACTATTAGTGACTATGGCCTATGGGAGCCCATGTTAGCATATGATCTCTCCTCATACGAAATTGTGGATCACCTGAGAGGTCACTTTGGCTATCACCTTGACCTCGAACCACTTCGAGAAGTATTCAATCATGACTAAGAGAAATCTCCTCTGCCCACTTTCTTGGAGAAAAGGGCCCAACCAAATCCATCCCCCAGATGGCGAAGGGCCAGGGAGCCGCGATGCTCCTAAGCCTCTAGGTGGGCATAAGTTGCAGTGGAGAATACAACTAACACTTTCGACACTTCCTTATGAACTCTATCTTGTCCTTCCTCAGAGATAGCCAGAAGTATCCCTGTCAGACCACCCTTGCCTCTAGGGTTCGTGCTCCCGAATGGCTCCCATACTTGCCGGAGTGCACTTCTTCCATGATTGTCGAAATTTCCTCCTCCATCACACACCGGGCTAGGATCCCCGAAAGCGTGTTCCGGTGCAACCCTCCTTCGTGCATCAGATAATGAGATGATTTATGCCTGAGACACTTTCCGTCCTTGACTTCCTCCGGGAGCTTGCCTATGGTCAGGAAAGTTATAAAGGGGTCTACCCAAGAGGGGCACCGATCCACCTCCATTAATTCACCCTCTTCGATTGCCGGGTGAAACAGCTCTGTCAAAGTACCCCTGGCCCTGGGTCCAAACTTGGCAAAACGATCGGCTGCCACATTTTCTTTCCGGGGAACATACCGAATAGAAAACATTTGGAATCCTCCGATGATCCCCCTCACCTTGGTCAAGTACTTCATGAGGGTAGGCTCCCTAGCCTCGTACTCACCCTTGATTTATGATGCCAGTACCAACGAATCGGTGGATACCTCCACATCCTGCATCCCCAGCTCCTTGGACAGGCGTAGCCTTGCTATCACGGCCTCATACTCCACCTGGTTATTAGTGATCGGGAAATGCAAGACCACAACCTGCTTTATTATGACCCCCTGAGAGCTTACCAACACTACCCCACCCCCAGATAATGCTTCCCTGATGCTTCGTCAACCAAATCCTTCCAAGCAACCTGCTGTGACGTCCCCTCACCCTTTACCTCGATGATATAGTTGGCCAGAAAGTCGGTCACCGCATGTGCCTTGATTGAGAGCCATGGTACAAAAGATATGTCAAACTCGCTCAGCTCGATGGACCATTTAGCGAGTCATCCTGAGTTCTCCACCTCTTCGAAGATTTTGCGAAGAGGGTGGTCCGTCACCACCTTGACCGTGCGGGATTGAAAGTATGACCTGAGCTTTCAAGTTGAGATAACTAAATAGAAGGCCAACTTCTCGATGATGGGGTAACAGAGCTCCGCCTTCTTCAATATCTTGCTAACATAATAAATGGGCAACGGGTTCTTACCCTCTTCTCAAACCAAGATGGAGCTCATGACCTCAGCTCCAACTCCTAGATATAACGCCATGTCCTCCCCCTCTTTTTGTCCCTGAAGGAGTGGGGCTTGGGAGAGCTGTATTTTCAATGCCTGGAAACCCTCTTCTCATTCTTTTGTCCACTCAAATTTTTGGTTCACTCGTAACACCCTGAAAAAGTGTGAGCACTTCTCCCCTGCCCAAGATTGGAACCTACTTAGTTTGGCGAGCTTCCCCATCAAAAGCTAAACCTCTTTGGTGTTATGTGGTGATTCCAACTCCATTATGACCTTCATCTTATCAAGATTAGGCTCCACCCCCGCGGGGCTGAGGAGATGGCCTAGGAACTTTCCTTTGCTTGCCCTAAAGACACACTTCAGGGGGTTTAACCGCATCTTGAACTTTCGCAAGGTGGCAAACGTTTCTTCTAAGTCAAGCAAGTGGGAATCCACGTCGTTGCTTTTCACCATGAGATTGTCCATATACACCTCCAAGTTCCTCCCTCTCTGACCTTTGAAGACCTGATCCATCATGCGCTGGTATGTAGCTCCTACATTCTTCAGCCTGAAGGGCATCATCTTGTAATTGAAGCATTCTTCCCTTGTAATGAAGGAGACGTCCTTGACGTCAGGTGGATGCATCTTGATCTGATGATAACCTGAAAAAGCATCTTAAAAACTCATCATAGAAAAATCGACGGATGAGTCAAACAGCGTGTCGATTTGAGGCAGGGGGTAGCAATCCTTAGGACATGATTTATTTAGAAGAGAGAAGTCTACACACATTCTCCATCATCCATCTCCCTTCCTAACCATTATAACATTTGATACCCAGCCTGGATAGTGAATATTCGATACAAAATCTGCTTTGAGGAGCTTCTCCACCTCCTCCCGGATGGGCTCCTCTAGCTTTGTGGCGATGGTCCTCCTCTTCTGGTGAATGGGGATTGTCTTAGGGTCAAGGTTCAGACGGTGGTGCGCCACATCTGTGTCGATGTCTGGCATGTCCTTTGTACTCCAAGCGAAGAAATCGATGTCCTTTTGGATGCATTCTCGCATCCTCTCTCGGTACCCGGGGATCAGGCCACTGGTGATCCGCACCCTTTCCACCTTCCCCTCCTTGGTGAAGACCTCCTTCTCCATAACTTCCTCTACTGGCTCCACCGGGATTCCTCCCACTCGCTTCTCAGCTTATCCCCCTATACAAGTACCTCTTCCACTTCCACCTCCTCAACCTCCATCACCTCAGCCCAGCTCCCTTCCATCTTCACTCCTCCTTCATCCCTCCTCCTGGACACCAACCATTTCTTCCTCTTCTCCCTGCACCTTCTTCTCCACTTCCTCCATCGCCTCCGACTTCTCCGCAGCTCCTCCTCCAGTCACTTCCATCTCATCGCCTGCCTCCTCCAGTCACTTCCATCTCATTGCCTGCCTCCTCCTGGGCCTCAAAATCTCTGTCCAACTCCTCCGCTTCCACCATACAGGCTATGGTGTTGATGTCCATTACATAGCATTACCTCGCCACTTTGATCCGGACTTGGACCCCCCCCCCCCACGCTATTGAACTTGAGGCACTGGTGGAACAAGGAGGGGATACAGCAGAAGACATTGATGAGGGGATGCTCAAAGATGGCATTGTAACTGCTCAGAGCGTCAACGATGACGAACTGGAAATTCTTTGACACCCCCCAGCGTCACATGGAGTCCAACTCCTCCTTCAACTTCCTTCATCTCCCCTGAAAATCCGAATAATGGTCCATCTGAGGCTAACGCCCACCTGACCTTTACCTTCATCTCATCGAAGGCCTTCTTGAAGATCATATTCATGGAGCTCCCATTATCAACTAATATCCGAGAGACCGTGAAGTTCTCGATGGCCGTCTGGATCACCAAAGCATTGCAGAATGGGTCTTCGTAGTCCGACATGTCTTTTGACGATAAGGTGATATTTTTCTTCGGGGCGAGTTTGGGAGGTCGAGGCGACGCTCCTTCGAAACATGGTCTGGAAGCTTCCCTTGCAGGAGGCTTTGATTCCCACTCTCCCGTGGATAACTCCGATCCCCCCTCGGGCCCCCATATCGCCCCTGTCTTCACATATGTCCTCCTCTCCTTCCGACAGAACCTCCTCTACCCTCACCAGTGGCTGTTGCTGAACTCACCCTCTTAACTCTCTCACCTCCTGAAACTCCGGGTAGGTGGCTGTCGTGTGACCTTCCTCTTGATGAAAGTTACAGAAAGGCAACGCTACCCTACCCCCTCCTCTCCTTCCTCCTCCACTAGCTCCCTTTCTCGTCCCCATCCCCCGGACGATTGCCATCACCTTATGTTGTTATAGGAGGGGAGCCCTCTATCCCTACCTCCACGCTAGTGGGTTGAATCTCCCCTGACCTCCACGAAAATTCTCCCCACCCTATAATCGTCTCACCTGCTCTTGGGCAGGTCCCTCCTGGGGCCTCTAGCCTAACAAATTGTTCGGCTCCCGATGCCCCCAACCTTGTTGTTTCCCCTAGATCCCTTGACCACGAGGCTCTTCTCTCCTCCTCTCTTCCTGTTACCTTCCTGCTCCATGCTCCTTCACCTCCTCCCCAACCAACTTGGCCAGCTTCTTGGCGAACTCTGGGTTGGTCATCTCACTCTTAATCTCCTTTGTCAACCTATCCATAAACTCTTCAAAGGAAAGTGGGCACCCTTTTCAGCTCTATGCTAAAGAACCCATGCCTCAAACCCAAGGTGAAGGCGAGCATCAGGGTATACCCCGTGACCTTCTGAACCAGAATGATCTCTTCCTAGAATCGGTCAACATAGCTTCCTAGTGTCTCCTCCGGCTTTTGCTTGATGACGAACAAACACTCTGCCCCCTTCTTTCTCTTCTTCGATGTTAAGAACCTCAATAGGAACCCACATCGCAGGTCCTCAAAGTAGTAGATGGAACTCATAGAAAGCTGGTGAAACCAATCCCTGGCCTTTTCCTTCAAGGTGATGACGAAAAGTCAGCACTTGAATGCGCCCGACATATGACTGATGGAAACGACATCCTCGAATCATTGGACATATTGCACCGAGTCATCCCTGCCCGTATAGTAGGACATCTCTGGTTCCCTTAACACATTTGGAACCGGGGATGAGACGATCAACTCGCGAAAAGGCTTTCTCCACTAACCTAGCGAGTGGGTCCATTCGCGCCCTCGGCTCGCTGACCCTATCAACACTCACCTGCCTAGGAAAAAGTTCTCGCCCGACGGGATCCCTCTCACCACTCTCAACCGGTACCTCCTTCCCGAGGTGCTATCCAGGAGCATTCTCGCCCAAGGATGGAGCTGTGATAACTGGAATAGAAGGCATGGCCCACTTGCCTCTCGCGGCGAATGCCAGATGGATGTTCTGTAGAACCTCCCGCTTGAAGTCTTCTAGCATACCGATCATGACCCCACTCATCAGGGGTGGCAAGCTGCCCGAGCCAGCCCCTTTGTCCTCGCCTCTAGCCATGAAGCTTAGCTCAATATTTTCCTGTGCAAGCTACGATCCACTCTCACCGCACCAAAAATGTTGAGGCCAAAACTTGGCCTCAACGAGAGTTCGTACCTAAGGGGGTAGCTTGCACCTACTTCTCCCAAACATTAGCTCCTGACCAGTCGTAAAGAACCAAAAAACTGACCCTGGGCTACAACGTGGAGGTCCCACCGCACACCCGGAAGATCTCTAGAGAGCTTCCCCTCTCTAGCCAAAAGTTGAGTTAGGAACCTTGGAGGGCTTATGCAGCCAGACCAAAAATAACCCAAGGAGGAGGAAGCCAAGAAATGAATTGGATCCCCTCCAAAGGTGCCCACATGGTCTATTTATAGAATTCCAGGATTTGGTCTGCAAACAGCATAATTCGGCTGCTTCATTCTACTATGTGCATCCCAACTGGGTCTGCCAACAGCATAACTCCGTCGTTTTGAGTGGCTATTTGCAGATCTTCAAGGGAAACTATGTTATTTTACCTTTTGACCCCACTGGGCGAGTGACCAATGAAGGCACCTCTCGCCTGAAGAAGTGAATATTGTGGTAAGCCGAGCATCCCCCCACAGCTCCTCAAAGAGCGAGTGCGGGATCCTCATGCCATCCGCCTGATTTGGCGAGAGCCTTTCCGCCTAACCTTATAATTCTTCCGCTTGCCTGGGCGAGAGCCCTTCCGCCCGACCTGGCGTAAGACCTTGCCTCTCTCTGGGGGAGTGTGGGTCTGCCTACCCCACTCGTCTATCTTGACCAGCCTGAGCATGAGGATCCATGGCTTCGCTGGAGGGGGGCAACTCACCGAATATAAATGGGAAGTGGGCAACACTGTCATATCCTTCTTCTTAAGAAAAGGCTTTTGAAACACAACCTTTTCCTTGTCTTTAAGTGTTGGGGGTGAGGGACCAAATACAAATGGCCCATGATTTTTCATGATTATTTCTTCATAAGGTACTTAAAGTGCATTCAACCCAAGATCCCTCCTCCTTCTTTAGTATTGTGGTTTATTAACCCCACTAGAGGACCATTCATTTTTCAAAATACATAGGAGAGGTCTTGGTCATAACAATTACTTGGCAATATGATTTTTTTGAAATATGGTCTTATGCATTGGGGATTTATCCTTATCATTTGTTTTACCGATTTTCCCAATATATCCTACGCCTTCTCTATAAGGTGTAGAAAATCTGCAAATAATGGGAATGATAGTTTATGGCTTAGAGAACTTGGCCTTTAGCTTTCTCTTAATGAGGAGCTTCTCTTCCAAAACTATGATAACTTTTTCTTTTTGATTCAATATTTTGATTTGTGATTCAAGCTTGTTTTGAAGCACAAACAAGTCCAAATTCAACTTAGTTATTTCTTTAGTTTTTTCATCCACCTGGGACTTGAAAGGCTTGAGGATCTATTCCTCAACTTGAGCTTTTACCAATTTCTTGCTCTTTTGATATTAACCAAGAAAACACCATATTGTTTCAACAATTCAGAGTGATTCTCATTATTACGTAATGACCCATCTTCTGATTTTGCATTAGAGTCAATCTCATCAGATTATGAGTTTGCTTCTGATGCATTGAATTAGATAAGGAAAGTGAGGTTTTGAAGCAAACTTGAGCAGGATGAGACTCATCCTAGTCTTCTTCATCAGATAGGGCCACATGCCCATATAAATCTTCATCCTCAGACTCACCATCCAAGGGAGTTAGGGGTGCCCTTACCCCCCACCTTTGTAGCAGGATAATCATCATCTTCCTCATCATCAGACAAAGTGATTAGCCCAACATAAGCTTCTTCATCTGAATCAGAGGAGCTACTACTGTTCTCACTAGATTCTTGAACTTCTTGGCAATGAAGCTCCTCTTTTGCTTCTTATCCTTATGATACTTCTTCTCTTCTGCCCTTTCATTCTCCTTTCTTCTTAAAGGGAATCAACAGTGATATGACCTATCTTCTTGCACCCACACCACACAATATTATAAGAAAATGTTTGTTATATTTAGAGTTATACCTGTCCTCCATAGAATTTTGCTTTGGCTTCTCATTGTAGTAGCTAGACCTCCATGATCTTGAAGAGGTGGAAGGTCTACTCTTCCACTACCCCCTTTTGCTCAGTAAGTTTTTTAACTGCTTGGAGAATAAGGCCAGATCTTCCTCAGACAGTTCTGACATGTAAGTGTTGGGTTTAGAATCTTCTTCATTAACATATCTCTCCTGAGACATGGGATATTTCTCCCTGCCTCTCCTGGAACTTTCAACCTTGACGACTACTCATTTTTCCTTATCTGAAGGATTTGCTGCTCTCCTTATCAGCCCTTACTGGTATTTAGCTGTAGTTCATAAAAAAAGCATTATTCTATACAGATTTTGGGGTTCCATCCTGACAAGGTTCCCCGTCTCTCAAATAGCACAAATAATGATATCTCATTCTTTGTTTGGTTATCTAGAAGACTCATCATGGGAGGGTGGCGAAGGGGTAGGGCTTCAGGCTGGGGGGTTTCCGGCGAAGGGGAAGTACGGGAAGGGGTGGGGGTGTTCAACTGGGCTTAGAGGGGGTGTACAAAGTTGTTTAGGGGGAGAGGCCCATTTATTGGCCAGGGTGGTGCCCCCTCCCCCTCTCCCATCGATGTGGGACTATCCCCATAAAGTAGAAATCCTCCTCTCCTCTTCTAGCAAGCATGGCCACTTGGCAACATTAGGGAGGGGCAGTACACCTGTTGGAAACAACAAAGGGCGGGGGGAAGCTTGGTGAAAGTCTTTGTTCAAGAGTAGTTACACACCTAGAGGGGTTGGGGGTGAATAGGTTTTCAAGTATTTTAAACAACTTTTTAATGTGGTTGAGTTGTGAGTTAGATTATACTGTTAACTTTCAAGAACCACACAACACACCAGATTTTATAGTGATTCCCCTATCTAGGATACATTCACTTTCTCCCTTCACCTCTCTAGCAGTGAGCTAGATTTGACTAACTCCTCCTTTATCTCAGCTTCTTGAGCTTATACCTCAGATCCCATAGGATCCTACACCTCAGAGTGATGCACACTCCTACAACTCGGAGTATAAAAACTTCTACCTCAAGCTAAAAAACCCTACACTCAGAGATATCAGATCTCCTACCTTAGATCTATTCAAAGATCCTACCTCAGGCAAAACAGCCCTACCTCAGATCCCAAACAAGATCCTACAACTCAGAGACTTAACTCCTACACTCAGCCTTTATATTGCAGGCCTATAACTTAGATCAACATATGATCTTACAGATTTAGTAAGGGTTTGATGATGACGGACTCCAGCGAAATAGTTCTCTGAGCCTTCTTTCTGAACTGATAAAACCCAGTCCTATCTTCTTCTCATCAAAAAGAATATTGATCTTCAGTGTTTTTGCTAGTGCTGTGAAGATAATATGCAGAGCTTTGTTTCTTCAAGCCTTTGATGTAACAGTGTTGAGTGCAATGAGCTTGAAGTTGAACACCATTTTTGAGTTCTCTGCTTCTCTTTCTTCTCTTACAGAAAAAGAGTTTTTTGTTCTTGCTGTATAAGACTTAATGATTTTCAGTTCTTGAATTTTCTTCAAAACAACCAGCTTTATCTGTATGTTACAGACCTTTTGTAGATCCTAGTGTAAAGGATTTACTACTGATGGAGAAGATGACTATCTAGAGAAAAAGCCCCTTTTGATTTCTCTGTAAAGTCCTTTTTATATCCCGTCGTCAACGACTCTTTTCTTTGTATGGGCAAGCCGAAATTGGTAACTAAGAAATAACTTTAGCATTAATTGTTATACTAAAGGCATGCAACACCATTTGTCTTCTAGTGCAAAAGTTTCCCAACATTTGAATTTTGGATGACGTCAGCATAACATGCTTGTGAACTTAGCAGTTTTCAGTTACAGGCATTGAGTGCAGTCAAGTGACTCAATGCAAAAATACTTGGCAAAAAATCTTCTTCCTGAGGCGTTGAGTGAGTCTTCATCACTTAATGCATTTGACTTATACAACCTAACTAATAAGGCATTGATTGAGCTTTCACGACTCAATGCTTTTGGACTTGGTAGAATTTTCCTGTATGGAGGCATTGAGTGAAGCTTCTACACTCAATGCTTCCTGACTTTACTGAATTCTTGATGAGGCATTGAGTGATCCTTTTTCACTCAATGCTTCTGTACTTAGGCAGTATTCCTTTTGAGTAGGCATTGAGTGAACTGCCTTCACTCAACGCTTCTATCATTAGACAGATTTTAATTCTGTAACACCGAGGCTTTGATTGTTGGATCTCCTGTCAACGCTTTTCGGCTCCTAGCATTAAGTGAAGTAAACTCACTCAACGCTTCTGTCCTTAGCCATTTTTCTGCTTTTACCAGTAACTTATCTTGAGTCCAACTAGCATTGTGACCCTGACAACCTGTATAATCAATGAACAATAGACATCTTGCAAACAATGAACTTGAACATATATATCAGAAACAAACATGCGTATGCCATTAATCTGTGGGTCCCTCTTCAAATCTAGGACATTGTGATCAATGGACCTAACAATCTCCCTTTATTTGAAGAAGTCAGAACCCATGTTCAATATTATACACTACCATATGAACAGAAAAACATCACAGCAAACAAGAGCAATATGCAGCATTATAATCACAATAAGATTAACACAACAAAATGATATTTATAAACATAATGTGTGTTCTTATAGTAAAGTTCATATTCATAGAGCCCTAAGGAACCCTATGCATAAAGTATTTTAAGTTTCAGGTTCCTTAATGACTATGCCCATGTTTGGTTTCTTAGCAGCCTTCTCATCAGCATCAGTCTTCTTTTGCTTTTATCTTTCAAAATAGTTGTAGGGCTTTGGAAGGTACTTTCTTGGCTCAAGAGCATCTTGTGGTACTACACCCATCTTCTTGTCTCTTCTGAATTTTCTCCTCGCCTCTTCATTTCTTTCCAACTTAGCCCATTCTATGGAGTTATATAGCTTTCCCCTTTCAGTTTTGTTTTCTTTGATTTGATCACAGGCTGATAGAATTATACTCCTTGAATGAGGACTACATCTTTCAAAGTCAAGTCTGGTTTCCATCTCTTCTCTATACCTCTTTTTGCTTAGCCTGACCTCTTCATATTCTTCAGCAACAGGCTTGCCTTTGACTCTTGATATATGTTCAGTAGTGGGGCTGAAGGTAGGGATATTAGCAATAACAATAGAGGGTTCAACCCAATGATCACCATATTGATCGTCATACTGATCACCATATTGATCACCATCAGCCTGTTCTTCTAGAAGAGGAGCAGGAACAATATTATCATATGAATATTTTTCAAGTCTCAATGATCCCCTGATTATATTGGTGACCCAAACAACATTCTCAGTACTTACTTTGATCATTGCTTTCTCCCCCTTTATGACTTCTTCAGACATAGTAGTAGTTAGAGAGTTCTTGGCTATAGAGATCCTTTCATCCAGAAAATTTACCCCCTTGGTAATATGATTCTTAATCTCCAACATGTGATCATCCAGAATCTGTGTGCATGCATCCATCCTCCTCTCTAGAGTAATCTTGTGTGTTTCCATCAGTTTCTTCTGCATATTATGGACCATTTCCATGTTGTTAGAAGTGATATTCTAATTCTCTATTATATCATTCTACTTCTGTCTGATTTCCTTAAGATTGCTTTCAATATAGGTTACAACAGGGATAGCTCTCATGAAGAAGGAAACTAGTGTTGGCTTTTAACAAGTTTACTTAAAATCTGATGGACTTGATCTCTATGGATAGAATTCTATCTCAGCCCTTTGATGGAATCATCAACATAATGCTCTCATTATCTCCTCTGGCCATCTAGAAGACCTTTCAGTTGAGCCAAGAATGTAGAGGACATTAGATCAACTTGATGAGATGCCCCTTGGAAGTAGACATCATTAACCTTCTCCCTTACAGCTTCCCTAGATTCTGAGTCAGCCATCTTGAACTCAGATGAATAACCAGCAACATCAGTCTTTGGCTCATCAACCTCAGGTTCACCATCCTCAGATATGTCAATAACATTTTTAGTTTCCTGAGCAGGGAGCACTACTTGGAATCTCCCCCTCAACATCTGCACTCCCTATAAGAGCTTGATGGTGTGTGTCAACTGTGACAGGAGCACCTTTATTCACTAGATTAGGAATTTTCTCCCCCTCACCTTGTGGATAGAAGAGTATCACCTCAGGACCATCTAGAGTTTGATCAATCCTGCTCTATAGATTTTCTATGAAGGAATCAAGATGGTCTTGTACTAATTGAATGTGCTCCCCCTCAGTATGAGCATCCATCTGTGTAGACTCCCCCTCAATGTCTGCATAGATCTTGTCCACCACATTTCTAGTCAGTCTTTCAATTGTTTATGCTGGACTTTCTTCAGACTGAGAGCCACCAAGTTGAATCCTTATTGTAGGTTTTGAGGACATAGAAACCTGAGCACTCATATCTCTTCTAGTCTCTTCAGAAGAGTCAGATAACTGAGGGTCATGAGGCTCTTCTTCTTTGCTCTTAGAAGAGCTACTTCCAGTGCTTTCTTTAGTGATGATAACTTCCTTATTTTTCTTCTTGACAGTTGTTTGTTGGTTTAGAAGCAACACCCTGTCCCATCTATCAAACATTTTTGAGTTCATTCTCCTCATATGATGAATCTTTGTTCCTAACCTCACATTGAGGATCCCTGGAATAGAAGCATGCAAGTATAGGGACAAAATTCCTCCCAGGTTTTATTCTGGAACACATTCCACAATTCTGTCAAACGGTATAATTCCCTAGTCAGTTCTTTTGGAGAGAATTATCCTTAACATTATTTCAAACATTTTCCTAGAGATCTTGTTATGGGACCCTATTTTGTAGATCAGAGCTTTGCCAATAATGCCTACTAGAAACTTTCCTTTTAGATTCATCTCCTTTCTCAGAGCAGAGCCAGTGACGTGCTTTGAAAGCCCACATCACTTGAGGGCGGATTTCACATCATCCTGAATATAGTTCATCTTTTTCATCTGACGATCTAAACTTTGGCAGATTTATGGCTTTGCTCAATCTTCTGGAAGTGATCTTTGATCTTATGTCCATTGATAGATGACTTGATTTTGTTGGAGTATGAGTCGATAGTGGCATTCGAATAGAGTTAGAGAACTTCTTGCTTCCATATCGAACTAGACTGTTAAAGGATAAATTCTAGGTAAGCAACCTGCAGTAACTGGAGAACTAGTTGTACTTCCTCTAGAGCATCCTTGAATCCATTTCTTACTAACTCAGAACCCTCGAGAAGGAAATCCATTCCTTTTGGCGCCATTAAACCTTTGAGTTTCTGGAGTTTGCTCGAGATATCATAGAAGGGAGGCAGAAAGTTAAAGAGGGCTAGGAATTGTGTATTTTATTTTAAGCACACACACTATTATTTATACTTACCCTTATTTGAGAATGTGAAGAGGCATGTACCTGTCATGATTGACACGAGTAGATCAACGACTGACATTAATCCTGAATGATAGCCGCAATCAATACTGCCTGAGTAAGATCATTGAGTGGACTCGACGCACTCGATGCACTCGACGCCTGAAGTTGTCTCAGCGCGCTAAATGCCTGGACACTTAGTCTTAGCGCACTCGACGCCTGGACACTTAGTCTCAGCACACTAGACGCTTGGACACTTAGTCCATATCTTCCTTGATATCTTGCAAGGGTAAATTCTGCCTGCAACACATATGCATGAAGAGACAATGAAGTTATACTAAGTTCAACATGAACAACTCAAATTTGAAGGTGTTGAACTTGGCTTCATCTAGTGGCTTAGTGAAAATATCAGTCACTTGTCTGTCTGTGGGGACAAACTCAAGACTGATGTCCTCCCTTTACACATGCTCTCTATTGAAATGATATTTAATCTCTATGTGTTTAATCCTACTATGCGACACGGGATTCCTAGCAATAGAGATTGCATTAGAAGAATCACAAAACATGAAAGTTTTACTTAGCTAGAGATTGTAGTCTTGGAGCTTATGTTGAATCCATAGCAGCTGTGTACAACAACTTCCAGCTGAAATATATTCTGATTTAGTAGCAGAGATGGTAACACTGGTCTGCTTCTTGCTGCTCTAAGATACAATTCTTCTCCCTAGAAATTGACAGGCGTCTGATGTGTTTTTCCTGTCTTCTCTATAACCTGAAGGTTGCTTAACATAGACCGCCTCTTTTAGATCACCATTTATGGAAGCTAACTTAGTATCCATTTGGTATACCTTAAAACCTTTATGTGCAGCATATGCAAGGAATAGTCTTATTGCTTTCAATCTAGCAACTGGTGCAAAGGTTTGCTCAAAGTCAATATCTTTCTCTTATCTGTATCCCTTAGCAATCAGTCTAGCTTTATTTTTGATGATAACACCATTCTCATAGAGTTTATTCCTATAAATTCACTTGGTTCCAATGATGTTATGTCCATGTGGTGTGGAAACCAGCTACCAGACTTTACATCTCTTGAACTGGTTCAGTTCTTCTTGCATAGCCACAATGCAAAATGGATTTATGTTGACATCTTCAAACCTCTTTGGTTCAACTTGAGATAGAAAGATTGAATACATAGCAATGTTGAGGCTTCTGCTCCTTGTTGTGACACCTTAGCTTGTATCTCTTATTATTTGATCTCTGGGATGATCCCTCAAATGTCTGACAGGTGCTGGCATTCTATCTTCAGCATTATGAACTTCAATGGTTGAATCTTGCTGGTCTTCACCTATGTCATGTGTATTTGGATCCTTCAGGGATGAGCACACCATCATCTTCCTCTTGAGCAGTAGGAGGAGTGTCATTGATGGTCAGTTTATCCATCTTTAATTCTACACTTGCAAATCTAGAGGAGCTTGGTAGCTCACTGTTAATCTTAGAAGATTCATCAAATACTACATTTATAGACTTTTCTACAACTAGATTCCTTAAGTTATAGACTCTATAGGCTTTGCTGTGGTTGTTATACCCAACAAAAATTCCCTCATATGATTTGTCAGCAAACTTAATCAAGTAAGACTTCCCATTATTCAGCACAAAGCACTTGCTTCCAAAGATTCTGAGATAGGCAAGATTTGGTTTTTTACCTTTCATAATCTCATAGGGAGTCTTCTTGTGATACTTGTTGATAGATGCTCTATTCAGGACATGACAAGCAATGTTTACTGCCTCAACTCAGAAGTAGGGCTAAGCATATTATTCAAAACTTGAAAATCGCTCGAAAATCGTTCGAAAATTGAGCCGAATCGGAATTGGTTAAAATTGATTCGACTCAATTTGACTCGAATCTAATTCGAGTTGATTTCGAGCCAGCCCTGAATCGCTCGAAATATAATTCGAATCAACTTGAATTAATTAAAAAAATTTATGTATTTATTAATATATTCTTATTTTAAGATTAAAAATAACAAAATTTAAACTTAAATAAAAAGAATGAATGCTTTAAGTGTTTCATTTCCTAAATTTATAGGTTGCCCAATTTTATTTTGAGCAAACTAGGAATAAAACGAAAAATTGCTAAATTTCGAGCCGACTTGATTCGATTTCGAGCCAACTCGATTCGATTTTGAGCCGACTCGATTCGATTTCAAGCCGACTCTATTCAATTTCGAGCTGACTCGGAATCGAGCCATTTCGAGTCGAGTCGACTCAACTCGAAATCAATTTCGATTTCAAGTCGATTTCGAGCCCAATTCGAGTTGAAAATTTCGATTTCGAGCCGAGCCAAAATCCCTCGAACTCGACTAGATATCAGCCTTACTCAGAAGTACTCTAGGAGAGAAGTGTCATTTAGTAAAGTCCTGCCAACCTCTATGAGTGTCCTATTTTTCCTCTCAACAATCCCATTTTACTGGGGTGTTCTTGGAGAAGAAATCTCCTGAAGAATACTTTGCTCTTCACAGAACCTTGTCATGCCTTCAGACTGAAATTCATTACCGTGGTCACTTCTGATTTTGATCGCAGAGATGTCCTTTTTATTCTGAACTTGCCTAACAAAGGTCATAAAGATGTCAAGGGTTTCAGAGTTTTTCTTAAGAAAGAAGATCCAAACAAATCTAGAATAGTCATCAACTATCATAAGAGTGCAGACTTTTCCTTCCTAAACTATGAACTGACATAGGATCAAACAAGTCCACATGCAAGAGGTACAAACACCTCTCAGAATCCTTGGCCCTAATGCTCTTAAAGTATGCATTTGTTTGCTTGCCCTTTTGGCATGCAAAATAAATGCCCTTTTTGGTGCATCTTAGATTGGGTTCATTTCTGACTAGTCCTTCACTGAAGAGCTTGCAGATGGTCTTGTAATTCAAGTGAGCAAGCTTCTTGTGCCACTACACATAATAGGAGACTTTCTCATTTGGAACTAGATACACAGGTGAGTCTGTACTTAAACATAAGAAGTTTAGACAATAAATATTTTCACTCCTAGTGTCCTGTCAAAATGACCTCTCGGTCACCTGACCTTTTGATCAGACACACATCCTTATGGAAGACAATGCCAAAGTTAATATCTCATAGTTGGCTTATGCTAATTAGAATGTGTTATAATCCTTCCGCATAAGCTACCTTTGTGATAGAGACTATACCATTGGTGAACATACCATAGCCCTTGGTAACTCCTCTGTCTGAACCTCCAAAGATCACTTTAGGTCCATTCCTCACTGGATTATAATCCTTAAGATGACTCCTTGTTCCAGTCATATGTCTAGAACATCCACTGTCCAAGTATCATATTGGTATTGTATGGGTACTTGTATTATCCTGCAAACATAGATTATTTTACCTTAGAAACTCAAAAGGGATTGGGTCCATGGTTCATGTTAGCCTGAAAATGACTATGTCTGCCTGCAGCAGCCCTGACAGGAAGACTCACCCTTGCCATTGGCATGCTTGGATTGCGCCAATAGTCTATGATAAAGTGACCCACTTTGCCACAACACAAACACTCATGAATGTTATATCTCCTCTTCTGAACAACCTTTGAAGTATGTAAACTATCAATAGTTATATATTCAGAGTGGAGAGTAGCAGCCTTCTTCCTATTTCTTTCAGCAAGTATTTGACTAAAAGTGAGTCTGCTAGTGGACGCACTTGGCTTATTCTGAGTAGCATCAACAGATGTCATCTTTGCAGGTGACATGGAGTTGATGGCATCAGAAATGGCTAGGTGAGGCTTATTAACTGACTTGCCCTTAGTCAATGTTTTTGCTGAGTTAATATAGGAATATGCCACAGCCTTATCCTTGAGTGTGGGAGCTGGAGCACCAAACACAAATGGTCCATGATGGGACATTTGGATTTCCTCATGGGGAACCTTCAATGCACTCAATCCCATGCTCTTTCTCCTTCCATTATAATATACACTTGTATTCTTACAAGAAGAGTTTCCATTCTTCTAATGACCATACATGTTGTCCTGGTCATACCTGTTAGAACGAAGAATTATCTTTTGAAAGGTGCTCTGAGGCACAACAGGAGCCTTGTCTTTACCTTTGGAATGGATAGCTCCAGAGTTCCACTTGAACCCCAAACCTCTCTTATCTTTTTGAGAGGTGAAAGAGTCAATCAGTGGCAAAACTATTTTGGGCTTAGAGAATTCAGCCACAAGCTTCCTCTCCTTGAGGAGCTTCCCTTCAAAATCCATGATGATCTTGTTCTTCTAGCTAATGGTGTCAATTTGAATGACTGAGATTGTCTTCAGCTGACTTACTTCCCTATTCATCTGGGCTAGCAAAAGTGCTGACTCATACTGCAGGGAGGTAGCTTGCTGAAGAGAGGCATTCACCTCAGCTTGTCTCTTGACAAGCGTTTTCCTCTTCTTTAGAGCTTCTAGAATTGTACCATACTTGTCAATCAATTGATTGTCATCATCATCATATTCTGATCTATCTTCCCCACTAGATGAAGTGGATGCTTCAGAGTCTGAGCCAGACTCATAGATAGAGGGAGAGTTAGGGATAACGTGTACCTCATCAACAACAGAAGTGTCCTGATTTTCTTTAATTATGGCCATGAGACTGTACTTATCATCCTCTTCAAGGTCACTGTCATCAGAGGACTGTAGAGCTCTTATGCCAATTAAGGCAGCTGGGTGATCAGCCTCTTCTTCAATAGACATGAGACCAATGTAGGCCTCTTCTTCCTCTGATTATGAAGACTCAGAATCACTGTCTGATAGGCTGGTCTTCTTCTTGGCCAAGAAGCTCTTTTCAGCCTTCTTATTCTTGTAATGCTTCTTGTATTCAAACATCTTGTGCTCCTTTCTCTTAATGGGACAGTAACAATGACATGTCCACTCCTATTACAATAGTAACAAACAACATTAGTCTTAATATGTTTGTTCTGCTTAGGTCATACTTTTCCCCAGAGGGGTCATTTCTGGACTTGTCCTTACTAGAATAGGGCTTTCTTGAAGCGAAGCTTGAAGAGCCCTTATTCTTCCACTATCTTCTCCTACTTAGCATTTTCTTGAACTATTTTGAGAACAAAGTCAGTTCTCCATCTGATAGTTCATTCCCTGAGGAGCTGGGATCTGAACCCTTAGACTCTACAGCTCTCCTTGATGGAGAAGGTGTCTTTTCCTTGCTCCTTCTTGTGGCTTCAACTCTGAAGGCCGCAACCTTCTCTTTGTTGAGAGTCCTAGCAGTATCTTCTTCTGCCCTTCTGGAGTTCAACTACATCTCATGAGACAATAGCTTCCCAAATAAATTTTGAGGCAATGCGTTGGCCAATTTCCAACCTCTCTAATGGCACAGATCTTAATATCGCATTCCTTGTTTAGGGATCTCAAGAACTTGTCATTTAGCTCATAGTTTGTGAACTGTCTGTCATAGGTGATTAGACTGTTCACTATCATGAAGAACTTCCCATAGCATTCATCTATGGAATCTTTTTTGCCTTGCTTGAAGGCCTCATATTGCTGATTCAGGAGGGATTTCCTATCATCCATGACCTCCTCTATCCCTTCCATATATACTATAAGAGAATCCTACATCTCTTTAACAATCTTACTGTAGACCAGTTCTGGAAAGTGGAGTCATCTATGCATTGAGAATGATGTTTTGAGCCCTTTTATCCATGGTTGCCAGAATAACTTCATCCTTGGTCATCTCAGTCTGGACATTAGCATCAATGACAGAGACCTTCATGGGAATGAAGGGTCTCTCTTGAACTAGTATGAATATCCTTGGGTATGAGGCTTCCATGAATAGCCTTACCCTTTCTTTCTAAATCCCAAAGTTCTCTTTCATGCAAATAGGAAGCTTCATGGAGCTTAACTCCTTGTGGTTCTCACCTTAAACCTATGGAGATAAACTTTAGCTACTCTTGGAGATCTGTTCAGACTATTAAGTCCTCTTTGAACAACCTCGCTTTGATACCACTTGAAAGTCTTTATTCAAGAGTAGATACACACCTAAAGGGGGTGAATGGGTTTTCAAGTTTTTTAAGCAACTTTTTAATGTGGTTGAGTTGTGAGTTAGATTATACCGATAGCTTTCAAGAACCATAACAACACACAAGATTTTATAGTGGTTCCCCTATCTAGGGTACATCCACTTCCCCATTCGCCTATCTTGTAGTGAGTTAGATTCGACTAACTCTTCCTTTATCTCAGCTCCTTAAGCTTACACCTCAGATTCCACGGGATCCTACACCTCAGAGTGAAGCACACTCCTACAACTCATAGTATAACAACTCCTACCTTAGGTTAAACAACCCTACACTCAGAGATATTAGATTTCCTACCTCAGATCTATACAGAGATCCTACCTCAGGCTAAACAACCCTACCTCAGATCCCAAACAGGATCCTACAACTCAGAGATTTAACTCCTACACTCAGCCTTGATATTGCAGGCCTACAAATCAGATAAACAGATGATCTTACAGATTTAGTAAGGGTCTGATGATGACTGACTCTAGAGAAATAGTTCTCTGAGCCTTCTTTCTGAACTAAGAAAACCTAATCTTATCTTCTTCTCAGCAAAAAGAATATTGATCTTCAGTGTTTCTGCTAGTGCTGAAAAGACAATCTGCAGAGCTCTGTTTCTTCAAGCCTTTGATGTAATAGTGTTGAGTGCAGTGGCCTTGAAGTTGAACAACATTTTAGAGTGCTCTACTTCTCCTTCTTTTCTTACAAAAAAAGAGTTTGCAGTTCTTGCTGTAGAAGACTTAATGATTTTTAGTTCTTGAATTTTCTTCAAAACAAGCAGCTTCTATCTGTATGTTACAGACCTTCTATAGATCCCAGTGTAACGGATTTACTACTGATGGAGAAGATGACAATCCAGAGAAAAATCCCCTTTTGATTTCTCTGTAAAGTCACTTTCATGTCTTGCGGTCCAACGACTCTTTTCTCTCTATGGGCTTGGTAACTACAAAGTAACTTTAGCTTTAATTTCTATACTAAAGGCATTATAACGACCATAGTTGAACCAACATGACAATGACATGGCTCCGCTCTAGGCGACATTGCTAGGCTGCAGCCCAAGCACCCCAACCCCTCACCATCCACATGTGGGTTGTTTGTTCCCACAACCTTCCTTTGATGAGGCAAACTCGATAGTCAAGCGCGCATCACGGGGACTTCCCAAGAGGTCAATCATCCCAGTACTACTCTAGCCCGAGCACGCTTAACTATGGAGTTTTTCCACTTCTCATCATAGTTAAGCGTGCACAGGCTGGAGTAGTACTGGGATGGGTGACCTCCTAGTAAGTACCCGTGATGCGCGCTTAACTATCGAGTTTGCCTCATCAAAGGGAGGATGTGGCCACCAACAACCCGCTTGTGGATGGAGAGGGGTTGGGGTGCTTGGGCTGTAGCCCGACAATTTTGCATAGAGCGAAGTCGTGATATTGTCACGTTGGATTGGCTAGGGTCGTTATAATAAAAAGTGTACTTTTTTGTAACGGCCCAGGCCCGACCTCTTACGAGGCTTTACTAGGACCCAACTGACACCGCTACAGGCTACAGCCCATACACCCCAATGCCTCTCTGGGCTGTTTCTCAGCAAAAAATGCGCAGTTTGCTGAGAAACATGCCAGAGAGGCGTTAGGGTGTACGGGTTGCAGACCTATAACAGTGCCAGTTGGGTCCTAGTAAAGCCTTGTAAGAGGTTGGGCCTGGACTGTTACAAAAAAGTGTACTTTTTGTGACGTCTCTGACCCTGCTCGCTCGTGTACTCTCATTTCCTCTGAGGAGACGCACAAGGTGTTCGTCTGGGCTACAACCCAAGCACTCCAACCCCTCTCTATCCAGACGGGTCGTTGGTGGCCACGACCTCTCTTTGATGAGTGAAACTCTCCGGTTAAGCAGATAGTAAAGAGACTTCCCAAAAGGTCACCCATCCTGGTACTACTCCAGCCCGAGCACTGCTCAATTTGTGATGAGAAGTTGGAAAACTCCATAGTTAAGTGTGCTCGGGCTTGAGTAGTAACGAGATGGGTGACCTCCTGGGAAGTCCCCGTGCTGTCTGCTTAACTGAAGAGTTTCGCTCATCAAAAGGAGGCTTTGGCAACCAACAACCTGCCTCAATGGAGAGGGGTTGGAGTGCTTGGGCTACAACCCAGACGGCTGCCTGGTGCGTCTCCTCGGTGGAAATGAGAGTATACGAGCAAGCAGGGCAACAGACATCACAGACATACAACGCCATTTGTCTTCTAGCGTGTAAGTTCTACAACATTTGAATTTTGGATGATGTCAGCATGACATGTTTGTGGACTTGGCAGTTTTCAGTCACAGGTATTGAGTGTAGTCCAGTGACTTAACACAAAAACACTTGGTAGAAAATCTATTTCTTGAGGCGTTGAGTGAGTTTTCATCACTCAGCACATTTGACTTGTACAACCTAACTGATAAGGCGTTGAGTGAGCCTTTATCACTCAACGCTTTTGGACTTGGTAGAATTTTCCTGTATGGAGGCTTTGAGTGAAGCTTCTACACTCAACACTTCCTGTCTCTACTGAATTCTTGATGAGGCGTTGAGTGATCCTTCTTCATTCAACGCTTCTATACTTAGGCAGTTTTCCTTTTGAGTAGGCATTGAGTGAACTGTCTTCTATCCTTAGACAGATTTCAATTCAGCAACGTCGATGCTTTGACTGCTGGATCTCCTGTTAACGTTTTTTGGCTCCTGGTGTTGAGTGAAGTGAACTCACTCAACACTTCTGTCCTTATCCAGTTTTTTGCTTTTCCAGTAACCTGTATTGAGTCCAACTAGCATTATGACCCTAATAACTTGTCTAATCAATGAATAATAGACAATCTGCATACAATGAACTTGAACATATATATCAGATACAAATATATGTATGCCATTGACCTGTGGGCCTTCTTCAAATCTAGGACATTGTGATCAATGGACCCAACACTAGGGTCTTGGTTTGCGATTTTGGAAAAGGAAGAGGGAGAGGTTTGAGCCTTTCCTTGGCCAAAGTCCCATACCATAAAGCCAAATGGGGCTGCTAGTTTTAGAAGCCCAATGGAGTAATGGGGAGTCCAAAATGAGCTAAGTTGATTGGCGTGTGAATTCCTCTTTTATAAAAATTCAAAAATTTATGCTTTTGAGGGAGTTTGACCAAAATCAACCCTAGGGTGGGACCCCCATATGGGTCAAGGTTAAAGTGGGTCCAAGTTATCGGGCAACGGGTCAATGTTGGGGTATTATAGTAATATTGGTGTGTGCACGCTTTTCAGTGTACAATAAAGCTTGATTTGAGCACTTTTTGACCACTCATCATCGGTATGACTTCAAATTGAAATGAAACAAGTTCCGTTGCACTTGTATCAACTATACGAGTCTATAGGAACTGATAGAACTCAAATCAAAGCTCATTTGCTCAACATCCAAATTCTACGTAGTCGTGACGCACTACGTGAAACAACCACATTCTATGTATGACTTCAGATTAAAATGAAGCGAGTCTCATTACACTCATATCGATTATATGAGTCTATAAGAACTGACTCAAATCAGAGTTCATAGGCTCAACATCTAAAATCGGGGCATCTCCTATCTTCTAAGGTCTTGGGTAGGGGTTCAGGTCACTTTTATTGAGTCTACTAGGGTTTTAGTGACCCAGTAAAAGTCTGGATATTACAATAACTATATGTACTAATACTGGATTAGTGTTAGTTCTCTCCAAACAAATTAGAATTTTTGAGTGAGAAATCGTTGAGTTATTCCAGAATGTCAAGGTATCTACAATGGGAAAGGTCTTCCGAACAAAGATTGCTGGACATCAGGTAAAGATTTTGGCTTGCACCCTAACAAATGGTCTCAAGCTCTTTAAAGTTTCAAAGGGAGAGGAAGAAGTTTATGTCAGTACCAATGATTCTGAACAATCCCTCGAGTGTTATGGGTACTCAGGGATACCTCTTGGAACCCTATATAGAAACAGATGACAACTCCGGGAAAATTAATAGCAAGCATAGTAGGAAAAGTTCTTATCAATAAGATAGGCTCACATGATAGAATCTCCAAGGAGATGTTTGAGATGATGACGAGAATCATCCTGAAGAAAAGATTGAATGGGGGAAAAGTCCAATTTGAGAAGATGAAGGATTCCCTGAAAAACCCTAATTTTGAGTGAAACCTTTCCTTATTTCTGTGCAACTCTGTAGAGGAATTGAAACTAAACCAATCCTTAAGAACAATAATTCATTACATCAAAAATATTGATCTCAAGGTTATGGCCAAGTGGGGTCAAGCCTTCCCCAAGGCTGGAGAAAGGTTGAAGGGAAGTAGTTCATGATCAAGGAAGGGGATTCATGATGAGATTGCTATAGAAATTGATCCAGAAATTACTGCATATATCGAGGGGGAGATAGTTCAAGGCCAAAATTGGGAACAAGGATTCGTACCAATGGATAAACCCATGGTTATTGATATTCCAACAACTTGGGTATATGCAACCACCATTCAAGGATGTGCTCCAGTTGAGGAGAAGACTCATGTTGAGGTCTCAGCCCAGGAGACTGTTAGAATTCTGGGAGGAATAGCTAAAGTTGAGGGGGGAGTCTCAAATTGAGCTCCCTACTTTAGAGGTTGGGGAAGACAACCGTGAAAGGATTTATAACCAAGAGAACCTAGAACTTTCTATAGTAATTGAAATAGTTACTGAAATGGAGGAGAATCTATACATAGAAATGGTTGTGTTTTTAAATGAGAAGGAAGAAGAAAGAGAATCTAGTCCACCAGATACTGAGTATGATGATTCACTTCCAGACACTGCATTAGACTTTATAAGAGAGGACAAGGAGAAAGAAACTGAATTGCCCAGCTCATCTGGTCCAACCACTCATGAAGAACCACCTAGTTCCATAATGGACTAAATGAGGTTGTTATTAGCTGAATAAAGAAGGGGTTTTGAGACTTATGTTGACAAAGCAACCAAGGAAGTGAAAGTAGAGCCGAAGGAAGAAGTAAATGTTATAAAGTAAAATGTTGACCATATCAATGCTTAGCTCAACAACTGAATTGTTAGAGCAAGATGTGTGGTGGAGCAAAATGATAAATTGCTAAAATCCATGGATACCAGGAGAAAAAGCTCTACATAAGACATTTAAGACATAAGGAACTACTTAGGGACTATGGACGAAACACATGAAAGTGGTGTGGTGGAGGTCTTTGTCAGATCTTAGAGGTGAGAACTAACATCCTTGCTTTTCACCATCAGGTCACTGACATACACTTCCAAGTTTCTTCCCTTCTGCTCTCAAAAAATTTAGTCCATCATTCTCTGGTATATTGCTCCTGCGTTCCTCAGCCCGAAAGACATCATCTTGTAGCAGTAGCACATGTTGCTTGTGATAAAGGAGAAATCTTTGACATCAGGAGAGTGCATGCAAATCAGATGGTAACCTTAAAATGCATCTAAAAACTCATTATAAGAAAATTAATGGATGAGTCAATCAGCGCGTCGATTTGGGGGCAACAGATAACAATTCTTAGGACATGCTTTATTTAACAAAGTAAAATCAATGACATCCTCCACCTCCCATCATTTTTTTTACCATTACTATATTGGGGACCCAGCCTGGACATTGGATCTCCAATACAAACCCTGTCTCGAGTAGCTTGCACACCTCCTCCCGGATGGGCTCGACCAGCTTGTCAGCTATAACTCTCCTCTTCTGGCAGATGGGGCAGACGCCTGGGTCAAGATTGAGGCGATGACATACCATATCTATCTCAATACCCGCCATGTCCATCGCGCTCCGAGTAAAGATATTCACAGTCTGCTGGATGTAAGGGTAGATACTCTCCTAGTCCTCCGAGCTCAATCCATCGTTGATTCACACCTTATCTGTTCCTCCACTCTGGGTGAGGACCTCCTTCTCCAACACCTCCTCCACTGGCTCCAACCTAGCCCGATCCTCCATCACCTTGTCCATCTCTTCAGCCTCCTCCTTCCAGGAAATTGTGTTGATAGCCATCACGTAGCACTATCTCGCCATCTTGGGATCTCCCCAGAATCTGACCTAAACTCCTCTGAAATTGAACTTCAAATAGTGGTGGAAAAAAGAGGGGATGCACCAGAATGGTCTAATGAGGGCCTATCCTAAAATGGCATTATAACTACTCAGAGCGTCAAAGATGACAAATTGACAGTTCTTATACTGTCCCCAAAGGTCATGTGGAGCCAAACTCATCCCTCCACCTCTTTCCCCTCTCCTGAGAACCCGAATAATGGTCCATCTGAGGCTAGTACCCTCCTGGCATCCACCTTCAATTCGTTGAAGGCCTTCTTAAAGATCACCTTCACCGAGCTTCCGTTATCAACCAGGATCCTTGGGACCATGAAATTATTGATGGCTACCTTGATTACCAACGTGTCGCAGAATAAATCCTCATGTTCTGGCATGTCCATTGACAAGAAGGTTGTACAACCCCAATTTAGCGACCCTAGTCCAGATTGTGCCCAACCACAACAGTGTGAGTCCATTAGGAAAAATTGGGTTAGGCGAGACGACTTCGACGACTGCGAGGAAACTCAACTGTTAGTTACCAGCTCACTAAGTGAGCCCCTTGTGCAAGAACCATCGCGAGTTGGGCATGCGGGTGAGACAACACTGCCTTCTTCATGAACTCGCCTAGGAAAGGAGAGCCAGTTCGCTGTTTCATCTACTCACACCTCAACCTTGTCTGCCCATATCCATCTCAAACAACAGGATTATGTTGTACGCAGACCAATCAGGGGCGGCAAAATCAAAAACCAAAAAACGGAGGCCACTATCCGCACGCCATAAAAGACGAATTTTTCCTTAGTTTGGGGTTTACCTATAAATAAATCCTCAAAGAACCTTATAGAGGTAGACCCAGCCTCCTAGAGCTCGTGAATTTTGGAGAGTTTTTGCTCCGTGCCATCCAAGGTGTCAAGCTCGGCCTTTGACTTGGGGGGAAGATGGGACACGCGCTTCCAGTGAGTAGTGGGACCTCCATGCTGCAGCTCACCGGGTCTGTGAGTAAGCAACCACCTCAAATTAATGAAGGCTAAATCCTGGCTCGAACTAACCTATCTTGAGCACCCGACGACGGGCCAAGTAACTTGAACTGTCCCTCCAGTCCAAACTCTGTTGAACCGGTATCCGGGTTTCAAAATTTTTGGTATGGTGAGCGTAGACTGGCAGTTCTTGAAGAAAATACTTGTTTGACGGAGCCATGGTAGGATAGGGAGAGCAAGGTGATAGCCTGGGGAACTTGCACCCTTCTGGCAAGTTTGTGATGCATGGTCAGTTTGCTGAGCTCGCTGGGATAATGAAGTCCATGGAGAAGATGGTGTCAAGTTTGCTTGCACAACACGGTGACGCGACAACTTCAACTTAAGATGATGCCTTGCAGGGTGAGGCGAACCAGGTGAAGCGACCTGGCAAGGAGTTAATGTCTAGATAGTGATGACCAGATAATGCGGTCAAGGGTCCTCTTTGAGAGCCCCACAACAACTCGCGACGCGGAGGAGGAGCATGGTCAAGCTCGCCCCGGTCACCAGCTCGCACCAGTAAGTCCGTTCTGCAAGTTGGTACTGATGTCGTCGGTTCCGGCCGGGTTTGTGGAGCCGCCCATGAATTTTTATGCTAGAAGAGATGACCCCCCTACAACACCTACAATGGTTCGAAGACATGGTATCAATTCGGCTGATGTCTAACCCTTTCAAATGTCGGTTGTTCGTCATTACATTCAGGGGAAAGCATGGGATTGGTTTCATCAGTTACTGATAGGCTCAATCTACAGTTTCGAAAACCTCAGCCGGGGATTTCTCCTCTATTTCTCTACATCAAAGAAGAGGAAGAAGTAGGCAGAGACAATCTTCCTTATTAAGCTGGGACCGTAGGAGCCGCTGGATTCGTATGTGGACTATTTCCAAGAAAAAAATCCTCCATGCCCAAGAGGTGCCCGGACACACTCTGATGATTGCCTTTACCTTGGGCCTGCAAGGTGGGCTATTCGAGATAGAGCTCAAGTGGATTCCCCCGATATCATTCGAGGACTTGATCGAACGAGTGGCATGGTACATCGAATGAGAATCTTCAAGCAAAGGGTTCGTGTCCAAGCTGGCAAAGCTGACAGGAGAAGAGGTAGACGCAACGGAAGGAGGAAGAAGAGCTAAGAAAAAGGAAGAGCCAAGGAAGCGAGAAGAGCGAAGGATGCGGGAGGATGGAGAGAAAAGGGACATGGAGAGAAGATTCCAAGGGCCTCCTATCGGGAAACTATAGAGGATGGTCGGGGGAGGATACCACGGGAGTTTAGGGAGAAGGTTCTCACTTGAGAGAAGGGGGCAGTGATACTTACCTGAGAGGCGGCAAGGGTAATGAGGGATATACCAAGTGCCCCGGCAGGAGGCATACCCGGTCGAAAGAGGGAGAGGATGAGGAGAAAGACATCAGTAGTAGAGGAGAGGGGAGATCTTAGGGTGGTCCTTTATTGCAACTTTCATCAGTACGCGGGCCACGCTACCGCAAATTGCCCCCTCAAGTGAGATTGAAGTCCTTAAACTGTGATGTTGTCATAGACCGGGTCCCTGCGCAAGATCCTCTCCCGCATACCATCTACTTGCCCCCTCGAGTGAGATTCAAGTCCTCGAGCTGTGATGTTGTCGTAGACTGGGTCCCTATGCGATCTCCTCTCCCACATACCGGCTACTTTCCTCCTTGAGTGAGATTCAAGTCCTCGAGCTGTGATGTTATCGTAGACCGGGTTCCTGAGCAAGCTCCTCTCCCACATACCAGCTACTTGCCCCCTCAAATGATATTCAAGTGCTTGAGACCAAGTCCCTGCGCAAGCTCCGCTCCCGCATACCGGCTACTTGCCCCCTCGAGTGAGATTCAAGTCCTCGAGCTATGATGTTGACGTACATTGGGTCCCTGCACGAGCTCCTCTCCCGCATACTGGCTACTTACCCACTCAAGTGAGATTCAAGTCTTCGAGCTGTAATATTATCGTAGACCGGTTTACTGCGCGAGCTCCACTCGCGCATACTGGTTATTATCCCCCTCAAGTGAGATTCCAGTCCTCTAACTGTGATGTTGTTGTAAACCGAGTCCTTGTGCGAGCTCCTCTCCCGCATATAGTCTACTTTCCCCCTTGAGTGAGATGCATATAGTCTACTTTCCCCCTTGAGTGAGATTCAAGTTATTGAGCTGTGATGTTGTCGTAGACCGGGTTCTTGCACGAGCTCCTCTCCCGTATACCATCTACTTGCTCCATCGAGTGAGATTCAAGTCCTCGAGCTATAATGTTGTCGTACATCGTGTCCATGCACGAGCTCCTCTCCCGCATACTGGCTACTTACCCCCACGAGTGAGATTCAAATCCTTGAGTTGTGATGTTGTCGTAGACCGGGTTCCTACGCGAGCTCCTCTCCTCCATACCGACTACATGCCCAGTCTAGTGGGATTCAAGTCCTCAAGCTATGATGTTGTCGTAGACCGGGTCCCTACATGTTCTCCTCTCCAGCATACTGGCTTCTTTCCCTCTCGAGTGATATTCAAGTCCTCGAGCTGTGATGTTGCCATAGATCGGGTCCCTGTGCAAGCTCCTCTCCCGCATACTGGCTACTTGTCCCCTCAATTGGAACCAAGTTCCCGAAGCTATGATAATGACGTGGTATGGGACCATGTGTAAAATCTCTTACATGATAGATGTTGACCCCCTCGAGCAGAGCTTCCCACCTCCTAGGGTCACAAGGTTCGAAGGTAGGGTAAGGAAATGGTATAATACCTAAGGGCCCACTGAACTCTCCTTGCCGATCGAGGTAAAAGTAATGGACCATGTGGAGCAGGGAAGATATGGCTCCAAGCAGCGAGGCGAGATGGCGCGCGATCTAAGACTTAGTCGCGTGGAAAAAATGAAGCCCTGTATGAAAAGTCAATGTCGCGAGTTCAGCATGAGGGTTAGAATAACACTAACTACTAGCGCACAAGTAGGAAAGAACGGAAACTAAGAATAAAAGAAGCAGGGATAGAAAAACCAAACACAAATGAAAATATATATACATAGAAGCGCAAGAAAACTTGCGCGGGCTAGAATGTTTGGATTAACATATAAAAAACTAAAAAGGGTACAATGTAGGAATCATTCTCTCATTTCGTCAACATGCGGGATCGCGGAGGGTGAATTCTTCGGGGAGGAAAGAGTTATGGGATCAGCGAATCCGAAGTGAGTGCGAGGCCCGCTGCATTAAAGCTGCCTCGCAACCAAAAACACTTCACGGTGAGTTGGGTTGTGGCCATGGCTAAGTCACGACAGACTCCGGCCTCCGCGATTGTGGAACCAGGCGCAGTGGCGTCAGCATGCCTCTCTTTTGCTTAACGATGACACTTTGACAGGTTCAAATTTACCTCAGCGAGGCGGTTGGCGAAGTAGTCACTTTGAGAACGGGCTTCTCTGAGCTCCTCTTCCACCTTGGAATTCTCTTTCGTCCACGCGAGCTCGGTAGCCTGCAAAGAAGTACCAGCTTGATTAAAAGATTAACTCACAAGATTAGAAGTGGGAGTCATGCCTTGCTTGGAACCTGTGAAGTGGAGCAGCGAGCAGTTGCAAGCTAAGCCTTAGCTCTGGCTAGTTCCTATTACATGGTGTCCAGCGTGGTCCTCGTATCCCACAGCTCGGCCTTTGTTGTGGAAAGTTCCTGAGTGGTGACATCTAGCATGGTCAATGTATTCCCCAGCTTGCGGCCCGTGCTGAGGGCATGCCTTGCCATCTGGTGGAATAGCTTGGCAGCATGTAGGATGGCATGACTCCCACGATTTGTCAGCTCGTAGATGGGGGTTCCCTCCAGCATTGTCGCGTACTCTCGACTGTAGAGGCAGAATAGGAGGCTGAACGTGTCGTCGTCGACATCCTCGTCCTCCATCCAGAAGGGAAGTTGCGAGCTCGGGCTGACCCTGTGCTCTCCCTCATACCATTCTAGGAGGGTGGCGCCCTCCAAATCTTTAGCACGCATTCCCAACCCAAAGTTAGCATGGGCTCAAGGGGCTTCCTCCGACGCCTTACCTCTGGTCGGAGCCTTCGGGTCTTCCTCAGGATGTAGTTTGGGAGCATTGACTAGCAGCTTCTCGGTAGGGGTGGAACCTTCCTCGCTAATCTTGAGCCTCTTTGTCTTAGGCTCGCCAGATGAGGCATCAGTTACGGGCGCCTTGCCCTTGTCTCTTGAGGCATTGAGGTGACAATGGGCAGCCTTGGGATCATCTTGGCATCCAGCGAGGTGAGCTCCCGGTTGGGTAGCTTCCTGCCGACCACACATGGCAGGTTTAGAGGAAGTGTTCACAGACTTGTGAAAAGTGTGTCAAATAAACACAAGTGAGGCGAGGCCATATAGCGGAGTAGTAGATGGCGAAATACCTGTCCTAGGCATGATGTAGATGAGTTGGTCCTGGAGGCTCCTCAGGTACAGAACGTCGAGGTTTTTGCCCTTCAACATCTCGTAGAGTGCGAGGTGTCACCTGCCACCTTAGGGGGTTTGTACGCATTCTCGCTCCGCTAAACGGGCGCCATTGGCAGCGACCCGAACGCGCCTAGCAAAAATACGAACTTATGATCCAGTGATGAACCTTATTCAGCGTCTCCACCAATCTAATGCTGGCGCTGGAGAAGAAGATGACGCCATTGCTGGTTGCCTTCAGGTTGAGGATGTAACACGCGAAGCTGACAAGGGCGATGATGTCATTGGAGTTGACCTGTGCGGGAACCAATCCGAAGTACTTGATAACCTGAACCACCTTGGGCCAAAGGGGAAGTCATAATCCCGCCTCAAAGTGGGCGAGGGGGAAGGCGAGCTCGTCTTCAAAAAAGCAGTTGATACCCTTGTTCGGTAGAGGTTGATTTGCTGAGAAACCCACAGGGAGGTACTTCACTTTAAAGAACTCGAGCTCTTCTGACGTTGTTTTAGGCTTAGGAAAGTAATGATGGGGGAAGTTGGCGATGCAATGAGCGCGACTCTCCTTGCCTTTCACGCGAACTATATCTAGGAGCGAGGCGAGTAGGAGCTCTGAGAAAGTGATGAAATTCGGGGAGTCGAAAGGGAAGTAAACGTATTGCCCCCCCCCCACACCTATTTATAAGTTTTCCCAACCAAAAAAGCTAGCCCCACGAGATCACGAGCTCCCAACGTCCCTCGCAAGTTGCATGCTCACCAACCTCGGACTCCCGTCGCACCCAACATCGACAAAGTAACCATGTAAAAATGACAAAAAACAAAAGAACGTGCCAACAAAACGATTTTGTATTATACTTGTCGTATACAAAAAACATCCTTTACTTGACAATCCTGCGCGAGCACAAAAGTCTAAGTGCTACAAATAGTTAACACATCTTTATGCGAGTACAAAATGAAAAGATAGACACGTCCCCTAAGGGGGAATTGGCACGCCTCAGCCCCTCAAGTGCGGACGGGTGGGATGATAAGTCATCCAAGTAATACCTCAGTCTTTGCGGAGGTGTTCTTGAGCTTGCTGAAGAAGATTTTCCCCTATGCGATTATGTTTATCCAACATATTCACCTCGCCAACTGTGCTCGCGAACTGACTAAATTTGTACAAATGATCCTCGGTGGCGTTCTGACGAGTCTCCAGCCCGTATATCTACTCTTCAACATCAAACATCCTTAGGAAGATACCGTCATTGCCATCCAGCTATGCGTTGAAATTCTCTAGCGATTCTACGTGGCCCCGAACCTCATCTAGCCCCTGCTTAACCTCCCGATGGGCTACGGTGGTGAGGGACAAGTCATGTGCCGCGAGCACCCTAAGCAAGCAAGCGTTGAAGAAATTGTTGTCCACCCGCGGGTCGACTATCAGTTCACAGAGTAGGCTGGATACCATGGGTGGAGTCAGCTCGAGGGTAATGCCAGCGATGAAATATCATAGAAAGGAAAGAATGAGAAGGAGTCCAGCAATGAAACGGGGGTATCTAGGAGTTACCGTGAGGTGAGGCGGTATTACCCTCATCGAGGCAGGGAGGCCTCATCATCAAATATTTCCCACCAGTATGGGGCCGACTCGACTCGCCCGCCTCTAGGTAGCAAGGGGAGACTATGATTTCTATGCTGACCACTAAGGGTGGGGTCACCTGACTGCCAGGATGTACGTGGTCGGCATGGTGCTCTGCGGTGGTGTCATCGACCGAATGTCAGAACGAGTGTGCAGTTGAAGAAGGGGGGTTGCTCGTAGGCTCCCCTTATGATCGGAGGGGAGAAAGACTGTCTCCTGGTGCATGCAGGCAAGATCACTTTTCCCTCTGGATAATTTGATCTTCGTCGTCCCAATACCATCACCGTCCGTCGAGGTCCCTAGGGCCACCACAACGGTGGCATTGTCACCGACTTAGGGAATCATAAAATGGCATAATCAAAATCTCCCTCTGATACCAGGTGTGGTGTATCAGTAAGTATCTCTCAGAAGTCGAAGAGCAGAACTTAAGAGCGGAAGTGAAAGAGAAACAGTAACTCAAGAGTATCTGAGAAGCACTTAGAGAAACTTTCTCAATTTCTATTTCTCGATATCTATTACATTAGAAGTGGTTCCCTTATATAGGCCTCTTGTCATCATATGGCTACAATATCGCACAATAATTTCCATCAACTGGCTATCATAATTATTTCATTGACACGTCTACCTCTTTATTTCTTGAAGGAGAAGTTTAACATCTGCTTTATCTGTTGCATAGTGTTGAATAGTTGCAGCATAGTGTTGACATAGTATTTATTTTGTTGGAGCATCTTGGCATAGTGTTGGAATAGTTGTTATTTTGTTGGACAGTCTCCGAATAGTGATGGCACTGTGTTGTAATAGTAATTGCTTAGTATGAGCATCTCGACATAGTGTTTTTATTGGACTTTGAATGCAAAAGTTGATCATATTCCCTTCTTCTGATGCGTAGTCGGATGTATTTATTCCATCTAGTCTTCCTTTGTCTGAGCTTCTCCATAATTTTGAGCTTTTATTCCTACTCTTCCCAAATTTAGTGTCTCCAAATATTCTTTTGTTACCCGTATTTTTTTTTCATACTATCTTGTTCGCTGGCGAGAAAATCGCACAAAAGGATGTTGTCCATTTTCTTGACATATTTTGTAGAGAGACACGAGTCCCAAAGTTCTTCAAAAAATTCTGTTGCAGCAAAAAACCGTTCTTCTTCTTCACAGAATTCTTTCTTAGAAAATACAGTCTTTTGGTGTGTTGGCGCTTCTTTTACCGGGTGTAGTTTCCAAATTTGAGCAGAGGGAAATTGTTTAAAGTATTGACGCTCTTCCCATACAGACCATATTTTGAATAGAAAAATATTCTGATATAAGCTTTCATATTGCATGACTGCCTGGAAGCAAATTGATGGTAGACTATTTTTGAAATCCATTGATGTGTTTGTATTTAGGTATATTTCGTGTACGAGGCGGACTTTAATGGCGGCGTCTAGCTCCATGGTATGGCTGAACAGAGAACATATTCTGATCCAATCATTTTTGTTGAATATAATAAAATTGCTTGGTTCACATAGT
The DNA here is from genome assembly GCA_039513925.1 of Platanthera zijinensis. Taxonomy (NCBI): domain Eukaryota; kingdom Viridiplantae; phylum Streptophyta; class Magnoliopsida; order Asparagales; family Orchidaceae; genus Platanthera; species Platanthera zijinensis. The sequence goes on along the minus strand of CM077087.1, from coordinate 46,905,577 downwards.
AGTGTTTCCACTTCTGTGTCTTCAAGAACTTTTAGAAATTCAAGGAGTTCTCATTCCTCAATAAGTTTTTGATTATACATTTCCAAAATTTTATGGAAAGTAACTTCAGATTCAAGTAATTTGAACTTTTAATTCTCAAATTTAAAGAATTTGGTTAATTCTAAAAAATCTGAAATGCCTAACTTAATCAGATCTGCAGTTTCAATAGTAGAAAAAAATTCCAAACAACTTTTGTTGTTCGGTTGCTTTTCTGTTGAACATGTTCCCTATCCTTTTGGACATTGCTTCAGACTGAGTGGGCGAGAAAAATTGGGACATCCTTTCAACAAGCCCTTTAGCAGTATGATAGCTTTTTTGTATCGCAGTGTTTTGCTGATCCTTGGCTAGATATGCCTTTTCAAGCATACTTAAATGAAAATTTGTTGTTCAGGAATCACCGATTTGTATAGATTTATACAAATTATTGAATAAAACGTAGTCATTTGGGACCGTTTCTTTTAATGGTATATTATACCAGTCCCTGATTATTGCTTTCGCAAATGTTTTTGGCAGGCCGTTAGGCCTTTGCGAGGTTTGTAATGTATACGGTTTTGCCATTACTGGAAGCCAAATATGCATATTTGCTCCTGTTGGAGATTCAAGGTTAATTCATGTGGGAATTCGTTATTGCGTTTCTCTAGGGGGAGAATTACAAATGGTCATATTTCGGACCGATGAGTCATATATTCTGATGGGAATATTTGTTTTAGTATTTTTGGTAGGAAATTTGGTAAAGATATGGTCTCTATTTTCTTCAGTGGAAGATGTTTCTGATGCCTTTCCTCTTTTGGAGGTGACAGTTTCCCAGTCATTAGTTCCTTTTTTAAGCTCTATTGCTTTTTTGAGACGTTCATTTGTTTGTTAAGATCGGTTCCTGACATGATCTAGAAAATAAATCAGTAGCAAAGTTGGTGTAGCCGGGAATATATTTGACAACATAAACAAAAGTTTTTAAATACATTGCAATTCGAATTTTTCTTAGATTAGACTCGGAATCATTAGTTGTTAATTTTTTTAGAAATTGAGAGACAGTTTTGTTGTTAGTTTAAATAATAAAGTGTCTGTCCAGAAGATAGACTTTAAGACTTTTTATTGCTAATTTAATAGCTAGAAGTTCCTTATCGTATGTAAAGTATTTTTGTTCAGTCTTTCCGAATTTTCCTGATGAATAAGCTACAATTTCAATATCTTAAGTGGGTATTTTTGCAATTATGATTCCTGCCCAAAAATATTCAGATGCATCTGTTTGTAAAATAATTTGATCTTGTGTGGATGGATGGTAGAGGATTTTTTGATCGATTACTAATTTGTTTATTTGTTGTATTTACTCTCATTCTACGTCGTTTAGAGTGATTAAAATTTTATCGGTGTTCCATCGTCGAGGTTGTTCACCATTTTCAAGCTTATATTTTTCTTGAAATTCAAAAAGTTTGATTTGTAAACCTTTTACTCTATTCGAGAGATTTGGAATGAACTTGCGCCCATAATTTAAAAGTCCGTGAAAACCTTGGAGTTCTTTTAAGGTTCGGAGATTATCTGGGAAATATTTTATTTTTGAATAAATATATTGTTGTAATTCAATTCGTCCATTTTAATGTATTTTCCGAGAAAATCAATTTCAGATTTGCATAACTCAATTTTTTTGGACTAAGAATTATACTATTATCGAGTAATATTTGTATAACTTGTAAAAGATGTTGTTTGCGTTCTTCTAACGAAACAGAAAAGACTAATATATCGTCGAAATAAATGACCACAAACGTTAAATGCCCAAAGATGGTATTCATCCATTTTTGGAAAATTTATGGGGCATTTTTTAGACCGAAAGGCATTACTAATCATTCAAAGTGTCCCTGCGGACAACTAAATGCGGTTAATTCTATTGAGTTTTTGTCCCCTAATTTGATTTGCCAAAGTCCAGATATTGCATCAAACTTGCTAAAATATTTTGCCCCTTGTACTTGTGTTATGAGGGTTTAGGCTGACTGTATGAAATAACCATCAAACTTAGTATAACTATTTAGTTTACGATAATTGATGACCATCCTAGCTTTTCCTCATTTTTGTTTAGCGTGATTTCGTATAAGAAAGGCAGGAGAACTATGCGAACATGAGCTTTTTTGAATTGGATTTAAATTTAATAGTTCGGTAATTTGTTTGGAAAATTCTGTTTTATCAGTGGGAGAAACCATTATACTATTAATACGGACATTTGTGTTTTTATATTGATCTAAGAGTTCGGTCTTACAATATCGTGATGTTTTATTAAAGCTTTTTAAAGGATTATTATCGTATAAGCGTTCGAGCATACTATGGATTAGTTGTTAAAATTTTGAGTGTTGATGTATCGGGTATGTATATATTTTTGATAAAATGGACTGACTTTGTATTGCGTCAATTAATATGACATCATTAGTTTTGAACTGTGTTGGCGTATAGTTGTGGGCAATTTGAATAGGAAAGTGTATTCGAGAAAAAACATGTCTATTTATTTCAATAAAAGAACCATTGAAAGGAGTGAATTTATAGAGATTGTTCATGCCTAGTATGCAATCTTGCTCTAGGCCAGGTGAGAGAATAACAATATTTTTCGTCCCCCCCAGGGTTTTTCGTAAGTTTTTTTAATGTTCTAAGTTCCGCTGGATCCGCTCTTTGTGGGATGTTTTAATTTTTTTGCCATGTAGAAAGCGTTGTTTTAAATCTTTTTTTCCTACTCAAAAATTTGCATTTTTTCATTTATTTTTGGCTACGCTTTATGGTAGAAAATGAATTAAAGTTGTGTTATCTATCTATGAAGCGGTCGAATAAGCCTTTGGTATGAGTTTGCCGCTTAACCCAACCAGAAATCTAAGGATTGGGGTCCGGCGTCCAACCGTAGAGAACAGGGTCAAAACCGAAATTTAAATGATAAACGTTGTAATTCTCCAGTTACAGCCGTAAATTTTTCAAGGGAAAATTAGTTTTAAAACATAATTTACTTCTACAACGCAAATTAATTATTTTTCCCGTATCGACGGATCTATTACACGACCATGCAAAATATTGGTGGATCGCCAATAATTTCGATAGAAGACAACTACTGTTGTCCTTATAATCTAGCATACTCAGAATATGATCATAATATCCATCTTCCAACAAATGGAACAAAAAAAATTCGAATGCTCAAAATAGCATATTCAATTTTATAATTAACAAATTACAAACAATAAGTTTAGATTTGCACAAATTTACACTTCACCTAAAAAAACAATCAATATCCGAACTCAAACCAACTGAAAAACGTAAACTTCATTAGCTAAATAATATTAATATGATAAAATATAGTTCCTCGAAAAAAAATTGATGTTACAGACATAAATCATATATATTATGATGCTTTCCTTGAATTAAAACAAAAGTAACTTAGCGGCGAAATAGATTGCACCAAACTCTATGACTGCTATCACAAACATCAACACGCCATAATTTTTATAAATTTCAGGACTTTGAAAACAATTCAAAACCTTCTTCAGATTCTGACACACAAAATTATAACACCAGATAATTACAAAATTTATGTTGAAATCGGTGAAGTAATTTCAAATGATAGTAGCACATCTAGAAAACATGAACGAACAAAGGTTAAGGAGGAAACTTTCGATCCAAAGTTATTTAGATATGCTAAACGTCTAGAATGGATGAATTATCATAATTACCAACATCATCGTAATAAAATACCAACACATAATTCACATAACAATCTAGAGAGTTTTTTTAATATTGATAATATCCCATATAGAGAGTTAAAAAATACATGACTGAATGGACCCAACACATAAATGGTACCATTCAAATTCTTCTAAAAGAGCTAAGTCAGGAAGATTTCCTATTATATGCCACTAGCCTCTGAGAAGGGTTTGCTCTGGCTTGGCTAAAAAAACTTTGATAGCATGCATCATAAAGAAGTTAAAAATATTAAATTTGCTACAATAAAAGAAAATATTATTAATAGATTGATGTCCATTTTATACGTTGATTTAACAGGAGAAAGTATCACTGACATACGTAATATAGAAGCACTACTATTAAAAATGCAACTATGTGACATTTGTCTGCTAGAAGAATTTGCTGCTACATATATTGGCTATATATTCGAACTAAATGATGTTGAAAAAAAAATTTGGATAAAAAACTTTTTTCAAAAAATACCAGCACCGTGGAACGCCCTAATCAAAGAAAAATATAATAAACTTCATAATACCGACACAGATTGTTCTCATAATACTGGATTTCTCAAAAAATCTTGTATGGACACAATAAAGGGTTATTGCGAGCAAGTAAAAGCTTTGAAACAAATAAAAGACCAGATCGCCTTCTCAAAATTAGGATAAAGTTGATGTAATAAATACGATGAAGATACTAATTTATATTATGGATGCACATCTGGGTACCAACCACATCAACGAGCACGATATAAAATAACTCGAAAAAAATGGAATTCAGATTTTAAGCAAAAATATAAAAATGATAATAATTTTCAAAAATGAAAATTTATACAACAAAAATATAAAAAGAATTGTAAATGCTTTAAATGCCAACAAGATGGTCATTATGCAAATGAATGCACCGCCACAATTAAAAAGATATTTATCTCAAACCTTCAAGATTATGTCATTAATACTTACAGTATAAAGGACATTCCAAGGGACGAATCATTGATATACGAATTAGAATCTATATACTTTGATATGGACAAAAATGTTGAAAAATTAAACATAAATATGATCACTTTAAATCAAACATTAAATATCATTCAAATCGAATTAACATCACCATACGCATTATATCAGCAGAAAGAAGATATAACTTCACCAGGATACACGTTGTTTGTTACTACTGATATTACCATTGCGCGATATCATACGCACAAAATACCTCTCGATCTCAAAATTACCATTCCCCTTAGATATTTCGGTCTTATCACAAATACACCCACTATTGCAAAAAAATAATTAATAATTACAAGTGCGATAATTTGCCCCTCCGACAACCAATCTATTTTCATCATCGTTAAAAATATGGCAATCAGCGATATTCAAATCGAATAAGGTGATCGCATCACATTACTAATAATCCTTAAATACGAAGATTTACCTATGATAAAGAAAAATGTCATAAACGAGACAGACGAACGCTCTCCAAAAAAGAGCAGATATAATTCTCACTACTTAGAATCGTCATCTTTTAATATCTTAATGAACACTTGTAAAGAAATTACCAATAATACTTTTTCCGATAGTATTGGAGAAGAATATACTATAACAGATGAAGACGTAGAGCGCCTAAAGGCGGTCATACCAAAAACACATAAAAACAAACTCTATAAAGTAAATAATTGGAAATCACGATTTTTGAATAAAAATGTATACATCTTCGAACATCTGTAAGGAAATATAGAACTTAAAGAAGGAGAAAACTTTAATTCAATTCAACTTTTAGATATAAATAAATTAAATAATTTAAAAAATGATATCCGGATAAAATCTACCTACATATAGGAAGAATTCAGATAAAAATAACTGGATTATTTTGATCTAGAATTAATAGCCCAATTTTAGTTGTCTGCCGCGATGAACGCATTATTGATCCCCTAAATAGCCTTTTAGGAGGTGCAAAATCAATTCTCGGGAATATAGTTTTTGGAGTAAATATACACCCAGACTACTGTGTAATCCTCCACGATCAAAATATAACGAAATCGATTACGTTATCATTAAATATAAAAAATGTCTCCATGATAACTGGATCAAAGGTTCTTGGGATCCAATGTGAACATTGTATAGCCTTAAATGATACGACAACATTCAATTCTATTACACCAAAAGACTCGATAACGTTATATGAGGTTGGTATTGGAAAAACAATACAACCTCGTATCCTTAATTTCAATCATTTCCAAAATGATACAGATTTTCAAGTTTTTATTAAAGACCTGCCGCGACAAATAACAATGCTAGAAGAAATTTTTATCGCTACAGGAAATTCTATTATAACTATGTATCAACAAAAGAATGAAGACACTTCTGCAAATTCCAATTTTTTGCGAAGCAATTTTTTGCATTTTACGAATCTTGTCCATACTAACACTAGTTTTGCTATTACTAGCTCAGAAGACCAGGATAATATTCAAGTTGAAGAACGAACCATTAAATTCATAGAAAAACTCGGTGAAATGGATAAAACAAATATCCATCCCCTATCAGGGAATTTGAGGGTAAAAGTACCAATTTCACAAATATGCTACGACACATTGGTCGCATAAAAACAATTAGACTCAATCAGTCTCATCAACCCTATTGGTTGAAATATGTTCGTATTACGACCCAATCGGTCTCACAACCCTACTGGTTGAAATATATTTGTTTAAATTCATTATGACCCAACAGGTCAAAACAACCATACTAGTTGTCTTAATACCCAATTGGTATTTATATACAGGCTATGGATAAAACAAGGATAAAACATTCAAACAGGAGCTTGCTGCAAGCAACTATATCAGACACTTCTGATAAATGTTCATATCAAATGACTTTATCGGACACCTCTGATGAAAGGGTTACCACCCAAATTGGCCCAACAACACATACAGCGAAAGCCTTCAAGCTCTATCATTTTCAAATCCCTCTTTTCCATTCACCTACGAAATTGAAATATTATAACTACCAGTTACTTAATAATTTGCTGTATGAATTTGAGCACGGTAGAAAGCGCAATTTCATTGAAACAATGAAGTTACTCGCTGAAAGGCTTGCAAATATTGAATTACTCGAGAATAAGAGGAAGGTCCAACAGGCCGAAGTCAAAACACAGTCCGAAGTCGAACCACTAAAATGAGACAATACTGTAGAATGGATTGATTATTCATCCGCAGAATCTCATGATACAATCTGCGAACATAATATCAATACATAAAGACAGATGGTAAATCGTCAGAGGCGTCCAGAGAACAAATTATGAAGTCACAATATGGGATGACGAGGCTATCTATTAGAAATAAGAGATTCGCAGTACATAATCCACATCTACTATGTCAGGATGCTCCAACAGAAATAGGACTATTCCAACACTATGCCAAGATGCTCCAACAAAACAGATTCTATGCCAACACTATGCTGCAACTATGCCAAGATGCTCCAACAAAATAGATACTATGTCAACACAATGTTGCAACTATTCAACACTATGCAACAGATAAAGCAGATGCTTAACTTCTCCTGTAAAAAATAAAGAGGCAGACGTGTCAATGAAATAATTATGATGTGATAGCCAGTTGATGGCAATTATTGTGTGATATTGTAGGCATATGATGACAAGAGGCATATACAAGGGAACCTCTTCTAATATAATAGATATCGAGAAATAAAAATTGAGAAAGTTTCTCTAAGTGCTTTTGAGATACTCGCCAGATCCACACCTGGTTTCAAAAATCGTGATTTCCAATTATTTACTTCATAGATTTCATTTTTATGTGTTTTTGGTATGGCCGCCTTTAGGCGCTCCACGTCTTCATCGTTATAGTATATTCTTCCCTAATACTATCAGAAAGAGTATTATTGTTAATTTCTTTATAAATGTTCATTAAGATATTAAAAGATGGCGATTCTAAATAGTTAGAATTATATCTGCTCTTTTTTAGAGAGCGTTCGTCTGTCTCGTTTATGACCTATTTCTTTATCATAGGTAAATCTTCGTATTTAATGATTATTAGCAATGTGATGCGATCACCTTGTTCGATTTGAATATTGCCGATTACCATATTTTTAACGATGATGGAAATAGATTGGTTGTCGGAGGGGAGAATTATAGCACTTGTAATTATTAGTTATTGTTTTTTGCTATAGTGGGTCTATTTGTGATAAGACCGAAATATCTTAGGGGAATGGTAATTTTGAGATTGAGAGGTATTTCGCGTGTATGATATCACGCTATGGTAATATCAGTACTAGCAAACAACGTGTATCTTGGTGAAGTTATATCTTCTTTCTGCGGATATAATGTGTATGGTAATGTTAATTCGATTTGAATGATATTTAATGTTAGATTTAAAGTGATCATGTTTATGTTTAATTTTTCAACATTTTTGTCCATATCAGAGTATATAGATTCTAATTCGTATATCGATGATTCGTCACTTGAAATGTCTTTTATACTGTAAGTATTAATGCCATAATCTTGAAGGTTTGTGATAAATATCTTTTTAATTGTGTTGAGGCATTCATTTGCATAATGACTATCTTGTTGGCATTTAAAACATTTACAATTCATTTTATATTTTTGTTGTATAAATTTTCGTTTTTGAAAATTATTTTAATTTTTATATTTTTGCTTAAAATCCGAATTCCATTTTTTAAGTTATTTTATATCATGCTCGTTGATGTGGTTGGTACCAAGATGTGCATCTATAATATAAATTAGTATCTTTATCGTATTTATTATAGCAACTTTGTCCTAATTTTGAGGAGGCGATCTGGTCTTTTATTTATTTCAAATTTTTTACTTGCTCGCAATAACCCTTTATTGTGGTCATACAAGATTTTTTGAGAAATCCAGTATTATGAGAGCAATCTGTGTCGGTATTACGAAGTTTATTATATTTTTCTTTGATTAGGGCGCTCTACGGTGCTGGTATTTTTTGAAAAAAGTTTTTTATCTAAATTTTTTTTGGGCATCATTTAGTTCGAATATATAGCTAATATATGTAGCAGCAAATTCTTCTAGCAGACAAATGTCACATAGTTGCATTTTTAATAGTAGTGTTTTTATATTATGTATGTTGGTGAGACTTTCTCCTATTAAGTCAGCGTATAAAATGGATACCAATCTATTAATCATATTTTCTTTTGTTGTAGCAAATTTAATATTTTTAACTTCTTTATGATGCATGCTATCAAAGTTTTTTAGCCAAGTCAGAGCAAACCTTTCCTAGAGGCTAGTGGCATATAATAGGAAATCTTCCTAACTTAGCTCTTTTGGAAGAATTTGAATGATACCATTTATGTGTTGGGTCCATTCAGTCATGTATTTTTTTAACTCTCTATGTGAGATATTATCAATATTAAAAACTCTCTCTAGATTATTATGTGAATTATATGTTGGTATTTTATTACGATGGTGTTGGTAATTATGATAATTCATTCATTCTTAGCATTTAACATATCTAAAAAACTCTGGATCGAAAGTTTTCTCCTTAACCTCTGTTCGTTCTTGTTTTATAGATGTGCTTCTATCATTTGAAATTACTCCACCGATTTCAATATATATTTTATAATTATCTTGTGTTATAATTTTATGTGTGTTGGAATCTGAAGAAGGTTTTTAATTGTTTTCAAAGTCCTGAAATTTATAAAAATCTATGGCGTGTTGATATTTGTGATAGTATTTATAGAGTTGGGTGCAATCTATTTCGCCATTATGTTCCTTTTGTTTTAATTCAAGGAAAGCATATAATATATATGATTTACGTCGGTAACATTAATTTTATTTTTATCCGAGTAACTATATTTTACCATATTAATATTATTTAACCAATGAAGTTTGTGTTTTTTAGTTGGTTTGAGTTCGGATATTGATTGTTTTTCTTTTAGGTGAAGTGTAAGTTTGTGCAAATCTGTACTTATTCTTTGTAATTTGTCAATTATAAAATTAAATATGCTATTTCGAGCATTCAAATTTTCATTTGTTCCATTTGTTGAAAGATGGATATTATGATCATATTCTGGGTAAGTTAGATTATAAGGACAACATTAGTCATCTTCTACTGAAATTATTGGTGAACCACCCATATTTTGCATGGTTGTGTAATAGATGCGTCGATACGGAAAAAATAATTAATTTGCGTTGTAGAAGTAAATTATGTTTTAAAAATAATTTTCCCTTAAAAAATTTACAGCTGTAACTGGAGAATTACAACGTTTATCATTTAAATTTTGGTTTTGACCATGTTCTCAACGGCTGGATGTCGGACCCCAATCCTTGGATTTCTGGTTGGGTTAAGTGGCAAACTAAAACAAAGGCTTATCCGACCGCTTCATAGAGAGAGAGAGAGAGCATAGCTTTAATTCATTTTCTACCTTAAAGCATAGCGGAAAATAAATGAAAAAATGCAAATTTTGTGTAGGAAAAAAAGATTTTAAACAACGCCTTCTACATGACAAAAAAATTAAATCATCCCGCAAAGAACGGATCTCTATAAAGCGGTCGGATAAGCCTTTGGTATGAGTTTGCAGCTTAACCCAACAAGAAATCCAAGGATTGGGGTCCGGCGTCCAGCCATGGAGAACAGGGTCAAAACCGGAATTTAAATGATAAACGTTGTAATTCTCCAGTTACCGTCACAAATTTTTCAAGGGAAAATTATTTTTAAAACATAATTTACTTCTACTATGCAAATTAATTATTTTTCACGTATCGACGGATCTATTACATAATCATGCAAAATATCGGTGGTTCACCAATAATTTTGGTACAAGAAGACTACTGTTGTCCTTATAATCTAACTTACCCAGAATATGATCATAACATCCATCTTCCAACAAATGAAAATTCGAATGCTCGAAATAGCATATTCAATTTTATAATTAACAAATTAAAAAATAATAAGTACAGATTTGCACAAACTTACACTTCACCTAAAAGTAAAACAATCAATATCCGTACTCAAACCAACTGAAAAACGCAAACTTTATTGGTTAAATAATATTAATATGGTAAAATATAGTTCCTCGACAAAAAATAAAATTGATGTTACCAGCGTAAATCATATATATTATGATGCTTTCCTTGAATTAAAACAAAAGGAACTTAACGGCAAAATAGATTGCACCCAACTCTATGACTACTATCACAAACATCAACACGTCGTAGATTTTTATAAATTTCAGGACTTTGAAAACAATTCAAAACTTTCTTCAGATTCTGACACACAAAATTATAACACCAGATAATTATAAAATATATGTTGAAACCGGTGAAGTAATTTCAAATGATAATAACACATCTAGAAAACATGAACGAACAGAGGTTAAAGAGAAAACTTTTGATCCAGAGTTTTTTAGATATGCTAAACGTCAAGAATGGATGAATTATCATAATTACCAACATCATCATAATAAAACACCAACACATAATTCACATAACAATCTATGGAGTTTTTTAATATTGATAATATCTCACATAGAGAGTTAAAAAATACATGACTGAATGGACCCAACACATAAATGGTACCATTCAAATTCTTCCAAAAGATCTAAGTCAGGAAGATTTCCTATTATTTGCCACTAGCCTCTGGGAAGGGTTTGCTCTGGCTTGGCTAAAAAACTTTGATAACATGCATCATGAAGAAGTTCAAAATATTAAATTTGCTACAACAAAAGAAAATATGATTAGTAGATTGGTGTCCGTTTTATATGCTGACTTAACAGGAGAAAGTCTCACCGACATACATAATATAAAAGCACTACTATTAAAAATGCAACTATGTGACATTTGTCTGCTAGAAGAATTTGCTGTTACATATATTGGCTATATATTAAAACTAAATGATGTTCAAAAAACAAATTTTGGATAAAAAATTTTTTCCAAAATATTCCAGCACCGTGGAACGCCCTAATCGAACAAAAATATAATAAACTTCGTAATACCGACACAGATTGCTCTCATACCCTAAGCAAGCAAGCATTGAAGACATTGTTTCCACCCGCAGGCCGACTATCAGTTCACGGAACAGGCTGGATACCATGGGTGGAGTCAGCTCGAGGGTAATGCCATCGATGAAAGATCGTGAGAAGAGGGTGAGTCGGTACCTTCAAAGAGAAAGGAAAGAATGAGAAGGAATTCGGGAATGAAACGGGGGTATCTAGGAGTTACCGTGAGGTGAGGCGCCATTGCCCTCATCGAGGCGGGGAGGCCTCATCATCAAAGATTTCCCACCAGTATGGGGCCGACTCGACTCGCCCGCCTCCAGGTGGCAAGGAGAGACTACGATTTCTATACCGACCACTAAGGGTGGGGTTACCTGACTGCCAGGATATACGTGGTCGGCATGGCGCTCCGCAGTGGTGTCATCGACCGAATGTCAGAGCGAGTGTGCAGTTGAAGAAGGGGGGTTTCTTGCGGGCTCCCCTTGTGATCGGAGGGGAGAAAGACTGTCGCCTGGCGCAGGCGGGCAAGATCACTTTTCCCTCTGGATAATTTTATCTTCTTCATCCCAATGCCATCACCGTCCGTCGAGGTCCCTAGGGCCACCATAACGCTAGCGTCGTCACCGACCTAGGGAATCAGAGGATGACATAATCAAAGGAAGGGTTAACGCGATAAGAGTAATGGATTTGCGTACCATGATATTGGCGAAATGACTATCTAGAGGAAGCTTGCCCTCATCGCCAGCTGTCACCACCACTCTCAAGGATGGCGCGTGTCGTAGAGAAGGCGCAGAGAAAGTCAAGTCGATTGGGGCCGCTAGTTTCCCGCTGACTTGTTGAGCTCGAGCTTGCCCAGTGTCTCCCCCTGAGGACCCCGCCGAGTCCCAGGGGGGTCTGTTGATCAGGTCGAACAAGGCAACGGCCTCGACGTTGTCGCGGTCAAGTAATTCCATGAGGATCAAGGGGCAGCAGGTCGGCCAGAAAGGCTTGTTTAGGATATCCCTACCATCACTATCTAATTTATAGAATCAGAATAGGAAGGTGATGCGACTTAGCAGACGACATCCCAGGCTCGCCAAATCGGTGTTGGATGATTTCTTTCCAACCTCTGGCAAGCTTGCAAAGAAGTGGGGATTGTGTACAACCCTAATTTAGCAACCCCAGTCCAAACTACGCCCAACCAGAGCAGGGTGGTGAGCTCATCAGGAGAAATTGGGTTAGACAAACCTTTGACAACTGCGAGGCAGACTCAACCGTCAGTTACTAGCTTGTTGAGTGAGCCCCTTGGGCAAAAATGATTGCAAGCCGGGCATGCGGGTGAGGTGACACCGCCCTCTTCATGAACTCGCCTCGGCAAGGAGAGTCCTGAGTACCTTACCTAGAGCTTGGGGCGAGTGCATGCCGAGATGCCCCGCTCGCCATTACTTGCCAATGCCACTCGCTTTGGGCGAGTTGGGGAGGTATCCTCTCCACTTACTCTTCATACTTGCCTGGTCCTAACTCGTCTTTCCTGTCTTGGCCTCATCTAAGGATCCCACTCGATAAATATGGGATTGTACAACTAGTGTGTCCTGAGTACCTTACCGAATGACCATGAAAGAATTAGCTGAGCTTAACATATAACTTCAAGAGCTGATCAATGCAGAATTTGTCCTCCCAAGTTCCTCATCACGGGGAGCCCCGGTGCTGTTAGTTAGGAAGAAGGACATATCTCTTTGTTTGTGCATCGATTACAGAGAACTCAATCGACTCACCATTGAAAATACCTACCCCTTACCAAGAATCGATGAATTGTTTGATTAATTGCAAGGTGCATCTGTCTTCTCCAAGATGGATCTACGATCAGGTTATTATCAACTTCAGATATGGGAAGAGGATATACCCAAGACTGCCTTCAGTTCTCGATACGACCACTATGAGTTCATGATAAAGCATTTTAGGCTGACCAATGCGTCGTCTGCCTTCATGGTGCTGATGAACAAGAGTTTAATCTTTACTTAGATCATTTCGTGATCGTCTTCATTGATGACATCCATATATACTCGAGGAGCAAGGCAGATCATGCGAGACATCTCTAAATAGTGTTGCTAAAGCTGCGGGAGCACTCCATCTTTGCCAAATTCAGTAAATGTGATTTTTGGCTCGAAGATGTGGGATTCCTAGGGCACACCATCAACAAGAATGAGGTAGAAGTTGATCAAACAAAGGTACAAGCCTTGCGGAATTGGCTGTCAATCAAGTCGGCTGCCAACATCAGAAGCTTCCTCGGAATTGTTGGATACTATAGGAAGTTTGTGGAAGGCTTCTCAAAGATTGCCCTACCCATCACCGCTCTCACAAAGAAATGCACGGTGTTTCAGTGGACACTAGAGTGCGAGGTAGCGTTTATTGAATTGAAAAACTATTTGACCTTTGCCCCAATTCTTACAATTCCATCCGGGCTAAATGGATTCCAGATCTACACTGACGTATCCTTGAAGGGATTAGGAGCTATGTTAATGCAACAAAGAAAAGTGATCGCATAAGCATCGTGTGAAACTGCATGAGCTTAACTACCCATCTATGGCCTAGAGAAGGGCACAACAGTCTCCGCTCTCAAGATCTAGAGAAATTATCTTTATGAAGTTAGGTGCGAGATCTTCTCTGTTCACAAAAGCCTCAAATATGTCTTCACCCAGAAGAAGTTAAACCTTCGCCAACGTCGATGGTTAGATTTTTTTGCAATTATGACTTCGCTCTATAATACCACCTGGGCAAGGCCAACAAGGTTGTCGATGCTTTGAGTTGCCAACCCACAACTATTGGAATCTGGCTGAAGGCGATACCCAAAGAAATATTGTGATCCTTAGCAGATATGAGCATTACTCCTATCACTCATCAAGATCTAGTGGATTACCAAGCCCAAATGTATTGGATAGTTGATGCATTGGCAAAGCATATGAATGGCTACCACATCCTTGACATTCATGGTTATACATTTGTGTTATTGCCTATCGAATATCATCATTAGAACTATTTGAATTATTTTCTGACATCGTAAAACACCTAAAACATGAACATTAAACCATTCATTTTGAAACAATATATAAAATATCAATCATGAACATCAATAGTAGAGCATCATGAATTTGCTACAACATGAATATTAAACATAAACATAGAACATGATAAACCTACAAAGCAAATGTGAAGCTCCAACATGATTATTAAAGTAAAACGTCATGAAAATAACATTATACATAAACAAACAATAAAGTATTGATATATGTTTCCCACGTAGTTCATAATGAAACAAAGGTGCATATAATATATTCCAACATGCATTAGAATTTATAAATTTAGCAGGGCAAAGACAAAGTACATGGAGCTTAAATTTAGTGGTACAAGAAGGACGGATGACTTCGTTATTAAGTTGGGTGATCAGGATATTTCCCGTAGTTTGTATTTTAAATATCTTGGATCGATAGTTCAAAAAGACGGAGGTATTGATAAAGATGTGACACATAGAATCCAAGCGGGTTGGTTGAAGTGGAGAGGCCCATCAGAGATCTTATGTGATCGTAAAGTACCACTAAAACTTACAAGCAAGTTTTATCGTACTGCAATTAGATGCGCGATGCTCTATGGTTCTGAATGTTGGGTAGTGAATTGTGTACATGAGCAAAATATGGGAGCTGCGGAGATGAGAATGCTTAGGTGGATATGTGGACACATGAGACTAGATAAAATTAGGAATGAATGTATCATGGATAAGATAGGAGTAGCACCAATTGCAGAGAAGATGTGAGAAGCTCGACTAAGATGGTTTGGACACGTACAAAGGAAACCATTAAAGACACCTATTAGCCGTTGTGAGAGTCTATTCATTAGCCATATTAAACGAGGGAGGGGTAGACCAATTATGACTTGGAATGAAACTACAAGGAAAGACATGATGTACTTAGGCATTAGTGAGATTATGACAAAAGATAGGGCACAATGGCGACAAAGAATCCATATAGCCGACACCACTATAGTGGGATAAAGGCTTGAGTGTTGTTGTTGTATGCATTAGAACAAATGAAAAACGTAAAGCATGACATCATTTTCACTCTATGTGGACACATTCATAAAGCGCGTCGTCAGCCACTTCACTTTATGACTTTCGGGGATACTCATGAAGGTCTCTCAATTTGTCTTCTCCCTCAAAAACATTGTCGTGTACTCATAGTGTGCAAAGCCTTCCATAGTTCCAGGATATTTCCCAAGTTCATCAATTGTTTGTGAGATGGTAAATAAACAAGAAGAAATTTGAATTTTGGGCATCTCCATTATGCAAAACCGATAACTTAGGGCGTGGTGGTGGCGGTTGTAAATGCATGGGTTAAAACGTCATTTATTAAGGTTCACCTAACGAACATTATCTATTTGAACATAAAAGTGGATGAAATTTATTAGGTGAGTGTTAACAAATGACAATTTAACCTCTGTATTCATGACCGCCACCGTGCCAAACGGAGCCTTACGATGTTTCTTTGATGGCATGAGAAATAAAACTAATTTCATAAAGAAAATAGAACTTCACTAAAGTGTCATCTTTTATGAAAATGGGAAACGAAGAAACGGGGGCGCAACACGATCACCTTCAAACCTTCAAAAAGCCAAACAACAATGCCGGCGATTGCATTTTCGTAAAATGACCCCCGCGATCACTTCGATCGTCTACGACATTTTTGACTGCATGCAAGCAATTTTGATCACAGGATATTAAAATGTAAATTTCTTAAATCAAATTCCATGTTATAAGATGAAAACTGCAAGTCAACCAATGCACTCTATAAAGCTAATGTGACCAAGATACCATTTAAAAATAATAAATTTTAATGTACAAAAATAGATTGTGAGGCGTTCGAAAAAAAAAAGAAGGGCGACTGCAAAAAAAAAAATGAAATAAAATCGACTCCGCTGGGGATCGAACCCAGAATCTCTGGTTCCGTAGACCAGCGCCTTATCCATTGGGCCACGGAGTCATTGTTGACAGTACTTTTTGTAAGTATTATATTTATTCAATATGTCAATGTGCGGGTGTGCTTTATCTTATTTATATAATAATAAAAATAAGGGGAAAATACATTTGCTTACACATTAATCTTTTGAATTTAATCCTTCTATATTATAATCTTTATAACATTCATTAAATAATTGAATTTTGCGTATATTTTCATTTGATTTAAAACAAATATAGGGATTTTACCCTTAGTTTATGTTGAATTTCATTTGTTGTTATTTTCAACATAACAACACATTTTTAATATATATATCTATATATATATATATATATATATATATATATATATATATATATATATATATATATATATATATACATTAAATTTATTTATGAAAGTTGAAAATTTTGTAAAAAAAAAGGGCATCCATGCTCCGGTGCAGCAATATATCATTGTCCGCAATCATTGTATGAATTTTTGTCACGAAGTAAATAAAATTGGACATAATTTAGAGACACCAACACACAAATTTTTAACCAAATAAATACATTAACAACACTCAAGCCCTTATCCCACTATAGTGAGGTCGGCTATATTGATCCTTTGTCGCTATTGTGCTCTATCTTTGTTCATAATCTCACTAATGCCTAAGTACATCATGTCATTCCTTTCAGTTTCATTCCAAGTCTTTTTTGGTCTACCCCTCCCTCGTTTAACATGCCTAATCACTAGACTCTCACAACGCCTAACAGGTGCCTCTAATGGCGTCCTTTGTACGTGTCCAAACCATCTTAGACGAGTTTCTCGCATCTTCTCTGCAATTGGTGCTACCCCTGTCTTATCCCTAATACTTTCATTCATAATTTTATCCAATCTCGTGTGTCGACACATCCACCTAAGCATTCTCATTTCCGCAACTCCCATCTTTTGCTCATGTACACAATTCATTTCCCAACATTCAGAACCATAGAGCATCGCGGGTCTAATTGCAGTACAATAAAACTTGTCATTAAGTTTTAGTGGTACTTTACGATCACATAAGATCCCTGACGCGCCTCTCCACCTCAACCAAACCGCTTGGATTCTATGTGTCACATCTTTAATGTACAACCCCATATTCGCTGGGTGGGACCCGGAGACGCCACTGAGGAATTGGGCTAGGCTCAGGTTAGCCTTGGGTCAGCCCTAAGACATACTTATAGAGTTCTCGCCCTGAAGGGGCTCTCGCCCAGGGCAGATGGTCGACCTCTCGGCAGGAGAGATCGTCAACAGACAAGGGCAGAAAGTCGAGCTCTCGGCAGGAGAGATCGTCGACCGACCAGGGCAGATAGTCGACCTCTCGGCAGGAGAGATCGTCGACTGACCGAAGCAGAGGGCCTGACTACGGAAGCTCCCGCCTTAGGGAAAGCTCCCGCCCAGGGCAGGCGAGAAGGCTCTAAGTAAGCCTTCAGTCGCGATAGTTTCAAGACCGTGAGGGGCGCGAACCTCCCTGGCAAGGGGTCTCGCCAAGGTTGGCCCAGTGGGGGGTCCAGCGAGAGCCTTCACGGCCAGGGTTCTCGCCAAGTGGGCCCACGTGGTGGGGCCCGTCGCTCATAAAGAGGATTATTTTATAATATATTATCCCGAGGTAAAATTACCCAAATGCCCTTTGAAGGACAGCGGGATTTGTCTATTGGCAGACCCCTCAGGGGTATTTCAGTATTTTTAGGTCAAAGGAAGACTATAAAAAGACCCATAAGGGCTCTTTGGAAGGCAAGTTGATCATTTTCCTCTAAACCTAGTGCCTTCTGAAGAGCTCCCAGCCCAGCATTTGGCTTTGGAGGGGAAGCTCTCAGAGATCTTCCGGGTGTGTGGTGGGACCTCCCGGCTGAGGCTTTGGGTCTGTGTTAGGGCCTTAGCAGCCTGTCAGGGGTCGAGATAAGAGAGAAGTAGGAGTCGGCTGCACTTTGGTTTGTGAACATTCGTTGGGGTCAATTTTAGCTTCAACAGTTCTGGTGCGGTGAGCGTGGAAGCAGTTGGCGCAAGAAAATCTTGAGTTAAGTCCCATGGCAGGAGGCGAGGGTGAAGGATCAGGCGCGGGAGGATCCCCCACCCGGGTGGACGAGGCGACGAGGAAAATGTTTGAGGACTTCAGGCGAGAAGTCATGCAGACGATCAACTTGGCCTTCTCGGCAAGGAACGAGTGGGAGACGCCGCAGGTTCCGGTGGAGGTGGTTCCGCTGCTAGGCGAGAACGCTCCAGGGCAGCGCCCCGGGAAGGAGGTCCCGGTGGAGGCAGGCGAGAGGGACGTGGCCGCGCGGGAGCTTTTCCCAGGCCAGCGTCTCGAGAAGGAGCTTCCGGCGGATCTGGGCGAGAAGGAGGCGACGGTGCGGGAACTCTTCCCTGGGCAGGGTCTCGCGGATCGGTCCAGCCAACCGAGGTCGCGAGACGTGCCTTCTCGCCAGGCAGGGGGAGAGACCCCCTTTAGTGAGCTCATTGTCTCGGCTCCAGTGCCGGAGGGGTTCCGGGAGCCGGACATGACCTACTACACCGGGAAGGATGACCCGGTCCAGCATGTGCAATGGTTCGAGGACGTGGTGTCCATCAGGCAAATGTCGGATGCCTTCAAGTGTAGGCTTTTTGCCATCACTCTGAAAGAAAAGGCCAGGGACTGGTTCCACCAGTTGCCGGCGAGCTCCATCTACAGCTTTGAGGATCTGCGGAGGGGTTTTCTGTTGAGATTCTCAACTTCGAAGAAAAGGAAGAAGGAGGCTGAGTGCCTGTTTGCAGTGAGGCAAGGGCCGGAGGAGACGTTGGGTCGCTATGTCGACCGGTTCCAAGAGGAGGTTCTCCTGGTCCAGGAGGTCCCGGGGTATGCGCTGATGCTAGCCTTCACCCTGGGGCTGAGGCCAGGGTTTTTCAGCATGGAGTTGAAGAGAGTGCCCCCCCTCTCTTTTGAGGAGCTCATGGAGAGGGCGGCGAAGGAGATAGACTTCGAGAGGGCAAACCCGGCGTTTGCGAGGAAGCTGGCCAGGCTGGCCGAGGACGACGTGAAGGAGCCGGTGGCGGGAAGGCAGAGAGAGCAGAGAGAGCAGAGGGAGCAGAGGGAGCCGAGGGAAGATAGGAGAAGAGAAGAGCCCCGAGGGCAGGGGCAACAGCATGGGGGGGCCAGGGAGCCAAACAACCGACTGGGTTGGAGGCCTCAGGAGGGTCGCCCCCAGGGCCAGGGAGGACTTCAGATAAGAGATAACTTTCGGGAGCCTAGAAGGCTGGAGCAGGGAGGATGGCGACAGGGACCAAGGGGTCATTTCCCACCGCCGCAGGAGGCTATGGAGGTGGGAAGGGGAAGAGGTAGAAGATTTCGGGGAGCCGGAAGAAGGGGAGGAGGAGAAGGGAGAGGGGGCAGGGTGGCGTTGCCCTATGGCGACTTCCATCAGGAGGAAGGTCACGCAACGGCCACCTGCCCAGAGTTTCTGGAGATCAGAGGGGCCAGAGGGGCCGGAAGGCAGGATCCGCCCGTAAGGATCGTGGAAGTACAGCGGGAAGAGGTGGAGGATAGATGTGAAGACAGGATTGACGTGGGGACCCGAGGAGGGATCGGAGTGATCCACGGGGGGTTGGGGATCGAGGCCACCCGCAAGGGGAGCCTTCAAACCATGTTCCGCCGAGGGGTCGCCTCGACCTCCCAGGCTCCCCCCCAGAGGAGAAAATCACTTTCTCGTCCGCGGATATGCCAGACTACGAGGACCCGTTCTGCGACGCGCTTGTGATCCAGACAGCGGTGGAGAACTACACCGTCTCCCGGATACTAGTGGATAACGGGAGCTCGGTGAATGTGATCTTCAAGAAGGCTTTCGATGAGATGAGGGTGGAAGGAAAAAGGGTCCTGGCTTCTGATGGACCGCTTTTTGGCTTCTCCGGCGAAAGGAAAGAGGTGGAAGGAGGAGTAGGCTTGCATGTGAGGCTTGGGGGCGTCTCGCGGAACTGTCGGTTCGTAATCGTGGACGCCCCGAGTAGTTACAATGCCATCTTTGGGCGCCCCCTCATCAGCGCCTTTCGCTGTGTACCCTCCTCGTACCACCAATGCCTCAAGTTCAACAATGGAGGGGTGCAGGTTAGGATCAGGGGGGACCCGAAGATGGCAAGGCAGTGCTATGTGACGGCGGTTAACACCGTGTCGTGGATGGAGGAGGCAGAGGAGTTGGAGAGGGAGATGGCTGAGTAGGAAGGAGTTGAGGAAGGGGGGATGAGCCTGGGAGAGGCGATGGAGGTTGCTGAGGAGATGGCGGAGGCAGACGAGTTGGGGGAGATCAGCCCGGAAGAGGCGAGAGGAGTGGTGGATGAAGAAGAGCAGAGGCAGGAGGAGAGCCTGGAGGAGGCGATGGAAGGAGTTGAGGAAGGGGGGATGAGCCTGGGAGAGGCGATGGAGGTTGCTGAGGAGATGGCGGAGGCAGACGAGTTGGGGGAGATCAGCCCGGAAGAGGCGAGAGGAGTGGTGGATGAAGAAGAGCAGAGGCAGGAGGAGAGCCTGGAGGAGGCGATGGAAGTTGATGAGGTTGGGGGAGAAGAGTTCGAGTTTGAGCAGGAAGAGGCAAGGGTAAGTTGGGAGCGGTCGGGGCTGGAGCCGGCCGAAGAAGTGGTGGAGATGGAGGTGCTTACAAGAGCAGGGGAGGCGCAAAGGATTCGGATCAGCGGAGGCTTGAGCCTCGAGGATCAGGAGCGGATGCGAGCCTGCATCCAAAGCAACGTCGACATCTTCGCTTGGAGCGCGGCAGACATGCCGGGCATCGACGCGGACGTGGCCTGTCATCGCTTGAACCTGGATCCCAGAGCCCGCCCCATACGCCAAAAGATGAGGGCCATCACCACCAAGCTAGAAGCCCCCATCCGAGAGGAGGTCCAAAAGCTCCTGGACGCCGGCTTCATCTCAGAGATCCAGTATCTAGGCTGGATCTCCAACGTGGTAATGGTAAAGAAGGGAGGAGGAAAATGGCGCATGTGTATTGATTTTTCCTTATTGAATAAATCATGTCCCAAGGATTGCTACCCCTTGCCTCGAATCGACGCGCTGGTTGACTCAGCCGTTGGTTTTTCTCTTATGAGTTTTTTAGATGCATTTTCAGGTTACCACCAGATCCGAATGCACCCTCCTGATGTCAAGGATGTTTCCTTCATCACAAGAGAGGGATGCTTCAGCTATAAGATGATGCCCTTCGGATTGAAGAATGCAGGGGCAACATACCAACGCATGATGGATCGAATCTTTCGAAATCAAAGGGGAAGGAACCTGGAGGTCTACGTGGACGACCTCATGGTCAAGAGCAAGTGTGTTGTTTCCCACTTGCGGGACTTGGAGGAAACGTTTGCCACCCTGCGGAAGTTCAAGATGAGGTTGAACCCCTTGAAGTGCGTCTTCGGGGCTAGTCGCGGCAAATTCCTCGGGCACCTCTTGACTCCCGCGGGGGTAGAACCCAACCCCGATAAGGTTAAGGCTATTCTAGACCTAGAATCGCCTCGCGACGCCAAGGAGGTCCAGCGCTTGGCCGGGAAGTTGGCCGGGTTAAGCAGGTTCCTCTCTCGGTCAGGGGATAGATGTTCCTCCTTCTTCAAAGTACTTCGTGGCAACCAAGCATTCGAATGGACGGCCGAGTGTGAAGAGGCTTTTCAGGGGCTGAAGAGGCAACTCTCCCAAGCTCCGTTACTTCAAAGCCCGAAGGAGGGGGAGGACCTAGCCTTGTATTTAGGAGTGGGAGGAGAGGCGGTGAGCTCCGTCTTGGTTAGGGAAGAGGGGAAGAAGCAGTTACCTGTCTATTATGTCAGCCGAATCTTAAAAAAGGCGGAGCTCCGATACCCCATCCTGGAGAAGCTAGCATATGCTTTGGTCATCTCAGCTAGGAAGCTTCGCCCTTACTTTCAAGCACACTCGATTAGGGTGATAACCGACCATCCCCTTCGCAAGGTCTTGGAGGGGGTGGAACACTCAGGAAGGTTGGCCAAGTGGTCCATCGAGCTAAGCGAGTTTGACATCTCTTTCGTCCCGAGGCTCTCTATCAAAGCCCAGGCCGTAGCGGATTTCCTGGCGGACTATGTTACCGAGGCGGAGGCTGAAGAACCAAAGCCGCAAGAAGCGTGGAAGATGGTGGTCGACGGGGCCTCGGGAAGGCACTCCCTGGGAGGAGGTGTGGTGTTGGTAAGTCCTCAGGGAGTTACCATAGAGCAAGCAGTGACCTTCCATTTCCCTGTAACCAATAACCAAGCGGAGTATGAGGCTGTGATAGCTGGCCTCCGCTTGGCAAAGGAGCTGGAAATCCAGGATGTGGAGGCCTTCACCGACTCAATGGTGGTAGCATCGCAGATCCGAGGCGAGTTCGAGGCCCGGGAGCCTACCCTCGCAAGATATCTATCAAAGGTAAGAACTATTATTGGAGGTTTCCGTTCTTTTTCTATTCAACATGTTCCCAGGGAGGAAAGCATGGCAGCTGATCGACTGGCGAAGTTCGGGCCTCGGGGAGGAGGTACCCTAACCGAACTATTCCGACCAGCCATTGAAGAGGGGGAGTTGATGGAGGTGAATCGGCGGTCCTCATGGATGGATCCATTGGTGACTTTCTTAACCACAGGAGAACTGTCGGAAGAAGTCAAGGATGCAAAGAGCTTCAGGCACAAGGCGGCTCATTACCTGATGCTGGAAGGGAGCTTGCATCGGAAGATGTTGTCAGGGCTCCTCGCGAGATGCGTAACCGAAGAGGAAGTCCCGAGGATCTTGGAAGAGGTACATTCTGGAGAGTGCGGCAGCCATTCAGGGGGAAGGACATTGGAAGCAAGGGTGATAAGGCAGGGATATTTCTGGCAGACCATAAGGAGGGATACAGCTGAATTCGCAAGAAGGTGTCGGAAGTGCCAAGTACATGCTCCTCTCCAGCTCTTGCCCGCCCAAAGACTTCGAAGCATCACGGCGCCATGGCCCTTCGCCATTTGGGGGATGGACCTGGTTGGACCCTTCCCTCCAGCTAGCGGGCAAAGGAGGTTCCTCCTAGTGATGATTGACTACTTCTCCAAATGGCTGGAGATCAAGCCGTTAGCCAAGGTAACCTCCCAGGTCATCAGGAACTTCGTTTGGGGGGAAATCATTTGCAGGCACGGATTGCCCCAAGCGATAGTGACAGACAATGGACCTCAGTTTGCCAGTGAAGAATTCATCAGCTTCTGCACCCAGTTGGGGATCGATCTCAGGTTCGCCTCTGTCCATCATCCTCGGAGCAATGGCCAGGTGGAGGCGGCGAACAAGGTCATTGTCAACTTGCTCAAAAAGAAGGTGGAGAACCTGAAGGGTAACTGGGTGGAACAGCTCCCTTCCGTCCTGTGGGCCTTGCGAACAACTCCGAACACGGCCACAGGAGAGACCCCCTTCAAGCTCTCTCATGGGTGCGAGGTTGTCCTCCCGGTGGAGTTCGAGGTTCGGTCCCCAAGGGTCACGGCCGCAGGTGAGGGAAGCGAAGCTTGGAGGTTGGAGAATGAGGAAGGGTTGCGCCTCTCATTAGATATGGTGGAAGAGCTGCGGGATGTTGCTGCCATCAGACAAGAAGAAATAAAACGGCGAATGGCTCGGTACTTCGATAAGCACATCAGAGTCAAGCAATTCACCGAGGGGGATCTGGTACTGAAAAAGGTCGACGCTGCAGGAAGGTCGGCCGCTGTTGGTAAGCTCAACCCTAGCTGGGAGGGGCCTTATATAGTAGAGAAGGCTCTGGTTAACGGAGGCTACTATCTCCAGGATGCGGAGGGAAGGACCTTGAGTCACACCTGGAGTGGTGATGACCTGAAGCGCTTCTACCCGTAAGGGGAAAGAAGGATTGTAATGTTGTAAATAACTATTGCATTTTCAATAAGTTTATTTCAGAATATTGACTATCTCTAAGTATGCAATCTTTATGCTTTTTGTTTCAACTGGCTATGATCCCTCATCTCAGTGATAGAATAGGCCTGGTTGAAGGAATCTTCATCAACACCCCGAGCTCGGCTCGGCCCCAGGTAGACCCGCTGCGCAGGCTCTCATCTAGCTGGCAGGTCCGAAGGCTCGCCTGTGGGGGAGAGGTTTGGTTATCTTCATCAATACCCCGAGCTCGGCTCGGCCCCAGGTAGACCCGCTGCGCAGGCTCTCATCTAGCTGGCAGGTCCGAAGGCTCGCCTGTGGGGGAGAGGTTTGGTTATCTTCATCAATACCCCGAGCTCGGCTCGGCCCCAGGTAGACCCGCTGCGCAGGCTCTCATCTAGCTGGCAGGTCCGAAGGCTCGCCTGTGGGGGAGAGGTTTGGTTATCTTCATCAACACCCCGAGCTCGGCTCGGCCCCAGGTAGACCCGCTGCGCAGGCTCTCATCTAGCTGGCAGGTCCGAAGGCTCGCCTGTGGGGGAGAGGTTTGGTTATCTTCATCAACACCCCGAGCTCGGCTCGGCCCCAGGTAGACCCGCTGCGCAGGCTCTCATCTAGCTGGCAGGTCCGAAGGCTCGCCTGTGGGGGATAGGTTGGCTCTTGTGATACTTTGTTCTTAGCCACTCCAACGACACCCCGAGCTCGGCTCGGCCCCAGGTAGACCCGCTGCGCAGGCTCTCATCTAGCTGGCAGGTCCGAAGGCTCGCCTGTGGGGGATAGGTTGGCTCTTGTGATACTTTGTTCTTAGCCACTTCAACGACACCCCGAGCTCGGCTCGGCCCCAGGTAGACCCGCTGCGCAGGCTCTCATCTAGCTGGCAGGTCCGAAGGCTCGCCTGTGGGGGATAGGTTGGCTCTTGTGATACTTTGTTCTTAGCCACTCCAACGACACCCCGAGCTCGGCTCGGCCCCAGGTAGACCCGCTGCGCAGGCTCTCATCTAGCTGGCAGGTCCGAAGGCTCGCCTGTGGGGGATAGGTTGGCTCTTGTGATACTTTGTTCTTAGCCACTTCAACGACACCCCGAGCTCGGCTCGGCCCCAGGTAGACCCGCTGCGCAGGCTCTCATCTAGCTGGCAGGTCCGAAGGCTCGCCTGTGGGGGATAGGTTGGCTCTTGTGATACTTTGTTCTTAGCCACTCCAACGACACCCCGAGCTTGGCTCGGCCCCAGGCAGACCCGCTGCGCAGGCTCCCACCAAGCTGGCAGGTCCGAAGGCTCGCCTGCGGGGGATAGGTGGAGTCCTTGACCTTTTGATCCTTGGTTCTTGATTGGTAGCTACTACGTTGCAACGAGCTCGGCTCAAACCCCGGTAGACCCGCTGCGCAGGCACCCATGTAAGCTAGCAGGTCCAACGGCTCGCCGGCGGGGTAGGGGTTTGATTGGTTGGAAAAATATGTGGGCAGGGCCCTGACCTAGACCGGGGGCAAATCCCTAAAGGGTCTCGGTTCAGGGGTCTCGGCCAGTAAAGGTCTCGGCTCAGGGGTCTCGGCCAGTAAAGGTCTCGGCTCAGGGGTCTCGGCCAGTAAAAGTCGCGGCCCGGAGGTTTCGGCCAGTGAGGATCCCGGCCCAGAGGTCTCGGCCAGCAAAGGTCTCGGCAAAAGGAGGCTCTCGCAAAAAGAAAGCTCCCGGCGAGCCCAGGCAGGACGATTCAATCGACGATGCGAGGTTCCCGCCTAGCTGGTCTCTAAGGAAGGTCACCCTAAAGAGACTAAGGGTCTCGGCGGAAGCTCGCGCGGAGGTCATTCGGCAGAGTAATACACTTTCAAAGCACGCGTGGATAATAATAAAAAAAAAAGAGGAGAAGTGAAAAATGAAAATGAGACTACTTTATAAAGAAGTTAATTACAGAGGGAGGTTCCCGCTCATTACAAAAAGATATTCAAAATAAAAGACACCTCAGGGGGACGCGCTGTAGTCCCCACTGGTGCTCTCGCTTGAATCATCGCCAGAGCCTTCCCCGGATGTCTCGTCAACAGCGGTAGAGAACCTCGGGACGTCTGAGAGCGGCGAGTCCGGCGCGCCCGGGGGTTTGGGAACTGGGTCGTAAAGCCAAGGGAGAAGTTGGCGAGCGTCGATGGTCGCGCCGTCCTCCCGGAGCAGCTCGACGTCTCGCAGCGTCTCGAGCGTCAGCCTGACGGTCGCTTGAGCGTTGGCTTGAAGCAGCTTATCGACGTCATACTCCGAGAGGTAGCGACTCCGCAACCTCGCATCTAGCTCTGGGGGCGGGACCTTCGCCAGCTCTGCGCGGAGCTGTTCCCTCAGGAGGACGCTCTCGCAGCGCGCGTTGGCCAGCTCTGCGTGAAGCTCCCTGACTTGGGCGGAATCCTGCAAAAGGGATAAAAGATTTAAGTCTAGACGCATTACACCGTAGAAACTTCGAGGAAACGGGGGCAAGGGCTCAGGAAGGTCTCGCCTACCTCGGTCGCGGGGCGCAGAGACAGCGCCAATTTGGCATCCGCGAGCTCCTGTTGAGCTCTCGCGAGTTCTTCTTCCGCGGCATGCGCGCGAGCTATCGCGTCCTCCCTCGCCTTGCGCATATCCGTGAAGTTCTTGTCAATGGTGATGCTTCGACGCGCACACATATGTGTAAGCTCGAACCCGCGCATTACGGCCCGAGTGGCGTCGAAGGCTAGAAGGCGGGTAGGCGTCTGGTCGAACACGCTGGCATCTTCCCGGCTGTATAGACCATACCCAAGCGAGAAGGCCTCGCCGGTCACATTTTCCCCCTCCGCCCATCGGGGAAGGAGGGTCGAAACCCTGATTGAGTTTGTCTTGGGGTCCCATTCCATCTGGGGCTTCCCCTCCGAGTCGGCGTACCTGACGCCCAAACCAAAGTTCCGGTGCCCTCTCGGCACCTCCTGGGGCGGGACGTTGGCGGAGGTCTCGGCGGCAACCACTTCTCCCCCAGCCTCGCCTACGGCCGATGTGTTCCTGGCGGAAGCCTCGGCACGGCTCTTGGCGGCGGCGGCGGCATCCATCTCACTGGCCCTCTGAAGGATCGCTTCAAAGGACCTGCCCTCAGGAGGAGGTTGGACGGGCGAGACCGCCAACGATTTCCCCTTGTCGACGGCAGAAGGCTTGGGCCTCTTCAACGCGCGGAGAGGAGGAAGGGTGGCCTTCCGCTTCTTGGCCGCTGGCGGCAGGGAAGGGACTGGATCTTCTCGGCAGGCGCTGGCGCTAGCCTCCGCGAGCGCAAGGGGGCCTCTCGCTGCCAGACCCTCGACACCCCGGCCTGCGGCGAAGGGTTGGCGCAGAGGGACCTCCCGCTCTCCTGCAAAGTAAAAACGCTTTAGCACTTCAGCGCAAGAAAATCTTTGATAGAAAAAGGGAATCTGAGGCGAGACCGTACCTTCGCCCGATTGAACAAGTGGGAGGGAGTCGACGTCCCGCAGAAGATAGGGGACGTCGAACTCCTTGGTCCCGAAGAATTCCAGGATTGCGCTCTCGTGCGATCCCAGAGCGGGCGGCTTGTAGGCAGCGTCTTCATACTGGACGGGCTGAAGCGGGACGTTGCCGAAGTCCCCGCTGACGTAAACGAACTTCTCGCCCCAATGGTGGTGCTTATTGGCGAGACCGGTAACCTCGAGCTGTTGCCCGGAGAAGAAAACTACCCCCCCCCCTTGGCACGGAAGTTGAATAGCTTCCGGAAGATGGGCAGACTAAACTCGATCCTCTCGGATCGCATATAGCATATGAATGCTATAAGGATCGCGACAGAGTTCGGGTTTAGCTGGGCGGGCACCACCCCATAATAGCGGAGAGCTAACCGAACCTCCGGCCACAGGGGGAGGCGGAAGCCCACCTCGAAATGCTCGAGGGGGATGGCAAGCTCTCCCGCCCCGGGGGTATTCACCCTGTCATGATTCCCCGGGTTCCGCGCCGAGAAGCCGGCGGGAACGTAGCGGTCGACGATCACGTTGTATTCGTCGAGGGTGAGCTTGCAGGAAGGGAAGAGATGTTTTTGGAAGGCTTCCGCGCAATGGGCGCGACCCTTGCTCTCGCCAGGCATGGCTAGTTCGTGAGTAAGAGCGAGAGCTGTAGGGGAGTCGAAGCGGAAGCAAGAACACGAGAGCGCGGAGGGAAGGCTGAGGTTCCGGATCGGAGAAATAAATGCGGTTGGTGGGCTTCTCTATTTATAGGGAATCGAAGTCATCATGAGTTCATTCGGCAGAGAGAGAAAGTGACAGCGGAGTACAGCTGTCAGAATCCGGGCTAACGGCGCCTCGGTTCTCCCCCTCAGGATGACGGCGGTCAACGGTCGCTTCGGGTTTCGACGCGACTGCCTGGATCGGCGCAAGCCTCCTAGACTGGCGCAAGCCTCCTGGGTTAACGCGAACCTCCTAGATCAGCGCAAGCATCCTAGATCGGGGTAAGCGCCTTGACTAAAAAGCCCCGCAGAACGATAAAAAGGAAAGGGAAAAGAGAGACATGGGTAGAAGCGAGACTCTCGCTAGCGCAAGCTGGATAAAAACTTAATTAATAATAATGTTTATTACAGACATTGAAAAAGAGAAGGGGAGAAGAAAAAAGAGATACATTAAGTTTCAGAGCGTGAAGGCTAGTAGGGTTTCCAGCTCCATCGTCCCCGTTCTCGCCGCCTAGTCCTTGGGGGCGCCAACGGGTTGAAGTAAGACGATAGCGTGGTACACCCAAGGTTGATCCGCCTGGCGTAGTCCCGGATCTGCGAGATGCACCTCCCTGGCGAAGACTCGGCGGAAGGCCCGCGTGGGCAATCAGTCTCGCCCAAGAAGAAGTCCCGCTCCAGAGCCTCCAGCCTTTGCTCCACGGATTCGCGGAACGCTTTCGCCGCGGCAGCATGGGCACGGTCTCGCCGGACAAGCTTGGCCAGGATGGCCGAGATCTTCCTCCGTCTCCCCTTCGCGCTCCCTGCACTGTTCAGGGTTTCCTCTATCTCGCCAGACGAAGGGAGGGGGGACTCTTCATCCTCTTCTTCCTCGTCTTCTTCTTCCTCTTCCTCTCCTTCCTCATTGACTTCCAAGCCAGGATCACCTGCGGAAGAAACACGCGAGAATTTTGGTCAAGACATGACGATCGACAGTCCGACAAAGTTTTCGCATACCTGCGGCTGGGCGAGAACCGTCAGCCAAAGTTGGACGAGAAGGCCCGGCCCCTCCGTTGGTTCCGTAAAGGAGGTGAAGAGGCTTGCCCAGCCCCGGGCGGAAGGGCTCGCGCACGATGATCCCGGCCTGGCCGGAAGCATGAGGGGAGTGGTCTTCTCTCAAGGGGCGATCAGCATCCTTGAGAGTAGCGGAAGGTTTAGAAGCCGCCCCCCCCCCCCCCCCCCCCGCCTGCAGGAGAGGATTGGCCACCGCGGGAGGCACGTCAGCGGTTCTCGTCTCATCTTCCCGGGTGGATAGACCCGGGTCGGCGGGAGCTGGCACTGCGAGAAGACGGTTCAGAAAAGAAAGGGTCTGGTTGAAATATTGACAAGGGAGGATGTACCTATCGTTCCGGTCTCGACGGGAGGAATCCTTTCCGAGACCCGTGTTTGGCCCTCGGGGGGATGAACGGGTAGGTTCGAAGAGCTGGGCGGAATTTCGGCGTCGTTATCGGGAGTGGACTCCTGCGAAAGCATACTTTAATCATCGAATCTAATGTACAGTTAGCTCGGTAGGCACGGGCGAAAGGCTCACCTTCTGTAGGGAAGAATCTCCGGCAGGATTGGGAGTGGGGGAAGGAGGATCCCTGTTCTCGCGAGAAAGGTCCCGCCGGACCGCCTTCGCCCTTTTCTTTTCCTTCTTCTTCGGCTCCGAAGGCCCGGCGGTTGAAGTCTTTTTCGCTAACCATGGAGCCACCGCCGCACAATTAGCCAAGGCCCGCGCTTGGGCAGCGGCTAACCGGTCTTGGAGGTCCTGCGGAAGCGGTTTGGCAGCACGCTTGGGATGCATGGTGAGCTCGCGCGAGAATCCTGGAGGCGAGAGCTCAGTCAGAGAGTCGTATTTTAAGGGCAGGGCGTATGGACGTCCATCAGTACATATTTATAGCCGCAGTGGGACCCACCAAAAGATTCCCTCGATAGGCGGGCACGTGTCCAGCGAATATTTTGGGGGTTGGACTTGTCTTGTCGAGCGCAGGGCTAGCTCGAAAAGAGCGGGGATTGTGTACAACCCCATATTCGCTGGGTGGGACCCGGAGACACCACTGAGGAATTGGGCTAGGCTCAGGTTAGCCTTGGGTCAGCCCTAAGACATACTTATAGAGTTCTCGCCCTGAAGGGGCTCTCGCCCAGGGCAGATGGTCGACCTCTCGGCAGGAGAGATCGTCAACAGACAAGGGCAGAAAGTCGAGCTCTCGGCAGGAGAGATCGTCGACCGACCAGGGCAGATAGTCGACCTCTCGGCAGGAGAGATCGTCGACCGACCGAAGCAGAGGGCCTGACTACGGAAGCTCCCGCCTTAGGGAAAGCTCCCGCCCAGGGCAGGCGAGAAGGCTCTAAGTAAGCCTTCAGTCGCGATAGTTTCAAGACCGTGAGGGGCGCGAACCTCCCTGGCAAGGGGTCTCGCCAAGGTTGGCCCAGTGGGGGGTCCAGCGAGAGCCTTCACGGCCAGGGTTCTCGCCAAGTGGGCCCACGTGGTGGGGCCCGGCGCTCATAAAGAGGATTATTTTATAATATATTATCCCGAGGTAAAATTACCCAAATGCCCTTTGAAGGACAGCGGGATTTGTCTATTGGCAGACCCCTCAGGGGTATTTCAGTATTTTTAGGTCAAAGGAAGACTATAAAAAGACCCATAAGGGCTCTTTGGAAGGCAAGTTGATCATTTTCCTCTAAACCTAGTGCCTTCTGAAGAGCTCCCAGCCCAGCATTTGGCTTTGGAGGGGAAGCTCTCAGAGATCTTCCGGGTGTGTGGTGGGACCTCCCGGCTGAGGCTTTGGGTCTGTGTTAGGGCCTTAGCAGCCTGTCAGGGGTCGAGATAAGAGAGAAGTAGGCGTCGGCTGCACTTTGGTTTGTGAACATTCGTTGGGGTCAATTTTGGCTTCAACATTTAACAATACCTCCGCCGTTTTGAACTATCGATCCAAGATATTTAAAACATTCACTACGTGAAATATCTTGATCACCCAACTTAATAACAAAGTCATATGTCCTTGCACTGCTAAATTTAAGCTTCATATACTCCTTTGCCCTGCTCAACCTAAAACCGTTCTTTTCTAAAGTATCTCGTCAAGATTCAAGTTTTGCGCTTACACCCTCGCACTTCTCATCAACCATGCAAAACGATATCATCCGCAAACAATAAACACAAAAGTATTGCTAGTTGGATATGTCTGGTGAGCTCATCTAAGAAAAGGGTAAGGAGATAAGGGCTTAAAGTTGAATCTTAATGTAAGCCAATAGTGATAGAGAATTCCTGTGCTAATTCTCCAGATGTCCTCACCCTTGTCACTGAATTTGTATACATATTTTTTTGATTGTGTTCATATATAATATATTTACACATATCTTTTCGAAGATTCTCCATAAGATATCTTTTGGAACTCTATCATAAGCCTTCTCAAGATCAATAAACAACATGTAAATTTTGTTTTCTTTCTCGATAGTTGTTATTGAGTTTTCTCAAGAGATGTATAGCTTCTAAGGTTGACCTCCCTGACATGAATCCAAATTGATTCTCTGAAATAAATATATGCAATATTAAATTCATTTATTAAATTTGAAATTTTTGTCACAGCGATATTTGTGGTGGGCGGCAACATTCATCGTGGCGATATATGTCGGGGCGGCGACATTCGTCAGGAGCGGTGACATTCGTCGAGGGAGGTGACATTTGGCGGAGGCGGCGACATTCGGCGGAGGCGGCCACATTCGGCGGGGGCGGAGACATTCGACAGATGCTGCGACATTCGGCGGGGGCGGCAACATTCGGCATGGCTATGCACACATTCAACTAGGCTGTGTATGCATTCAAGCGGATTGTGTGCACATTCAAGTGATTAAATTGAATGGATATGAAGAGTAGACTGGAGCTTATATAAAAAAAATTAGGAAACCAGTTGTAACTTGTAAGAGAGGTGTGACATTAGAAGAAATTAGGCGAAATTAAAATAAAATATGAGGTATTTAAACTCAATGTCATGCAGGACGTTAGGATACACATATCTTTATAATGATGTCTATTGCCAATGTATGCTCACTGGATATTTATGGACTGATTTTGCAACCCATATGTGTAGAATCATATATCCTTGAGATCTGTAGTGTCTTTTATACCGGATGATGAAGTATGAAACTGTTGCGGCCAAACTTAATGCCCCGTTCGGATTGGATTAACCTGAATCGTCTTAGCTTACGGAGCGGTCGAGCGCGCAAACAGTCATAGAAAATTGAAAGCTGAAAAGACAAATTTTTAACGTCGAAAACCCGTCAACTGGGTGAAAAATCACGTGGCCGGATTTGTGTCGACCAAATCTCGACTAGATCTGAGGGATGTTACAAGGCTTTTTCTGGAACTTGAGGGTGAAAGGGCGCCTCTCATTACAATTATTGGGGGGAGAGAGAGAGCTCGTGGGGTGACAAGTCACCATTCATAGAGCTAATTATTTCTTCGAGTGCTGAGCGGAGCGATGCTCTCGTTGTATTTTGGAGTCCTCTGATAGTTCTTGGAGGCGGGAGCAGCTTGCTGCACTAGTTTTGATGTCTCTGATTGCCTTTTGGAGAAGCGTGGTGCAGTTGTCTTATCGATGGATGGAGCGTTTGCTCTTGAAAGTGTGGGGCGCTTGTTGGTAGAGAGCGCGCAGGGCGCTTGCTGGAGGAGAGCGCGCGGAGCGCTAGATGGTAGAGAATATGTCGGGCGCTTGCTGGTAGAGAGCGCGTGGAGAGCGTGCCGGAGGAGAGCGTGCAGGGCGCTTGTTGGAGGAGAGCGTGTGGGGCGCTTGCTGGTGGAGAGCGTACAGGGCGCTTGCCGAAGGAGAGCGCACGGAGCGCTTGCGGGAGGAGAGCGTGCAGGGCGCTTGTTGGAGGAGAGTGCGCTTAGTGAGGAGGGAAGAAGCACACGCAAGGAAGCGACGTGCATGAGAGCATGTGAGGAGCGTGTGAGAGCGTGCAAGGAAGAGACACGCGCAGGAGAACGCAAGGAAGAGGCACACGCGAGGGTGCATAAGGAAGGCGAGTGTGAGAGCGCGCAAGGAGGCGGAACGCGCGAGAGAGCGCAATGAGGCAGAGCGCGCAGGGGTTCGCAAAGAAGAGACGCGCGAGAGAGCGCAAGGAGGAGGCACGCACAAGAGAGCGCAAGGAGATGGAGCGTGTAGGGACGCACAAGGAAGAGACACGCGCGAGAGCGCGTAAGGAGGCGGCGCACGCGAGGGGGGGGGGGGCGCAAGGAAGAGACTTGCGCAAAAGTATGCAAGGAGGCGGTGCGCGCGAAGTGAAGGATCAAACGCATACCCAACTGCACCAAAAGTGCAGACTGTTGGAGAGGGTGCTACTTAATTTCTTAAATAAGTAGCAAAGCGCCACAGGTCAAGTGAAGGAACGCCGGACCCAACAATCCCCCCCCCCCCCAGCGTCCAACACAACCCGTCGGCTCAGAGGTGGGGTTACCACATGGCCTACATGGCTCAGAGGTGGGGTTACCACATGTCCACAGTTTGCCTGACCCGCCGGACCCACACAGGTAGAAGGGAAAAATAAGGATTTAATAGCGCCCCCTCGGTCTTGAACCCATAACTTCCCTCTGATACCAATTGAAAGTGAGGGTAAGATCTACCTTTACTCTAGAGGGGGGGTTAATAGAGTATATTAAAATAATTTTCCAAATTAAAAAAAAAATTATTCAGCAGTGGAAGACTTGATTTATATATATATGTGTATTGTGCTTGCAGTGAATAAAAACTAAGCAAGAAACAAATCACAGTACACAACAAATCAAACACAGCAACCAGAAGACACAAGGATCTATTGTGGTTCCCCAATCAACCTGGGTACATCCACTCTTCTACCACCCTAGGTAGGAATCCACTGCAGGAATAGTTGATCAGGTGTCTTGGGCACCAATGAGCTTTTGATAAGGTGCTCAAAAACCAAATCAGATTTTTTGATCAGGTGTCTTGCCACCACTGAGTTTTGACAAGGTCTCAGAAACCAACCACAAAACTTTTGAAGGGAGTTTTGAGTAACCCTTTTACAGCAGAATGAAAGAAAAAGAAAGAGTTGATGTTCTTCTCTGTCAACAGTCAAAGAGAAGACTAGTCGATTATTGTTGTCAAATCTCCCCCTGAGATTTGTAGTTGTTCAAGAAGAGAAGCTTTGCACAGGGTGATAGGCCTTCAGTATGATTGAGATCTCCAGCAAAGAATGATTTCAACAAAGGTTGAAATGTGATGTGTCTGGAGTCCTTGATTGATGAAGCCTTGAACACTTGAATCAGAAGAGATCTTGAAAGAATAGAGGAATTTTTTTCTGTGTGGTGATCTCCTTCACTGGTGTCCTCCTTGTGTTCTGTAAGACTTCTAACTTGTAATCCTGTAGAACTGTGTCTCAAAATCTCTATCTTAGAATGATGATGTTATTGTCTCAATTACTCTGAGATGATATATTGAAAATCAGTCTTCTAGATAGCCGTTAGCCAGTCATAAATGATTTCCTTAAATGATATTTGTCTCTAGAGGAAAGTCCTAAGAGACATTCCATTTAGTCTTCCTTGAAACTTGCTCCAGATTAATTGAAACAGCTACAAAATCCTTTGAAATGAATGCTGGATATGAATCAGATTGAATTCCATAACTGACTGAATTTGAATTCCTGAAATCGTCGATCTCTCAAGAAAAGTCGTCGATCTGAGCTCGACTATCGTCGACCTGAGCTCAGAGACTAGAACTAGACTTAAAACATAAATCATCGATCTGAGCTCAACTATCGTCGACCTGAGCTCAGAGATCTGGATTTTGGCTAGAGACAGAAACGTCGATCTGAGCTCGGAGATCGTCGAACCGAGTTCGATGACTCATTGAACTGAGCTCAGAGATAGTCGAACTGAGTTCGACGCCTCGTCGATCTGAGCTCGACGATAATTGCCTTAAACTTCTGAACTTGAATTCTGAACTAGAAGGTCTTGGGGGCAGCTTTCAAACCTAAGTTCTAAGCCTTAGAACTATTCTAATTGACCTTTAAAACTATACAAGGAGGTCAAGACATTTTCATAAGGACATAGTGATCCTTATCCAAATCAGTAATAGGGTGTTCCAACACAGAGGCACGCAAGGAGGCGGTGCGCGCGAAGGCGCGCAAGGAGGCAGAGCGCACGGGGGCGCACAAGGAAGAGACTCGCGCGAAAGCGCGCAAGGAGGCGGCGCGCGCGAAGACGCTCAAGGAAGAGATGTAGAGGGGAGATAAATTCCATAGGAGGAGGAGAGATAATTTTCGTACGAGGATTTTCTAGGCGGACAAGAGAAGATAAAGATATTCGAATGAGGCTTTGAATTAATACGAGGGAGATCTTCAAGGAATGCTTGAAGATCTTCGAAGGGGGAGAAGGAAATGAAGAAGATGAAGGACTGAGGAGAGAGAAAATCCGTAGGAGGATTTTCTGAGTTATGAGAGAATAAAAAATAAAGGAGGATCAGGGGTCTTATTTATAGGCTTCTTGGGTGGTTATACGCAGCCCATAACCACCATGATCGATATTTATAGGCCGATATAATATAATTATTTTTATGGGATTATGGTTCAATACACATATTAATTTTATTAAATACAGAACATCCTATTTTTGGCAACGTAGTTTTCCCATTATGGGAGGTCATGCGAGTGGTTACGTGGGCTACCCACGTAACCAACGACGACGATTGCAGAGGTGTGATCGAATAGTGGAGAAAACGCAGGGCGTACGACGAACATCGGCCGACGACGGCTGACGTCAGGGAGACTCTTGGTCGGTGATGGCCACGTTTGACTGGAGGAACTCGGCCGACCGCCGGGGGAAGGCCGGTCGGCCGAGGGGAAGGGGAAGCCGCCCTTAATTGAAGCTGGAGGACAGAGGACGGACGACCACCTGTCATGGGAGAAAGAAACGTCGCCCCTGATAGGAGCGGCTGCTAGCAGGGGACGGGCGACCAAATGGCCGCACGTCCTAGGAGAGAAAAATGTCGCCCCTGATAGGGGTGGAGACTGGCAGAGGACGAGCAACCATTTGGGCGCCCATTATGGGCAAGGAAAATGTCGCCCCTGATAGGGGCGGCTGCTGGTAGAGAATGGGCGGCCATTTGACAACTCGTTCTGAGCGAGGAAAATGTCCCATGATATGGGCGACGGCTGGCAGGGAACGGGTGGCCATTTGGTCGCCCATTCTGGGCGAGGAAAATGCCGCCCCTAACAAGGACGGAGGCTGGCAGAGAATGGTCGGTCATTTGGCCTCACGTTCAAGGCAAAAAAAATGGTCACCCCAGTTAGGGGCGGAGGCTAAGGAGGGGCGGCCGAATCGGCCACCTATCCTGGGCACCGGAGAAAGAGCGGGAAGGGTGGCCCATGCAGGTCTTCCCTCCCTGAAAGAAGAATGAATGGACTTCCTAATCGGGCGGCCGGTGGGGCGGAAGGTCGGGCGGGCAGGGGTTCGCCCGACCATGGCCGCCAGGCAGCGCGCAACTGTGCTCGGCTAGGGATGCGCACGCACATGTAAGTGTGTGCGCGTGCGGGGGGAGCAAACCACGTTCAGAACTACGCGCGGGTCTCGAATCACGCGTGCCAGACCTGATCGCGCGCAACAGTGCGCGCGATCGAGCAGGGTTGTACAAGCTTGCTAGTGCGCGGCCCACGCGCTGCGAGGGCGTGGGCGCACTCGCATTGCAACGCAGCCGACCGATCGGGCTTGCGGGAGACGATTCCGCGCACAAGGATTTGCACGAACGCGACTGGCAGCTTGGACCACGATCACTGACCCCGTAATTCGGTCGAATCCGATTAGGGGTACCCCATCAATTGCCCCCAAGCCCTTGTAGCTTCGAGCCGAAGCGAATAAAGGGCAGATGTAATATCCCGACTTTTATCGGGTCACTAAAAACCTAGTGGGTCCAATAAAAGTGACCCGAGCCTCTACCCGAGACCCAAAATGAGGTAGGAGGTAACCCTAGACAGGGATATGCAACTAGAGAACTCTGATTTAAGTTCTGTCAGTTCATGTGGACTCGTATAGTTAATACGAATGCGTTGGAACTCGTTCCATTGAATTCCGAGGTCATATGGTGGATATGACCGTTCCTCGTAGAACGTCGTGAATACGAGATTTTGTATATCGAGTTAGAGAACTTTGATCTGATTTCTGTATGTTCCTATGACTTTGTATGGTCGATACGAGCGTGTTGGAAATTGTTGCGTTGCAATCCAGATTCAGGTGGCAAATTTGACCGTTTTAGTGTGTCGCGAGGCGCAAAATTGTATTTTTAGCAAACGAACTCTAATTTGACCTCCATCAGTGGCGTTGGATTCATATGGTCAATATAAAGTCAACAGAGTTCATCCCGGTCTATTTCAATGACGAGTGGTCAATCTATGATCAAACCGAGCATTATCGTGCACTGAAAAAGCATGTGCACACCAATTATGGCATGATACCCTAACTTTGACCAAACCCACGATGACTTGGACTTACTTTGACTTTGATCAGCATGAGGGACCCCATCCCCAAGGTTTGACTTTGGTCAAACTTGCTAAAAACACATAATTTTGTAAAATTTTGAGAAGGGAAACCCCACCCCACGTACCAAATCTCCTTGGATCCTACTATCATGAATATATAGGTCAATAACTTCATCAAGAGTCTTGGGGAATGGGCCTGGGGACAAGCCAAAAAGAAGCCATTCCCCTTCCCTCTCTTTTCCTTTTTACTCACCCAAGCCCAAGCCCAAGAGCTGGACCTTCCCCCTTGGATCATGCCACCTGGCTGTGTTAGCCTCGAGATGGGTACCATCTGTCTAACACAATATGGAGAAGGAGAAACCAAACTCTCTCCTTCTCTCATCATCCTATTGGTCATACCTACCTCATACATAATAGGTTGAACCCTAGTTTAGCCACTAGGGTATCACTAGCCACCAGGATGTTGCCACCTACCCCCCTACATCACCAGGGTTGGGTTAATCAAACACATTGTCCTCCTCTAGACACCTTGGCCGGTAAGAAATGGGAGGCAGGGGCTCACCCCCTCCCCTTATAAATACCACCAAGGTCTTTATGGAGACTCACCTCCCCTCCCAAGCTCAGTCGAGCCTGACCATACCTTTGTCAGAGCTCTGCTTCGTCGGAAAAATTCAGCCAAGCACCACCGCCAACTTCAATGGCCAATTGGCCGGGACCTTCCCGATCTCCTCCACGACAGGTAGAACTTCTCCCATACCCCATCCTCATCACTCCCGATGTGCTGCATGCACCTCCCAGCAGTTAGAGCGTCGTTGGCGCCATCTGAGCCTTGCTTCAGATCGGGTGGTGGACGTGAGTGGTAAAACCCTGCCCAGCACCGATGGTGGCATTAGGATGGTTTTTTGCCACTGGGGATGTTCATCCACGGTGGCGGAGGGTCGTGGTGGCGCCGAATTTCGCCGCTCCGGCGGCACCCGAGAATAAAAGTATTCTCTGTTTAGTTATTACGACGGCGGCCGGCGGCGGAAGGCCGTTGGGACACCACTAATTAGAAGGACGACCCCTAGCGAACTGGTTGGGGGTAGCTTAGTGGGATGGGAGCCACTAAATGGGCGGGGCGGCGTGACATCGCCGGGAGCAGAGCAGGCTTCATCACTCCTCTCTCGGGTTGTGTATTTTCGGCGGTGGCCGGCGGTGCTGGGGCGTCGGAATACTGCCCAGAAGTTTGTCGGCCCCTTGCGAGTCGACCGGGGGCAGCGCCGACGTCTGGCAGCAGCTAGCTGGAGGTGGCAGAGGCCGCCACCCGCTCCATCGCAGGGGAGTAGCAATTGTCGTCCGATCTCGGTGATGAGATCGAAAGGCGGGGATTTTATTAATCCACGCCCTCACCTCAACATCAGTGCCCCCCCAACGGATCAGCTCCAGATCCGCTATGGGGACAGAAGATCAAAATTCGTTGTTTGGCTCCATCTCAACCGCAGGATTCGTTTAAAAATGATCATATGTAGACCGGAATTAATGCAGAGAATTGATGAATTTTTTGAGATAAATCTAGGCTCCTAGAAAAAAAAATTTGAACATAAAAGTGATTCCTCTTGATGAGAGCAATCTCCATAAAATTTTTGGGAATTTATAATTCGATTTGATATCTTAAAAAGTCTAAATAGAAATTATTTGTTCAATTTATAGGCCCAAAAATGTTTGAAAATTTTTGGAAAAATTTCTAAGCTCATTTTAGGTTCTTTTTAATGTTGTGTTAAAATTTGAACATCTTGGGATAAAAATTAAAGATTTGCTAAATTCTCGGAGTCTAAAGTTGCGCTTTAAAATCGATGGGTTTAAATCCTTCGAAAAATTGAGAATCTGAGCAAGCGATCGTGTTTTAATTTGAATGTTGCGTTCAAATGAATAAATATTAAGGCGAGGTTCCAAGCTCTGAGTGTTTTGAGAATTTTTGCAAAATTATCGAGCGTCTCATTTTTGAAATAACTCTCTAGAATTTTGGGTAAACTTGGAAAATGAAATGTTCAACCTCGTCTCGGGTGAAGAATTTCCCCAACGTTTGGAAATGTTTTTTCGAGGTTGAATTTCAAGGAAAAACGTGATCTCTAATAAGATGCTCAGATTTGATCTATGACGAACAAATAAGTTGATAATTATTCTCGAATGAATAATAAAGATACAACCCATAATAAGTTTCCCCAATCCGATTAAGCCATGATTGAAAGGTGCAATTAAACTATTATCGGATCGTAATAATGAGTGCAACTCAAAAGAAGCTTCCTAAAAACGGAAATTGAATTGAACTTGCCTCCTATAAACGGTAATGAAACTGAACTAGCCTCCTATGAATGGAAATGGAACTGAACTTGTCTTCTATGAATAGAGATGGAACTGAACTTATCTCCTGAGAACAGAGATGGAACTGAATCCTCCTGATTGGAGTGATTGAACTACTAACCCTTTTCTTATTTATTTATTTCAGTCTTGCACCAATCCAGTTCCTTTATTTATTTCAATTCAACACTTCCTTTCAGTATTTCAGTCTTGTACAGATCCTGCTTATTCCTTTCAGTTCAATTTATTTTTTTTAAGTACTAATCTAGTCTCGTACTAGTCCAATTCCTTTCAGTACTTACTTTCGGTTCTTTATGTTCAGCATATTTCAGTTTCGTACTAGTCATATTTCAATTCAGCATTTCAATTCTGCAACTAATATTCTCAGCAACTTTTATTATCACAGTAATATTTTATGCAATTTATTATTTTAGCATTTTAAGCACGAGTCCTACTTTGACGAGCATTTGATTGTTTGAAGTTAAGCTTTAGTTGAGGATAACCAGAGTTGAGTCATTCCTCTAGAGTTATCCCCAAATAAAATGCTCTCATACTCCTTACTGAAAGTTGAGCTGAATGCCGCTTATCAGAATTATTTTTAAGCATAGTAGGGCAGACTGTCGCAAACCCGATGCGTGCTAGATTTATATCATTTTTAAGTGAATGCTTGTAAATTACTTGAGATAAATCGTAGCGGGTCAGTCACTTCTGCAGACAGTTAATACTGGTGCGGGAAGTTCAATGACTCGTGGCGATAAGGAGATGTGTACTACAGGTGATCGGCCGTTATTTCTCTCCCTATTGGGTTTCATCCACTAATAGGCCTAAATTTCTGGATCGCTCGATGTCACTCACATGCAAGAGTATATGAGGTTGTACGTTGTGGCCTAGGAAGTGCGGTACGACCACCCCCAGAAGTGGCGGGACTAGTCACTATCACCGATAACCACATCGATGAGGCTCGCGGGGCTCACTACCTTGCTTGAAGAGAAGCAGTTCATACTATATCGACATAGTGGGTGTGCGTAGGTTTGAATACATATGGTGTGCACGAGTTTGAATACCCGCGGTGTGCACGGTTTGAATACCTGCTGTGCGCGTGGTTTGAAAACCTGTAGTGTGCGCGGGTTTGAACACCTGTGGTGTGAATAGAAGTTGTGAGTACATGTTGGTTGTGATAGCTTGTTGAGCGCCTCTTTAAATAACTGACGTTTATGCTGCTACTTTCCAGCTATTCTATGCTGCACTCTTTCAGATATTTGCTCCTAACTTAAGAAATAAAAAAGCATTATATTGAAATGTTGCTACTAACTCTCTTGTGCTTCAGCTTTTTACTTATTGTTGTTTGCGTAAGATCATCCCCAGGATATGGATTTGGGGATATGTATTTCCATTTAGCTCTATGATTAACGATTATTTTTAATAACCATTCACAGGAGATAGAGCACCGTAAAGTCCAACTGTCACTGGACGGTACGCCAGCTGCCATGACTACTAGAGCAGAGGCACCCCCATCGTCTCCAGATTTTTGAGACGTGAGTTCCTAGAGTGCAAGCTTGAGAGAGAGTGAGAGATTTAGTAGTAGTCATTTTGAAGCCCACATATTCAAGTACTATCCAGACAGTGGTTATGGCCTATTCTTTTATTCTGTTAAATATATATTGTTATATATATATAAGTGGTCATTCTGTTGTTGCTTTCGCAAATATGCAATGTGATGTGAATGTTGTGATTCAAGCCAGACAAGGAGACAAACTAGTGCTTGGTAGAGTGGGTCGTTGCTACTTGGGAAACAATGGGTGAACGTCTTGGACAGTAAGGCCCGTCTCCGACCCGACCCGGGCAAGGGTTGGGGGAGGGATTTTTACAAATGGATCAGAGCCATCACGATCCGTCCTTATGGGGCAGTCTCAAGATCCTTCCATGTAATGCCCCAAAACTCGGAATTGACCGGGTAGCATTTTAAGGCCAATCTACAGCCTGCTAGGGGTTACACGGCCTGGGACATGGGCGTATCCAGGGTCGTGTCATTCTCGGGTTCGACGACTTTCCAAGTGGTCGACGAAACGCACTCGAAGAACATCGAGACAGGGAACACGGCCTGAGACACGGGCGTGTTAGAGGTCGTGTCCTGCACGGGCTGTTTGTCGGGCTGTGTCGAGAGGGTCACACGGCCTGGAACACGGGCGTGTCTAGCACACGGCATGTGACACGGACATGTCACATGGTCGTGTCCTGTTCGGGATGTTTTGGTCCTGTGTCGATTGAGGAACATGCCCCAAAACACGGGCATGTGCTGTCTGACACGGGCGTGTCAATTGTGATACGGGCGTGTCTCAGCCCGTGTCCTATTCGGGACACGACGGTTTCAGCGTCGATTGAGGCACATGGCCCATGACATGGGCGTGTCCATGGTTGACACGGGCATGCCACAGGCCGTGTCACAGGCTGTGTCCTGTTCTGTATTTTCTGGATTACGGCGAGTGAGGAACACGACCTTGGACACGGGCGAGTCACAAGCCGTGTTCGGCCTAGGAAAGTGATTTTCAGGGCGAATCGTGGCCGTTCATTTCCTTCAAATAGGATCTGACAGCTCAGCCCTTCCTCTGCTGGTATATAGCCGGGAATAGGGTTAGAAACCCTCATTTCTTTTGAGCATTCTCTTTCTAAATCTTTAGAGATAGGTGAGAGCAAGGAAGAAGGAGGAGGAGAGATCCAGTCGCCGGTGGAGCTTCGGAGCCCCAAATCACAAGCCGAGTTCAGATCTACGGAGGCGAGGCCGTTGCGGTGCTTTTCATCTGTCTAGATCTTCATGGCGCCAAAGAGAAATGTTAGGGTAATGATTCTCTTCCTGGACATGTGAAGTCCTCTTCCCATTTTGCATAGGAAGCCCGCTCTAGCGAGTATGCGGTGAGTTTTAGGTATTCCTTCGGGTAGACATAAATAGTCCCCGTTGTTTTGCATGTAGAGTCCGGAATCGAAGTACGGACATAGGCATGGTGTGTGAAGCCTACCCGGACAAGTTGGTCTGGATTGGTGATGTTTCATTATGCATGAATAGCCGGAGAAGACTCCATGCCTATGGTTGTTTTCGGGTTTTCTACGCAGTAGATTGCAGCAGGGAGCCTTGGGGACTAACTCCAAAGTGTACCCGGAAAATTGGGCAGAAGCGTGATTCTGCCATCTTGGTGGCCTGAGAGCCAACTTGCACATAACTGGGTTATGTATTTTTGTGTGACCGATTTGGGACTCGGGGAAGCTTGACCCACGCATATGTCTTAAATTGACGTTGCGGTGTGAGCAACGGGTTAGGCAGAACCGTATCCGCTCTATGTGGTTCGATTAAAGAGACCTAAGGTACTTGGTACTTACCATTGGCATAGATGGAGGGTCTTAGGCTTATGACGGAAAGACTATAATGCTCACGAGGTTTGCCGTCCTAAAGGCGGTGGTGAGACCACGGATTTTTACCGGGTTCACCGAGTAAGTGCCCTGAGAGCACGAGGTGTGTGGCTGTACGGGCCTCCACCTGTGGTGTATTGTGCAAATGTTGTATTTTTGCTTTAATTGTTGGATTATACTAATGCAATGCAGGGAAGGAGCACCGCCACCCCAAGAAAGGGGTGGGGTCGTTATAATTTGGTCAGCTTTAGCTGACCGTTGCTTTTATTTTCCACCCTGCGGTGGATTGTTTCTTGCAGGTGTTGCGGAGCCTAGTGGCAAGTAGCGGCCTGAAGCCCTGGTTGCTGAGCCGGCCCTCGAAGTCCATGCGAAAGTTTTACTTATTATATTCATGTGTGTCCGGCCTGTGTTCCGATGTTTGGAAAACACTGTTTATTTAAGTAAACCCTTGTAAGGTCTTAAGGTCAAGTATTTTGTGTATTTGTACGCTTATTCCTAATTTAGGTTGTTAGTTGATATTCATGTTGTTGGCTTGAGTTCTTCTCTTTGCAACTTATAAATTGCTTCCGCTAGATTGTACTATGTGTAGGACGTATGTCATTGGAAGGATGGTTTCATTGAGTAACCCTTTCGGTCTGTCTATGGTATATGACGTCGGGCCCCAGCCGGACCTACTGCTATATGCTATGTGATGGATAGGGGTGTTACAATTTGGTATCAGACTACCGATTTTAGTCATGCTTATTGGAATTCGCGGTCGAATTCTTTTAAGGGGTGGTGAGCACATGTGTGTGCGTCATCGTTATAACAAAAAAAGAACCCATGAATGTCCACTTAGGAATGCAAATACACATGTTTGAGGAACCTGCGTGTTCCTATAATTGCTTTTTACAATATTGTTCGGTCACTTAACGGTGTTTTGTACGTCTATAGGTGACCAGGAGTGGTGCAAGTCCTTCAGAAAAACC
Source organism: Platanthera zijinensis (assembly GCA_039513925.1). NCBI lineage: Eukaryota > Viridiplantae > Streptophyta > Magnoliopsida > Asparagales > Orchidaceae > Platanthera > Platanthera zijinensis. The sequence goes on along the minus strand of CM077087.1, from coordinate 46,860,666 downwards.
GCATTCTGAGGCAAGTAGCGCACCGAATGATGTGCCTACAATACCTCCTTCGGCAGAAACCATAAGATTGGTGGTTGAAACAGTGTTCGCTGTGATAAATGCCCAGCCTGCAAGGTAAATGTAACAGCCTACCCCTACTATGGAGCAGGTACTGCTTCAAGCGGCGGAACCGAGAAGGGTGGAGCAAGTGGTTGTGGAGCCGTTGATACCTAGAAGAGCGACTGAAAAGCAGCTCAAGCATGTTATGGGCTTCAACCCTCTGGTGTTCTCGGGAATGGGAACCATATCCCAAGCTGAGGATTGGCTCTCCCGAGTAAAGAGAGTCTTGATAGCTATGGAGACGGAGGAGTTGCAGAAAATGACTATAGCCACTTTCTTGTTGGATGGCAATGCAAGGTTGTGGTGGGAAGATTTAGAGCTACACCACTTGGGGGGAAGGCAACTCACAGACGTCTCGATGGAATAATTTTTGAGACTGTTCTTGTCAAGATACTTCACCTAGGCTCAGAGGATCGCGATGGAGAACGAATTCCAGAAGTTGACACAAGGAGAGAGTAGCGTGAATGAGTACCTCCACGAATTTACATTGTTGGGTCGGTACGCTAGCCCTACATTTGCTGACAAGGAGCGAAAGACAAACCGATTCTATGAGGGTCTGTGGGATGACCCAAGGCTACTGCTCTCGGGGTCTATGACGCAGGGTTTTCTAACCTTGCTCAACAAGGCCCGGTCATTGGAGAAGGATCTGAGGAATGTGCAGGCGAAGAAGGACTCTAATACAAAGAGGACAGAGTTCAAGGTGCTGACTACCTCAAAGTCCGGTTATCGTAAGTTCAATAAGAAGGCTAGGACTTCGGGTCCAACCCCTTCTTCTAGTGCTTCGGGGGAAACTACAGGCCGAACCCCGAGCGTATGCTACAACTGTGGGAAGCCGGGGCATTTTGCCCGTGATTGTTGGAGCGGACGGCCAAAGTCTGAAAGGAAGCCGGGAGCTACATACGAGGAGAAGGGCAAGGCGGTGGAGTCAACCACATCGCACTATGCTCCAACCCAACCTAGGGTTTATAACCTTGGCCAGCATGAGTCCATAAAGCAAGCTGAATTGGTGACAGGTACGGTTTAAATTTATAGCAGTTTGGCTTTAAATACTTGTTACCTTGCGCATGTTAACTTATTATTGCTTGTACTAAGATTTGTTTTGATTCTTGATAATCCGGCGAGAACACTCTTTAATACGGGAGCTTCGCACTCCTTTTTGTCCGAAGGATTTATATCACGCATCGGAGTACCTTCTTCGATGGCAAAGGACAAACTGGATGTGTTGTTGCCAAATGGGTGTTCAATGCACGCGGATAGAGTCTGTTGCGTAAAGCTACGGATTGGGAGTCAGGAGTTAGACTTGCAAGTGTCGTTACTGCCGCTAGTGGAGTTCGACGTTATATTTGGTATGGACTGGCTCTCAGAGCAGCAAACATACATTGATTGCATCCACAAGGAATTCAAGTTGGTAACTGGTCATGATACGACATTTATGGGCTTGAAAGGGTCGAGCAAGACTTTGATGTCTGCTCTTCAGGTTGTTAAGGCAGTTCGTGCTGGTGCAGAGCTATTCTTCACACTAGTGGAGGCTTCAAAGCCTAAAATTACTTTGGACAGTATCCCAGTGGTATCCGAGTACCCTGACGTATTCCCTAACGATCTCCCTGGAGCCGCACCGCAGCGAGAGATTGACTTCACAATTGAGCTAGTGCCAGGTGCCAAACCTGTGTCACGCTCTCTGTATCAGTTAGCGCCTAAAGAGATTGAGGAACTGAAGATTCAACTTGAAGAGCTGTTGGAGCAGGGTTATGTGCGTCCAAGTTTGTCGCCTTGGAGCGCACCGGTCCTTTTTGTTAAGAAGAAGGACATAAGCTTGCGACTCTGTATCGATTATCGAGAGCTGAACAAGTTAACGGAAAAGAACAAGTACCCGATCCCAAAGATTGATGATCTGTTCGATCAGTTAGTCGGGTCATCGGTGTACTTGAAATTGGATCTTAAGTACGGGTATTATCAGTTGAGGATAAGGGAAAGTGATATCCCCAAGACAGCTTTCAGCACGAGATATGGGCATTATGAGTTTACTGTCATGTCATTTGGGCTGACTAATGCGTCATCTGTGTTTATAGATCTGATGAACAGGACTTTCGGAGAGTACTTGGACCATTTCGTGATAGTCTTTATCGACGACATATTGGTGTACTCGCAGTGCGAAGAGGATCACTTCAAGCATTTGCATTTGGTGATGGAGACGCTGAGGAGGAACCAGCTGTATGCCAAGTTCTCCAAATGCGAGTTTTGGTTGTACTCGGTGGCATTCCTCGGTCATATAGTCAGTGGAGAAGGGATTGCGGTGGATCTGGCGAAGATAGTTGTGATACGAGAGTGGTCTGTGTTGTGTTCAGTAGCGGAAGTCCGGAGTTTTCTGGGACTTATCGGCTACTACAGGCGCTTCGTAGAGAACTTCTCACGGATAGCGTTGCCCCTCACGACTTTAACGAGGAAAGATCAAAAGTTTGTGTGGTCGCCGAAGTGCGCGCAAGCTTTCGAGGAACTGAAGAGTCGGTTGACCACAACGCCTATTCTATGTTCGCCGGTTAGAACCGAAGGTTTTGAGATCTATAGTGACGCTTCAGGCAGTAGTTTGAGTTTTGTCCTACTATAACATAGGAGATTGATAGCTTATGGATCGTGCCAGCTGAAGGTGCATGAGAGGAATTATCCGGTCCATTACTTGGAGCAAGCGGCCGTGATATTTGCTCTGAATCTGTGGAGACATTACCTGTACGGGGTGAATGTCGATATCTATATCGACCATAAGATCATGAAATACTTATTTGATCAAAAAGATCTAAACATGCGGCAGCGGAGATGGATGGAGTTCTTGGGGGACTACACATTCAAGATTCACTATGTGGCTGGGAAAGGCAATGTAGTTGCGGACGCATTGAGTCGCAGGGCCCCTGCGCGGGCCAACTGGTTGTCGGTTCATAACGAGCGTTTGATTCGGGATTAGGAGGCACTAGAGATCTCTTGTGTTGACAAGCAGACGAGTGTCGAAGCCCAATTGAACTGGACAGAAGTTCAGTATGACCTGGCTGATCGGATTCGACAGGCTCTAGATTTGGATAGCAACATGAAGTAAATCATGGATGTGGCTTTGGATGGGTCAAATTCCCAATTTGATGTTGTTGATGGATTGTTATGGAAGCACAGTCGTCGGTGCGTCCCAAATATGAGTAAGCTACGAGTGGAATTGATGTACAAGGCTCATCATACCAAGTACTCGATTCACCCAGAGAGCACGAAGAGGTACCATGATATGAAGAAGTTGTTCTGGTGTCCAGGACTTAAGAAGGACGTGACACTTTATGTGGCGAAGTGTCAGACGTGCACCTTGGTGAAGACGGAGTGCCAGAAGCCCGGAGGGTTCTTGAAACCCTTGTCTATCCCGGAGTGGAAGTTCGATAATATATCTTTGGATTTTGTGCATGGTTTGTCAAGATTGCAGAAGGGGAACGACACCGTCTGGGTGATCGTAGATCGATTGACGAAGGTGTTGCACTTCATTCCGAATAGGAAGGATGATTCATTGGATAAACTGGCGAAACTCTATATGGATAACATTGTTCGACTACACGGTGTGCCCCGCAGCATCGTGAGTGACCGAGACAGGCGGTTCACGTCCAATGACTAGAGGTTGGAGCAACAAATGTTGGTAACCAAGCTGAGTTTCAGCATGGACTTTCATCCGCAGACGGATGGTCAGACCGAGAGAGTCAACAGGACGATGGAAGACATGCTTCACATGTGCGTCTTAGATTTCGGGAAGCAGTGGGAAGATCACCTATACTTGGTGGAATTTGCTTATAACAATAACTACCAAACGAGCATTCAAATGGCGCCCTTCGAGGCCCTTTATGATAGAAAATGTCGCACGTCATTGTCGTGGTTGGAAACGGGTGAGTCGAAGCTATACAAACGACAAGAGGTGGAAGACGCCACTACATTGGTACGAACTATTCGAGAATGATTGCTGATCGCTCAGGACAGGCAAGCTAAATATTATAATGCCAAGCATTGAAATGTTGAGTTCGCTATTGGCGACTGGGTGTATTTGAAGATTAAGCCGTTTAAGGGTGTCTCAGGGGTACGACGCTTGAAGAAGCTGAGCCCGAGGTACCTTGGACCGTTTGAGTTCTGGAGCGAATTGGAGAAGAAGCTTATAGACTAAAGCTATCAGTGGAACTGAGTGGTTTACACGACGTATTCCACATATCGGTGTTGCGGAAGGCGGTGCAAGAGCCTTCGCAAGTGATCGCGGTCGATCAAGTACTGGTTGAAAATGGGTTGACGACGAAGGTCAAACCCGTTCGCATTGAGGACTCAAAAGTCAAGAGACTGCGTATCAAAGACATCAGGATGGTCAAAGTACGATGAGACAAGTGCGGTTGTGAGGAGCTTTTGTGGGAGCGAGAGAAGACCATGCTCGAGGAGTATCCCGAACTCTTCTTCTCAGGTACCGTTTAAGTTTGAGTACTTTCTTTTCCTTAATTTCGGGACGAAATTCATTTAAGGAGGGGAGAATTGTAACGCCCCAAAACTCGGAATTAACCGGGTAGCATTTTAAGGCCAATCTGTGGCTTTTTAGGGGTTACACGGCCTGGGACACGGGCGTGTCTAGGGCCGTGTCATGCTCGGGTTCGACGACTTTTCGAGTGGTCGACGAAATGCACTCGAAGAACATCGAGACAGGGAATACGGTCTGCGACACGGGCGTGTCAGAGACCGTGTCCTGCTCGGGAAGTTTGTCTGACTGTGTCCAGAGGGTCACATGTCCTGGGACACGGGTGTGTCCCAGGGCGTGTCTAGCACACGGCATGTGACACGGGTGTGTCACATGGTCGTATCCTATTCAGGATGTTTTGGTCCTGTGTCGATTGAGGAACACGACCCGAAATACGGACGTGTACTGTCTGACACGGGCGTGTCAATTGTGACACGAGCGTGTCTAAGCCCGTGTCCTGTTTGGGACACGACGGTTTCAGCGTCGATTGAGGCACAAGGCCCATGACACGAGCATGTCCATGGTTGACACGGGTGTGTCACAGTCCGTTTCCTGTTCTGTATTTTCTGGGTTGCAGCGAGTGAGGAACACGGCCTTGGACACGGGCGTGTCATAAGCCGTGTTCGGCCCAGGAAAGTGATTTTCAGGGCGAATCGTGGCCGTTCATTTCCTTCAAATTGGATCCGACGGCTCAGCCTTTCCTCTGCTGGTATATGGCCAGGAATAGGGTTAGAAACCCTCATTTCTTTTGAGCATTCTCTTTCTAAAGCTTTAGAGAGAGGTGAGAGCAAAGAAGAAGGAGGAGGAGAGATCCAGCCGCCGGCGGAGCTTCGGAGCCCCAAATCACAAGCCGAGTTCAGATCTACGGAGGTGAGGTCGTTGCGGTGCTTTTCATCTATCTAGATCTTCATGACGCCAAAGAGAAATGCTAGGGTAATGATTCTCTTCCTGGACATGTGAAGTCCTCTCCCCTTTTTGCATAGGAAGTCCGCTCTCGCGAGTATGCGGCGAGTGTAAGGTATTCCTTCGGGTAGACATGAATAGTCCTCGTTGTTTTGCATGTAGAGTTCGGAATCGAAGTACGGACATAGGCATGGTGTGTGAAGCCTATCCGGACAAGTTGGTCTGGATCGGTGATGTTTCATTATGCATGAATAGCCGGAGAAGACTCAGTGCCGGTGGTATATGATGTCGGGCCCCGGCCGGACCTACTTTGTGTATTTGTACGATTATTCCTAATTTGGGTTGTTAGTGTACATTCATGCTGTTGGCTTGGGTTCTTCTCTTTGCAACTTATAAATTGCTTCCACTAGATTGTACTCTATATAGGATGTATGTCATTGGAAGGATGGTTTCATTGAGTAACCCTTTCGGTCTGTCTGTGGTATATGACGTCGGGCCCCGGTCGGACCTACTGCTATATGCTATATGGTGGATAGGGGTGTTACATTTCGTCCCTCGCTTAATTTTTTGGTTCAGGATGAACCATGTAGTGGAAGCCTGCTGGACCCTAGTGTTATAGGCTTAAGGAGTTTAGATTATATGGTAGCACACTCACACACCTTTTGTTTCCTCTTCTATCGGTCTATTGCAAATATCCCTTACTTTTACAAAGTACTGACATTTTTCCTGTTACTCCTCTAGATACTGGAGTCTAGTAATGGGAGGTCGTCCTCCACAGGTTACGTTCCCTCCACTCAACCTTCAGACCCAGTTCCCCTTGCTACTGTGTTGTCCGCCAAGATAGTTTTGGCGGATGTTGAAAGCCATGCCGACTACATTCCAGATTACCATGACACAACCACTGCAACATCTTGTGGAACCCATAGACCTCTTAATGATATTTCGGGGGTTAAGGCCTCCCACCTTCAAAGGGAGAGAGTTTGCCTTACGGGAAGAATAGTGGGTGGAGCGAGTCGAGGAGTGGTTAGTGGGCATGATGTACCCTGTGATTGTCGCAGTTCCCTTGGTTATGACTTTGTTAAAAGGATATGCTAGAGACTGGGGGAGGTCGGCTGCCCGCTCCACGTTCAGGGAGTGATCGTTAAGTACTATTCTATGGGGAGAGTTCTCTATCGCTTTTCTCGAGCACTTTATTTCTGATGCCGAACAAGTTACATTGCAGGAGATGTTCCTGCACTTTCGTCAGGGAGATAGGACAGTCCCCGAATACCAGCGAGAGTTCATTCACTTGGCCGCTTTGTCGAGACGCTCGCAACTATTATTAAAGACCTGGCTACTCTTTTTTACCAAGGCTTGCGCAATGATTTGTGCTAGGCACTGATTATGATCTCCCATTCCACCTTTCATACAATCGTAACTCATGTCGCCGCTTTAGAGCTGGACCAGAGGTTGGTGACCCAGAAGTACATAGGACAAGTGGTGACCCCATAGGGTCAGAGATGAGAGAGAGGAGCTGCTCCCCGATGACAGGAGAGAGACATGAGGCAGCGCCAGCCCTGACAACCCTATAGAAGACCACTATAGCCTTGTCATGCACCTGTACCCCCAGCACCTCGACCAGTGCTACAATAAGCCACTAAACTAGCCCCAGTACCTCAGCTCGCAACCGCAATTCGACGAGATGTTCCTTTCATGGGGAACTGCTTCCTTTGCTAGCAGTCGGGCCACCTTAGAGCCTTATGCCCACAGGCTGCATGGAGACCGGATTTAGGGGAACTTCCAGGAGGAGCAACAACGAGAGGACAGAGTCGGAGATGCCGTAGAAGTAAGCCTAGTAAGAGAGATCAGCAGGGCCAAGCAGCGCTCCTTGAGTCATACGCTTTGAATCTTTGGCACATGCCAATGCTCAATGTGGTTATAGGTATCTACCTCAGGAACTAATGATATTATAGATGATGATGCTAAGATTATTTTTATGCTATATACAAGGTATATCTCGTCTACTTCGAGATGGAAAACAAAATCCAAAAACTTTCCAAAGTCTTTGTGTTATGAGATTTTTCGGGTATCTTACCCGAGTCCCTCCCAGGATTGCCACCACAATGAGAGAGATTTTCAGGTTGAGCTTATACCTAGAGCCCAACCAGTGTTCCAAGCACCCTACCAAATGGCTCCTAGGGAATTGGTGAAACTGAAAAATTAAACTCCAAGAATTGATCGATGCAGGACTTGTTCACCCGAGTTCCTCGCCATGGGAAACTCCCATACTGTTTGTGAAAAAGAAAGACGAGACGTTGCGCCTATGTATCGAGTACAGAGAACTTAACATGCTTACTATACGGAACACGTACCCCTCTGTCAAGAATTGATGAGTTGTTCAATTAACTGCAAGGCACACCCTTCTTCTCCAAGATGGACCTGAGATCTGGTTAGTATCAGCTTCGGATTCAGGAAGAAGATATTTCCAAGACAGCCTTTAGCTCCCCCCTATGACCTCTACGAGTTCTTAATGATGATATTTGGGCTCACAAATGCACCCTCCACCTTCATGGCGTAAATGAATAAGGTATTCAAACCGTTTCTGGATTACTTCGTGTTTGTTATCATATATGATATTTTGATCTACTCGAAGACCAAGGCGGACCATTCTAGACACCTATAGATGGTGTTACTTAAGCTTTGATAGCTTTCGCTCTTCGTAAAGTTCAACAAGTGTGAATTCTCATTATAAAAAGTTTATAGAGGGATTTTTCTAAGCTTGCGTTACCCTCACTGCTCTTACGAGGAAAGATGTTGCATTTTCGTGGACATCGGAATGTGAGACTGCGTTCGTCGAACTGAATTATGTGACTCACGATTTAGAGTTGGGCACCATCGTAAGCGCCCTTAAGATTTTGAGACACTACTTATACAGAGTAAGGTGCGAGATCTTCTCGATTATAAGATCCTTAAATATACCTTCACCCAGAAGAGTTACTTCGATCTTTGACAGATCTAGGTACCACCGAATTGTTCATAAGGACCCGGAAGAATATCAATCCAAACTGTATTGGATGGTGATATAGTGTGTCATCCAGGATCGAATACGTGAAGCTTAGAAGATCGACTCAAAAGTAGCCCGATCACCCAGTCTTTACAAAGTAGGGCACAGGAGGACTACAACCTGCATGACGAGATTTTTGCAGTTCAGGCATCGCATTTTCATTCCCTCAACTGGGATAGAATTCGAGATATGATTCGTCGAGAGACACACCAGTCAAGGTACTCCATCCGTCCTGGTATAGTGAAGATATATATAGCCCAACGCAAAACCATACTTTGTCCAGGGATGAAAAGAGACATCACCGACCTGTCAAAAGGTCAAGGCTGAATGTCGCAACCCAGGAGGCTTGATGCAGCCCCTACCATTACCGGAATGGAAATTTAAAGACATATCTAAGGATGTTGTCCACAACCTACCTCGATTCGATGTTGAAAACGACTCCTTATGGGTAATTGTGGATTGACTTACCTAGGTAGCGCGATTCATTTCGAATCGACTGAATGATGAGTTAACGTTCTAGCCAGGCTTTTCATAGAACAAGTAGTCTGATCCTTGGAAGGCCAAAGTCCATTGCATCTGTTTGTGAGGGGAGTCTTACTTCGAAAGAGTGGAGAAGGGTGGAGGCTTACTTAGAAACCAAATTGGCGCTCAACACCGCTTCCCACCCCCAGACAGATAGACAGAAAGAATGAACAAATCGGATAATGGAGGATCTTCTCCGACTATGCATAGTAAAACACAACGAGCCTTGGGAGCAACTGCTACCACTAGTAGAAATTTTCTAATAATAACAGCTTTCAGGTCAGTATTAAGATGGCCCTATATGAGGCTCTATATGGAAGGCATTGTCGGGCCCCATGGTCTTGGGCCCAGGATGAGGACCCTGATGTGACACTCGACATTTTCTTGTAAGTGATTTATGCGTTAAATTATTAATTATCCCCTATGATGATAAAGTAAATAAAATCAGTGTTGATTTAGTATCACATTAAATTCATATTCTTTTGAAGTTATGTGGCGCTTGATTCATCTCAGTGGAAAAGTTCTTTTGTTAAAATTTTGTGTGTGGGTGTTATGAGACATATAACTATAGATGTAATATAAAATAAATTGGACAACATGACTTAATTTGATTTGGTTAAAGTGGACTGTAACTTGATAAAGCATTGGTTGTTGAGGCAGTGGAGTTGGTCAAGAGGTGGCAGTACAACAAAATTAATCAATATATTAATCCTCTTTCCTTATCTCTGCCAAGGCTTTCTCTTTATCTCTATCTCGTTCTTCCTCATACCCCAACTAGATATTTTGGAACGGGGCCGTTCGTTCCTCTTCTCATCTCCCTCATTTCACGTCGAAACCGTACAAGATCTTTTAATTGTTGTTGGGATCAGAGGTTGGCAAGACTTTGTTTGAACTGAACTTAATCGGGCAAGTGTTTTCGTGTTGAATTTGTGCTCAGGTTTTCGTAACTGCACTGTAAGCTTTGTTTCACTCTTAGTTGTGCATAGTTTACTTTGATTTGGGTTCTTACTAAGAAGTAAAGTTCCAGTTACATGTGTTTTTTTTAAGTTTAAGTTGATTAAGGGTTAGGGTCAGTTTTGTGCTCCAGTTTTATTTTCACTAACTCTTGGGGGAAGAAATGAGTAATGTTTTAGGCCGGCTGCGGTCTGTTGATAATTTGTTGTTGCTTCACTCTAGCTTTACTTCATTGGATTATTGGGGGGATTAGACCGACTACTCTTAGTTTGTTTCTTTTGTTTGGAGCTACCTGTGCTTGCATCAAAAGAAGTATTAGTGGGCAAATTTGTTTGCTTAGATGAGGAGGTTTCTGTTAATTGTTCAGTGAAAGATTCTTCACTGTTTGAATTTTTCCTGGGCTTCACTTATTCATATTTGTCAAAGTTCCCGCCTTAGAGAAACCCTAAAGAAAAGTCCAACTCACCCTAGAGGTCAACGTCGTACCTATAACGCGATGCAACCCCGATTATAATGCCCCTTACTGATACGATTCCTAAACAGCTATCGCGAAGGATGGCATCCCAAGATAGATATGGCAATGACGTTGGGCATGACACAGGAAAGGAAAAAGTGTCAGTGAGAATTATGTTCTTACTTTATGCTCTATTTTATGCAAACTTATTTACTAGCCACTAGAATTATTATGGAATGAGATTTTATGAGTCTTAAATGATTGATACTAATACTCGCTATTATGTGTGGACTTGACAAAGGCAAACATGCGAATGAACTTCTGAGGGGATAAATCTTTAAATAACCATTCTTATGTTCATGTAATGATAAATGTGTCGACACATGGTATTTTTAAGGGCATGACGGAAATTAAATGTACATAAATGATGTTAACGGATGCCAAATCAGTCGGCCGAAAGACATAGACGCGTGATGAACATACTGATTTGGACACAGAAGCCCCTAAGGGGGTTGGGCCCAAAGACTGAAATACTGATATAAATAATGATATAGTACATATACCCTTACCATTACCGTAAATAAACTGAAGAAATGTTTTAATGCTTGGCACACTGTTTTTACTATTTTATGGTTCTGTTACATTGATACACAGCTAGCAATGAAATTTACAGTGCTTTTGTACCCGTACACAACTTCATATAATGTTTTTCCCATATTGTTACTATTGTTATTATTAATATGATATTATTGCTATGAATAATCTCGTTATTGTTTTATACAACAAGTTAAGAATGTAAATTCTCGCTTAGTCTTTGTAAAAGACTAATGGTTTATAATTCTAAATTTTTAGGAAAAGGACAACAACATGCTAATCAACGCTAGTGCGCTGTTTGGAGCATATGAAGTGATTGAACTCATATCGATGTTTTCTTTTTGTGTCTCTTTGGATAATATTGGTTATGCATATATCTTATATATAAGGGAATATAGGTATTTGGAGGCACATCATAAAATGAATATTGGCCATTGGATCATGAGATAGAACATGGGGGGATTTGGAGAGAGTGAGAAGAGGGAGAGGGAGAGAGTGGGGGCGGGAGAGAGAAGGAGAGAGAGAGGGTGGAGTGATAAAGAGAGAGAGGGAGAGATGAGTAATAAATTAATTATTTTCATAGATTAAAATTTGCAAAATTTTATAAAATAAAAATATGAATAATAATTCATATTTTTTGCGGTAATTTTAAGTACTCATATGTATATGTTTTGAAAAAAAATAAGATTTCGGGTGCGTGCTCAGCCCGCTCATAGGCGGGCGCAACCTGCAACATCGCATCGAGCACGGGTGAAGCCCGTGCATAGGCGGGCGAAGCCCATGCATAGGCGGGCGAAGCCCGCTTGGACACGGCTGAAGGCCGCCCGAGAGCTTCGAGCACGGACGTAGCCCGTGCGAAGAAGCTCATATATATATATATATACTGATGTACCTATAGTTATTGTGCGTTGTTGTGAAACTTGTATATATTTGGCTATAGTTGATGTTGATATTTAGGTATATAAACTTTTGGAATGGGTATTGTGTATTAAAATGATGATACGTTATTATGTTATGAAACACATGTAAATATTTGTTATGTGTTGGACTTATGCATGTTGTGTCGTACTCATTGTGATAAGAAAGTTTATTAATGTTTTGTGATGATCATGAGTAGATATTATTGTGAATTGTGCGTGAAAGTGAGGATAAGATCTAGCTTACTCTAGAAGAGGGGTGAATAGAGTATATTAAAATAATTCACAATTTAAAACTGTAAAGCAGTGGAAGACTTGATTTACTTATATGTGTAATGTGCTAGCAGAAAAGTAAACACTAAAGCAGTAAGAAAATAGAAACACACAGCACACATCAAAGCAAAGAGCACAGCAAACCAGATGACATAAGGAGCTATAGTGGTTCCCCAACAACCTTGGTACATCCACTCTTCTACCACCCTAGGTAGGAATCCACTGTAGGAATATTTGATTAGGTGTCCTAGGCACCAATGAGCTTTTGACAAGGTGCTCAAAAACCAAACCTAGATTTTTTGATAAGGTGTCTTGCCACCACTGAGTTTTGACAAGGTCTCAGAAACCAGCCACAAAACTTTTGAAGGGAGTTTTGAGAAACCCTTTTACAGGAGAGAAAGGAAAAAGAAAATGAGTTGAGTTGTTCTTCTCTATCAACAATCTTAGAGAAGACAAGTGAAAGATGTTGTCAAAGCTCCCCCTGAGATCTGTAAGGGTTCAGGAAGATGAGCTTTGCTTAGGGTGATAGGCCTTCAGTTGCTTCAGATCTGTTGGTACCCTAGTTTGGATTTGAGTTTAGTCTTTCCTTTTAGTCTCTTGACCCAAGATTTATCTATGGTCAAAGTCTAGTTGTAGAGTATTCTCTTTTCCAGTAAAATTCTGGCTAAGGAATATCTGGTTCGACTATAGTCGAACGCCGATCGACTATCGTCGATCAGCCGATCGACTATCGTCGGTCTCCTGTCAGCTCGGCGTTCTGCTTGATCGTCGAGCTCTGGTCGACTATCTCTTATAGTTCGACGCTTTCTGTTGTTTGTTGGCTGGTCGACTATCTATTGATAGTTCGACTATCTGCTGTGTGATAGGTCGACTATCTATTGATAGTTCGACTATCCGCTCTTGCTTTGAGCTCCGGTCGACGCTCTAGCTTTGATCTAAAGCTCGACGTTTTCTGTCAGCTAAGCTCGACGTTTTCTGTCAGCTTCGCTCGACGCTGTCTGTCTTGAGTCGGTCGACTATCTGTCTGGATAGTTCGACTATCTGAGTCGTTCGACTATCTGTCTGATAGGTCGACGATCTCAGTGGGTCGGTCGACGATCTCCGAGGATCGTTCGACTATCTTTTTCCTGCTTTTATTTATAATATTATATGCGTTTTATTCTGTATTTTATTTCCTGTATTTCCTAGCATATTTCATTATAGATTATTTAATTGATCTTATGCATATATCTCAAAGCAATCTTTGCTTCTATATTTATGCATAAGTCAATTCTTTCTGACAATGTCTTTTGTCTTATTATCTGTCTTTATTCCTGCAGCTGTCCTTTATAGCCGTTGGCTGTAAAGAGTTATCTGATGTGACTTTATCTAATATCCTTTATCAGATTACAGCTGCTGTAGTTTTATGCTTTATATAGAAATATATATCTGCAAAGATATGTTTTGTCTTTATGTTATTTGCAGCCCAGATTCAAGATTTGAGATGAAGACAAAAGCTTAATTCAAATATTAGAGTCGTTGCTTCTGCTCTTATTTAAAGAGTTCTTTTGCAAAAAGAACCATGACTGCTACCAGCAATATACAGCAGTAGAAGGAAGAAAGCAAACAGCTGCTCTCAGGATTCAACTGAGAAGATACAGCTGCTCTCAGGATTCAACTGAGAAGATACAGCTGCTCTCAGCAATCATCTATTCATCTAAGAAGATATCTCTTTACTCTTCTTCAACCTGAGTGCTCCTGTTCCAGGAAGATACACTCAGAGATATTGAAGAAGAATAAGAAGAAGAAGGAAGCTGAAGAAGAACATCCATCCATATCTCTAGTCTTCTTCAAGCTTTTCCTTCAGAACTTCAAGACAGTATTCTGTCTTGAATTCTAAAGAGGCCTTGTGCTTCTCTAATCTATTGTAAAATAGAGAAGATATTCTAACCCTCTTCCCCCTCCTGTAAAGGGTTGTTTACTCCCTTCAAAAGTAAAGCTTGATTTTTAGACACCTGATCAAAAGTCTAAAGGGTTTCTAGATCTACCTGAAGCAGATCTTGTTGGTGGCAGGGCACCTGATCAAAAACCTGAGTGGATTCCTACCGTGTCGGTAGAAGAGTGGATGTACCCAGTGTTTGGGGAACCACTATAATATCTTGTGTCGTCTGGCTTGCTTAATTTAATTAATTGCATTGTGGCTGTGATTAGTTTTAACTAGGATTGCTAGTTGCTGATTAGGATCCAAGCCTTAACTGTAATTACAGTTAGCTTGAGTTTGTGCACAACACTTGTGTTAGGCTTTTAGGGTTATCTCTCCATATCTATAATCTTTAATTCCGCAATCGTATCTATCCCTTCACTTTCAATTGGTATCAGAGGGAGGTTGGCTGACTGAATAGGCTAACACCTAAGTCACAAGATCCTGATAGATACCAAAGGTTATAGATATTCACATTCACTTTCATGGCCCAGTACAATGATTATTTTTGCACCAGACCTCCAGCTTGCAACTTAGCTGAGTTCAGCATCTGGAAGACAAGAGTCAAATTATATATGAACTCTTTTGATGAAGAAATATTCTCTTCTATTTTAACAGGTCTTCCAACATCAGCAACAACAACAAAAAGTGCCAGGCTAGCTGATGCCAGAGCAATGAACATTCTTGCAGAATCAATGCCTGATGACATTTTTCAAGAGATTGCTGAATGTTCATCAGCTAAGGAGATTTGGCTATCCCTTCATCAAATGGCTTCTGAACCCGTGGATGACACAACAGAAAGAAGTCACATCATCTCATCTGAAGAAGGAGAATCAACATCCCTAGATGTTATCTGGGATGTCTCAGATGATGACTCATCATTTGAAGATGAAGAGGAGGAAGCAAGGGCCAAAGAATTTTGCTTAATGGCCATAAATGCCTCCTGCAGCAATTCAGAAGCTGAACAAACAGAAGGAAAATCAAAACCTGAAAAGGTTCAGGTAATATCAAAATCTGTTTTTAGTTCAGTCAATTTAGATATTCAAAATTGCTGCCAAGTTTTAACTAAACCTGAGAAGGAACCAACACTTCTCAGAGAAATGTTTTCTTTATATTTTAATGAGTTCAGTTTTGAGAACTCAGTTTGCTTTTTCATAAATCTGCTTTATAAACAAAATGATAAATTACTTAAAATATTTTCAAATCCTTTTATTATTTGGAACAGATTTATTAGGAAGCATTTTCTTTTCTTATAGCTGATTATATCTGATTGATATTGTGTTCAAATAATTTGTTTGGATCTCTGTATGAGAATTCTTTGTCAGATAACTCTATTTCTTATAGATCCTTTCCTAATTTCATTTAGATTGAGTCCTCTACTCTAGTTGCATTTGTCAACTGAGTTTGAATCTCGTCTAATGAAAAGAAATTCTATAGGAAGGAAGATATCTGATTTTGTTTTTCAGATCCAGAATCTAAATTAAATTTGCTGGACAAAATATCATTTTTGCTGCTAACATACCCTTTTTCAAGGAGAGAGCAATCTCTACCATAAGCTTTCTGCAGGTACTATTTATAAGAGTGTGCTGGATGACTCAATCAAAACTCAAAGTCATCTCAGCCTTCTTCAATCACAAGTACTGCGTCAACATAGGGGGAGATTGCAAATGCCAGCAGCAGCCAGCTAAGCAAAAGCTTTTCTTTATATATTTTATGCTTTGCTTTATTTGTTTTGCTAATAAGATCCTCACCCAAATAGGGGGAGATTGTTGGAACCCTTGGTTCTGATTTGGGTTAGGATCTCTATTAGGTTGTTTTAGTTTAGTTTAGCTTATTTTCAGTAGCTTTAGTTTTTGAAAGACTTAACTCAAATAGGGGGAGATTGTTGGTACCCTAGTTTGGATTTGAGTTTAGTCTTTCCTTTTAGTCTCTTGACCCAAGATTTATCTATGGTCAAAGTCTAGTTGTAGAGTATTCTCTTTTCCAGTAAAATTCTGGCTAAGGAATTTCTGGTTCGACTATAGTCGAATGCCGATCGACTATCGTCGATCAGCCGATCGACTATCGTCGGTCTCCTGTCAGCTCGGCATTCTTCTTGATCGTCGAGCTCTGGTCGACTATCTCTTATAGTTCGACGCTTTCTGTTGTTTGTTGGCTGGTTGACTATCTATTGATAGTTCGACTATCTGCTGTGTGATAGGTCGACTATCTATTGATAGTTCGACTATCCGCTCTTGCTTTGAGCTCCGGTCGACGCTCTAGCTTTGAGCTAAAGCTCGACGTTTTCTGTCAGCTAAGCTTGACGTTTTCTGTCAGCTTCGCTCGACGTTGTCTGTCTTGAGTCGGTCGACTATCTGTCTGGATAGTTCGACTATCTGAGTCGTTCGACTATCTGTCTGATAGGTCGACGATCTCAGTGGGTCGGTCGACGATCTCCGAGGATCGTTCGACTATCTTTTTCCTGCTTTTATTTATAATATTATATGCGTTTTATTCTGTATTTTATTTCCTGTATTTCCTAGCATATTTCATTATAGATTATTTAATTGATCTTATGCATATATCTCAAAGCAATCTTTGCTTCTATATTTATGCATAAGTCAATTCTTTCTGACAATGTCTTTTGTCTTATTATCTGTCTTTATTCCTGCAGCTGTCCTTTATAGCCGTTGGCTGTAAAGAGTTATCTGATGTGACTTTATCTAATATCCTTTATCAGATTACAGCTACTGTAGCTTTATGCTTTATATAGAAATATATATCTGCAAAGATATGTTTTGTCTTTATGTTATTTGCAGCCCAGATTCAAGATCTGAGATGAAGACAAAAGCTTAATTCAAATATTAGAGTCATTGCTGCTGCTCCTATTTAAAGAGTTCTTTTACAAAAAGAACCATGACTGCTACCAGCAATATACAGCAGTAGAAGGAAGAAAGCAAACAGCTGCTCTCAGGATTCAACTGAGAAGATACAGCTGCTCTCAGGATTCAACTGAGAAGATACAGCTGCTCTCAGCAATCATCCATTCATCTGAGAAGATATCTCTTCACTCTTCTTCAACCTGAGTGCTCCTGTTCCAGGAAGATACACTCAGAGATATTGAAGAAGAAGAAGAAGAAGGAAGCTGAAGAAGAACATCCATCCATATCTCTAGTCTTCTTCAAGCTTTTCCTTCAGAACTTCAAGACAGTATTCTGTCTTGAATTCTGAAGAGGCCTTGTGCTTCTCTAATCTATTGTAAAATAGAGAAGACATTCTAACCCTCTTCCCCCTCCTATAAAGGGTTGTTTACTCCCTTCAAAAGTAAAGCTTGGTTTTTAGACACCTGATCAAAAGTCTAAAGGGTTTCTAGATCTACCTGAAGCAGATCTTGTTGGTGGCAGGGCACCTGATCAAAAACTTGAGTGGATTCCTACCGTGTCGGTAGAAGAGTGGATGTATCCAGTGTTTGGGGAACCACTATAATATCTTGTGTCGTCTGGCTTGCTTAATTTAATTAATTGCATTGTGGCTGCGATTAGTTTTAACTAGGATTGCTAGTTGCTGATTAGGATCCAAGCCTTAACTATAATTACAGTTAGCTTGAGTTTGTGCACAACACTTGTGTTAGGCTTTTAGGGTTATCTCTCCATATCTATAATCTTTAATTCCGCAATCGTGATATCCCTTCACTTTCAAGACCTCTAGCAATAGATGATTTCAGCAGATGCTGAAATGTGTGATGTCTGGAGTCCTTGATGATGAAGCTTTTGAACACTTGATGCTTGAAGGAGTAGAATAGCAGATGATCTCCTTCACAGTAATGTTCCTTGTGTTCTTGAAGAATTCTGACTCAGTAATTCTGTAAACTTTTGTCTACTGAGTCTATTCCAGAAGATGAATTCTTGATGAAAAAATTTATTGTTCTCTCTTCTGTATTCTTTTTCAAATCTTGTCAGTTTTCTATATCTTTTTCAAAAATGACTCTCTAGGGAGTATATCAGATTCTGACTTCTTGATAGCCATTAATCTGTCATAAATGACTACCTTAACTGATATCTGCCTCTAGAGGAAAGTCCTTAAGAAACATTCCAATTAGTCTTCCTTGAAACTTGCTCCAAATTGATTGAAACGGCTACAAAATCGTTTGCCATAAATGCTGAAAATAAGTCTGAATGAATTCCATAACTGTCCTGATTTGAATCCTGAAATCGTCGATCTTCAGAAAAAATCGTCGATCTGAGCTCAACGATCGTCGAACTTAGCTCAGCGATTGGATTTAAACTGGAAACAGAAATCGTCGAACTGAGCTCTATGATCGTCGAACTGAGCTCAGAGACTTGGAAAATAGCTAGAGATAGAACGTCGATCTGAGCTCGAAGATCGTCGAACGGAGTTCGACGACTCGTCGACCTGAGCTCGACGAAAATTGTCTTGGTCTTAAGCATTGAATCCTGATCTTTAGAAGGTCTTGAGGGCAGCTTTCAAACCTAAGTACTTACCCTTAGACTCATTCTAATTGACTTATCAGACTATACAGCAAGGTCAAACCAAATTCCTAAGCACATAGTGATCTTTACCCAAATTAGTAATAGAGTGTTCCAACAATCTCCCCCTATTTGGGTTAGGATTACTATTTACATGACAGAATATGAAATAACAAGCATACATCAGAATTAAAAATAAAATAAAACAGAAACAACAGTGCAGATAACACCTGTTGAGCATTGCAGAACCACAGCAAGAATCACAGATTCAGTCAGAAATAGATATAAGCATCAGCTTACACAAATTACTCATTGCCCTTTTTGAAAAGAATTTCTATGTTGGGATTAAGGGCTTCCTTTTTGGATCTTCTATCATCATCTGCACCTAAAGAGGTTTTAGATTTTGGCCTTGGAACAATAGCCTCTGAGTGCAGCTTCATATAACTTTCTGGATCAAAGAACTTTCTGGAAGAGTATCTTTCCAATTCTTTCCTTCTCTGCTCTGATAGAGTTGTGATATTGGAAGTGTCTCTTTCCTATTCTCTTGCTTTCTTAATCTGATCCAATGCAGCCAATTCTTTCATTCTAGCAGTCCAAGAGAGTGGATTATTTTCAGGGTCTTCAAAAGGAACTGAAGGTTCATATCTGTTTATTGTCACTGAATCATCTGGAGGAATTCTTGTAGCAATAGTTTCTTTTAGCTTGTAAGGGAAAGGACCAGAGGTTGAGTCAATAGGACCTTGTCCTTCCCTTTGGTATGGATGTTGCCTAGAGTAAACTCTGTAGTCTCTTTGACTTCCTCGATGTTGTCCTCTTCTTGACTGATAACCTCTTTGATAATGTCCTCTTGGTTGATATCTCTGTGAAGATTGGGATGAGCTATGTTTTCCAACAGATCCAGACTGAGAAGCAGATCCTCCACCAGTACCTGCATCTGGAGGAGGAGGAGGATAGAAGTGTGAAGATCCTTTATCATATTTGTCAAGCTTTCTCTTTTTCTTCATTGCTTTGAGCTGGTTCTTAGAATACTGCATCCATGGTTCAAAAATAGGGCAGTCATGAAGAATATAGTGGGGGATATTATTGTCATTTTTTACTTTCTCAGAAGGTACCCTCATCATTGCCTTGCTTCTATCTTTCCTCTTCCTTGCAATAGTTACAGAGGAGTCATCAGAATCAGTTTGGAATTGGTCACTATCTGAGCTCTGAGGATTGTCATATAACTCATCAATCCTTTTGATGTAATCTTGTTATTGCTTTGACTTTTCAGGAGAGATAATAGCAGCAGCAGCAGCAGCAGCAATGACAGAAGCAGCAGAAATTGAGGCAGTAGGAGCAGCAGATACAGAAACTTCAGCAGTAGGTTCTTCAATATGAACATCAGACTCATCAGCCTTTGTCATCAGTAAATCAGCAGCAGCACTATCAGAACAAACAATATCAACAGCAGCAGCAACATCCATAATATCAACAGAAAGAACTTGTTCCATAGCCTTGATATATGCAGTAATTTGGTTGGGCTCACATCTAGCAACAGACACAATGGCCTTAGTCAGATCTTCAACTTCCTGAGCTGGTAGACAGCTGAAGTGAAGAGAATCAAAAACTAATAACATCAACTTGAAGTCAACTGTTAGAGTTGGAACCAGAGCTGGAACTGGAACTGTCTCTGGCAAGAATTTTTCTGAAGCAGCAAGCACTATCTCTTCTTCATATGACATCTCCCCCTGCCTTGATTCAGTCGGAACTGGATCAAGGCACCCCATAGAAGGGATTGCCTGTGGAGGGGAAATAGAGGATAGCCTGGCAGATAGCTCCTAGATGGATTTCAGGAGTGGAGCCATGGAGGTCTCCAGCAGGGCTACTAGCCTGGGAGCCAGCATCCCATAAAGCTTGTCTGCTAGGGCAGGAATATCTACTTGCTCAAGTGAGACTTGAGTAGAGGTAGAGGTTAGAGAGACAGAGATAGATGGTGAAGGAGCTGTAGAAGTAGTGATAGAAGTGGTGGATGGTAGGATGGATGGCTGAGAGATTGGAATTGTGGAGATGGAAGATATTGGTGTGGAGATGGATGGGGTGAAAGATGGTTGGGCAAGTATGTCATGGAGTATTTATTGGTATGAGGAGGATGATGGAGGCTCAAGTGGTGAGGAGGGGAAATCATCCATGTAGGAATCATCCATGAGGTTGAATGATGGAAGGGAAGAGGAAATGTCAATGGATGGATAATAGTGAAGGGGATGGAATTGCTCTTCTGTGGTGGCTGGAGGAGGTGAAGGAGTTGAAAGAGGAGAGGAAATGATGATGGGGGAAGAGAATGAGGTAGTGATGGTGGTTGTGGAAGTGGAGGTAGAAACAATAGGTGGAGAAGGAGGAGATGAGGAAGCAGGCAACTCTTCTAATGGGGCAGTTGCCTGTGGGGGAGTGACTGTATCAGTCCTTATGCCTGAAGTAGTGATAGCAACAGGACCTCTGCTTGGCTTGGTAATCTGCATGTACCATTTGCCAAAAAGGGCACAGGTCAGCCTCTTGGAGGCATTTATGTGCATCCCACTGGACACCAGCAATTCAGGGCACCTAGAGTGCAGGAATAGCCCTATGATCCTCCCAAAATTTACAAGACTTTTGTTCACCTTCTTTTTGATCATGTCAAAGAAAATCTCTCCTCAGTTTAAATGTTTCTTATCCACAATTGCTCCCATCAAGCAGAATTGATATCTAGAGATGGTATCATGTGCAGAGTGCTTTGCCAATATCACTTTCCCCACAACATCAGCAAGAAATTTATACTCAATTGATAAATTCTTTTTTAGCAATTTGTTAGGGTTAGCGGCAGAATGTCCCATTCTATCTAACATAGTTGCAAACTCCTCTCCAGATAGCTCAATAGAATCATTTCCAGTACTTAATTGAAAGACATCAGTCAGAAGAGCAGGTGTTAGGGATACCTGAGTCCCGGCTATAGTACCAATAATTGTATTCTGATCCAGATTATGCGCCGTATATACCCATTCCTTGATCTCATCGTTAGCAATTTTCATCCTTGTGGTCATTATCTGCACTAACTGTTGTTCTCTGAATAAGTCTAAAATATCTTTGAAAACCTGGTCACTGCCCTCGAATGAGTCCATGTCTATATCAAAACCTGTGTCAAATTTCATCTTGACAAGGGCGGCAGCAGACACTGCCATTATATACCTGCAAAAATGAACAAACACGACCAAGTGCAAAAGAGTTTGGAGGGAAAGAAAAAGTTTGCAGAGAGTATGAAAGCGCAAAAGAAGAATGACAGCCGAAAAAAGATTTTATATTAGGGTTCGACGCCAACTGGAAAGATCATTGAACTCCGTTCGACGATTTTGGGTTTCTAGGGGAATCTGAAAGGTCTTCAACACCGTCGATCTCCGTTCGACGATATTGGAGAGCGTCGAGCTCTGCTCGACGATCGCTGACCAGAAAGAAGATAGCCTAGCGCTATCTAAAAGCGTTGAACTCCGGTCGACGCTTTCGGAAAACGTCGATCTCCGTTCGACAATCTTGGGGAAAAACATCGAGCGCAGTTCAGAGACTAAAAACAGCCTACAGACACTAGAAAAAACAAGTTTTTAGCCTAGTATTGGTCTGTTTTTAGAGTTTTAAAATCTTGGGTTTTATTTTAAACTTCCTCCATCTAACATTCCTAACTGATTTAGGAAGAAGGTATGTTTCTTTTCATCCAATTGTTTGGTGAAAATATCTCCCCTTTGCAAATTAGTTGGGATATATTGAATTTCAATTTTATTTTTCTCAACATTGTCTCTTAAGAAGTAATGCCTAATCTCTATATGTTTTTTCCTATTATGGAGGACTGGATTTTGTGCTATAGAAATAGCACTGGTGTTATCACAGAAAATTTTTGACCCTTCTAAGTTGTAACCATAGTCTAGGAGCTAGTTTTAAATCCACAAAATCTGTGAGCAACAACTGCCTACTGCCATGTATTCAGCTTCAGTAGTTGAAGTGAACACAGATGTCTGTTTCTTACAGAACCAGGAGACAAGTTTGTCACTAAGAAACTGACAAGTTCCACTGGTGCTTTTCCTGTCTACTCTACATCCAACATAATCAGCATCTGAAAATCCAGTTAATTCAAATCCTGAGTTTTTTGGATACCAGAGACCTAGATTTGGACAACTTTTTACATACCTAAGAATCCTCTTAACTAATGTTAGGTGTGACTCTCTAGGACGTACTTGGAACCTAGCACATATACATGTAGCAAACATTATATCAGGTCTACTAGCTGTAAGGTACAATAGAGAGCCAATCATTGCTCTATATGTTGTCTGATCAACATGTTTTCCATGTTCATCAGCATCTAATACAGCATTAGTAGGCATAGGTGTTTTCATATAAGATGCTTCAGACATACCAAATTTCTTAACCAGTTTTTTTGCATACTTGGGTTGAGAAATAAATATGCCTTCAGCATGTTATTTGACTTGCAATCCTAGAAAGAAGGAAAGCTCACCCATGCTACTCATTTCAAATTTTGAATGCATTAGTTTAGAGAACTTTTTGCACAAATTTGAATCAGTAGATCCAAAGATAATATCATCTACATAGATTTGTACTAGTAGGGTATGAGACTTATGAGTTCTAATAAAAAGAGTTTGGTCTACTCTACCCCTTATAAAATCATTTTTCAGAAAAAGCATGCTAAGGTCTCATACCATGCTCTAGGAGCTTGCTTGAGACAATATAATGCTTTATGCAATTTGAAAACATGATTAGGATAAGTTGAAGAGATAAAACTTGGGGGTTGTCTAACATAGACTTCTTCTTTGATGTCTCCATTGAGAAATGCACTTTTCACATCCATTTGATAGACCTTAAATCCTTTGTGAGCTGTATAAGATAGAAATATTCTTATGGCCTCTAACCTTGCAATATGTGCAAAAGTCTGGTCATAGTCTATTCCTTCCTCTTGAGAGTATCCTTGAGCAACTAGCCTTGTCTTGTTTCTTACAATAACTCCTTGATCATCCAATTTGTTCCTGAACACCCACTTAGTTCCAATAATGGAGTGATCCTTAGGCCTTGGCACTAGTTCCCAAACTTTATTCCTCTCAAATTGATGTAGTTCCTCTTGCATAGCAATGATCCAGTGTGGATCTTGTTCTGCATCTTGAATGGATTGAGGCTCAACTTGAGATAGAAAGCAAGTGTGCATCAGGTTCTGGTTGACCTGCTTTCTGGTTTGCACACCAGTTGAGATGTTTCCAATCACTTGGGAGATTGGATGATCTCTTGTTGTTACTAAATCAACAGGGGTTGTTGATTGTTCACCAACCTGTGCTGTTGTTTCCTCTTGTGGAACAACAACTGGCTCTTCTAGATGATGAGCTTCCTCTTCATCATCACTGCTCTCATCCTTTTGCTGGATAGGTGAATGTACTGAATCCTTCTCTGCAATATGCAACCTGACCAAATTTTCTGAAAGAGAGTTTACTTGCAAGGATTCTATGGTAGAAGTATTCTTCTCCTTGTAAAACATGTTAGTCTCATTAAAAGATACATGAATAGACTCTTCAATTTTAAGAGAAGTTTTATTATAATTCCTATAAGCTTTACTGACCATGGAGTATCCCAGAAACACTCCTTCATCAGCTTTAGCTTGAAATTTTTCTATATACTTCTTGTCATTATTGTGAATATAACAAATACAACCAAAAATCTTGAAATAGTCTACTTTAGGTTTCTTTCCTTTGAGCAATTCATAGAGAGTCTTGCCCTTCAGTTTATATATCAAACTTCTTTTCAACACATAGTTGGAGTTGTTCACTGCCTTTGCCCCAAAAGATAGAGAGAGGTGAGCATCTGTCAACAATGTGGTGGCAGATTCAATAAGGGTTCTATTTTTCCTTTCAGCTACCCCATTTTGTTGAGGAGTTCAAGGAGCTGAGAAAGTGTGTCTTATCCCTTCACTCTGACAGAACTCTTGCATAAGAAGAGAATCAAACTCTGTCCCATGATCACTTCTGATCAGGTCAATGTGAGTATTGAACTCAATCTGTATGCATTTGAGAAAATCTGTCAAACATTTAAAGTTATCAGACTTCTTCCTTAGAAAGAATACCCAAGTGAATCTAGAGAAGTCATCTAAAATCACTAAAGTGTAAGATTTCCCTCCTAAGCTTTGTACTGTAATGGGTCCAAAAAGATTCATGTGTAACAAATACAAAATCCTAGGTGAATCACTCTTATTAAGTGACTTAAAACTATTTTTAGTTTGCTTGCCTAATTGACAAGCCCTACAGAGTCCTTCCTTCTTATAGGGGCCAGAAGGTAGTCCTCTAACAAGGTTTTCTTTGGATAGCCTAGCAATGGTTCTAAGGTTTATATGTCCTAGTCTCTTATGCCAAAGATCATTTGGTTTGCAAACTGAATTAAATAAACAGATATCTATATTGGTTGAAAGGAAATCTACAAGATAAATGTTACCTTTCCTTTTACATGTTAACACAGTTGTGTTATCCTCTGACTTGATCTTGCATAAGGATTTGTTGAATATCACTTAATAGCCTTCATCACAGAGTTGACTGATGCTGATTAGGTTGTGCTTCAGTCCTTCCACATAAGCCACTTTCTTGAATGTGACTGAGCCAATCTAAACAGCGCCATATCCTTTTGTTTGACCAAAGTTTGAATCTCCAAAGATCAATTTGGGTCCAAGTTTGGCTTTGAAGGATGTGAAATTGTCCTTGCTTCCTGTCATGTGCTTTGAGTACCCACTATCCAGATACCATTGTTGGGTCATTGCTGGATAGGTCTTCACCTGCACATAAACAGCTCATATGTTTTTGACCCAGTTTACCTTGGGCCTAGGTTTATAACCTTTAAACTCTGAAATGAAAGACATCCCTGGCTGACTCTTATATCCTTCAGGATGGTATCTCCTAGGAGGAACTATCCATTCAGCATAAGGGTTGAAGCTTTGGGATGTAGGACTTCTAGGATTGATTTTAGATTTACCTCTGAAAGATTGTTCAAAGCTCTGAGCTCCGTTCGACGATCGTCGAGCTGAGTTCGACGATCTTGGGTCAGATCGTCGAGCTCCGTTCGAAGATCAACTATGCCAGAGTTTAGAGTTCAGAAGTCGTCGACTTTAGTTTGACGATTCAGCCTGAGATCGCCGAGCTTCGTTCGACGATCGTCGAGCTCTGTTCGACATTTTCTGTTGAACTTTAATTTTCTTTGGCAAGTCTGCATTCTTCCTAGCCACCTCTACAACTCCCTTTCCTTTATCAGAAATAAATTTAATTGGGGTTGTCAATACTATAGGTTGGCTGGATGAAGCACCTAAGCCCAGTGTATTATTGAATCTTGAGTTCACTGTGCTTGTGATATCCATCAGTCTGATACTTCTCTCATTAAGGGATTCTTCAAACTTCTTTGCCTGGGATAGTTCACTTTTCAGTGAAGCTATCTCCTCCCTATAACATTCTAACTCCTCAGAGAGTTTGAGGTTGTCTGATTTTAGAGTGCTATGTTCAGACAATTGATTCCTGAGAGAGATAATCTCGTTCTTAGACTTTAATAGGTCTAAACAAAGTGCCTTAAATTCAGATCTAAAGTCCTCTGAATCAAAATCAAAGGAATCTATTACCTGGTCTTCTTCAGTTTGAGTTTCAGATTCTGAATCTGATTCTTGTTCTGCATCAGAATTTTGTTGGGAGGCATTGATAGCCATCATGCAGAATTCCTTTTTTCCAGCATCATCTTCATCATCACTTGAGCTTGATCAAGCTTCTGATTCTTCTTCAGTATCACTCCAGATTTGTGCTACAAATCCCTTCCTTGTATGTTTATTTTTGTTGGAGGATGATTTGTTGTAATTGTTTCCCCTGGAGTCCTTATCTCTTCTTCTTTCTTTTCTGTCTTTTTTGTCCTTGTTCTGGTTTTCTGGACAATCAGGCACAATATGGCCTGGTTTCCTATATCCAAAACAGATTATTTCTTTATTATTTGACTTGTCTTACCTTGGCTTCTCATGCCCTCTGGATGACCACTTTCTGAAATCTTTTCTAGCCATCTTATAGAATCTTTTAGCCAGTAAGCTCATTAATTCTTCATTTCCTGTGACCTTGTCTTCAGGCAGTTCTTCTGTAGCTTTGAATGCTATTGTCTTCTCCTTCCTGATAGCTGGAGAAGCAACCTTTTGTTCTTCATCTCTGTTCTTGATGAGCAGCTCATAAGACTTGAGCTTGCCCAACAAGGCTTTAGTAGTAATCTCAGTTAGGCTTTTGGCATCCTTGATTGGCCAGATCCTTGAGTCCCAAGTGCTAGGGAAGCACATTAGGATCTTGCCATTTAGTTCAGTTAGGGAGATCTCCTTGTCCAATGTCTTTAGCTCACTGACTATCAGGCTGAGCCTGTTGTACATGTCAGCCACTGATTCAGTTTCTCGCTTTTTGAAGTTCTCATATTGGCTTATGAGATGGGATCTCCTGTCCTTCCTTTCATCAGCAGATTCTGAGATAATTTCAGATAACTTGTCCCATATCTCTTTTGCTGAGTTACATTCAGCCACTTTCTGGAATATTTCATCAGACATAGTCTGAGCAAGGATATTCATAGCATTTACATCTGCAACTTTCCATTTCTTTATTTCTACATCTGTTCCTGAGGGAGGTGGAACAACACTTGTACTTGTGATTACTGGGGGACTTGGACACACTGTCAAAACAGAATTGTAGATGTCCTCATCAATAGAATTCATGTAAAGCCTAATCCTTGCCTTCCAAAGTGCAAACTTAGAAAGGTTGCACACTGGAGGTCTGGTGCTAGCATAATCTTTATTCTGTGCCATGGTTTTGAAGAAAATAAATATAATACAAAATAATAATAACCCTCTATAAAAGATTGATCTTATCAGAGATCTTTTGGTTCAGGTGTTAGCCTGTTCAACCAATCTGTTAAAGATTCAGTTGTTGAGTAACCTACCTGGCTCTGATACCAATTGAAAGTGAGGATAAGATCTAGCCTACTCTAGAGGGGGGGGGGTGAATAGAGTATATTAAAATAATTCACAATTTAAAACTGTAAAGCAGTGGAAGACTTGATTTACTTATATGTGTAATGTGCTAGCAGAAAAGTAAACACTAAAGCAGTAAGAAAATAGAAACACACAGCACACAGTAAAGTAAAGAGCACAGCAAACCAGATGACACAAGGAGCTATAGTGGTTCCCCAACAACCTGGGTACATCCACTCTTCTACCACCCTAGGTAGGAATCCACTGTAGGAATAGTTGATTAGGTGTTCTGGGCACCAATGAGCTTTTGATAAAGTGCTCAAAAACCAAACCTAGATTTTTTGATAAGGTGTCTTGCCACCACTGAGTTTTGACAAGGTCTCAGAAACCAGCCACAAAACTTTTGAATGGAGTTTTGAGAAACCCTTTTACAGGAGAGAAAGGAAAAAGAAAATGAGTTGAGTTGTTCTTCTCTATCAACAATCTTAGAGAAGACAAGTGAAAGATGTTGTCAAAGCTCCCCCTGAGATCTGTAAGGGTTCAGGAAGATGAGCTTTGCTTAGGGTGATAGACCTTCAGTTGCTTCAGATCTCCAGCAATAGATGATTTCAGCAGATGCTGAAATGTGTGATGTATGGAGTCCTTGATGATGAAGCTTTTGAACACTTGATGCTTGAAGGAGTAAAATAGCAGATGATCTCCTTCACAGTAATGTTCCTTGTGTTCTTGAAGAATTCTGACTCAGTAATTCTGTAAACTTTTGTCTACTGAGTCTATTCCAGAAGATGAATTCTTGATGAAAAAATTTATTGTTCTCTCTTCTGTATTCTTTTTCAAATCTTGTCAGCTCTCTATATCTTTTTCAAAATGACTCTCTAGGGAGTATATCAGATTCTGACTTCTTGATAGCCGTTAATCTGTCATAAATTACTACCTTAACTGATATCTGCCTCTAGAGTGTTGAAGTATGAGACCGATCGGTCTGGCGGTCTGAGCATGGCGGGTTGCAGACCGCGTGGTATGGCGGTTACCTCAGCGGGTTGATTGCTTTGTGTTGCTGTCTACGGTCCAGGCGGTCTAGCGGTCTCACAAGTCGGTCACTCTCTCTGGCTGTTGCCGTGCGGTTAGCTCCTCTATCTAACCGCGCGGCTTATGCGGTTTGTGTCTGTATAGTCCGCTTGTATATTTTTAGTCTCACATCTCTTATTTGTATTCTCTCTTCTCTCCTCCATTCTATATCAGGGAGGTCATACCTTTGTAATAGATACCTTTTTCTGATAATAAAGTTTCAGTTATACCCGTCCGGCTTGTTTTTAGTTCGTTTTCTTACATGGTATCAGAGCCATCGATCATTGGCTCCTGATTCTGTCCGCCCTGTTCGCGCGGCTTTCTTCCTCTTTGCGCGGACTGTTTCCGTGGCTTGTTTCTTCCGCTTCTTTGCTCGCGACCTGTTTCTCGCGACCTGTTTCCTTCGCCTGCTTGCGCCCTGTTCGCGCGGCCTCTTTCCTTCTTTGTCGTTGCCCTCTGTGTGTGCGCGTCCTGTTGCCTTTTTTCTTCTGTCCGCGCGACCTGCCTCTTCTTCGCGCGGCCTGTTTCTGCTGCTTGCTTCTTTCTTGCGACCTGTTCTAGTCGCCGCTCCCTCCTTCTCTTCTCTAGTTGCCGCGACCTGTCTCCGCGACCTCTTTTGCCCTGTTTGCCTTTTGCATCCTGATATCCTCCTCTTCTGTTCGCGCGGTCTGTCTGCTAGCCGCCCGACTTCTCTCCCTCTGTTTGGTTCTGCGGCTTGGTCGTGGCTTCTCTAGCCGCTGGTGTCTGCCATCGTGACCGCTGCAGATCTTTTTCTTCCTATCCGCGCGATTTCTCTCTGTTTGCGCGAATTCTTCCTTGTTTCGGCGGCCTCTCTGCCCTTCTTCCTTCGCCGCTCTCTCTTGTCCCTGCGACCTGTCACTAAGTCGCAGCGGCTTGTTTTTTTTTCACTCTGCGGCTCTTCCCTTAGCCGCTCCTGCTTGTTAGTCGCCGCGACCTCCTCTTGCGTCGCGCGGCTTGTGCTTCCTCTTTACCTTGTTCTGCAACTTGGTCGTGGCCCTTCTTGCCGCTGGTGTGCTGACACCGTGACCGTTGCAGCTTCTTCTCTCTGCCCGCCGCGGTTTGGTTTTGTTCGCGCGGTCTTCTTGCTCTCTCTATCCGCGCGGCCTCTCTTCTTCTTGCGCGGTTTCCTGTGTCTCTCTATGGATAATTCCGATATCTCTACCTCCACCCTCTCTCGGCTGTTTGCCTCTGTTGCCACCACTTCTGGTATTGCCCATGTCGTTACTCAAGGAAAGTGGCTGATTGACTCTGGTGCTACAAATCACATGACTGGCAACCCTCAATGCTTCTCTCTACTCGAAACGCATGATCGGTTGCCCCCAGTTCTTGTTGCGGATGGTTCCCCTTCCCCGGTTCATGGGACGGGCATGGTTCAAGTCACCCCGTCGCTTAGCTTGCCGGACACCCTCTACGTCCCGAAGTTTCCTTGCAACTTAATATCTGTCACTACTTTATGCAAGCAACTTCAGTGCTCTGTCTTATTTACTCCTACTTCTTGCTCTTTTCAGGACCCGAGGACCCAACAGACGATTGCTACTGGGACTGAGAACGGCGGCCTCTACTTCCTCGACAACGTTTCCGCCCTCTCTGCTTTCTCCTCCTCTTCTACAGATCTGCTTCAATGGCATCTTCGCCTTGGGCATCCTCCTCCTCGGATTCTTCGTCAACTTCTGCCCCACCTACCTCCGACAAGTCCTCCCCTCAACTGTGAGGCATGTCAGCTTGGCAAACATCACCGCTCCTCTTTCCCGCCAAAGCATGACCGTACCTCTTCTCGCCCGTTTGATCTTATTCATTCTGATATCTGGGGTCCTGCTCCTACTCTCACCGTTGGTCGGGGTAGCTCTTACTTTGTAACCTTCATTGATGATTTCTCTCGATGTACCTGGGTATATCTTTTAAAAGATCGCTCTGAACTCTTCTCTGTATGGCAAACCTTTTATAACATGATTCACACCCAGTTTGATATTTCTATCAAAGTCTTACGCTCTGATAATGCTAAGGAATATCTTAGTCATGAGTTTTCCTCCTTTTGTTTGAATCATGGTCTTATCCATCAGACCACCTGTGTTTACACCTCTCAACAGAATGGGGTTGCGGAGCGTAAAAACCGTCACCTCCTCGATGTCGCTCGCTCTCTCCTGACGCAGATGCAAGTGCCTCGCTCCTACTGGGGCTATGCTGTTCGCCTGGCCTGCTATCTCATCAATCGCATTCCCTCTACGGTTCTCCATGGACGGACCCCTTTCTCTCTTCTCTACCCGAGCAAGGAACCCTTTTCTCTCCCTCTCCGTATCTTCGGGTGTACGGCCTTTGTGCATGCTCCGTCCGCTACACGTGATAAACTTTCCCCCCGTTCTACCAAGTGTGTCTTTTTGGGTTACTCTACTACTCAAAAAGGCTATTGTTGCTTCGACCCCGTTCTGCGTAAGCAGTTTGTCTCCGCGGACGTGACCTTCTTTGAAAATGCGTCCTACTTCTCTCCTCAATCTCCTCATGATTCTGACTCTCCTCCGCTTCACTCTGTTCCTTCCACACATCTCGACGTCTCTACTCCTATCTCATCTCCTCCTCCATCTCCTCCTCTTTCCGTTATACCACCTCCTCCTCCTGCTTCTCCGCCGCCGTCTCTCTCCAGTCCCGGGCCAGCCTTCTCCGCCACGGACGCTCCGGTCACTGAGGAACGCGATGACTTGGATCTTCCCATTGCTCTTCGCAAAGGGGTGCGAGCGTGTACTCAACACCCGCTTGCGGCCGTTGTCTCCTATGATCAGCTCACCCCTTCTCACAGGTGTTTTGCTCTGGCTATCTCAGCTACCACCACTCCTCGCACCTACCAGGAGGCCCTTTCTATTCCTCATTGGAAATCTGCCATGGATGAGAAAATCTCCGCTCTTACTGAACGGGGTACCTGGACTCTTGTTCCTCCTCCGGTGGGTACTGCTGTGGTCGGCTGCCGCTGGGTGTTTGTTGTGAAGTTTCGCCTGGATGGAACTGTGGATCGCTATAAGGCCCGGCTAGTGGCCAAAGGCTTTACTCAGACATATGGGGTGGACTACTTTGATACTTTCTCTCCAGTTGCTCGCCTCAGCACCATCCGAGTTCTTCTCTCGGTAGCGGTCAACAGGGATTGGGCTGTTTCGCAGCTTGATGTTAAGAATGCTTTTCTCTATGGGGATCTTCAAGAAGATGTCTACATGGAGCAACCTCCTGGGTATGTTGCTCAGGGGGAGACTCGTGTATGCCAGTTGAAGAAGGCCATCTATGGCCTAAAACAGAGCCCTCGGGCTTGGTTCGACAAGTTCAGTGGTATTGTGGCTGCCATTGGCTTTGCTAGAAGTTCGGCTGATCACTCCCTGTTTGTTCGCAAAACCGCATCCGGTCTGGTGGTTTTGGCGGTGTATGTGGATGATATTCTTCTTACCGGTGATGATCAGGCTGGGGTAGACTTGACAAAGAAACACCTTCGTCAACACCTGGTCACAAAGGATATGGGCTCCCCGAAGTACTTTTTGGGGATAGAAATATCTCGGAAGCCTGGCTCGTTGGTTCTCTCCCAACGGAAGTATGCTCTTGATCTTCTACAAGAGGCTGGATTGACTGGTGCCAAACCAGCCCGGTATCCCATGGCTACTGGAGAAGACAAAACTTGGGAAGATGACTCGCCTCTTCTTTCTAATGCCAAGAGATACAGACGTCTGGTAGGCAAACTTATTTATCTCACGGTGACCAGACCCGACATTGCCTATGCTGTAGGCAAGGTTAGTCAGTTCATGCAAGAGCCTAGGGAATGTCATCTTCAGTCTGCCTTGAAAATATTAGAGTATGTCAAAGCAGCACCGGGAAAAGGGCTTCTCTTTCAGAATAATGGTCATCTAAAAGTTGAAGCCTATTCGGATTCAAGCTATGCGGATGATAAAGGTGACCGTAAATCTACCTCTGGCTACTGCACATTTGTTGGAGGAAATCTTGTGAGCTGGAAGAGCAAGAAACAGTCTGTTGTCTCCAGGTCCAGTGCAGAAGCCGAATATCGGAGTATGGCGTCAACCACGTGTGAGTTAAAATGGTTGCGAGCTCTCATGCTTGACCTAGGAGAGGTCTATGACTATCCTCTTCCTATGTTCTGTGACAACAAGGCCGCTATATACATATCCCAAAATCCGGTCTTTCATGAGAGAACGAAACATATAGAAGTCGACTGCCATTTCATCAGGGAAGAGGTCTTGAAGAAACAGATTTGCACTCCGTTCGTCACCTCCGACAAAGAGTTGGCGGATATCTTCACTAAGCCGGTTTCTACTTCCTTCTTCCACATTTGTGACAAGCTGGGCATGATTGATATCTATGCTCCAGCTTGAGGGGGAGTGTTGAAGTATGAGACCGATCGGTCTGGCGGTCTGAGCATGGCGGGTTGCAGACCGCGCGGTATGGCGGTTACCTCAGCGGGTTGATTGCTTTGTGTTGCTGTCTACGGTCCAGGCGGTCTAGCGGTCTCACAAGTCGGTCACTCTCTCTGGCTGTTGCCGTGCGGTTAGCTCCTCTATCTAACCGCGCTGCTTATGCGGTTTGTGTCTGTATAGTCCGCTTGTATATTTTTAGTCCCACATCTCTTATTTGTATTCTCTCTTCTCTCCTCCATTCTATATCAGGGAGGTCATACCTTTGTAATAGATACCTTAACTGATATCTGCCTCTAGAGGAAAGTCCTTAAGAAACATTCCAATTAGTCTTCCTTGAAACTTGCTCCAAATTGATTGAAACGACTACAAATCCTTTGCCATAAATGCTGAAAATAAGTCTGAATGAATTCCATAACTATCCTGAATTTGAATCCTGAAATCGTCGATCTTCAGAAAAAATCGTCGATCTGAGCTCAACGATCGTTGAACTGAGCTCAGTGATTGGATTTAAACTGGAAACAGAAATTATCGAACTGAGCTCTACGATCGTCGAACTTAGCTCAGAGACTTGGAAAATAGCTAGAGACAGAACGTCGATCTGAGCTCGAAGATCGTCGAACGGAGTTCGACGACTCGTCGACCTAAGCTCGACGAAAATTGTCTTGGTCTTCAGCACTGAATCCTGATCTTTAGAAGATCTTGAGGGCAGCTTTCAAACCTAAGTACTAACCCTAAGACTCATTCTAATTGACCTATCAGACTATACAACAAGGTCAAAACAAATTCCTAAGCACATAGTGATCCTTAACCAAATTAGTTATAGGGTGTTCCAACAGTGCGGACTATTGGCCGTTACAATTTAGTGGTATCAGAACCAGGTTTCCCAAAGCCTGGCCGCAATGAGTACGTACATACGTCCAAAGTTCAATTTTCGTAAAACTATCACGTGAACATGTAAACTGATCGTTTTATGGTTTACTTTGTTTAGGATCCTTTACCGTTAGTACGAGAGACTATGTCAGGAGATATGGATGCTGCACAACAAGAACATCTGCAGCAGGAACATCTGTCAGTAGAGCAGACTGTGTGCCCGCGAGATGAGTCGCAAGCGAAACCTCAGTTGACAGACTTTGCTCGTATCCTGGAAGAAGATATTAAAATGTTGCGTGATGTACCTCCAACCATATCATCTGCAGAGTCTATTATGCCATCGCAACAGAAATATTTTGATGTGGACTCGAAATTTTTGGAGTTGAAGCCACCTGGGTTTAGGGGTGGTCTATCGCCTCTGGAGACGGAAGATTGGATATCACAAATAGATATGATCTTTGAAGTGATGCTTTGCCCAGAGGAGCGAAAAGAGGGCTTGGTTATATTTTTTCTTGAAGGGGAAGCTAAGTGATGATGGATAAATGTTCGGGGACGGTTGGCTGGCCGAGAGCAAGGAAGTATTCCTTGGAGCACTTTTATACAGGAATTCACAGGATAGTTTGCGCCAGAGTCAGGGAAGAAGCTACTACAAGATAAGTTCTTACGTTTGGTACTGGGTCACCGCTCCGTAATCAAGTATGAAACCGAGTTTGCCAATCTAGAATTTTATGCTGAAGATTTTATGCCAAATGAAAAAGAGAGGTGTCGTAGGTTTCAAGAAGGTTTACAAGAAAGTATTCGGTCGATACTAGTACCACTTGAAATCAAGGAGTATGGGGCCTTAGTGCAGAAAGCACGGTTGATGGAGATAGAAGCAGAAAAGACACAAAAGAGGAGGGAGTGTGGAAAAAAGAAATCTCAGTGGTCTGCAAATAGGAGCTATCCAAATCAGGTGCTTCGTGGAAATCTGGTGATTCTGGGAAACGACCTCGTCCGACAGAGAGTAGTGGTGATATGCAGCCTCAAGTTCAGGAACAAAAGTGTGGGAAGTGCGACAAATCTCACAAAGGACAATGTTTAGTGAGGAGCAATGTATGTTATTTATGTCATCAGTCTGGGCATTGACAAAGGGAATGTCCTAAAAGGAAGGAAGGAGACAATAGTTCGAGGAGGTTTCCAGCTCCTCAAGGTCAAAAAGTTTATCAGATGGGTGTTTCAAAGGAAAGTGAATCTCTTGCCTCCACTTCAGCTCCAGTGGGAATGTCAGTAGAAGAACGTCGCTGCAGCCTCGTGTGTTCAATTTGAGTCAGCAAGAGGATATCACAAATGATACTGTGGTGACAGGTATGATTTATGTTTATGGTCACCTGATGAAGGTTTTATTTGATACCGGTGCTAGCCACTCTTTCATTTCTGCTAATATATTGAGCACTATTTCCGCAAGAACCTATCCAACACGGGAACTCCTTCACGTCACTTTACCGAATAATTAACTAGTTCCCACGTAACAACGAGTGAAAATTTCATTTGAATTGAATGATAAAATTTTTGTGCTGGACTTAGTTGTTTTACCACTTACTGAATTTGATATGATATTGGGCATGGATTGACTAGTCCAACATGATGCAGTAATTAATTGTAAGCAAAAGGAAGTGACAGTGAAGTGCTTAGATCAAAGTATAACTATTTTCCAAGGTTTAAGGGAGGTGTCCAAAATATTAATATTTGCACTAAACGCGTCTAAGAAGATCCAGAAAGGATGCAAAGCCATCTTGGTAATGGTCAAAGGAACGACAGAGGAAAATAAAGATATCGAAGTGGTACCAGTGGTGCGTGAATTTTAGGAACATTTCCCGAAGAAGTCCCGAGACTTCCTCCGAGAAGAGAAGTCGAGTTTGAAATTCAATTGGAAGAAGAAGCGAGACCTGTTGCAAAGACACCATATCGGATGGCTCCAAAGGAGCTCGCCGAATTGAAATGTCAATTGCAAGAATTGATAGACAAAAATTTTATTCGGCCTAGCATGTCTCCATGGGGAGCACCGGTATTATTTGTAAAGAAAAAAGAGGGGACATTACGATTATACGTGGATTATCATGAACAGAATAAATTGACAGTAAAGAACAAATATCCTTTATCACGCATAGAGGATTTGTTTGATCAACTTGTACATGCAAAAGTGTTTTCAAAAATGGACCTAAGGTCAGGTTATCATCAATTGCGAATCAAAGAGGAGGATATTTTCAAAATTGCTTTTAGCACAAGATATGGACATTATGAATTTGTGGTAATGTCTTTTGGGCTAACCAATGCTCCTGCAGCATTCATGAATATGATGAACCGAATCTTTAAGGACTATCTGGATAAATTCATCATTGTTTTTATTGACGATATCCTCATTTATTTAACATCTGAGGAAGAACACGTTCAACATTTGAGGTTAGCATTGCAATGATTGAAGGAAAGTCAACTGTACACAAAATTTTCGAAATGTGAGTTTTGGTTGAAAGAAGTGTCATTTTTGGGGCACGTAATAACAAAACAAGGTTTATCTGTTGATCCTGCAAAGATTGACTCGATCCTTCATTGGCCACAACCTACAAATGTAACAGAAGTGCGGAGTTTTCTTGGATTGACTGGATATTATCGAAGATTTGTTAAAAATTTCTCAAAGATTTCCTTACCGTTGACACAGTTAACACGCAAGAGTGACTCTTTTAAATGGAATGAAAATTATCAACTCGCTTTTGAAATATTAAAAGAAAGGATAACTACAGCTCCTGTGTTAATATTGTCATCAGAGACAGAGGGATTTCAAATTTATAGTGATGCTTCTTATGAGGGTTTAGGTTGTGTCTTAATGGAATACGGGAAGGTAATCGTCTATGCTTCGCGTCAATTAAAGGATGCTGAAAGGAACTATCCGATTCATAATCTATAATTAGCCGCAGTCATCTTTGCTTTAAAGATTTAGCGACATTTTTGTATGGGGTGAAGTGTGAAATTTTCACCGACCACAAAAGTTTGAAATATATTTTTACCCAGAAAGAATTAAACCTCTGTCAGCGACGTTGGTTAGAGTTTATTAAAAATTATGATGTCGACATTCAATATCTTCCTGGAAAGGCAAATATCATTGCCGACGCTTTGAGCCACACAAGCGTTATTGACTCATCAGCTCTGAAGGTGTATAATATGCAGCTCTTACATGAACTGGAGAAGATGGAGATAGAACATTGTTACAAGTGACGATAAATAGTCTTAACTATTTCAGATGCAAATTCGGTATACACTAAAGGAAAGAATCTCAGAAGCCGTGCTGAAAGATGCACATTTGATGGATTTGATGGAAAAAGTGACAGGGGGGAATCTAAAAGTTTCACTGAACAGAACGAGTTGCTGATGATGAATGACAGGTTATGTCTTCCAGATGTGGACAATTTACGGAAGGATATTCTATATGCGGCTCATAACACTCCTTATTCAATTCACCCTAGTCAAACAAAAATATATCATGATTTAAAAAAGGACTCTTGGTGGCCTGAAATGAAGGAGGACGTGATAACTTATATAACATCTTGTCATACGTGTCAAGTTGTTAAAACTGAACATCAGAAGCCCAGAGGTTATTTACACTCGTTACCAATACCAGAATGGAAATGGGAAAATATTGCCATGGACTTTGTCTTTGGCTTACCACGTAGTAAATTGGGCCATGACGGTATATGGGTCATCATTGATCGATTAACACAAAGTGTGCATTTTAAAGCAGTACGACAAGATGGACCGCCTGAAAAATTGAATGAATTGTATATTGATGTTATTGTGAAATTACGTGGTATTCCTCGAACGATTATATCCGATCGTGATGGTCGATTCACATCAGGGAATTGGAAATAGATACATAAACGTTTGAGATTGAAATTATTGTCTACTACAGCGTTTCATCCCCAAACTGATGGGCAGTCGGAGCGAACTATCCAGTTCCTAGAGGATCTATTACGAATGGTTGTGAAAGTCCACCTAGTGTCAACTATCTTCACCTATGGGGGGGAATAGGTGTCTCTGCAGCGTATTTGCGGAATTAAGATTTTACCTGCACAAGAAAACAAAACAACCAAGCACAGAAAATACACAGGCAAATTATAGTGGTTCCCCGATTTGGGTACGTCCACTTTCCCCCCTTCGACCTATCTCCTAACACGGGACGACTCGGTCACTTCACCAACAGGATTGAAATCCAATCCTTGCACTAACGGAAGGAACCCTTCCACACGTAGGAGTCAACACTCCCACAACCCGGGTTGCACCCAACCCTTACAACTAAAGACCAATCGGTCCGTTACAAAGAAATTGAAAATGCTTGTAAGAAATACAAACGACGTTTGGAGAGTAAGGTGTCCCTCTTCGTTCGACGACGTGTTCTTGAAGTCAACGAAGAGTCCACAACCCTAGATCTCTCTTGGAAAGAATCTTCCCCAAACCGGCGGCGGCTTAAAGCGACGGCACGGTTCTCGGAATCGGCGGCGACGACGGAGAGCAGCAGTAGTGCCAACTTGATTCAAACTTCGTGGCGAAGGAAGCAAGGTCTTCCAACGGTCACACTAGGATCGATCGTCTCGATCGATTCGGAAGGGGAAGGGTTTTCCCAATCAACGAATCAAGAGACAAGGGATCTCTGGTTAGACGCGTGAGACGCTATGCTAGCCTAAGCTTCGGTCGCCGGAGATCTGGAAGAACCTGAGATCAGCAACGGCGACAAGTGCACGAGCGGCGGAGAGATCGGCGGAGCGTTAGGGCTTGTCAGCGGCTCGTGCTTTTTTGAAATCTCCTGTCTTCTGCGCTTTACTGTTCATACATACGGAGTATATATACATTAGGTCAAGTATATGACCGTTGTGGGTCCCACCAATAAGAAGGCTTGAGCCCGGTTCGAAACAGTTCAGATAGTTTGAACCGGTCCAGAGAACAACAGGAAACTGCCTAAGTCAAATTCGGCGAGAATCGTAGGTGATTCTCGCCGAATCGGCGAGAATCACTTACGATTCTCGCCGACTTCTACTTGGCCGAAATCTGGCTGAACTGATACAGAAGCTGAGGAGAATCAGCGGGAATCACACTTGATTCTTGCCGATTCGTTGAGAATGCAAAGTCATTCTCGACGAATCGGCGAGAATCACTTAGTGATTCTCGACGATTCTGCCTTAGAGAAATTTCAGGCGGTGACGAAGCTGCCGGCTCCAACCGGCGAGAATCAGCTAGTGATTCTCGACGACTCGGCGAGAATCATTAGTGATTCTCGACGACTCGGCGAGAATCATTAGTGATTCTCGCCGAATCGGCGAGAATCACTTAGTGATTCTCGTCGATTTTTACTTGGGCTATTTCTCCTCTTTCTTTCCTTGAGCTGGTCTTTGGCTCATCCTTGCTCCTTGTCTGCTCTTGCTTTATCATAGCCCTGTACTTGAAATTAAGTACACCCCAATAGAGAGAGTATACGTAGGCCAACACACTGATCTGCTCAACGAGGGATTACGTTGCACAGACCCGTGTATATTGACCCACTGCACCCTGACATTGGTGTGTACTTAGCATGGAATATCTGCAAGTACAACTAGAAAATATTTCATCAAATACATTGTCTATTTACCTTGGCTTGCACAGGGGCTTCTTCAAATCAGGTACATTGAGGATGCAATACCCAACAATCTCCCCCTATTTGAAGAAGCCTAAACCCTACAAGCTAAGGTGAATAGAGCATATAGAAATGAAAAACCGAAACTTAAGGGTGAGGTGATAGGGATAAGCATTACCCGTTACTTGAGAGCAAACTAGACATTGAGCTACCTTAGCCTTAGCCGAGAGGGTAATCTCCCCCTTTTCGGCTTCTGCAAATTTGGTTCTGGTGCACCTGACACCATGCTCCCCCTCAGTCCGTGCACTTATGTTGTCACTTGAGTTGCTGGCAGATGCTCCCCCTAGATGCACGAGCCAGGAGCGTCTACTACTTCTTGGGCATCGCCTTCTTCTAAAGGATTTGCTCCATTTTGATTTTCAACTTCTCCGATCTACGTAGAAGTGGATACCTTGACGTATGTTGGAGGTGCATCTTTCTCGGGCTCATCCAGTTGCAACCTTTCGAGTCTGTCACCTGCATCTTCAGGAAGAAGACTAGAAGTCTTGCAATTAAGCAAACTTCCTTCATCAAATACAACATTTATTGACTCCTCTACCACTAGGGTTTTCTTGTTGAAAACTCTATAAGCCCGACTGCGGCTATTATAGCCCATGAATATGCCTTCGAAGCATTTTTCACCAAACTTAGTACGCGGGTACTTCCCATTATTTAGTACATAACATTTGCAGCCAAAGATCTTCAGGTAGGACATGGTTGGTTTCTTGCCTTTCAGTAGCTCATAGGGAGTCATGCGATGGCTCTTGTTAATCAATGCCCGGTTTTGTACATGACAAGCCGTATTAACAGCCTCGGCCCAGAAATATTCCGGGAGAGAGGCGTCATTCAACATTGTCGTGCACGCCTCAATGAGTGTTCTGTTTCTCCTCTCCGCCACTCCGTTCTGTTGAGGAGTGCGAGGGGAGGAGAACTCATGAAAGATACCAAGTTCTTCACAGAACTTTGTCATAGCCCCAGACTCAAACTCTGTTCCGTGGTCACTTCTGATTTTGACCACAAAGCAGTTAAGTTCGTTCTGTATTTGCTTGACAAAATTAGTGAAGATGTCAAATGTATCTGACTTGCATTTTAAAAAGAACACCCACGTAAACCGAGAGTGATCATCTACAATTACTAGCGTATATGACTTCCCTCCTAAGCTATGAACTTGCATAGGACCAAACAAGTCCATGTGCAGAAGATAAAGACATCTGGAGGAATCTTTGTCTGGGATGCCATTAAAGGTAGCCCGAGTATGCTTGCCCATTTGACATGCAGGACATGGACTATCTTTAATGCACTTAATAATGGGAGCATCCCTTACTAAGTCTTTTGAAAATAGCATATTAATTGTCTTGTAATTAATGTGTGCCAATCTCTTATGCCATTGTTCGCAAAGAGATGCACTGCCTTTTGCTACTAGGCATACAGGGGTAGAAGAGTCTAAACTAAGAAAATCTAAACAAAAAATATTTCTGCTCCTAATGCCTGTTAATACGGTCTCCGAAGAGTCACATGATATTATCAGGCATTTATCCTTGCAGAACTTAACGTCATACCCTTTATCACATAATTGGCTTACGCTGATCAGGTTGTGATTTAACCCTTCAACATAAGCTACGTTAGTGATAGAGAGTATACCGTTGGAAATCGTACCGTAACCTCTGGTGATTCCCCGATCAAATCCCCCAAATATGACTTTGGGTCCATCCTCGACTGGAGAGTACTCCCTCAGCAGGCTTCTTGTCCCAGTCATATGACGGGAGCATCCACTGTCCAAATACCAAATAGGAGTTTTGTTGGCCTTTGGACATTCCTGCAAAACAGAATTAGTTTGCCTTAGGAACCCAATCGAACTTGGGTCCTAGATTTCTCGTTAGCATACTCCCCCTCGATTGGTTAACTCTACGAGTGGTCGGCCTCGCATTGCTAACATAAGGAGTCTCGTTATACCTTGGATTAAACCAACAATCTACGGCAAAGTGACCAATTTTGCCACAGCACCAGCAGTCAAACCTGTTATACTTCCTCTTGGGCGCCTGCTTTACCCTTGAGACGTGGGGTTCAGCTGGGGCCGAAGACCTGGAGGTGGAGGCAACATGATGACCACAGTCACATGACTTCTTCACCTCTTGGCTTTTCAGTGTAACATGCTTGGCCTTAGGTGCCAGCTTCCTATTATGGCCGCTAGAGAATTGACCATAATTTCCCAAGTGGATTTCCTCATAGGGTGCCTTGAAGACACTCTCACTGAAGTTGCGGAGAAAGGTCCACCCATCATATCGGCTCTTCGGCATTGTAACCGAGGGCCTGAAGTGATGCCCATATGTTGACTCAAAGTCATGTTGGTTACAGGGAAAGCTAGGCTTTCTGAACTCAACAGGACTGAGTGGGGTCTTTCCTTTCTCATCAGCAGAGGCTTTCTTGGCAGCCTTATTCTTTCTCCTGTTCCTGTTTCTCCTGGACGAGGAGCTAGATACCCCTACATGCCCCAAGCCTGCCCCTTTGGCTTGAGCAGAGAAGGTATCAACTAATGGAAGAACAGTTTTTGGCATAGAGAAGCTCTTGACGATCTTCCTTTCTGCCGCAAGTAGTTCTTCCAACTTGTCGACTTCCTCCTGCTTAAGATCAAGGAGCTTAAGAGACTCTGAATGCTTTGAAGTCAGGTCCAAGTGCTCCTGTCGGAGGGAGATCAAACTGGTGATCTCTTCCCTCAGGGAGACACTCTCACCTTTAAGGAATTTGACTTCCTTTTTCTCCGCCTTCAGTTTCTTTCGACATTTCAGGAATGTATTGAGCAAAAGCTCATACTTATCTAGGAGTTCAGCTTCAAGGGCAGAGGGGCTATCCTCAGCATCATCATCCTGAGACTCAGGATCAGAGTCAGAGTCGGAGAGAGGGGTGTGAGCTTTTACCTTCCCAGTAAATGGGGGGCATTCTCCTTCTGAGTCAGAGCGACCCATTAGCCCAAAGTAGGCTTCCTCATCATCACTGGTGTCTGACGTGTCAGATTCACTCAGCGTCTTTGGCTTCTTTGCGATGTAACTCCTCTCCTTCTTCTTGTCTTTTGAGGACCTGTGCTCCTCTCCCTTTCCCTTTTCCCTCTTGCCTTGATGGCAGTCGGCCACGACGTGTCCTGGCTTGTTGCAACCAAAGCATATAATGACAGAAGAGCGGTGTTTGTTCGGTTTGGAAACATACCTGTCAGAAGAATAGTTCTTCTTCTGATCCCTTGAGGAGGAGCCGTTTCTCTTTCTCTGATTCCTCAGCTTGAGGAACTTCTTGAATTCCCGTGTGATAAGGGATAAATCTTCCTCAGATAACTCTGATCCGGAGGAGCTCGGCTCAGAGTCTTCCTCTTCATCCCTCTTCCACGCACGGGAGGAAGCAACACCCTTACCCTTTCTGGATTGAATGGCTTTCAGAGCCACCGTCTTTTCCTTGGCCGCGGCTTTCTCTGCTTCCTCTTCAGCCTTCCTTGTGTTTAACTGAAGCTCATAGGACATGAGCTTCCCAAACAGAATTTGAGGGTCGGTTTCCGCAAGTCTGCCAAACTCGCGGATGGCGCAGATCTTTGTGTCCCATTCCTTAGTGAGCGACCTAAGGAATTTATCATTGAGTTCACCGTCAGTGAACACTCTTCCATATCCTTTGAGTGCATTGACGATCTTGAGGAAATTTTCGAAGGTGACTCTGATCTCCTCCTTTGGCCCTTGTCTGAAGGCCTCATATTTCTGATTGAGGAGGGATCTCCGATCGTCCCTCACTTCATCTGTGCCCTCCATTAGGACAATTAGACAGCTTCAGAGATCCTTGGCTGTCCTGCAGTTGCTGAATTTCTGTATCATAGAGTCGTCAACTGCGCTCACCAGGATGTTCTGAGCTTTCTTGTCGAGTCCGAACAGCACCATTTCGTCCTTGTCCATTTCCGAAAGTTTCTTGGGTACTTTCTTGGTAGGATCAATGGTGGAGGCCTTAGTGGGAATGTAAGGTCCCTCCTCCACTATCATGAAGAGCCGAGGGTCGACCGCTTCCATGTAGAATCTGATTCTTTCCTTCCAGATAGGAAAGTTCAGTCTGGTGCATACTGGGATTTTGCCGGAGTGCTTGAGTTCGTCCATGGAGGATATCTGTCTGATTCTTGACACTGGTGGCAGGATTCTACTCAAGGTGTGAACCTTTTTGATGAGTAACCTCCCTCTGATACCACTTGAAAGTCCACCTAGTGTCAACTATCTTCACCTATGGGGGGGGGGGGGGAATAGGTGTCTCTGCAGCGTATTTGCGGAATTAAGATTTTACCTGCACAAGAAAACAAAACAACCAAGCACAGAAAATACACAGGCAAATTATAGTGGTTCCCCGATTTGGGTACGTCCACTTTCCCCCCTTCGACCTATCTCCCAACAAGGGACGACTCGGTCACTTCACCAACAGGATTGAAATCCAATCCTTGCACTAACGGAAGGAACCCTTCCACACGTAGGAGTCAACACTCCCACAACCCGGGTTGCACCCAACCCTTACAACTAAAGACCAATCGGTCCGTTACAAAGAAATTGAAAATGCTTGTAAGAAATACAAACAACGTTTGGAGAGTAAGGTGTCCCTCTTCGTTCGACGACGTGTTCTTGAAGTCAACGAAGAGTCCACAACCCTAGATCTCTCTTGGAAAGAATCTTCCCGAAACCGGCGGCGGCTTAAAGCGACGGCACGGTTCTCGGAATCGGCGGCGGCGACGGAGAGCAGCAGCAGTGCCAACTTGATTCAAACTTCGTGGCGAAGGAAGCAAGGTCTTCCAACGGTCACACTAGGATCGATCGTCTCGATCGATTCGGAAGGGGAAGGATTTTCCCGATCAACGAATCAAGAGACAAGGGATCTCTGGTTAGACGCGTGAGACGCTATGCTAGCCTAAGCTTCGGTCGCCGGAGATCTGGAAGAACCTGAGATTAGCAGCGGCGACAAGTGCACGAGCGGC
Source organism: Platanthera zijinensis (assembly GCA_039513925.1). Lineage (NCBI taxonomy): Eukaryota > Viridiplantae > Streptophyta > Magnoliopsida > Asparagales > Orchidaceae > Platanthera > Platanthera zijinensis. The sequence goes on along the minus strand of CM077087.1, from coordinate 46,815,944 downwards.
GGAGAGATCGGCGGAGCGTTAGGGCTTGTCGGCGGCTCGTGCTTTTTTGAAATCTCCTGTCTTCTGCGCTTTACTGTTCATACATACGGAGTATATATACATTAGGTCAAGTATATGACCGTTGTGGGTCCCACCAATAAGAAGGCTTGAGCCCGGTTCGAAACAGTTCAGATAGTTTGAACCGGTCCAGAGAACAACAGGAAACTGCCTAAGTCAAATTCGGCGAGAATCGTAGGTGATTCTCGCCGAATCGGCGAGAATCACTTACGATTCTCGCAGACTTCTACTTGGCCGAAATCTGGCTGAACTGATACAGAAGCCGGGGAGAATCGGCGGGAATCACACTTGATTCTTGCCGATTCATTGAGAATGCAAAGTCATTCTCGACGAATCGGCGAGAATCACTTAGTGATTCTCGACGATTCTGCCTTAGAGAAATTTCAGGCGGTGACGAAGCTGCCGGCTCCAACCGGCGAGAATCAGCTAGTGATTCTCGACGACTCGGCGAGAATCATTAGTGATTCTCGCCGAATCGGCGAGAATCACTTAGTGATTCTCGTCGATTTTTACTTGGGCTATTTCTCCTCTTTCTTTCCTTGAGCTGGTCTTTGGCCCATCCTTGCTCCTTGTCTGCTCTTGCTTTATCATAGCCCTGTACTTGAAATTAAGTACACCCTAATAGAGAGAGTACACGTAGGCCAACACACTGATCTGCTCAACGAGAGATTACGTTGTACAGACCCGTGTATATTGACCCACTGCACCCTGACATTGGTGTGTACTTAGCATGGAATATCTGCAAGTACAACTAGAAAATATTTCATCAAATACATTGTCTATTTACCTTGGCTTGCACAGGGGCTTCTTCAAATCAGGTACATTGAGGATGCAATACCCAACAGGTTGTACTTGACCTAAAGGGCTCATGGAAGAAATATTTGACATTGGTGGAGTTTGCATATAATAATAGTTATCAGTCTTCCATACAAATGACACCGTTTGAAGCACTATATGGTCGGCAATATCGTACACCTTTAAGTTGGGTTGAAGATGGTGAAAGGCAATTGTATAAAAAAGATAAAATTGATAAGTGGCACGCGAACATTACGGTAATTCAACAACGAATGAAGGTGGCACATGATCGACAACACAAGTATTACAATGCAAAACATCGCCTCGTGAAATTTCAAGTTGGTGATCTCGTGTGTTTGAAAATTAAACCCTTTAAGAGAGTAAAACGACTACGATGACTTGGAAAGTTAAGTCCACGATTTGTAGGGCCATTCCCTATCATTGAACGAGTTGGAGAAGTCGCATACCGCTTAGATTTATCAGAGGTCTTGCAAATGTTGCATGATGTTTTTCATGTGTCAGCACTTCGTAAATATATTCGTGATCCTAAAAAAATTATTTCAACTGAAAATATACAAATTGAAGCTGATTTATCTAGCCCGACAGAACCGTACCAAATCATTGACCAACAAAGCAATAAATTACGAAATCGGGATGTGAATTTTGTGCGCATGTGGTGGAAGGGTCATCCACAGAACGAAGCGACATGAGAGCGGGAAGAAACTATGCGGGATCTTTTCCCTCTACTGTTTAACGAGCATGTTGATTCAATTTTCGGGGACAAAAATTGTTAAGGAGGGACAAATTGTGACACTCGGCATTTTCTTGTAAGTGATTTATGCGTTAAATTATTAATTATCCCTTATGATGATAAAGTAAATAAAATCAGTGTTGATTTAGTATCACATTAAATTCATATTCTTTTGAAGTTATGCGGCGTTTGATTCGTCTCGGTGGCATAGTTTTTTTGTTAAAATTTTGTGTGTGGGTGTTATGAGACATATAACTATAGATGTAATATAAAATAAATTGGACAACAAGACTTAATTTGGTTTGGTTAAAGTGAACTGTAACTTGATAAATCATTGGTAGTTGAGGCGGTGGAGTTGGTTAAGAGGTGGCAGTACAGCAAAATTAATCAATATATTAATCCGCTTTCCTTATCTCTGCTGAGGCTTTCTCTTTATCTCTATCTCGTTCTTCCTCATACCCCAGCTAGGTTTTTTGGAATGGGGCCGTTCGTTCCTCTTCTCATCTCCCTCTCTTCACGTCGAAACCATACACGATCTTTTAATTGTTGTTGGGATCAGAGGTTGGCAAGGCTTTGTATGAACTGAACTTAAACGTGCAAGTGTTTTCGTGTTGAATTTGTGCTCAGATTTTCGTAACTGTACTGTAAGCTTTGTTTCTCTCTTAGTTGTGTATAGCTTACTTTAATTTGGGTTCTTACTAAAAAGTAAAGTTCCAGTTACATGTGTTTTCTTTAAGTTTAATTTGATTAAGGGTAACGGGTCGGTTTTGTGCTCCAGTTTTATTTTCACTGACTCTTGGGGGAAGAAATGAGCACTATTTTAGGCCGGCTGCGGTCTGTTGATAATCTGTTGTTGCTTCACTCTATCTTTATTTCACTTGATTATTGGGGGGATTAGGCCGACTACTGCTAGTTTGTTTGTTTTGTTTGGGGCTACCTGTGCTTGCATCAAAAGAAGTATTAGTGGGCAAATTTGTTTGCTCAAATGAGCAGGTTTCTGTTAATTGTTCAGTGAAAGATTCTTCACTGTTTGAATTTTTACTGGGCTTCACTTGTTCATTCTTGTCAAAGTTCCCACCTTAGAGAAACCCTAAAGAAAAGTCCAAGTCACCCTAGAGGTCAACGTCGTACCTATAACGTGATGCAACCCCGATTATAATTCCCCTTACTAATACGATTCCTAAACAGCTATCGCGAAGGATGGCATCCCAAGATAGATATGGCGATGACGTTGGGCGTGACACGAGAAAGGAAAAAGTGCCGGTGAGAATTATCTTCTTACTTTATGTTCTATTTTATGCAAACTTTTTTACTGGCCACTAGAATTATTATGGATTGAGATGTTATGAAGTCTTAAATCATTGATACTAATACTCGCTATTATGTATGGTCTTGACAAAGGCAAACATGCGAATGAACTTCTGAGGGGATAAATCTTTAAATAATCATTCTTATGTTCATGTAATGATAAATGTGTCGACACATGGTATTGTTAAGGATATGACGGAAATTAAATGTACATAAATGATATTAACGGATGCTAAATCAGTCGGCCGAAAGGCATAGACGCGTGATGAACGTACTGATTTGAACACAAAAGCCCCTAAGGGGGTTGTGCCCAAAGACTGAAATACTGATATAAATACTGATATAGTACAGATACCCTTAACATTACCGTAAATAAACTGAAGAAATGTTTTAATGCTTGACACACTGTTTTTACTATTTTATGGTTCTGTTACATTGATACGCAGCTAGCAATGAAATTTACAGTGTTTTTGTACCAATACACAACTTCATATAATGTTTTTCCCATACTGTTACTATTGTTATTATTAATATGATATTATTGCTACGAATAATCTCACTATTGTTTTATACATCAAGTTAAGAAGTTAAATTCTCGCTTAGTGTTTGTAAAAGACTAATGGTTTATAATTCTAAATTTTTATAAAAAGGAAAACAACATGCTAGTCAACGCTAGTTCGCTGCTTGGAGCATATGAAGTGATTGAACTCATATCGAAGTTTTCTTTTTGTGGCTCTTTGGATAATATTGGTTATGCATAAATATATATATAAACTGATGTACCTATAGTTATTGTGCCCTGTTGTGAAACTTGTATATATTTGGTTATAGTTGATGTAATATTTAGGTATATAAACTCTTGGAATGGGTATTGTGTATTAAAATGATGACACATTATTATATTATGAAACACATGTAAATATTTGTTATGTGTTGGACTTGTGCGTATTGTGTCGTACTCATTGTGATAAGAAAGTTTATTAATGTTTTGTGATGATCATGAGTAGAGATTATTGTGAATTGTGCGGACTATGGGCCGTTACACCTGAAGCCCTGAGAGTCGCTTATATTGATGACACTATGACAACAATATGACAAATCCAGGAGAATATGTGGAAAGCGCAGAACCGACAAGCTATGTATTATGATGTGAGACACCGACCAATGGAATTTAGCGTGGGGGAAATGGTATTTTTGAAAATCAAGTCCATGCATGGTATCTCATAGTTGAAGAAACAGAAGAAGCTAGACCTCTGCTATTTGGGCCCCTATCCGGTGATAGAGCGCGTTGGCCCAGTTGCATGTCGACTAGCCCTGCCCCCAGAGTTGGGAAATCTTCACAATGTTTTCATGTCTTTTTGTTGAGGAGAGTTCTTCGGCAACTAGATCAACACCATCTTACTCCACCAGTACCGCTACAGTCAGACAGATCCAACCAGATAGAGCCAGCGAAGATAGTGGACTTCAAGGTGAAAAACCTGCGATATAAGGCAATATCGATGGTCAAGATCCTATGGTCAAGCTGCGGACGAGACAAATACATATGGGAACTTGAGGCCCTCATCCGAGAAAAACACCCTGAGCTCTTTCCCTAGGTATGTTACACTTTTTTCCCTTACATTAAACAAATTTTCGGGGACTAAAATCCTCTTACTTTTATTGGATTGTAATATTCTGACTTTTATTGGGTTACTAAAATCCTAGTGGGTCTAATAAAAGCGTCTTGAATCTCTATTCGATGCCCATAAGAGGTAGGAGGTAACCCTAGATTAGGATATGGAGTTAGAGAACTCCGATTTGAGTTCTATCAGTTCCTGTGATCACATATAGTTAATACAAGTGCGTTGGAACTTATTCCGTTGAATGACCTCGCCGATCTGAGTTATGTCAGTTCCTATGACTTTGTATAGTCGATACGAGCGTGTTGGAACTTGCTGCATTGCAATCCGGAGTCAGACGACGAATTTGACCGTTTTAGTGCGCTGCGACGAACAAAACTGGATTTTTAGCAAACGAACTTCGATTTTACGTCGGTCAGTGGTGTTGGATTCGTATAGTCAATACAAAGTCAACGGAGTTCGTCCCGATCGATTTTGATGACAAGTGGTCCATCTGTGATCAAACCGAATATTATCGTCCACTGAAAAGTGTGCGCACACCAATTATCGCGCACTGAGCTTTCATTTGGACTTGCCACAATACATAATCATCACCATCATGAATTGGTATGACAGTTTGAGAATATACAAAATTGAATGAGGAGGAAGAGATAGATGCCATATGATGAGCAAGTGAATACTGTACTGAACTTCTTTGAATATTTTCTCTAATGGCCACAATATCGCTCTTATACCAATGTTAACTCACAATCATGCAATGCACAAAAAGAGCACATGAGTAAACAACTTCACAGCAGATGCTCACAATCATCTCACCACCGTTCTTATTACCTTTGTGGTAACATCTCTCTCTCTCTATCTATATATATATGAGCCCCAGGAGCGCCGTAGCGTAGGGGCAGTGCCGGAGGCCAGTGTTAGAGGCCAGTATCGTTGCACTCTCGTAGGGCCAGACGTCCGTGCTGTTGCACTCACATAGGGCCGGAGGCTCGTCCTGTTGCACTCACCTAGGGCTGAATGCCCGTCCCGTTGCACTCACGTAAGATCGAAGACTCGCGCTTGTCACTCGTATATATATGTATAAACGTTGGCACAAAGGTAATGGGAACAGTGGTGAAATGTTTGTGAACATCAACTGTGAAGTTGTTTACTCATATTTTCTTTGTGCATTGCATGCTTGTGAGTTAACATCATCTTACTCTTAACAAAAACATGAGATTGAGTTTTTGTTTGGCGCGGTTGTGGCGGTCGTGAGTGCGGTGGTCAAGAACTGCCGTTCGTGAATGCCGGACCTCATCTAAAAAAATTGATTTATTTTACGCTCAAAACTAGTTTATTTTCTTGGTATCGGTGATATCTTTTGTCTTGCCAAACATACATTTTATGATAATGACGTTTTTAATCAAATGCACAGAAGCAAATAAGCCGTTCCAATCGAAACCTTAGCCTCTTATTTTAATGTTGTTCTTCTCCATAATTATGAACTTTATTTCAGAAAGAAATATACATAACTTCAAACTGAAGAAGATGTTTGTCACATGTAAAATCTGCATACATATGATAAGGTTAAGATTAACGGTCAGGATAGCATACTGTCATGCTGGAGGGAGTGACTTTAGCAACATATTCCCTAGACCTAACAATATTGTTGAGTTAAGATTACGTACGTCACTGGTCAATGCATGTGCCTACTTGAGGTTGGACTGTCTTTGCGCGGAAAAAATTTTAGGTGGGTTACTCTCATCTAAAAATAGATGCAGTATTAAATACTGAATGTTAATTTCCTACAGATATAATAAGATCGATTGAAATAATGATCAACGGTCAATATTTAATACCATATGGGTCGTAGGATATCAGATCAATGGTCAACTGAGCATCTATTTTTAGATGAGAGTAACCCACCTAAATTTTTTTCCCTTTGCGTGACAGTTGCTCCTCATGAGCCATCTATTTGTTATATCATTGCGACGATACCTGGTTCAAGGGTAACACTCTATAGGTAAGAGTGGAGTTCTCACGCATGAGTATGAGCTTATCAATTGAAATATGTGAATAATACAAATAAACAAAGATGACACTATGATACAACACCGTGCATTGCGCCATCTATTGGTTTTCAGTGTACCAGCACTCGTGCCGAGATGCATGCCCGAGATGGGTGCATTCACACCCATTAGATATGCTGCGCTGTACGGTGCAGTACAACACACCCCCGCTTCCTGGGGTGGGCGGGGGGTGTTCTCGCGGAGAGGACAACACCTCACATACACAAATGATTGACAAATCGTCATGTCGGTGATTGCATATTGCATGCAAGAACCACTTAAGACTAAGGTTCCGTTTGGGGGGACTTATTTTCACCGGTCAAGCGGTCATGACCGTATGAACCGGACCATAATTAAATCCCGGTTTATGCGGTCATGACCGCTTGACCGATGAAAATAAGTCCCCCCAAACGGAGCTTAAGAGGGACGCATGTGGTGATCTCCCTTTGACTTACATGGCATGATGTTTCACACAAACAAAACATTATTGGATCCTCATGCTAAGAGTACACTCTAAATGATACCCTTTTCCTTAATTTTAAATTCTTAAGAGTTTATGTACTTTATTTGTATACAGATTCTCCCATAATCATATAAGACTGATTACTGAGTTGAGTTCAAGTGATTTGGACTTGGCTCGAAATCGGCTCAAAATCAAAATTATTTCAAATCTAGTCGACTCAACTCGAAATAGCTTGATTCTGAACCTGCTCCAAATTGATCAATTTGTTTATTTATTTCAAGCCGCCTTGAAATTAACTAAAGTTGGTTCAAAATTGAAAGAATGAAGTTTCTCAAGACTTCAATTCAAGTTTAAACTATAGTATTTTTTTATTTTTTAAAAATAATACGTTAATAAATACATGTTATTTTAATAAATTCAAGTTGATTTGAATCATATTTTAAGCGATTCGATTCGAGACAGACTCAAAATTGACTTGAAATATAATTTATCTGAGACAAATTGAATTGAATGAATTGTAACCGGATAATATCCAACAATTTCTGAGCAAATTTGGAGTGATATGTCCCTATCCAATGAAATTTTTTTAGGTGGTTTATTCTCTTATATTAATAGGTGCGGTATTAAAGGTCTGTTTGGGAGGGCTTTTTAGCTCATTTTCATTTTCTGAAAAAACGCTACGACACTTAAGAAATCGTTTGGATTGTCTACCGATGGGAAAAGCACCGATGAGAAACGCTACTGCAGAAAACTGTATTTGTTTATCTTTTTGAAAAATCTCTTTCACATACTTTTCAGCATTTTCAAAAAACACTTTTTCAACATAAACGCGCTTATCTCTTAAAAAAAGCTCAAACTTGTTTTTTTTGTCTACCGTAATTTTTTTCCGGGCGTTATTTTTCTGTCCGAGCGTGTTTTTTTGCCTGAGCGCGAATTTTTCGCTCGGACGCGAATTTTTCACCTGGGCTGGCATTTTTCGCTAGGCGCGGGGTTTTTCGCCCGGGTCCGTTTTTTTCGACCGTGATCTGATATTCTACGAGACATACGGTATTAAATGCTGACCGTTAACAGTGTTTCAATCAATCATGTTATTTCTGCATTAAATCAAAAGTCAGTATTTAGGTTTCGTTTGATTCGGCGGTGGCAGGTGCAAGCGGCTGGTGGAACCGGAGAGTTCGAAGTGGAGGTGGGGAGGAGGGGCTCCAGACGGAGTTTTTTTGCTCCGTTCTTCAGGGCGCGGCGGGCGCAGATGGAGCAAATGCCGCCAAAAACCATTTGTTTTTCCGCCATCCAGCGACATTTGCTCCAAACGTCCGACGAAAACGAATGATCAAACGCAGACTTAATATTGCACCTATTTCTAGACAAGAGTAACCTAGCAAAAAAAAAAAAAAAAAAAAAAAAAGCTGCCGTTCCCTGGCGCGACAAAAACTTTCATTGATATAAGAACTTTCGTTAAGCCGCATCTGGAGTCAATTCACATAACGTAGAGCCCGGCGAATAGAGACAGCCGAGAAGAAGACGAGAGGGCGGTAAATCGAAAATGCCCAACAAATCCGCGGGCAATGTGATGGAGGCGGCCTCGGGGCTGCATTTCAGCGGCCTTCGCCTCGATTCCCTCCGCCCGTCCTCGCCCTCGTCTTCTTCCTCGCCTTCATCTGCAAAATCCGCGGCGGCGGCGACAGCAGTTGAAAACGCTTTACCCGAGGTGCCTAAGCAGCCATTCGTCATTGGTACACCCTCAATGCCCTAAAACTATCGTCGGATTCGGATTCTTCGAGATTGACCAGGGACAATGGTTTTCTTGTCAGGGGTATCGGGCGGCACGGCGTCCGGGAAGACCACAGTGTGCGATATGATCATCCAGCAGCTCCGTGATCATCGTATTGTCCTCGTCAATCAGGTATAAATGAGGCTCATTTTACTTTTCTTTGTTTGATTTGGCATTTTATGGCGCTGCTATTTTAATTCTTCTGACATAAAGTTCTTGAACGCAAGCATTGCGGCGTAGACAAAATAAAATCCCAATCCCCATTGGAACCACGTCCATGTAGAGTAGGGGAATGGAGATCTGAAATCCACCAGGAAAACAGGAAAATGCCCAAAACGAAGAAGAGAGAATGTAACAGGACTGGTCGGGGATGATCTGCCGGAGCTCCTCTTCCAGACTCTAACTCACAGAAGGGATGAAGAAGAACAGTGAAAATAAGAGAAGAAAGAATTTATTCATTCATTCATGATACCGTGATATAGAACAAGTTAACCCAGGGAACTGATAAAAGAGAGGATAAAAGACAAAACTGACAATATTCTTCTTCTTCAATGCCTGTTATAGTTCTATACACACATATTTATAACAAGACCTCTAAAACAGCTACTACAGTAATAGCCTTTACACACAATATGAATACAGGCTGCAGTTGCTGATTGGAGTGATATCCTTGAGCAGGATTGCTGAGTTGGCACCATCAATAGGATATACAATTCACATATGTTACATTCCATCCCTACCCGAAAAAATGACTTCCGTGTCATTTAGTCCGCCGCAAAAAAATGCTAACAAAGAAAGGTGTAAATGTATCATACATTGACATAATCAAAGATATGTATACAAATTCAGTGAGAAGGGTGAGGACATTTGGTGGATTAACACAGGAATTCCCTATCACTATTGACTTACATCAAGGTTCAACTTTAAGCCCTTATCTCTTTACCCTTATCTTAGATGAGCTCATCAACCATATCTACTAGGCAATACCTTGGTGCTTATTGTCTGCAGATGATATCGTTTTGGTCGTTGAGACGCGCGAGGGTGTAAACGCAAAACTTGAATCTTGACGAGACACTTTAGGAAAGAAGGGTTTTAGGTTGAGCAGAGCAAAGACAGAGTATATGAAGCTAAATTTAGCAGTGCAAGAAGGATGGATGACTTCGTTATTAAGTTGAGTGATCAAGATATTTCCCGTAGTGAGTGTTTTAAATATCTTGGATCGATAGTTCAAAAAGATGGAGGTATTGATAAAGATCTGACACATAGAATCCAAGCGGGTTGGTTAAAGTGGAGAGGTGCGTCAGAGATCTTATGTGATCATAAAGTACCATTAAAAATTGAAGGAAAGTTTTATCGTACTGCAATTAAACTGGCGATGCTCTATGGTTCTGAGTGTTGGGTAGTGAATTGTGTGCATGAACAAAAAATGGGAGTTGCGGAGATGAGAATGCTTAGGTGGATGTGTGGACACACAAAACTGAATAAAATTATGAATGAATGTATCAGAGATATGACAGGAGTAGCACCAATTGCAGAGAAGATGCGAGAAGCTCGACTAAGATGGTTTGGACTCGTACAAAGGAGACCATCAGAGGCACCTGTTAGACATTGTGGGAGTCTAGTCACTAGGCATTTTAAACGAGGGAGGGGTAGACCAATAAAGAATTGGAATGAAACTATAAGGAAAGACATGATGTACTTAGGCATTAATGAGATTATGACTAAAGATGGGGCACAATGGCGACAAAGGATCCATATAGCCGACCCCACTGTAGTGGGATAAATGCTTGAGTGTTGTTGTTGTAATATTAATATTTATATATTGTAGTTTTAAAACCCGATATTTTCAAATGTCTCCGACACCTGACATTTAAAAACTCAATCTGATATGTACCCGACATTCGACATTTAAAGTGTTGGCTACCAGCCTCAGTGATAGTGGAAGGAATAGGCCACTCACAAATGGATCAGACCTTGTTCGGGTTAACACCCATGCCAGACGCTGATATGATAAACCCAAGGAAGTGCACAAAATCAGTCAGGAAGGAACATTTCTTCAAAGTTCACATATAGCTTCTCCTTTCGGAGAATATCGAATACGAGCCTCAGATGGCTCACATGGTCATCAGAAGAGTGGTTATCAGAAGAGTGGTTGTAGTTCAAAATATCGTCAAAGTAGATGACCAAGAATTTGACCAAGAATTTGCTTATGAAGGGCTGAAAGATCTGTCATGACCCACATAAAGGTGCTGGGGGCGTTGGATAGCCCAAATGGCATGACCAACCACTCATACAGATCATCTTTGGTCTTAAAAGCTGTCTTCCAATCATCTCCCTTGCGTATTGTAATCTGGTGGTACTCGCCGTGAAGATTGATCTTCGAAAATAACTGGGCACCAACCATCGTATCAAACAAATTGTCCAATCGGGGGATGAGAAAATAATACTTAATAGTAATCTTGTTGATAGCCCTACTATCAATGCACATTCGCCAACTCTCGTCCTTCTTCGCGGTGAGAAGGGTAGAGATTGTGCAAGGGCTCAGACTCTCCCGTATGAAATGCTTCCTTAGTAACTTGTCATTCGGTAGGTAAGTTCGGGAGTGAAGCTTCTGGTGTCAAATCTACGACATCTTGAATGTCTCGAAATTGAGGTAACTTATCAAGGAGCTCATCTGGGGTAAAGTCACCATAATCATCCAGAAGTCGTCGGACCTCAGGTGGTGGCTCAGGAATATCCGTAAGGCTCTCAGAAGCCATGGTGGTTTCCACTACGTAAAAAATACCGGCGCTGACACTCTCTCTCATAAGCTTGTTGCGACGCAGGATGTACAACGACCTAGATGAGCTCTTACTAATAGGGGGCACGACCTTTCCCGAGAATTTCTCCTTGGGTTGAGTCGGTGTCAATGTGATTTTATAACCCTTGTCGTGGAATACATACGTGTTCGAGCGACCGAAACACGTGACGTCTCGGTCGTATAGCCAGGGCCTTTTTAAAAGAATGTGGGCAACATCCATAGGGATGTGGATGACGTCACATCAAACACGGTCCTCAAATGAAGCGAGGGTGATCGTAACTAGGCGCCTTTGGGTGACTTGAATAGTCATCTTATCATCACAAGCGACTCGACAAGGATGTGGTTGAGACTCAGGAGTCACCTGCATTCGCTCTAATGCTCGCTGAGCTACAATGTTCACACAACTTTCGCTATCAATGACAAGCTTGTAGGGACCACCTGCGCTAGAAAACTAGTTATAAAAATCGTCATACGACTCCAATCCTCATCAGTATGCGGGGGTGTAGAGGAGACAACATATACCACATAACTCTAGGGAGCGCTTAACATCGCTCTCCCAACCGTCCTCGACGGTGGCAACAACCTCCTCATCGATGATCTCCTCAACATCAACACTGAGTTCACTTTCTTCAATTAACAAATTTCTCGTAGGGCATTAGGCTGCCACATGACCCCTACCCGAGCAACTATAACACTGGATGTTCCCCGACCTGGAGGTCGTGGAAGGTCCAGTGATGATAACCTTGCCCTTCGTGCCCGTGGGAACACGAGAGGGCCCTACAGGGGTGAAAGTGGCCGGTGGTGGCCTCCTAAATGTGGACCCGATTAATCTGGCAGAAGTTAGATGGGTACAAGCGAGTCATAGGTACTGCTCATACTCGAGGGTCATCTGATAAATTTGCTCTACCGTCTCCAACTGGTAGGGAATAAGTTCCCTACGTATTTCTGATCTCAATTCAGTACAGAATCAGGAAGCGGTGTCACTAGTATCCTCTCGTAGATCACTCATCACTGCTAGCTCATCAAATCGAGACATGTACTCCGCTACACATTGCGTGCCCCGACACAACACACAAAATTGATCTAACAACTGATCCCGATAGGAGGCGGGAAGACATTTCTCCTTCAATCGGCGTTTCATGTCTTTCCAATGGATAATAGGACGATACCCATCTCGTTGTAGAGACCTCTCTAGGCTAATCTAGAAAATTTTGGCCGGATCGACCAACTTCATTTTTGCAATCCTAATGCTGCGCTTGTCACTCATGTCATACCACTCAAAGTAGTGGTCCATCTCCTGAAGTCAGTTGTTAAAAGTCTTCGGGTCAAGTTGACCATCGAAGGTGGGGGCATTAATGTGTATGCGATGAGTAATATCGTACTCAACGTGTGGTGCTTGGCGTGGCTCAGGATAATCATCGAAGTAATCACCTGATCCATAGTCATAACGGTCCTGAGCTTTATTCCGTGGAGCTGGACGTCATGGGGGAGAAGGTGCAGGCTGACGGTCTTGAACGTAATCGAGAGGTCCCCTTTGGTGTGAAGCAGGCTCTCGAAGTGGAGCGGCCTCTCGTGGTGGTCGATTTCTAACACGCACATCTTGCGATGGGAGGGCAACCCATCCTTCCTCAAAGAGAACATCAGGTGGAGTTGGTGAGTTATCCCTGCTTTTGGAAGTGGATTGTTCTCGCTGATTCTCAAGGGGGCCAACGCGGGTGCGAAGATCGCCATATAGTGCAGTCATTTGATCAAATCAATCTAACATCAATCATTAGAATTCCGCTAGTGTCATCTCCGAATTGGAGTTGGTGACTCTCTCAACGGTAAGGTTCATGTCAGACACGGTTTGACTGTAAGACCTTTCACTGCGTAGCATGCAAGTGCCCTAACTTTGCTTTGATACCAAATTTGACGTAGTGTAGGCCATGTAACTACGGTGTGCCAACACTAATGCAATCTTATGTAAAAATGTAAGATGAACTCAACAACTTAATTGAAATGATGCATGGACAATTTTCATTTAATCCGGAAATTAAAAAACTTGCAATGATATTTTTTTAAGCGAAGCAAATTGATACAAGTTGAATTATGATTTTCCGATATGCAACAAGACACGCTAACTTTCAGAACAAAATGCTTTTCTACAATTTCCACAATTAGACTTTATAGAACAAGATAAAATAAAGAGCAATTGCAACTTTGCGTCAAAATATCCCAAAAGTATGAAATGTTTTTCAATATTCAATATATGAAGAAATAAACACAATACAATAATACTCACAAATATGCGTAATCCGGTGAGTGGCAGTTGATGGCGGGCTATTGCTGCGTGGAAGCAAATTCGATTGCAGAAAATAATGAGGGAGAAGGTTGAAATGTATAGCATGAAACAGTGTCTGGTACAGGGATGGACACACACAGTAATAGGAGACAGGAAACAAACGACGTTCGACGGAGGAAGTATGTGAAAGGAAGTCGCAGACAGGGAGTTAAAGCTTGCGGATTCTCTTGGACGGGAGGGGTAACATGCAGTTGGGGAAACGTCAAGCAACAGGGAGATGGAAGAGGAACTAGCTATCGGTGGAGGGGGAGGAAAATAAGGATCGATCGACAATGGAGTGGAGTTACGACAGGGGGTCGACGACTCAGATCGACATAGACGAATAGGGATTTAGCAGTCTACAACTTGTTGAGGTTTTCACGACAGAGAAACGAGAGGTGAGGAAGAAGAACTGTATATCTACGGGGGATGTGCGGTGGATCCACGACTGATGGACGGAGGGAGAGGCGAAGTCGAGCGGTTCTTGATGAAGAATGCACAACAGGAGTTTCAATTCGTCGAGGAAGAAGGAAGTATACAGGGAATAGGCAGTTACAGGCACTGGGAAGGGTGAACTGAGCAGTGTTCGGAGCAGTGTTCGGCTGTTTTCTCCTTCAGATAACAAGGATCATGGGAATGAGGGGGAGTTATTGGTGGTTCCACGCAATAGTAATCGGAAACAGTGAATTGAAAATGAAAATAAATGAAAAGAGAACTGAAAATAAATCGGGACGTCGCACCCTTGGGTCTCGCGACGTCGCACCCCGGGGTCTCGCGCCGTCGCACCACGGAAATTGTCGGTCTGGATTATCTTACAATACAAACAATGAATGTAAACTGCAGTATCCTACCTTATTTATAACAAGAGGGGGCGGTTGGGCACCGGGCGTGAATGACTACGATTGGCCGATACGCCCGAGACCCTAAAACACCAAAGACAAATCCCCCCTCAAAAAATACATAAAAATAGGGCGCTGTTACGTGCACACCACTTTTGGCTATGTGCACACCATTGATATGTGCACACCATAAATTTTATTTGCAGGCCAAAATGCCAAGTAAATACCATAAATTTTATTTGCATGCCAAATTGTTAAATAAATACCAAAATAAAGTTTGAGTTTTTTTTACTTCTAATACAAAAGATTTCTTCCCTTTTACATTTCAAACCAACAAAAAACAAACAAAATAAAAAACAAAAATCTAAAATCATTTCTACCGATATAGCTAAAAATTTGCACGGTCCATTTTTAAGTTCATGTAGACATGCACACACATAAAAATATGAATATTTGTTATCTTAAATAAATAAAATATTTGCAAGTTACTTAAAATTGAATATTAATACATGCACAGTCATTTTGCTTGTTCAATCTTCCTTTTGGTCGCCCCTTTAATCGACCCGGAACCAAAAGTTCTACAGTTTGGCTTGCTGTAGGATCCAATAACTCCCGTAGTTTTCTTTTCAATTCATTTTTTTTGAATAGCCGATGATGTATTGTATTTTTGTAGTATCTCATCCAACTCTACTTTTATGTCATGTGAAGCGAGGCTGAAGCTGGGGCGAGGGTAGGATTTTGGCTTTCACGAGAAAATATGAGCGGGGTGTGCGCTTAGGTTTAATATGGGTGAGATTGAAAAAAATAGTGGTGTGCACATAGTCAAAAGTGGTGTGCACGTAACATCACCCTTTATTTTAAGAGTTTGGTGTGCACATAGCCAAAAGTGGTGTGCACGTAACAACGCCCTAAAAATAATAGAGCACTGAGTTGGACGTGCTCGTGGTCTCGTATCGCCGATCTGATCATCGCCTCCTGTGCGAATATACGAAAGTGGATCCTGTCAACTGGTGACCCGTAGTCTGGTGTCGATCTCTATCAATAAATCTAAATAAAATTGACATGTTAAGAATTTGATAAACAAGCTTCATACCTGAACAATGAAACTACTTCTCTAGAAAGGAAAATGTCGCACACCTAATCAAAATCTCATAATTAATGAATAAGAAAGTAATCTGCTTCCAAAATAATAATTTTTACATTAAAATGTATTGCATAACTCAGGATTTTGTTTCTTTTTGTACGTGGTAGAAATGACAAATTGCTGTTTATTTTGTGAAAAAGCTACCCGCATATTATTAAAAAATGCTAATAGATGCTATTAACTTAACAATTAGATTAACGTAACCTACAATAGCAAAAAATTACCATGAAATCCAACCAGCAAAATGAATTGGATCTACATCAAAAAATGAAAATTCATTTTTTTTGTAAGTACCATAGGGAGTTTTTTGAAGCTGAATTTTGCTTGTATCTAAATCAAGATGTAGATCACATTTTCAACCATCAACCATCACTTGAAAATGGTTCATATAAGGTGATTGTGTTACCCTCGCACAATTGCCGGAGGAGCCAACCTTCGCCGGGACCACCAAAGCGTGCATATGGAAACCACCTTAATTAATGTGTATTTAATTGGTATTAATTAATTAATTGATATTAATTAATTAATATTAATTAGTTTTATTTATGTTTAAATGTTATGTGAGCTCCCCCCTCTCGATATATAAGGAGGAGGTATGTGAGTGTTTCATTATCTTGAGTTTTACGGTTTTGACTTTCATTTGAGAGATGGGTCATAGTAGGAACCAATCTCCTTGATCTTGGCCGGAGTTCGCTCCAGATTGTATCAGTGTTTTCCGTTTAATGCAATAATGTCTTCTCCTTCGTTCATAGATGCATCAGATTGCAATTGCTTTTAAGTTGTTCATCAAAATGTTTATGAAGTTGATACATTAGAGTAAATCCAGTTATTGCTAGACTGATCATTAACTCTTTGAGGCTACGAGGTGAAGTCTGTGCGTAAATTTTTATTCGGAATAATACTTTCTAAAGAATTAATTGAATAAAGACTGAGTTGAATATGAAAAAATAGTAGTGAAGATTTTTTTAAGTTCCAAAAGCGATAAACATGAATGGCAAATAATGTTATTTTAGGAGACAACTTTTATTCATGCACTTTGTCACATTCGAGCATGCAACAAAGGAAAAAAGTTTGATATGGTTTTGCGTTACGAGCGTGCACATATGCCTCATGCAAGCTCTGGATTTTAGGTTTCAAAATCAGACAATTGATAGACTTCGAAGTTTATGTGGGGCACACTAAGGATTAAATGACCTTACCGAGGTTTGATCGAGTTAGAGAAAAACCTAAATTGATTGACATGGTTCAGTTTGATTCAATGTAGGTCAAAGAGTGTCATGGTATGTTATGTGCTTTTTGGGGGTTTTCGTTTGATGAGTTGGCAACGAAGAGGCATCATGGATGCAAGGGGATGAAATCCTAGAATGGGGAGAAGGAGAAGAAGTTGAGGGAAGAGGGAGAGGAAACCCTAGAGGAGGAAGAGGGCTTAGAGAAAGAAGAACTTGAAATTAGAGAGAGAAAGATAATACTTTCATTTCATTGCTTGCTTTCATTACATGACTCTAAGAGTCTTTATATAAGACCCTCAATGACATAACCGCGAATTACACAATTTAAAGAAATGCACAAAATGCTAAAACACCTAAAATATCATAACTATGACTCGACTCATACGATTCCATAAATACATATAATAAGATCTAACTAGATAATTGAGGGTTGGACCCATAACACACCACCCGTCAATGAAATCGAGTTTGTCCTCAAGCTCAAACTATCTCTGATAATTTGATAGTCTGGCATTTTGATTTTGCTTTAAAACAGTTCCTGGTAGCGCGTTGCGGTGATCGGAACGGTGGTGAGTAGCGGCTACGTCGACAAAAAAATGAGCCGCGAAAATAAAGGGTCTGGCAGAGTGACGGTAAGGCGTCCGGGGGAACAATGGCAGGCTAGAGTAACAGATCTAGAGGGGCCCACAAAGTAGGTGGTCGTAGAAGAGGCGACAATGCATCCGGAGGGGCCGACAAAGTAGTGTCCGGTAAAAGAGCCAGCGAAGTGATGACCGCAGGGACTGGTGGAAGCTGCGTGGGAGGCGTCCGACAGGGTCTGGTAGTGGTAAGCACTGCCGCAACGCGATCGACGGACCTGATGGAGCAATCTGAGGTGGTGGTGGAACCGACCAAAGCTACGATGGAAGGGGCAACAACATGTACTGGCGGGGATGTCAACTAGGGGATGCAAGTTGAGTTGAGTCGACTTGAAAGTTCGATGAGCCAGCTCAAAAAAAGCTCGACTCGAGTTCGAGCCTGTGGAGCTCAAACTCGATTACGAGTCGAGCTCGAGCTCACATATTGTTGTTCATGAGCTCGTGAGCCTGCTCGCGAGCTTTATTTCTACATAAAAAAATAAAAATATAAAGAAGATAAAGCCAATGAGCTAGAAAGCTCGTGAGCAGCTCGAGCTCGAGTTTTGAAATTTTGCTAAGCTCGACTCGTTTGCACCTCTAATGTCAGCTGGGCAGGTGGGGGTAGAACTTCGAAGTGTCTCGACATCACCAATTGGTCAATTTTGGTGTTGCGACGAGACATGGAGTTCTGAAATGACATCAACATCTTCATTAATATCAAATAGAGGGCGGCCTCATCCACGACACTAAGCTTAATGTCCATCGTAATTAGCTGCTGCGGTTTGTGGCTTGAGGAGGTAATGGTGGGATGCTTGAGGGGGCTGCGCTGGGCTACATGAAAAAGTGTAAGCGATCATGGTCTGTACAGAGTAAAAGCCAGTAGATGGGTAGGTAGGAAGTGCGTCGCGGGCGACGCGGTTTGCCTCCGCAGACGATGGCCAGGTGCCGTGGGGTTGCCAAGCGATCGGGAAAACACGACGTCAGAGAGGCGCATGCAGATGAACGATAATTCATGTTGGTGATGGGGCTCGTAGGAAGGAGGCCGACGTCAACAAAAGGAGGTGTTTGTAGGGAGATCGATGACGACACGTGCGACTCAAGTTAGTGGGGAAAAGCTGGGGCACCGCAACGTGCTCCGCCTGCAAACGAGGATGCTGAACCCAATGGTTCCCTAGCAACGCAAAAGCAAGATGTATTCCCTAGCGGGCGAGGAAGGAGTAGTGGAGGATCGAAGGTGCAGTCGGCTTGCTTGTAGGGAGGAAATGTTGTAAACCGCAAAAGGAGGATCGATACCCTCTGATACCAAATATGGTATATGCTTCTTAGGGGTTTTCGTCCAAGGAGTTGATAGCAGAGAGGCAACATAGATACAAGAAACCTTAGAGCGGTGAGAAGAAATTGAGGGAAGAGGGAGAGGAAACCCTAGAGGAGGAAGATGTCTTAGAGAGAGAAAGATGAAATTAGATAGAGAAAGAAAATACTTTTAAATCATTTCTTGCTTTCATTACATGACTCTAAGGGTCCTTATATAAGACCCGCAATGGCATAACCCTGAATTACACAAAAATATAAATAAATGCGTAAATTACTAAAACACCTAAAATACCATATCTATGACTCGACTCATATGACTCAATAAATACATATAATAATATCTAATTAGATAACTGACGACTGTACCCATCGTATGATCCCTTAAAAGCGGTGATGGTTGACCTCTCAATTTATGGTATGGTTTATTGGATTACTTTTCGAACCAACACCACTATTTAATTCTTCTTAAGGTGGTAATGGTTATGCTATGATCGTCAACGAAGAATGGAGAATTAATCCAATTTTGTTCTATTGTAGACATTATTTTAAATGTCCTCCGACATATCTCCCGACATGTCATTTTTAGGGCAAAATGATGTGTTTTTCTAAAAAAAAAAGATTATGTCCTTTTGTAAAATATAGGCCGACATGTCCGATTTTTTCCGATATATCGGGTGACACGACTTTTAAATATATCGTCCGCTATTTTATTTTATGTTATATTAGCAAACTAAAAACATATATTTAAATTGCTTATATATTATATTATGTACGTTTAAATTGATTAGATTTATTGTTTCGAATTTTTAATGTTTTATTCTTACAACTAATTTTGTATATTTATTTTACTATTTTTTAATTTCATATACAAAAAATATGAAAATATTTAATAAATTTATTAGTTGGTTGTTTACATGTTTTTAATATAAATTTATAAGTTTGAAAAGACTTGTAATCAATTAAGGATTTTTAACTTTTAAATCACCTTTATTTACAATAAACTTATTGTTATCTGTTGAGTGAGCTCAAAACTTGTATGTATTGCTTGTGTATCAAAATACAAGGAGAGAATACAAATATATAGGAGAGAAAAGGAGAGGAGAAATTCTATACAATAGTTTGGGACTAATAGGAGAAGAAGGAAATAAAATAGAACAAGGGCCCAATAATGAGCCATTTACATGAGCTTTTCTAACACTCCCCCGCAAGCTGGAGCGTACAAATCGTATGCGCCAAGCTTGGACAAGCACTGATAGAAGAGTGTATTGGGAAGAGCCTTAGTGAGTACATCCGCAACTTGTTCTGTCCCGGGAACATGCTTCAGGCCGATTTTCTTCATTTGAACCTTTTCTCTGATGAAGTGACAATCAACTTCAATATGTTTAGTTCTTTCATGGAATACCGGGTTCTTGGCAATATGTATAGCCGCTTGGCTATCACAAAGGAGAAGGGCTGGGGAAGGAAGTCTTATACCCAGGTCGGTAAGAAGACTTTCCAGCCACGTTAGTTCAAAAACTACAGACGCTATTGCCTGGTATTCAGCCTCAGCAGATGATCGAGCCACAACAACTTGTTTCTTGCTCCGCCACGTAATCAAATGTCCTCCAAAATATATGCAAAACCCACTGGTTGACCGTCGATAATTAAGAGAACCAGCGTAATCAGCATTCGAGTAAGCTATCAATGTAGGAGCTGAAGATGAGGTATTGTAGACCAATCCTTGACCAGGGGCCGTTTTGAGATATCTGAGAATGCGTTCAACGACGTGAAGATGAGATCTTCGCGGGGAATGTATATACCGGCTGACAATACCAACTGCGAAAGAGATATTTGGTCTAGTTACCGTGAGGTAGATTAATTTTCCAACTAGACGGCGATAGTATTCAGGATTCTCGAGTAATAGATCTGAGTCGGAAGCCTGAGCACATAACTTGTGATTCACATCCATTGGGGTATTGATCGGCTTACAACCAGAGTAACCCGCATCATGAAGAAGGTCGAGACAATACTTCCGCTGAGAAAGGACGAGACCATCTGGCCGTCTAGCAATCTCAAGGCCCAAAAAATATCGGAGGGGTCCCAAATCCTTTGTTTGAAAAACTGTACCGAGATGTTGTTTGACCTCCTGTATTCCCCTTGCGTCATCGCCCGTAATGATGATATCGTCAACATAAACTAACAGAAGAACTGTCCCCGTTGTTCGGTGACGAGTGAACATCGAGAAGTCTACCATGCTGCGAGAAAAACTAACCTCCCGAAGAGCCTTACTGAACCTGTCGAACCATGCCCGTGGTGATTGTTTGAGGTCATACAGAGCTTTCTTAAGACGACAAACCTGAGACTCCCCCGAGGTCTCAAACCCGGGAGGTAGCTGCATATAGACAGTTTCCTGCAAGTCGTCATTCAAAAAGGCATTCTTAATATCCAGTTGCAGTAAGGGCCACCGTCGATGGACAACCACTGAGATAAGAACCCGAACCGTGTTGAGTTTGGCCACCGGAGTGAAGGTTTCCTCATAGTCCATCCCTTGTTGTTGGGTGAAGCCCCGGGCGACCAACCGAGCTTTCAACCAGTCAATCGTCCCATCAACGACATGTTTGACGACGAAGACCCACTTACACCCAACCGGTTTCTGACCCCGGGGGAGTGGTGTTAGAGTCCAGGTCTTGTTGGCCCAGAGAGCAGCCATTTCCTCCTCCATGACAGCCTTCCAGACAGGATGTTGTAGCACCTCCTGCACAGTGTTAGGAACCGAAATGGAGGAAATAGAAGTTGCAAAGGTGTGTCGTTTGGGAGAGAGGCGATGCAGGGAGACATAATTTGCCAGAGGATGAGCGGTGGAGGGAGATACCTGATTAGCAGGGCACGAGATAGCCGAGGATGAGGCCGACTGCAGAGGGGTAGCGGAACAAGGAGGAAGGCGGCGAGTGTAAACCTGAATAACTGGTGGCTTGGAGGGCGCAGGAGCAGAAGTAGGAGCAGGAGCAGAAGCAGGAGAAGGAGCAGGAGCAGGAGCAGGAGCAGGAGCAGGAGCAGGATTTGAAGGACGTAGGAAAACAGGCGCAGTAGTAGGGAGGACGAGTCGAGGTATAAGCATTGGTGGAGATGTCGTCGGGGAGGAAGGAGTGAGAGATGGGGAAAAGAAAGGTTGATCTTCCCAAAAAGTAACATCGGCGGAGATGATGACTTTACGGCTTACCGGAGAGTAACATAGGTAGCCCTTCTGAGTGCGAGAATAGCCGATGAAAATAGTTTTAGCTGCACGGGGATCCAACTTATCCGAGGAAGGACCCAGAAGGTGAACAAAGCAAGTGCAGCCAAAGACCCTTGGTGTAATAGGGAAGGCCGGAGTAGAGGGGAATAAGAGGCTGAAAGGAGTGACAAAGTTGAGAACCGAGGAGGGGTGGCGGTTGATGAGGAAACACGCAGTGGAGATCGCAAAGTTCCAGTAAATTTTTGGAACATGCATTTGAAGCATGAGGGAGCGTACAACGTCGAGGAGGTGGTGGTTCTTTCGTTCGGCAACGCCATTTTGTTGGGGGGTGTAGGCACAAAAGGTTTGATGAATAATACCAAATTCTGCACATATAGTGGCAAAGGCATGACCGATGTATTCATGAGCGTTATCAGTGCACACTGTTTTGATTGTTGTGGAGAATTGCGTTCGGGTTTCTTGTATAAAATCGCGAAATATGTTAGGGAGCTCGGAGCGATCACAAAGTAGGTAAAGTCATGTTGTGCGAGAATAATCATCAATGAAAGTTATAAAATATCGATAGCCAGAGATACTTGTAACTTTGAAAGGACCCCAAACATCGAAGTGCAGTAAATCAAACGGAGCAGAGCTCCTAGTACAATGAGCAGGAAAAGAAATGCGCGACTGTTTGCCGTAAATACAAGAATCACACTTGAAAGCAGGAAAAGATACATCAGACAATGCCTTTTGGAGAACGGGTAGAGGGGCATGCCCAAGACGGCGATGCCAATCAACAACGAAGACGGAGGAGAGGATAGGAGGAGAGGATAGGAGGAGAGACATCAAGAAGGTAGAGCCCGTTCTGCAGTCGACCCCTACCAATGGTAGTCCGCGTCAGCCGATCCTGTATCAAAAAAGTAGATGGAGTAAATGTGACAGAGCAATCCATATCATGAGTGAGGCGACCAACAGAAAGCAAATTAAATGGAGAGTCGGGAACATAAAGAGCCGAGCGAAGAGAGAGGGAGGGGGCAAGAGAGATGTCGACGCAACCGGAGACCAGAACAGTCGCCCCATTAGCAACAGTGATAGATTTCGGATGAGGAACATCCGAGTACTTGAGTGGCCGCATCGAGGTGATGTGATGAGTAGCACCTGAGTCCAAAATCCAACACAGATTGGAGGAAAGACAAGTAATACCTGCGGTAGAGATGGAGGCAACAAAAGCAGAGGGAGGGCTAAGAAGCCCCTGGAGTTGCTGTAGCTGGAGGCGAACGGCCTCAAGGTCGGTACCAGTGGAGGAGGAGCCATCGGTGGTAGCAGCCGCAGTTGGGCGAGGAGGATAACCATGTTTCTTGTAGCAGACAACATCAGTGTGGCCATCCCGGCCGCAATAGGAACACTTGGGGAGGCCCCGACCCCCACGCCCCCTGCCGCGAGAGCCGGAACGCCCACCGCGAGCAGAGGTCGGGGGGGGGGGGGAGCAAGGGGGGAAGGGTCTGCTGAAGAAGGGCCGAAGAAGAGGGTGTCGGGGAATCCAGGGGTGGTGATACTCGGAGGAGCATAGAGCAGACATCAAAGAGGAGACATCAGAGAGGGAGAGAGTAGAGGCCGAGGCCAACACCTGAGCCCGGATGCTCTGAAGGTGAGGCGGAACACGAGCCATCATCATGGCAATGCAAACAACCTCCTTTTGCGCGCGCTGAGCAGCAAGGTTGGTGGTAGAAGGCTGATGCTGGATCCAGGCCTCGGCAAGAGTCTTGGCACGAGCGACAAACGAGGTCATGTCAGCAGCCCCACCAGCATCAAGAGTCTGAAGGTCAGTAATAATATCATAGAGGTGCTGGAGACTATCCTTTCCAGAGTATAAGGAGTGAAGCTCCTCCCACATAGCTTTGGCGGTCTCATGGTACATGACCATTTGGTATGGCTCACCCTCCAGCGAATTAAGGAGCCATGTTTGGACACGACCGTCATTGCGTAGCCAGTCATCAGTAGTAGGGGAAGGAGGCTCGTTAGTAAGGTGAAGCACAAGGCCCTTGGCCTGAAGAACACGCCGAACCGAGTGGACCCATGAAACAAAATTCTTCTTCCCAGATAATGAGATAGTTGTGATCCGCAGCTCATCTCGGAGGTCTAGAAGAGAAGACGGGCGGTCAGCAGGAGGAGTAGCCGCCTGTCCGGTAGAGTCAAGGGAGGAGCCCATGGAGCCTGGGGAGGCCGCAGCGACTAGAAGAGCGCGCGGTTAGACACAACGCCTGCTGCGGGAAGAGGAGGAGGCCGCCAGAGAAGAGACGCACGACAAGCCCACGCGGTTAGAAAAGAGGTCGCAACGGGTAGACACAGCGACAAGCCCATGAGAGAGAGTGACAGGAGGCCGCGACCAGGTGCGGATAGAAAGCAAGGACAATCCGCACGGTCACTGTGAGAACATCAGCGGCCAAAAGAGAAAAGGAGAAGTCGCAGCGGCTAGCAATAGAGGCCGCACTACTAGAAGAGGGAAGTAGCGAGAGGAAGAAGAGGGCAGAGGCGGCGAGTAGGGACTCGAGCGACAAGAGAGAGAAACCGCAAGCGACAAGAAAGGCCGCAAGAGGAGGCCGCGAATAAGAGTACTCGAGCGGCAAGGCGAAGAGGGATGAGCGAGAGGGAGACCGCGCGACCCGGCACGCCGAAAGAAGAGTCCGCGAGAAGGACTACTCGAGCGGCAAGAAGGAGCGGCAAGGGGAGGGACCAGGCGAGAAGGAGCCCGCACGGTAAGAGGAAGACAGCGGGAAGTGGGGCCTACGAGTTGAGAAGAGTAGCTATAAAAGAGGACTGGGGGGTGGATCCACGGGAGGGAGGGAGGGAAAGGGGAGCAGACAACGACTAGCAAGGGAGAAGCCGCGGAGAGAAAGGGGAGGCACGAAGAGGCCGCTACCCGGAGCGAGAAGAAGAGCAGGCCGCAGAGGAGTTGCGGACAAGAGAGGAAGACGGGCCGGGCGGTTAGATGAAGTGAAACCGCAAGGACCGAACCGTGTCCTCTGATACCAGGTTGAGTGAGCTCAAAACTTGTATGTATTGCTTGTGTATCAAAATACAAGGAGAGAATACAAATATATAAGAGAGAAAAAGAGAGAAGAAATCATATACAATGGTGTGAGACTAATAGGAGAAGAAGGAAATAAAATAGAACAAGGCCCAATAATGAGCCATTTACATTGACTTTTCTAACATTATCAAAATAAAATTATTGTATACTATTATATATTTTACAATGTAACATTTTGTATTTGTTAATAACATTTTATCTTAGATACTGTTCGATTTTTTTTCGTAATATAAATGACTCATTTCTATCTATTTATTATATATATTTTATTTTTATAACATATAATTATAGTTAGTATACATAAAAATAAAATTTTTATTTATAAGATATGAAAATCCAATATTTTAAAATATCCCCGACATGTCTCTGACTTCCGACATCCGACATTTAAAAACTCAATCCGATATATCGCCGACATTTGATATTTATAACATTGATTGTAGATCTTGTATGTCTTTGGACAAGGAAACATTTATAGAGTGGAACCATCAGCTTGAAGGATCAAAGTGTGATGACATAAATGCTATTGTTTATGTGAGAGACTTCCGTGATTTTTAGTGTTCCATTTTCTTTAGTTTGATGGATTTTCTGTGACGTCATTTTTTCATGATTGTAAAACAACTTTTAAGCCCTATTTACAAAGTGGATCATTTATACGTTTTTTTGGATGAATCCAAATATCTTGCATTCAACTTGACTTTAAATATGCAGGATTCTTTTTACCGAGATTTGACTGCAGATGAAGCCGAACATGCAAATGACTACAATTTCGATCATCCTGGTAATTGAAGATTGTCTATAATGCTTGTCTTTTTTATGAAGGCAGTAGGTAATTTGGTTACCATACCCTTAATAAGAGATGGCTCTCAAAAACTAATTTTTGAATGCCTTTGATTGTGGTTCACTTTAGCAGGTTATTTTCTTTTATGTAGATGCCTTTGACACGGAGCAGCTCCTCGAGTGCATGGGAAAGCTTAAAAATGGCTGTTCTGTTAATATTCCAAAATATGATTTCAAGAACCATAGTCGCTCCTCAGAAGGTTTCAGAAAGGTATATTTCAACTGAACTCATATGTTTCAATGACTCTCATATGATCTATTATCTTGCGTTGTTCTTTTTTGTTGTTTGTTTACAGTGTAACTATTTCCATACAAATATTTAACTAAAATGCAATTATACTTTGATAAACTTTCTAATGATGAAAGACATTTCCAAGCATATGTTACAATTGCTACATGTGGCAGATGTTAATGTACAAGTTGAAAAGACTGCATATTTAGTTGTTTGATGATTTTCTGTAATTTTATGGAACCTCAAGTTATAGCCAACAATATAAGGTCTATCTTGTAATTGTGCACGTAATCAGTTTATAAAATATTCAAACTGATTGTTTAAATCCATCATTCAGCTTTTACAATTGTACAAGCCCTCTACGATTTTTAAACAGTTCTTCTCAAATATGTTTGTATCTGTTAGAAAAAGAATATGTAAAGGCCCATATAATGACCCATCACAGACCTTCTTCCTCTTTTGTAATTGTCTCACATCTTGAAATTGAGACTCTTCTATCTCTTCTCTCCCTATATATATATGTATGCATACTTGTATTTACGTACACAAGAAGTATATGCAAAGGTTCACAATTTTTCCAAGTGTTTATGCTCTTTTTCTACATGGTATCAGAACCATCGATCCCTCTGGGCGGTCTCTGATTTTTTAACCACAACCCTCTGTGCGGTTTTCTACCCGCAATCCTTGGGGGATAGAAAGTTTCTAACCACAACCGTTTGTGTGGTTTCCTATCCACAACCTTCAGCGAATATAAATTTTTTTGACCTCAAGGTTCTCCTTGTGATGCTCCCTCCTCTTCTGGGTTTGCATCTCCTCGTTTTTATAGACTTCGCTGCTGGGTCCCACCGTGCGGCCTGTTCTGTGTCCGCCACGGTCTGCTCGATTCAGTGTCATCCTATCCACTACTTTCTTGATTCCACGGTCTGTCTCTTTAGCCGCTGAAGTCTGTTCTTGCCTCTAGTCGCCACAGTCTTCCCGTGCTTGCCGCGGTCTCTAGTCCCTTTCATCACTGCGGTCTCTTCTCAGCTCGCTGCTCCTCAGCCTGCCGCGATCTCTTCTCTGCTTGCTGCTCTTCAGCCCTCTGCGATCTCCTCTCTATTAGGTGCTCAGTCCGCCATAGTCTCTTCTCAGCTCGCTGCTCCTCAGCCCGCCGCAGTCTCTTCTCTGTTTGTTTCTCCGCTCGCTGCTCCTCAACCTGTCGCGGTCTCTTCTCAGCTCGCTGCTCTTCAGCCCGCCGCGGTCTCCTATCTATTCAGTGCTCAGTCCGCCACGGTCTCTTCTCAGCTCGCTGCTCCTCAGCCCGCCACAGTCTCTTCTCTGTTCGTTGCTCAGTCCGTTGTGGCCTTTCCGGTTAGCCTGCTTCAAACCGCCTGAAGTCTTATCTGCTCGCTGCAGTTTCGTCTCCTGCTCGCTGCTTCTTGGCTTCTGCTCGCTGACGGTCTTGTATTCTGCTCGCTGTGTTCTTTTCCTAGCCGCTGTTGCTTGTGCCGCCTGTGTATTGCCAGTCTGCCAGCCCTTCTGCGACTGCCTTTGTTCCATACCGCGGTGGTCTGTCCGCTTTGCCTGCTTGGCAGATAACCCGGCTTGTCGTTAGCCGCCTCTCCTAGCTGCCAGACAGTAATGCCATGGATTCCTCTACTGATTCTTCTTCTTCAGCCCGCTTGGTCCTGGCTCCTGAGCTACATGACGAGTTGAGAATCACCACCATCTCCCTTACTGTGAAGAACTTTGTTGAATGGATGTATTCTATCCGCCGGGTACTTCCGTCCAGGGGACTTCTGCATCATCTAACTAAGGATACTCTTTCTGCACCTACTGATGACTGGCTGCGTGACGATGGTCGTGTTCAGACTTAGTTTCTTAACTCCCTTGATGGTGAACCTTACCGCATGACCATGTATCATGAGACGTCCAAGGCGATGTGGGATGAGCTCCATTCACTATACTCTGCAAGGATAGTCTCCAACATCTGTACGACATCATCACCGATCTTCAGTCCCTTGAATCAGGCAGTGTTGCTTAACATCTTTTGTTGCTCGGTCCAAGTCGCTGGTTGAGGCCTGGATTCAGCATTAGCCCCCGACTACAGATCTAGCTGCCCAACGTGCTCAAAAGGAAGCTGTTGGTATTGCCATGATGATGGCTCGTGTTCCGCCTCAGCTTCATAGTGTTCGGGCTCAAATCCTCTCCTCTGCTATTATTTCATCATTCTATGATGTGTGCTCCATGCTGTTAAAGGTTTCACCACCTCCTGACGCTATCGGTCCTCCTTCAGCGGCCATTCTCCAACACTCTTCCGCGCAATTACTGGCTCTCGGGAGAGGGGCTGAAATAGCCGGCCGAGGCCTGAGTGCTCTTTTTGTGGTAAGGATGGACATCTTGAGGCGACCTGCTATCGCAAACATGGTCTTCCTCCTCGTCTCAATGCTTTTGTTGCCGCCCTCCGCCCATCTGCCACTCGTGTTGATCTTGATAAAGTCCGCCTCCTGCTCCAACAACTTCAGGGGTTGCTCCACAACTCACCTGCCTCCGTTGCCTCCGTCTCTCATGAAGGTATCACTTGTCTCTCCACCAGTCCGCGTTGGATAGTGGACTCAGGTGTTACTCATCATATCATCTCCTTGAAGCCACCTTAAAACTTTGATTCTCCGCATCCTAAGTTTATCACTGTAGTCAATGACAACACCGCTCCTGTCTCCGGCTCTGCTGATATACCTCTAAGGATATTTCTCTTTACTCGGCTCTCCATGTCCAGGGATCTCCGTTTAATTTACTTTCGGTTAGTCGTCTCACTACCGATTTGGATTGCTCTGTCACATTCACCTCTTCTTCATTTCTTATGCAGGATCGACGGACACAGAGTATCATTGGTAAAGGACGACTGCACAACGGGCTCTACCTTCTTGATGTCTCCCCTACCATTCTTTCCTCTGTCTCCTCTATTGACTGACATCAGAGTCTTGGGCATGCTCCTCTTCCAGTTCTCAAGAAGGCCCTTCCTGATGTTCATCTTCCTACTTTTATTTGTGATTCTTGTATTTTGGGGAAACAACATCGTTCCTCTTATCCTCATTATTGTACCCGGAGTTCTGCTCTTTTTATGTTAGTACATTCTGATATTTGCGGCCCGTATAAAATAACAAGTATTTCTGATTATCGTTATTTTCTCACCTTTATTAATGATTATTCTCGAATGACATGGTTGTACTTCGTGATCGCTCCGAGTTTCTGCGTGTATTTCGGGCTTTTGTTCTTGAGACTCATACTCAATTCTCCGTCAAAATCAAAAAAATCCGGACGGATAATGCTCGAGAATACACTAGTCATGAGTTCGATAACCTCTGCTCTGAGTTCGGTATTATTCATAAGACGTCATGTGCATATACTACTCAACAAAACGGTGTGGCTGAGCGTGAAAACAAACATCTTGATGTTGTTTGCTCTCTCATGATTCAAATGCACGTTCCCAAGATGTACTGACACTTTGCGGTTTCGATGATGTGCTATCTCATTAACCGTTTGCCATCCTCCCTCCTCAACAACGCCACCCCATTCAGCCTCCTCTTTCCTTCCACACATCCATTTCCTCTAACACCTCGAATATTTGGTTGTACCTGCTATGTTCATTTACTTGGTTCTACCACCGACAAGTTCGATCTCCGGGCGGCCAAACATATGTTCATTGGTTATTCCCGTACATAGAAAGGGTATGTTTGCTACTCTCCCACTACCCGCAAGGTGACTGTTTCAGCTGATGTTACCTTTCTGAAGATCAACCGTTTTTCTTCACTCCACCATCCTCTCCACCACCACCACCGTTACCAAGGCGTGTCATCCTAGTTATGTCTCCACCACCACCAACTCCGTCTCCTCCACCATCTCCTCTCCCCTTTCCAACTCCGGGTCTCCACCACCCCCTTCTTCGTGTTTATACTCGACGACCTCCCCGCTTCGTCGCCCCGCTGCAGTCATCTTCAACCTCTGACACTCTGCGACCTGTCAACCCGACTTCTCCTTCCACACCCCATCCTCTGAAAAATTATGTATCCTTACATCGCCTGAACCCGATGCTTCAAACATTTGCTACCTCATTATCCTCTATTTCCATCCCTAACTCTGTCGTGCTGGCGGGCGGCCATGGACGAAGAAATGACGGCCCTCTGGGCTAATCAGACGTGAAATCTAGTTCCTCTTCCTCCAGGACAGACTACTGTTGGATTTAAATGAGTTTTCGCCATCAAGCATGCTCTTGATGAGACGATTGATCGACTTAAGGTCTGTCAGGTGGCGCGCGGATTTACTCAGCAACATGGTCTAGATTATGAGGAAACATTTTCTCCAGCGGCCAAGCTCAACACGATTCGTGTCCTCTCTGTAGCCGTGCATCATCAATGACACTTACATCAACTTGATATCAAGAATGCTCTTTTCAATGACAATCTCCAAGAAACTGTCTACATGCGACAGCCTCCCGGGTTTGAGACCACGGGGAGTCCTAAGTTTGTCTCCTTAAGAAGTCAATTTATGGTCTCAAACAATCTCCTCGGGCACGGTTCGATAAGTTTAGTAGGGGCTGTTCGGGAGGCTGGCTTTACTCGGAGTTCGGCGGATTTTTCTCTGTTCACTCGACATAGCAAAACAGGAACGATTCTTCTTTTGGTGTATGCCGATGACATTCTAATCACATGAAATGATTCAAAAGAAATCCAAGTGGTCAAACAACACCTCGGTTCTGTTTTTCAAACAAAAGATCTAGGGAATCTTCGATACTTGTTTGGCCTTGAGATCGCAAGACGTTTTGTTGGCCTTGTCCAATCTCAACGGAAGTACTGTCTCGACCTCTTTCAGGATGCTAGATATTCTGGATGTAAGCCGATTAACACTCCTATGGATGGCAGTCACAAGCTGTGTGCTCATGCCTCTGATGAAGATCTTCTTCTTCCAAATCCAGAATACTATCGACGTCTGATTGGAAAATTGATATATCTAACAGTCACAATACCTGACATATCCTTTGTTGTTGGGGTTGTCATCCGGTTTATGCCTTCTCCTCGGGCGTCACATCTACAGGCCGTCAAACGTCTTCTACGATACCTGAAAAATGCTCTTGGTCAAGGACTGGTATACAGAACTTCCTCCTCTACTTCAACGTTGCTTGCATATTCAGATGCTGATTACGCTGGTTCCTTGGATGATCGGCGTTCCACTAGCAGATTCTGTACTTACTTTGGAGGTCATCTTGTTACCTGGCGCAGTAAAAAACAGACTGTAGTTGCTCGATCTTCGGCCGAAGCTGAGTACCGTTCAATGGCGTTTGTTGTATCTGAGCTCACATGCCTTGAGAGTCTCGTAAGTGATATGAGTGTAAAACTTTTCTCACCAACCACCTTACTCTGTGACAGTCAAGCTGCGATTCACATATATATGAATCCTGTCTTCCATGAAAGAACAAAACATATTGAAGTTGACTGTCACTTCATTCGGGAAAAAGTTCAAATGAAGAAGCTGGAACTGAAACATGTTCCAACTACTGACCAAGTTGCCGATCTTCTCACTAAAGCCTTGCCGTGTGCTCTATTTTATCAATTCTTGTCCAAGCTGAGTTCGTACGACTTGTATGCTCCAGCTTGCGGGGGAGTGTTAGAAAAAGAATATGTAAAAGCGCATATAATGACCCATCATAGACCTTCTTTCTCTTCTTGTAATAGTCACATATCTTGAAATTGGGACTCTTCTCTCTCTTCTCTTCATATATATATGTATTCATACTTGTATTTACATATACACGGAATATATGCAAAGGTTCACAATTTTGCAAAGTATTTGTGCTCTTTTTCAACATTATCATTGAAAACATTTAATCCATGCAAGCCACTAGCTGTGTATTTAACATTTAATCCATGCTTGTAATAATATTTCTCTTGGAAGGCTTTATCAGCTCCCATATGGCTTCCTGCTATAGGTCCAAGTAGCATACAAATGATCACGCCAATATTTTTTTTTTCTTTTATTCTATCAATTCATAAGCAGTAATAATATCTAATATTTCTTCCCGTTACTCTCTCTTTTTTGATGGTATTCATCTGCTTTTAGATGCTTCTAACGTTTTGAAAAGAAGTTGTGGGTACTTGGAAATTGAAGTTATCTCCTATCACTGTCAGGTGAATACATCTGATGTTGTCATTTTGGAGGGGATTCTAGTTTTCCACGATTCACGGGTTCGAGACTTGATGGACATGAAGATATTTGTCGATACAGGTTCTTACAGAAGCTATTTTTTTTGTAAATTATAGTTTGTCAGATGGGCATTTAAAAATTGCACACATATATATGTGTGCACGCACACATTTATATATATATATATATTTATCATATATAAAGAAATACTGTGGTCTGCGAATATCATGAGTTCAAAATTTCATAAGCCGTTGAATCATGACTTCATAATTCAACAACTGTCTGATCGAGCACAATAAAATTGCTCTCTCTCCACATTTTATTAAGTCTCCTAAACCTACTAATAGGGTGTCCTAAACCTTGTGAAATTACGATTTTGCCCCTATAACTCTTAAAAAATCGGGCAGCTGATCGTGGACCGGCGAAACGGAGCGGGTTTTTGAAACCCACCCGACTCAAAATTTAAATGCGGCTGTCCGATTTCGATCCCGGGACCTCAAGGATAAGAGGAAAAACTCAACCCAACGAGCCAATGAGGCAACTGTGATAACATTTCAAATAATTTGTATTATATTATTATATTTTATGTATTTTTATAAAAAAATTATTTAAATATATGTATAATATAATTCATTATTACATATAAGTATACTATATATTATAATAATTATATATAATATTCATTATATATATACATTTATTATTATAATTTTAAATTTTGTTATTTATCAAATTATATTTACTTTATCTTTTTCTAAAATTATCGTCGTGGGCGGAGCCCGCCGGGGCGTGCCGGGTACAATCGCGCGGGGCCGTAGGGGCGTGCCGGGTACTGTCGCGATTGGTAGTAGGCCCCGTGTATATATATATATATATCCCTCGTGCAGTCATGCACCTTTGATAGGCGATGACAGTATTGTTCTCTTAAGTGTTCCTTGTGCACAGTATTTGACGACCATGGTATGTTTAGTCAACACATATTTTCTTATCAGCCAATACTTTTGTTTTTGTT
Source organism: Platanthera zijinensis (assembly GCA_039513925.1). Lineage (NCBI taxonomy): Eukaryota > Viridiplantae > Streptophyta > Magnoliopsida > Asparagales > Orchidaceae > Platanthera > Platanthera zijinensis. Next base: position 46,782,324 of record CM077087.1, on the reverse strand, counting down.
GTATCTATACATTTCTAACTTAATTTAATTAATTTATTTTTCTCTCATTTATATATATTTATTTATTTTTGTCACATATTTATATATATTTAATTTAATTTTCTCTTTTCTTTATATATATATATATATTATGTTATTTACTTAATGTACTGTATTTTATTGCAACCTTTAAAGATGATGAATTAAAAAAAAAAATATTAGACGCTCCTGATTAATGGTGTCGTAGAGGCCCCATAATAATAGTAATGTATATTAAAACGACCAATTACAAGATTTATAGGTCCTTGAAGGAAAAACCAGAACCACAAAGATTAAAAGTATAAAATATTGACAAGCTAAAATAAACAGAATAAGCAATTTGTGTTCCTTATCTGAAGCTATTCAATCATAACTCAGCAATCTGTGATAACAACGTGCTATATAACTCCCACTATATATCACGTTATATAATGTTTTTCCCACTTTGAATGAAAATAGTTTTTTCAAATATATCGAGCAATTTATTGGTTATGCCCCATATATAGCTCGATAACAACGTGCAATATAATGCTCGCGATTATATAAAAATTGAGCTCTTTTTAATGCCTCTATTGTAATTCCCTAACATGCCTCATTTCATTTGCCCGCTCTAATCTCTTTAGCTGTCGTTCTCGACTCCCTCCTTTCTTCTGTTGTCTCTTTGGTGTTTCTCATTTATGGGCTATGGTTCTCTGTTATGCTCTCATTTGTGTTCCCGTTCTTTGCTTCTCTCATCCTGAAGCTTCAGTGGTTTCTCTGGTTATACACTGTGTTGTTCTGCGTCTCCGTGGTTTTGCATCTTCTTGGCACCATGATATTCTTTAAGATTTTTGGTGGTTTTTAGCTTTCTGTGGCTTCTATGTTTCTCAATTAGTATCCTTTCCTCTGCAACTCATCTTCTCGACATAGTGAGTTTTTTAGATTTTTGGCGGTTTCTACGGCTTTACTATTTCACAAACATTTTATGCGGTTTTTTTCCTTTACCCAAATTCTCGGGCATCTTCCTCTCTTCCTATCTTCCACTCCGCCTCTCTGGTTCTTCAAATTTACTGTTTTTGGTTTTCTTCCACTCTCAACAAGCAAATAGTTAAGGAGGTAGCGAGACTGCAGGTTTGCAGACATTCTATGTAGCTTCTTTTCCCATTTGCCCGAATTCTGTAGTAACTTCCGCTCCACCTCTCGTACTGATTTCTGCTCTAAATAAGGGGCATTGCATCAATCTAATGCTAGATGAATTATTAAGATACATTTCTCCGCCTTGCTGGTTGAGTACCTGATCATGCTTAGTAGATTTATGTTTCTTTACTGGTTCGCTAACATTCTATGTAGTTTTTTCATTTGCCTTAATTTTATATATTATATGCATTGTAGACTTACGAGTTGGAAATGGAGCAAGGCTGAAAGTGAGGGTAGATCTTATATTTTCTTTTAGGAAGAGTTAATGCGGAAAATTAAAAATTAAAACACATAACAGAGCATAGCACAAAGGAAACAGAGCAAGCAAACCAGACGACACAAGGAGCTACAGTGGTTCCCTCTCAATAGGTACGTCCACTCTTCTACCACCTTGGTAGGAATCCACTACAGGTTTTTGCTAAGGTGCCCTGCCACCAATGATCTGATTCAGGTAGATCAAACAGACCCTTTAGACTTTTGATCAGGTGTCTAAAAACCAAGCAGGTTGTTGATAAGGTGCCCTGTCACCAACGTTCACTTTTGAAGAGGTGTGAACAAACTCTTTACAGGAGGGGGAAGGAGAGTTAGATTGTCTTCTCTATTTTACAATAGATTAGAGAAGCATAAGAGACTCTTCAGAACTTATGACAGAATACTGTCACGAGGTTCTGAAGGAGTAAGGCCTGAAGAAGACTAGAGATCTGGATTTAGATGTTCTTCTTCAGCTTCCTTATTTCTTCTTCTTCTTCAGAGAAACTCTGAGTGTATCTTCCTGGAACAGGAGCACTCAGGTTGAGGAAGAGCAGAAGAGATATCTTCACAGTTGGATAGATATTGCTGTGAGCAGCTGTATCTTTTCTTTCTTGAAGACTGCTGAATGTTGATGGTAGCAGTCTTCTTTCACACTTGTTCTACAGCTTCGTCTGTGTGTTTCTGGTCACGGTCTTCTTCTTGTATGTTTCGTGTGTGTCGTGTGTCTTGTTTCTTTCTCCAAAAGAACTCTTTAAATAGGTGCAGCAGCAACGGCTCTATTAGAGCAAGACTTTTGTCTTCTTCTCAGATCTTGAATCTGGGCTGCAATTAACACAAAAACAAGTCTTGCAGATATATATATCCTATAAAAGGAAAAGCTACAGCAGCTGCAATAAATAGACTCATAAAGGATGTTGATAAATCACATCGGAAATAGCTCTTTACAGCCAACGGCTATAAAGGACAGCTGCAACAATAAAGTCAGATAATAAGACAAAAGACATTGCCAGAAAGAATTGACTTATGCATAAATATAGAAGCACGTTTGCTTTGAGATATATGCATAAGATCAATTAAATAATCCATAATAAAACATGTCAGAAAATATAGGAAATAAAACAACAAATAAAACGCATATAATATTACATATGCAGACCAGAAGATAGTCGAACGATCCTCGACGATCGTCGACCGACCTACTGAGATCGTCGAGCTATTAGTCAGATAGTCGACCGACTCAAACAAAACAGAAAGCGTCGAACGATCCTTAGAGATCGTCGAACGGCCCACTGAGATAGTCGAGCTATTAGGAAGATAGTCGACCGACTCGGGCAAGACAGAAAACGTCGAACTATCAAGAGATAGTCGACCGGAGCTCGACGATCTAGCAGAACGTCGAGCTGGCAAGAGACAGACGATCGTCGACCGGCTGATCGACGATAGTCGATCGGCGTTCGACGATAGTCGAACCCGAAAAAGACTTAGCCAGAATTTTACTGGAAAAGAGAATACTCAACAATGAGATTTTGACCATAGATAAATCTTGGGTCAAGATCTAAAAGGAAAGACTTAACTCAAATCCAAACTAGGGTACCAACAATCTCCCCCTATTTGGGTTAAGTCTTTCACAAACTTAAAACTACTAAAAACAAATAAACTAAACTCAAACAACTTAATAGAGATCCTAGCCCAAATCAGAACCAGGGTTCCAACAATTATCTCCCCCTATTTGGGTGAGGATCCTATTAGCAAAATAATAAAAATTTGCAAAGCATAAAATATATAAAGAAAAGCTTTGTTTGGCTGGCTGCTTGCTGGCATTTGCAATCTCCCCCTATGTTGATGCAGTACATGTGATTTGGACTCAGCTGAGATGACTTTGAATATTGATTGAGTCATCCAGCTAACTCCTGTAGATAGTACCTGCAGAAGGCTATGGTAGAGATTGCTCTCTCCTTGAAAAAGGGTATGTTAGCAGCAAAAATGATATTTTGTCCAGCAAATTTGATTAAGATTCTGGATCTGAAAAACAAAATCAGATATCTTCCTTCCTATAGAATTTCTTTTCATTAGACGAGATTCAAACTCAGCTGACCAATGCAACTAGAGTAGAGGACTCAATCTAAATGAAGTTAGAAAAGGATCTATAAGAAATAGAGTTATCTGACCGAGAATTTCTTTATACAGAAATCTGAATGAAATATTTGAACATAACATCAATCAGATATAATTAGCTATAAGAAAAGAAGATGCTTCCTAATAAATCTGTTCCTAATAATAAAAGGATTTGAAAGATATTTAACTATGAGTATAAAACAGATTTATGAAATAGCAAACTGAGATTGAAAGTTTTGTAGAGTTTGGCCCTGTTCTTGATCATCTCTTCATGTTGGAAATTTTGAGTCTGTAATCCTGCAAGACAGAAAACAGATCAAGTGCAAAGGGAACAAGAAGAGATGCAGTTTTTGCTTTTGTGCATGAACAAATGAATGAAGCAAATCTTGAAGAAGAAAAGAAAAGAGGGCAGAGAAAATGACAGGGGAATGCAATTTAATGAGCACAGCACTCATTAGGATAATCTGAAAAAGATTTTGAAGAAAATCTTTAAAATCAGAAAGGCACTGTCTGATAATTCCCTTCCTATAGAATCACTTTATCACAAATAAAAACTTCAACACAGTGTGATGATCCACTGGATCAAGTCTGTGTTGAGTTTTAGTGTAGATAATTTTGTGAAAAATCTGTAAGGATGTAGAATTATCTTACTATGCCTCTTTGAGATCTAAGATTCATCAAAAAGGAAAATTTTCAGACCATAAATGTAATGAGGTTTTATTGGTTTATTAAATAAATTTTTCAAAAAATATTTCATGTATGTTTGAAAAATTTGAGAAAACTTTTGAAAAACAAAATCAATGTTGTTGAATTTTCTTAATATTTCTCTTGAAGGTTTAGTTGTATTCAAGTTAGAGATTGATTTAGGATATTTTGAAATGTAGTTAGTATTGGATATCACCTGATATTTTCTAAGTTCTGATTCAGGCTTTTCCTTGTTGTTTGATGCATTTATGGCCTTTAAGCAGAATTCTTTGGCCCTTGCTTCCTCCTCTTCATCTTCAAATGATGAGTCATCATCGGAGACATCCCAGATAACATCTAGGGATGTTAATTCTTCTTCGTCAAATGAGATGATGTGGCTTCCTTCTGATGTGTCATCCACGGGTTCAGAAGCCATTTGGTGAAGGGAATCCCACATCTCCTTAGCTGTTGAACATTCAACAATCTCTTGAAAAATGTCATCAGACAATGACTGAGCTAGGATATTCATTGCTCGGGCATCAGTTAGCCTGGCACTTTTTGTTGTTGTTGCCGATGTTGGAAGACCTGTCAAAATAGAAGAAAATATTTCTTCATCAATATTGTTCATAAATAATTTGATTCTTGCCTTCCAGATGCTAAACTCAGCTAAGTTGCAAGCTGGAGGTCTGGTGCTTGACCATTCTTCATTTTGTGCCATGAAAAACTCTTAAGAAATAAGTATAAGATCTATCTCAGGGATCTTTTGATTCAGGAGTTATCCTGTACAAACAATCAACCTCCCTCTGATACCAATTGAAAGTGAGGGTAGATCTTATATTTTCTTTTAGGAAGAGTTAATGCGGAAAATTAAAAATTAAAACACATAACAGAGCATAGCACAAAGGAAACAGAGCAAGCAAACCAGACGACACAAGGAGCTACAGTGGTTCCCTCTCAATAGGTACGTCCACTCTTCTACCACCTTGGTAGGAATCCACTACAGGTTTTTGCTAAGGTGCCCTGCCACCAATGATCTGATTCAGGTAGATCAAACAGACCCTTTAGACTTTTGATCAGGTGTCTAAAAACCAAGCAGGTTGTTGATAAGGTGCCCTGTCACCAACGTTCACTTTTGAAGAGGTGTGAACAAACTCTTTACAGGAGGGGGAAGGAGAGTTAGATTGTCTTCTCTATTTTACAATAGATTAGAGAAGCATAAGAGACTCTTCAGAACTTATGACAGAATACTGTCACGAGGTTCTGAAGGAGTAAGGCCTGAAGAAGACTAGAGATCTGGATTTAGATGTTCTTCTTCAGCTTCCTTATTTCTTCTTCTTCTTCAGAGAAACTCTGAGTGTATCTTCCTGGAACAGGAGCACTCAGGTTGAGGAAGAGCAGAAGAGATATCTTCACAGTTGGATAGATATTGCTGTGAGCAGCTGTATCTTTTCTTTCTTGAAGACTGCTGAATGTTGATGGTAGCAGTCTTCTTTCACACTTGTTCTACAGCTTCGTCTGTGTGTTTCTGGTCACGGTCTTCTTCTTGTATGTTTCGTGTGTGTCGTGTGTCTTGTTTCTTTCTCCAAAAGAACTCTTTAAATAGGTGCAGCAGCAACGGCTCTATTAGAGCAAGACTTTTGTCTTCTTCTCAGATCTTGAATCTGGGCTGCAATTAACACAAAAACAAGTCTTGCAGATATATATATCCTATAAAAGGAAAAGCTACAGCAGCTGCAATAAATAGACTCATAAAGGATGTTGATAAATCACATCGGAAATAGCTCTTTACAGCCAACGGCTATAAAGGACAGCTGCAACAATAAAGTCAGATAATAAGACAAAAGACATTGCCAGAAAGAATTGACTTATGCATAAATATAGAAGCACGTTTGCTTTGAGATATATGCATAAGATCAATTAAATAATCCATAATAAAACATGTCAGAAAATATAGGAAATAAAACAACAAATAAAACGCATATAATATTACATATGCAGACCAGAAGATAGTCGAACGATCCTCGACGATCGTCGACCGACCTACTGAGATCGTCGAGCTATTAGTCAGATAGTCGACCGACTCAAACAAAACAGAAAGCGTCGAACGATCCTTAGAGATCGTCGAACGGCCCACTGAGATAGTCGAGCTATCAGGAAGATAGTCGACCGACTCGGGCAAGACAGAAAACGTCGAACTATCAAGAGATAGTCGACCGGAGCTCGACGATCTAGCAGAACGTCGAGCTGGCAAGAGACAGACGATCGTCGACCGGCTGATCGACGATAGTCGATCGGCGTTCGACGATAGTCGAACCCGAAAAAGACTTAGCCAGAATTTTACTGGAAAAGAGAATACTCAACAATGAGATTTTGACCATAGATAAATCTTGGGTCAAGATCTAAAAGGAAAGACTTAACTCAAATCCAAACTAGGGTACCAACAAAGGCCTACTGTCATAGGTGTAGGAACTTTGCACTCTGCCAATTGGGTTTGTAATAGAGTTCAAAAAAATTCTATCATGTACCTGCTATTATTAGAAACATTATTTCTATTTTATGTTTGTACTTGAAAATATTTTCATTTTTTATTGAGAATAATAGTTGTTCTATATATATAAATGATTTTTTGTTTTTGTAATACACACATGTTTAATGGTTTTTATATTTTGAACTTAGATTTTGATATGAATTATTTTACCACCAAAATTAAATTTGCGGTGCTCGTTGACTCAGCGAACAACTAAAGGGAGAAAACTAATTTAGATTTTATTTGTCACTAACATTTGAAAAGGAACAACATATTGAATTCATCCACATGTGAAGCAATAATACATGGATTTAGGTAAATTCGAAATGGAGCAACATATTAAAATCATCCATATGTGAAGCCATAAACCATGGATTTAGGTAAATTGACGACAAACTATGCATAATGACAATTTATGGCAAGGTCTGTTTTCACAACTGATGGTGGTAAGGGAGAGGAAGGAGGGAACAAGAGGAAAAGCTAGGGAGTTATCCTAAATTTCATACATCCAATCATAATAAAAAAGAGTACAACACAACCCTTATTAGCGCAGGGTGCGAATAACAAAAAGTAGTGCGAAAAATATAGCGTGCACATAACAGAATATAACATAACATAATGCAAATAAGATAATCATGTCGGCGTCGCGTCTTCGGTCTCTCCTCATCCAGACAAACCCTTCATCATCTTCCTCTGTGTATGGACTCGGCACACCGTCTCATCGGCGCATGCGTGTTTTGTCGGCATGCGCAACCATAACAATGCCGCCATCTAGAAAATATGTCTTATCCCCAAGGCAGTAGTCGGAGGACTGGCAACAGAAGTGATCCTAAGGAAACCACGTAGTTTCGGACTTCATACGGTAAGACCTAACAACATGGACCTCCTACGAGCCATATTCCCCCTGAAGGTGGTAGCAACGAGCAAGTAGCCTGGCTGGGTAGTACGACGCCAATTGCCGTCTTTCTTCCGGACCAGAAGAACCGGGCTAGAAAATAGGTTTGCACCAGAATGGGTAAGCCCCCCACCCCATCAACATCCCCTGCATCAGAAGCTCGAGCTCATCCTTCTGCCCATGGTTAGAACGGAGCAACTGTGATGCTGCTCCTGTGGTTCTAGGTTGGAGGAAATTGGCGCAGTCGGTCGGCCAAGCTGGTGGAAATCCTACCAGAGGATGGATGACATCGGCGAGTGCAGTAGAAAGCTCTTGCTGGTCCATCAGGGAAGGGAAAGACATATCAGATTGGCTTGAGGGAGCCCACAACCTTGCGGAGAGGCAAACGTCCGTGGTCCGCTGGGTCGTGCAGAGGGAGATCGGAGAGCAAAGGAGAGCGGAGTCACCGATGAGGTGACATGGCTGGCCCCCGTGGAGGAACTGCATGGTCATAATCGCCCAATTGACACGTACATCTCCTAGCGTGCGGAGCCAAACCACCCCAAAATGGCATCAATACCGCCCAGGATGAATGCGTAGAAGTCCGCGGTCACTGAACATGACCCCACAAAGAGAGACACAACAGTGCAACAACCCTGAGTCGGTTGACGGCAGTGGCGGATCCAGGTGGGGGCAAGGGGGGGCCGGGCCCCCCCTTGAATTTTGAAATTAATGTATCATGTTTATAAATGATATAATATAATATAACTCCAAATAATTAAACCCTATCCTATCTCCCTCCCGATCAGATTAGCGCAGCCCGACAGCCGACTGTCTTCTCGCAATCTCGCACCTGTCTCTCTCTCTCTCGATCCCGACCACCAGCAGACAGCAACCCGACGGCTGACTCCCGAGTCCCAACGGCCGACTCCCACCGACCACCGTTCATCGGCTTTCTACAATCGACCCACCTCGACCGGTCGACCCCCTGTCGTTGTCCCGACGGCTGACTCCCGAGTCCCGACCAATACCACCAGCAGGCAGCAGCCCGACCTCCATTTGACCACTTGACCCCGACAGTCCTCCGCACTCCGCAGCTCCGCTTGAAGATCCGAAGAAAAAGGAGGGTGTGTCCTGGCCGTGTGCGCTCTCTGCCTCTCTAGTCTCTCCCTCCAGCTCCAACGACGTCAACAACGGGTTGGGTAACGAATTCCTTTACCTACTTTTGTGTGATTTTCTTCTATACGTAATAGCTTGGTGGAGAGATTTAGTTGTGGCTTTGGAAATGTTTGGGTGAATCAACAAAATGGAGGATGAATTTCTGGCAAATTGTATGACTCTCTACATAGAACGAGAAATAGCAGAGAAGATCGAGAAAAATGTGATCATTGATGAATTCTATGAGTTGAAAAAACGTAGTGCACAACTAAAATAAGGTAACATCCATATTGTAATTTTTTTTTTATTGTTAATGCTAAAATTTCAAATTAGAATTTTTTTTGCTTATTATATTTTGATTCATAATTTTTTTGGGCCCCCCTTACTTCGAATCCTGGATCCGCCCCTGGACTTGGCAGCCCCTATCGCCCAAGCGGATCACAACATCCGGAGAGGAAACCGAGGCAAGACGAAGCTGATGCATCAGGCGCTCAGAGATTGAGGTTGTGGCTTGCGCCTCTGTCCGCCATGATGATGATCAGACGATTCCGCCGCGTGCCCGAGAGCTGCATGGTCTGCTGGCCGGAGGTCCCGTCCGTCGAGGCACAAAATAATTCCAGGCGGTGGAACATAGCCACAGTGGGGTCGAGAGGTGTATCCCCCTTTGAGAGCTCCCAGGCCTCAAAGTCGACTAGGGTAACCTCAGTGTCAACGTCACCGATGATGGCGTGGAACTCCTTTACGAGCACTCATGCTAGGGGGAAAAGGGTTGACGACACTGAAAATAGAGACCCTTGCTGCTAAGTTCATTGTAATCACTGTTCGAGAGGCGCTGAGGGGCCGGTTGGTGGCCCAGCCGGTTTCCTCAAGGCGGCGGTCGCGTTGGAGGTGTCGTGGATGGTGGTTGCCAAGGCGGCCGAGGCTGGTGGTGGTCGGTCGTAGGAGCAGGTGGCCGGGGGGAGAGGTAGGCTTCCACCAGACGCACCAAGTCCATAATGTCGGTGACTATGTGGGGGTGATGCGTGCCATGACGAGAGAGGATATATGACAGTAGACCCTGCATGAAGAAACCCGGGTAATGATCGGGCGGTAGCCCGAGGACGTGGGAGACCAAGGTGACAAACTCATCAACATAGTCTTCCAGGTCGGCTATCTAGCGGACGCCGCAAAGACGCTCGATAGCGGTGGAGTCGGAGTAGCGGGTGTCATATCGTCGGATCATCTCCTACTTGGGCTCGGGCTAGGAGAGGCGCGTGTTGGATTGGAGGAGCCATCGAGCTCAGTGGAGGGCCGAGCCGTCCATGCAAACCACAGCCGTAGACACCTTGTCGTTCTCCGGTATGTAACTGAGGTTGAAATAGTGCTCCGCTTTGCGATCCAACCCATTCGGTCAACACCGATAAAAGAGGGAATGTCGAGGGAGAGGGCGGACTGACCCGAAATGGGCAGAGGAGTGGTCTCGGGGGAATGGGTGGCGGACTGATGCCGAGGAGAGAGCCGCCGACTGCAGGTGAGCCAGAGTCGGACACGGAGGAAACTGTGATGGCAGACGCCTGGAAGGAGTCAATCTTGGAGTGGAGGGCGAGGATGGATGCGTGCATGGAGGCGACAAGTTATCCTTGAGCCTCCACACGATGGTTCAAGGCGTTGGTGGCGACATTGGAAGGAGGGTCACCGACAGAGCGGGTGTTGGGAGCCATGCGAATGGAGGCCTGAACGCGAGGGCGGCGGAGAGCCGCAGACACATCAGAACAGGGGCGGTGGCGCAGAGGGCCGCGTCCTTGTTGCAGTGGATTGGTTCCTGGAGGAGACGCAGTCGCTGGGATCGTCATATCTGTCGGCCTTGGATTCCCGTCGGTCAAAGTAGCCGCGAAATCAGCGGAACGCTGGGAAGGGGGATCTGTGCAGAATCGGCTGAATATGGGATCAAATGCGGATCCGTGCTTGGATGAATTCGATGGGATCGATGAATCGACGGCCTTGGGTTCCGGTCATTGAAGTAGCCGGGACCTGTGCGGAATCGGGGGAAAACGGCGCGATCTGTGTGGGATCTGTGCAGAATAGGCGGAATTGGCACCCGTTCAATCGGGGAAGATCGAATTGGCACCGTAGTGGAACGAAGACTGGGAACGCGTGCGAAAGCGAGCATCGACGGCTAGTTGGCGGGCGGCGAGGAAGGTTGGACCAAATTGATATGATCCAAAAGAGGAATCCGACAAGGGGGAGGGCCGACTGTGGTGAGGGAGAAAAGGGAATAGGAAACGAGAGGAAAAGTTGGGGAGCAACCCTAAATTTCATACATCCAAGCATAATAAAAAAGAGTACAACACAACCCCTTGTAAGCGCGAGGTGCGGATAACGAAAAAGCAGTGCGAAAAATAAAGCGCACACATAACAAAATATAACATAACAGAATGCAAATAAAATAATCATGTCGGCGGCGCGTCTTCAGTCTCTCCTCCTCCAGACGGGCCGGTCATCGTTTTCCACCGCACGTGGACTCGCAACGGCGTCTCTTCGGCATGTGCGTCAGTGCGTGTCTCGTCAACATGCACAATCGTAACACTAGGGCTCCAAAAGGTTCCTTGTACCCTGGTAGTATCATTACACTTATTTAGTCATATCTTTTATTGCTGCCTTATTTTTGTGGGGACATCTTTTATTGGACTTAAAATCTACATCTAAATCGCATGAGCTTGACCTATTTTGCCAGACATCATGTTGGATTCTTTCTCTGGTAGTGATTATTTTGTACAGCTTAAGACTTTCCTGATTGCATTGTTGAGAAATCTATGAAGTCTATCGACTTCTAAATGTGTCTTCTATTATTGTGTGCTTTTGTATCCATCAATAACGTTCCTCCTTTCTAACTTTTATTTTATTAATAGATGCTGATAGTAGGCTTGCTCGAAGAATAATACGTGATACAGTTGTAAGAGGCGGAGATGTGACTTCAGTGCTTGAACGGGTATGTGACCTTTTGTATAGTTGGTTCTACTGCACTAACAGGAATTTGGTTCAATAAGCCGAGCCTTTAAATTTTGTAATCCTGATGTAGTAGTTCATGAACATCTAAACTGAATTTTAATTTTGTAGTGCAATCATAAACTTCAGAACTTTTCCCACAGCTAGTCCTCAACTAAGAAATGATTCATTCAATATAAAGTTTTTTGGGGAAAATTTATGTAAAGACTTCAGTAGCTAATCGTTTTCAAATCTGCTTCATCGGTCTATCAGCCAATATGATGAGAAAGATTTTGAATCCTTTTCCTATATAATCTTGTGCTAAAGGTGGTAGTTCATGATAGTTGGTGGTATTAAGGATTATTGCATGCATAAAGAATTCTTGTGAATCTGGAGAATACTTTCAGAATTTATGGTACATCGTTGTAGACAATCATGAAAAAAATCCTGGAGGATAACCCTTAGGCAAATCCACGTGATGTAACTTTCTATATGGGAGGCCAAATGGTCATCCCATCTGTTTAGTTGGAGGGGGCGGGGGCGGCATGTCAAGGATCCCTTGTATTGTGGGGTTTCACTGCTGGTGACAGCTTCTGATAAATAGAAATAGCTGTACTAGATTGAAAGAAAGACTCAATGGCTTTGAGGAGGCGGCCGACACCGCTTGCTGTAGTCAATGGGAAAAATGGTGATGATGCACTTGCATAGGAAGTGATAATACTTGATGGCTTGGATGTGTCGGATAACATACAGTGACATTAAATGAGAACAGTGATACCAATTGGAATTATTGAAGAATACAGTCAATGACAGCTAGTGGCTTCCCTAGGCTCATAGTTAATGATAACAACTGGGGTCACATGATGCCACTATCAATGAAAACAAGAGGTAGACTGGATGAGTCAATGTTTGATCCCAAAAGTACTTCAAATGAACTGAATTATGTTCGAGTTCTAGACTTGGGCTTTATTTGGTTAGGCGGTGGCGGGAGGAACCGGCGGATGAAAACGGGGGATTGAGACTGGAGGGGAGGAGGCAAGGCTGGAAACGGCGCAGGCGGATGACTTTTCCTCCTTGCCGCGGGAGCAAACGGAGCAAATGTCGCCGGTGGACTGTTTGTTTTTCCGCTGTCCGAAGGCGTTTGCTCCAAACGCTCGCGTGAAAAGCTTAAACAAATGAAGCCTTGGTTAGCAATGGTTTGGGAATATTCAATCTCCAATTTTATGCTTTTCATCAAATGGTGTTCAAAACCTTGTATTGAAATTATTTTTGTTTGTGCAACTTAGTATCCAATTGCTCTTTCTTGTTGGTAAGATTTAAATTAGCCTGGTAATACTGGATCATCACCAATGTTGCATTATCAATAGTAAGGAAAACACTAGGACCTCCATGGAAGTTGTTGAATGATTTCCAAAATTGCAATTACAAAGAGGCTAGTCACCTCTTTATATAGAGGTGGACCCACCAATACAAGGATATAATCCCTACAAATAAATATGATATTATAACACTCCCCCTCAAGTTGGGCGTGAGATGTTGATCATGCCTAACTTGACAACCATACTTCCGAAGATACTTCCACTTAAACATTTCGTGAGAATGTCAGCAAGTTGTCTATCTGATGGAACGAACGGAGTACACACAAGCCCCTTTTCAATGTTTTCCTTGATGAAATGACGGTCCACTTCAATATGCTTTGTGCGATCATGCTGGACAGGATTGTGTGCGATGCTAATAGCAACCTTGTTGTCACAATGCAACCGAATGGGCTCATCTCCAAGAAGCCCCAGGTCATTCAGTACCGATCGTAGCCAGAGGCCTTCACACACGCCATGAGCCATTGCACGAAATTCTGCTTCAACACTAGATCTTGCCACAACATGTTTTTTTACTCCGCCAGGTAACAAGGTTTCCACCAACCAGGGAACAATACCACGAGGTAGACCGCCAATCATTTATAGACCCGGCCCAATCCGCATCAGTGTACACCTCAATGTTTAGGGATGAATTGGAGGAAAACATGACTCCACTCCCTGGTGAGGACTTGAGGTACCAGAGGATTCTATTGGCAGCATCAGCATGACGAGCCTTCAGAGCGTGCATAAACTAGCTTATTACACTCACAGCATAAGCTATATTTGGACGAGTATGAGCCAAGTAGATCAATCTTCCTACAAGCCTCTGAAACTCAGGTATATCGTCAACCTCTTCACCATCGTCACGGCCTATTCGGTGATTTGCTTCAATAGGGGTGTCCGCAGGCCTGCATCCACTCATCCCAGTTTTCTCAAGGAGATCCAGAGTATACTTTCTCTGAGAGATAAAGATCCCTCGTTTGGACCTTGCCACTTCAATGCCCAAGACATATTTGAGAGCACCCAGGTCTTTTACCTCAAACTCAGTGACCAATTTTTTCTTTAGAAGAGTGATTTCTTCAACATCATCACCTGTGATAACAATATCGTCAACATACACAATGAGAGCAGTAAGTTTACTAGTCCTCCGCTTGATAAATAGAGTGTGATCAGAGTTTCCCTGGTAATATCCAAAGGACAACATGACTTTATGAAATCTCCCAAACCACGCCTGTGGAGACTGTTTCAGTTCATATAGGGCCTTCTTTAACTTGCAAACAAGTCCCACAGAGCTCCTGGGAGTAAGACCTAGTGGTAGGGACATATACACTTCCTCTTCCAAATTCCCATAGAGAAAGACATTTTTGACATCAAGTTGCCAAAGATCCCACCCTTTACAAGCAGCGCAGGATAAAAGAACTCTGATAGTGTTCATCTTTGCTACAGGTGCAAACGTTTCCCGATAGTCGATCCCAAGAGTTTGAGTGTAACCACGTGCCACCAATCGTGCTTTACACCTTTCAACTATGCCCTGTGGATTTTGTTTAACAGAGAACACCCACTTGCGTCCAACGAGTTTCTTCCCAGAAGGGAGAGACACTAAGTCCCATGTGTTGTTCTTCTCAAGAGCAGCCATTTCCTCAAACATTGCCTCTTGCCACATAGGAATCTACAGGGCACTCTGCTAGGATGTCGGAACAAGAATGGACGCAAGGGAAGACACAAAGGCCTTGTGGGATGAAGAGAATGAATTATAGGAAACGCAATTAGAAAGGGGGTGTTTAGTACAGGACTGAATACCTTTGCGGCGAGCAATTGGAAGCTCAGAAGGCCCAAAGTCCGGGTCCAGTGATTGGTTTGGTAGCATGTCCTGGTTGTCGTTGAGCATCTTTCTCCTCCGAGTGTACACCTACAAAGGGGGAATGGTAGGAGAAGTAGTAGTGGGGATAGGAGAAGTAGTAGTGGGGATATCATTCACTCTCGACGGAAGAGTCTCCCCCTGATGTGAGGGATACAAAGGCAGAACAGGGAGAGATAAAGACGGGGATGACAAAGAGGAAGAGGTCATCGGGGAGTAGGTACCTGGGCAGGATAATAGGCCTCAGATTCACGAAACGTGACATCCATGGTGACAAACACCCTCTTCGTAGGAGAATGAAAACATTTGTACCCCTTATGAGTAGGAGAGTAACCGATAAATACACACCGGAGAGCACGAGGGTCAAGTTTGGTGGGAGGAGGATGATGGATGTGGACAAAACAAACACACCAAACACCTTAGGGACAAGAGGAGAGAAAGGGACGCGAAGTGTCCCAAGGGGTGTGTTATTCCCAAGAATACGAGTTGGCATGCGATTGATAAGGAATGCTGCCGTAAGGGCAGCATCCCCCCAGTAGTACCTGGGAAGATGCATGGTAGACAGAAGGCAGCGAACAACTTCCAGAAGGTGCCGATTCTTCCGCTCCGCTACCCCATTTTGAGCAGGCGAATAAGCACAAGAAGTCTGGTGTAAAATGCCATGATCAGCCAGATATGCCCCAAACCGGGAATCCAAGTATTCACGGCCATTGTCACTACGAAGTATCTGAATTTTAGCGTTAAACTGGGTGAAGATCATGGAATGAAATTTTTTGAAGGTGGGAAAGACGCCGCTCTTGTTTCATAGTAAGTATAACCAAGTAGTGCGTGAAAAACAGTCAATAAAAGTGACAAACCAAATACAACCAGAAATAGAAGATACGGGTGCAGGACCCCAAACATCCGAGTGAATTACAGCAAAAGGCGTAAAACTGGGCAATAAAACATGATTAAATGAAGTACGACAATGTTTGTTAACAGTACAGACATCACAAACAAATGAAGTAAAAACAGTAGCCAACAAAGAAGGTAGCATAAGTTTCATAACAGAGATAGATGGATGTCCTAAGTGTCACGACCCGTCTCGACAAAGGTGAGAGTGCGCTTCGGGCGGGCCGTGATGCCACAAGCATGGGCGGATAGGAACCATGTCTGCTAAGGCGGATGCAATGATATTGAAAATAGTTTTAGAAATAGTTATTTTATTTGAACAATTTATTGAGCATAAATGTGCGGAAGCACATAAAGTTTTAAAACAAAGAGAATTAATGCACATGTATTCCCTTGTAAAATTTAATGATACACATAGTGCAAAAGTAAGTGCAATAACAATAATAATAAAAATGTCATAAATAAAATGATCTAATACATCAGGAACATCCTAGGAGTTGTCCATGATACAAAGGAAAATGTCTTATTATAACTAGTACATGATAAACAAACAGACAGTAAAGGAATCAAATACATAGAATCTGATGCAAATAACTACAAAAGAAAACCTCTAAGCAAGGCTATAGCTGAACGAGAAGTAGCTCAAGGAGCAAGCGACGCGGTCACGAACCCTAAGACAAATCCAAAACAGGAGGAAAATGCCTCAGAACTTAAGATTATAACATGGGCAAGTTAATTAACTAAAATGTGAGCAAAAACAACAGACATAATCGAGTACTGATATATCTTGTACAAAACTACCAAACATACCAAAAACCAGGTCAAATAGACATTTCTGAAAGATTAGCCTACTCCGGAGTATAACCTAAAATTTATATATGTAATATGTTGTAAGTCGCGATCGATGAAGTGTGTAGGTACTATAGCGGACGCACATGGCTCACGATCAGATCTATGTGCAAGTCTTATCGGAAAAGTAATCCTGTTTGCCGTGACCATGCCAGCAGACAGATGCCCAGTTAGACGCTACAATTCAAGGATTGCTTACAACTACGGATTTGTCTTTTAGTTTCGTACTTAGGTGATTGTCTATTATATTATGTTATGTAAACATTTTTAGAGTTCAGAATTTTGTAAAAAAAGAAATTATTTGTAAAAGAACAGATAACCAGATTAAATCTAAAGTTTGCAAGTGAGAGGGGGTTCTCTACTTGCCTTAAAGTGACGTCGAAAGTGCTCGCGACAACTAAATGGCGCAAGCGATGTTAAAAGCTCTAGTTACACCTGTTCGAGATCAAAAATACATTCCAAATTGAATTAACAAGTTTCTTATGCTAGCGCATGCGTTTGATAATCGTTCCACACAAAAGGAGAGGGGTTTAGGAATTTACCTCCCTTGAGAGTGAAGGGAGAAGAGACTACCGCGAGGGATCAGGAGTTTTGGCGGTGTTTGGAAGAGAAAATCCCAAGCTTGGCGCGATTCCACCACCTAAGTCCGACGAGCGACACCAAAAATGCAAACAGAACTGAAATTAGTTGACTTTACGACAAACCCAAGGGGGACCGACGAAATTACGCCAATTGGAGGGCGAAAATCCCACCAAAAAATTAGGGCAAACTGAAAATGAGGGATTGATGAAATTTTTTACCCAAGGAGACCAGATCGGAGCTCCGAAATCCACGAGGAGGGGTTTCGAGCGAAACCCTAGGAGTCCCTCACAAAAACCACCGGCCGGAACGAGGAGTTAGCGTTGCCGGAGAAGGATCGCTGCCCTTGCCCTCACTGGTCAAAGAAGGAGAAGAGGAGGCAGCTGGAGGCCCTTGGAGGAGGTCTCTGGACCCTAGGGTGCAGCCGACCAAGAGAAGAGTCGTGCGGGACTTGTCGGCCAAGGGAAGCACCGGAGACGACGGGGAAACAAGAGTAAGAGGCGTCGGGCCAGGAGGAAGGGTTTTCCAGCCACGGGGAGGTGTCTCGGGGGGGGGGGGGGGCTGGAGGTGCTGGCGGCGGATCCGGGGCTGTCGGGTTCGCAGGATGCAGAGACGGGATCGGGAATACCTGCGGGATGCGGGTTCTGCTGGCTCGGGTTTGTTTTAAAAGAAGGGGGGGGGGGTAGGTTTAGACCGGGGGTTTAATTGGTCTTTGTTTATATTTTTATTATTATTATTTAAAAAGACTAGGGGTTGTTACATTCTCCCCTACTTAGGAAGTTTCGTCCCGAAACTTTCTTTGAGAATTCTCTGAATGGGACTAAAACATCAAAGTTTCAGATGACATATACTTCAAACAGAGGTTTGCGGATTAACGCATGAAGGCTAACTATGAAAGATACTGAAATAACAAGGATGTCAGACTTAGAGACGTACCAAGATCATGAGAAGAGTTGCGGGTACTTGCCGCGCATGTTAGACTCGAGTTCCCAAGTGTACTCCTCAGACTTGCCATGCACCCAAAGTACCTTCACCATCGGAATGGTTCTCTTGCGAAACTTGCGTTCTTGATATTCGTCGATCTTTGAAGGCTCGATCGGATAAGACAGATTGGCCTCAGGAATCACTGGAACTTCTTCAAGAACACGATTAGGATCGTGGATGTATTTCCGAAGTTGACTGACATGAAAGACGTCATGGACACCGGCCAAAGAAGCTGGTAGCTCCAGACGGTAGGCAGAACCTCCAACACACTCTGAGATGACGTACGGTCCCACGAACCTCGGGCTGAGCTTATGATAACGACCGAACCGTTTCACCCCAGGAGTAGGAGAAACCTTCAGAAACACTTGATCACCTACGACAAACTCCAACGGGCGGCGGCGCTGATTGACATACTTTCTCTGTCTCTCAATGGCACGACTGAGCTGAACACGAGTTTTCTTGGTAGCTTCTTCCATTTCCTGAAGTAACTCAGGACCCAAAATCAACTTTTCACCGACTTCTGACCAGTAGAGCGGGGTCCTACAGCGACGCCCGTACAGTGCTTCGAAGGGGGTCATCTTGAGGCTCTCTTGATAGCTGTTGTTGTAGGCGAATTCAACCAAGGGTAGATGCTCATCCCAAGCTCCCTTGTAGTCCAAAATATAACACTGAAGCATGTCTTCAAAAATCTGATTGACCCTCTATGTCTGGCCATCAGTCGTCGGGTGATAAGCGGTGCTCAGGTTAAGATCAGTGCCTACAGCTTGCTGAAATCCCTTCCAAAAGTGCGATACAAATCTCGAGTCACGATCAGAAACAATCCGCAGAGGAATCCCATGGAGTCTCACAATCTCAGAAACATAAATCCGGGCCATCTTCTCGGTGGAATGACCCTCCTTATACGGGATGAAGTGAGCCACTTTAGTCATACGATCTACTATGACCCAAATCGCATCATGCCCTCTCGGAGTGCGGGGCAAACCCGTGATGAAGTCCATAGAGATATCTTCCCACTTCCATTAAGGGATAGACAGGGGTTTCAAAAGTCCATCAGGACGCTGACGCTGAGCTTTCACCTTCTGGCACGTCAGACATCGAGAGATGAAGCGTGCAATATAGTTCTTCATGCCAGACCACCACACGATCTGCTTCAGGTCATGATACATCTTGTTGTTTTCAGGATGACCAGATGTGCGGGACTCGTGAGCTTCTCGACAAATACTATCCAGCAACTCAGGAACATCAGGAACACATATGCGACTTCGGAAATGTAGAACATCGTCAGAGAGAGAAATCTGGAAGAGTACCAAGTTTGACCTGTCGGTGAATGCGCTGGAGTGCGGGGTCAGATGGCTGCAGATCCTTCACCTGTTCTACCCATAACGGATCAGAGACTCCTCCTTGACCTCCAGGTGAGAAGGATATGTCCATCCGCTCGAGGTCATCTATCAGGGCCGCGAGAGAAGCTGACATGGGTGCACAGGTGGCAACTGAAGCCTGACGACTCAAAGCATCCGCTACTGAATTGGCTTTCCCGGGCACATAAGTGAGCTGCAGGTCATAATCTGCTATGAATTCTATTCATCACCTCTGACGAAGATTGAGATCTTTCTGAACGAAAATATACTTCAAACTCTGATGGTCAGTGAAGAAGTGACACTTCACGCCATAGAGGTAGTGACGCCAAAGCTTCAAAGCAAACACTACTGCAACGAACTCCAGATCATGAGTGGGGTAGAAGCGTTTATGGATCTTCAACTGCCTCGACCCATAAGCAATAACACGATCTTCTTGCATCAGGACACAACCCAAGCCCACTCCGGCAGCATCAGTATAAATTGAAAAGTCCAACCCTTCTGAAGGAAGAGCTAAAACTGGCGCTGAACACAAACGTTGCTTCAATTCAGAAAAGGCCTGCTCACACTGTTCTGACCACTCAAATCTGGCATGTTTTTGAATTAGTCGTGTCCGGGGAGCAGCAAGAGAGGAGAAATCCTCGACGAAACGCCGGTAATAGCTCGCCAAACCAAGGAAACTGCGAATCTCAGTAGGGGTAGAAGCCTGCTTCCAGTCCATAACAGCGGAGACCTTGGCAGGATCAACGGAAAGTCCATCGCCGGAAATGACATGCCCTAGAAAGGCAACGCGATCTAGCCAGAACTCACATTTCGCCAATTTGGCATAGAGCTGGTGCTGACGAAGAGTGGAGAGAGTGAGTCTAAGATGGGTTGCATGCTCCTCACGAGTCTTGGAGTAGACCAAGATATCATCAATGAAAACAATGATGCACTTATCCAGCTAGTCGCGGAAGACACGGTTCATCATATCCATGAAAGCAGAAGGGGCGTTAGTCAACCCGAAAGATATTACCAAGAATTCAAAATGCTCATACCGTGTCCGGAAAGCTGTTCTGGGAATGTCGAATTCCTTGATCTTCAGTTGATGGTACCCTGACCTGAGATCTATCTTGGAAAAGACGGTACTGCCTTTGAGCTGGTCAAATAGGTCATCCACACGCGGGAGGGGGTACTTATTCTTGATGGTTACCTTGTTCAGGTCCCGGTAGTCGATGCACAATCTCATGGATCCGTCTTTCTTTTTAACGAAGAGAACGGGGGCTCCCCAAGGAGAAGAGCTGTGACGAATGTACCCATGCTCAAGCAACTCATCCAATTGCGATCTAAGCTCCTCTAGTTCTCGGGGTGCCATACGGTATGGAGCTTTCGATATGGGGCGCGTTCCAGGCTCTATATCGATGGAGAACTCTACTTCACGATCAGGCGGCATTCCAGGCAACTCGGCGGGGAACATGTCAGAAAACTCGGAAACAAGCGGGATAGACTCAAGTGGAGGTATGACAACATCTGAATGTGAAGCATAAACAAAGCAAGCAAAACATCCCTGGCTAAGAAGTCGAGAGGCGCGCACAACAGAAATTACCTGCAGGTGGCTGCGGGTGGTCTGAACATGAACGCTGTAGTCTTCGCCATCGATACTGAGATTGACCCTCTTTGCCACACAGTCCAGTTTTGCTCGATACGCGACCAGCCAGTTCATACCCAAGATTACGTCGAATTCCGTCATGTCCAGGACTATGAGATCGGCTACGACTTGCAGTTTACCGAGCAGTATCAGACAATTGAGAATGCCTCTAGTAGACAAGTGCAAATGACCGGACACAGAAATCTCGAAAGGGACATCGAGTGACGAAGTAGGCCAACTATGGAGATCCACGATATGACGCGCTATAAAAGAGTGAGATGCCCCAGAATCGAATATGATTTGCATCCACTTATTTTTGACCTAAAAATCCCTAGAAATGAACATTACGGGCACATTCAAGATTATTTGACACTAAGGCAGGTAATGAAAAGATGTAGGAAAATTTATAAAACATATCAGAGATGACAGAGGTAGATGCGAGCGCCTCGCCCTGAGTGGTGACGTTCAGCACAGCCTTGCCCTTATCTTGGGCACCAGCCACCAGGAATAGCCTGCAGGGGCTGAGCGGGGATCGAGCTTTCCTTTACGGGGCAATCTTTAATCCGATGTCCAAACTGCCCACATCTGAAGCAGGTATTCAGCTTGCGGCGGCAATCACTCACCAAGTGTCCTGATTTCTTGCAGTAAGTACAGACGGAGGAGGCAGAGGCAAGCGCAACCTGGGGCTGTTGAGAGGGCACAACCACCTTCTGTTTCTTTAGGAGGTATCGACAGACTAGGACGGTATGGACAACTTTGTGGTAGTAAGCACACACCTCCTGAGACTTGGGACCTTGCTCCTGAGGTGGAGCACTCTTGCGCTTGTGGTCACGTACAACGGCATTGCTCGTACCATGCTGAACTTTCTTGGCAGTGCGATCCATCTCAATATGTTCAACCTTCAAGGCAGCTCCAACAGTCTCGGCGTAGGTGGTGGTGTCATGGGCCCTTCACGAAACAGCTGATCTTCTTGGACTCATCGGACACGAACTCTGCGGCAAGGAGAGATAGACGAGAGAACTCTATTTCATATTCAGTCACGATTCTGCCAGCTGCTGAAGGGACAGGAACCTCTCAGCTAACTTGTCTCGCTCCACGGACGAAAGATACTTTTCCATGAGCGCATTCTTGAGCTGCTCCCAGGTCATAGCGGAAGAATTGGGGAGACTACGACGCTGAAGCCACCAGGTGTATGCATCCTCAGTCAGCTGGTAGGCTGCAAGATGAACCCTTTGTTCCTCAGGAACACCGACATACTCGAAGTGTTTTTCCATCTAGGAGAGCCACTCTGAAATGATAAAGAAATCACGACTGCCATTGAAGGACGGTGAATTCAGCCTCTTGAACGTCAGCGTATCCGCCATCGCTATAGGAGGAGCAACCAGACCTGGCACGAGCGGGACCACCAGGGTGTCAGTAAGCAAGCCAGTTCCTGGACCAGGTGCAAGAGGGGTGGTTCCAAGAGCGGCGGTAGCAGTGACTCCAGGTATCCCTGCGCTGCAAGAATCAGGAGCTGTGTCAGGAGTTTGACGATCTTCCTCTAAGCGAGTGAGACGCTCGAGAATCTGCCTCAACAGCTGGGCAGTGGCGTTTACAGGAGCTACCCTGGCAGGAGGGGTAGTCTTCTTGCGCTGAGATCGCTTAGGGGCCATCTAGGCAGGGACACAAAGAAAACGAGTAAGAGAGACAATCACGTCATTTAAGAAACAATAGGTTCTAGCATTTTGATACTGTCGAATACATAAATCATATATTAGTTACAGTATTTTCATTGGACAACTCTAGGTGATGCTTAAGTTAAAATGACAAGGAATCACATGCAATGTCAAACAATTTATAAATCCATGTGTGTACGATCATCATCTGTTGTTCTTGGCTTAACATTTGTGTAATGATTTATGTTATGCATGTAATGCAATTATGTCTACGCACTTGAAAATATTAAACCGCACTTGAAAACTATGTCATGCATATTATGATTCTAATGCCAACGCACTTGAAAATATTAAACCGCCCATACAATTTAATATTTGCAAGCGGTGTATAGTCTAGTAGAAATTCATATGCACAAAAATGTTAAGTTTGCCCATAACCCCTTAACATTCGTGTGCATACTACTCATGATTATGAGTGAGTGTGTGCGATGTCTCAGTCGCGAACAACAAATAATGACATGCTGAGTGAGATATGATGCATGTACATGTATTTACATAATAGAAATTAAAATATTTGAAAATTTCAAAATACTGCATTTTTAAGAGCAAACCTGGCTCTGATACCAACTGTCACGACCCGTCTCGACAAAGGTGAGAGTGCGCTTCAGACGGGCCGTGATGCCACGGGCATGGGCGGATAGGAACCATGTCTGCTAAGGTGGATGCTAATGATACTGAAAATAGTTTTAGAAATAGTTATTTTATTTGAATAATTTATTGAGCATAAATGTGCGGAAACACTTAAAGTTTTAAAACAAAGAGAATTAATGCACATGTATTCCCTTGTAAAATTTAATGATACACACAGTGCAAAAGTAAGTGCAATAACAACAGTAATAAAAATGTCATAAAAAATGATCTAATACATCAGAAACATCCTAGGAGTTGTTCATGATACAAAGAAAAATGTCTTACTATAACTAGTACATGATAAACAAACAGACAGTAAAGGAATCAAATACATAGAACCAGATGCAAACAACTACAAAAGAAAACCTCTAAGCAAGGTTGTAACTGAACGATAAGTAGCTTAAGAAGTAAGCGGCGCAGTCACGAATCGTAAGACAAATCCAAAACAGGAGGAAAATGCCTCAGAACTTAAGATTATAATATGGGCAAGTTAATTAACTAAAATATGAGCAAAAACAACAGACATAATCGAGTACTGATATATCTTGTACAAAACTACCAAACATACCAAAAACCAGGTCAAACAGACATTTCTGAAAGATTAGCCTACTTCGGAGTATAACCTAAAATTTATATATGTAATATGTTGTAAGTCGCGATCGATGAAGTGTGTAAGTACTATAGTGGAAGCACCTGACTCACGATCAGATCTATGTGCAAGTCTTATCGGAAAAGTAATCCTGCTTGCCGTGACCATGCCAGCAGACAGATGCCCAGTTAGACGCTACAATTCAAGGATTGCTTACAACTACGGATTTGTCTTTTAGTTTCGTACTTAGGTGATTGTCTATCATAATATGTTATGTCAACATTTTTAGAGTTCAGTATTTTGTAAAAAAAGAAATTATTTGTAAAATAACAGGTAACCAGATTAAATCTAAAGTTTGCAAGTGAGAGGAGATTCTTCTACTTGCCTTAAAGTGACGTCGAAAGTGCTCGCGATAACTAAGTGGCGCAAACGATGTTAAAAGCTCTAGCTACACCTGTTCGAGATCAAAAATACATTCCAAATTGAATTAACAAGTTTCTTATGCTAGCGCATGCGTTTGATAATCGTTCCACACAAAAGGAGAGGGGTTTATGAATTTACCTCCCTTGAGAGTGAGGGGACAAGAGACTACCGCGAGGGATCGGGAGTTTTGGCGGCGTTTGGAAGCGAAAATCCCAAGCTTTGCGCGATTCCACCACCTAAGTCCGACGAGCGGAACTTGGAAATGCAAACAGAACTGAAATTAGTTGACTTTACGACAAACCCAAGGGGGACCGACAAAATTACGCCAATCGGAGGGCGGAAATCCCACCAAAAAATTAGGGCAAACTGAAAATGAGGGATTGATGAAATTCCTTACCCAAGGAGACCAGATCGGAGCTCCGAAATCCACGAGGAGGGGTTTCGAGCGAAACCCTAGGAGTCCCTCACGAAAACCACCGGCCGGAACGAGAAGGAGTTAGCGTTGCCGGAGAAGGATCGCTGCCCTTGCCCTCACTAGTCAGAGAAGGAGAAGAGGTGGCAGCTGGAGGCCCTTGGAGGAGGTCTCTGGACCCTAGGGTGCAGCCGGCCAAGAGAAGAGTCGTGCGGGACTTGTCGGCCATGGGAAGCACCGGAGACGACAGGGAAACAAGAGGAAGAGGCGCCGAGCCAGGAGGAAGGGTTTTCCGGCCACGGGGAGGTGTCTCGGGGGCGGCCGGAGGTGCTGGCGGCGGATCCGGGGCCGTCGGGTTCGCAGGATGCGGAGACGGGATCAGGAATACCTGCGGGATGCGGGTTCTGCTGGCTCGGGTTTGTTTTAAAAGAAGGGGGGGTAGGTTTAGACCGGGGGTTTAATTGGTCTTTGTTTATATATATTATTATTATTATTTAAAAGACTAGGGGTTGTTACACTAAGCGACAGTGCCAGGAATAAAGCTCCGAGGTGCTGGAAAGGAAGGATTGAGGAGGCGCCACCGGGCTGGAGTCAGGCACGTACAGACCATTGACCAAACTTCCAGAGCCAATCACCATCCCCGTCTTCAGGTCCTGAAACACACAAGAGGAAGGATGAAAAGTTACGGAGCTGTTCATAGAATTAGTCAAGTGGCTAATAGATTATAAGTTTCGAGTGAAATTAAGAACATGTAAGAGAGAGTATAAGGTGAGAGAGGAAATATGAGATGGAACCCTTCCCAACAATAGAGGAAAGGGAACCGTCAGCAATTCTCACCTTATCACGACCAGAAAGAGGAGTATAAAAAAGAAAACCTGAGGCAGAGCCAGTCATATGATCAGTGGCTCCGGAGTCAATGATCCAAGGAGAGGAGGCAACAACAACAGAGTGAGCGCCGGGTGGTCCGGTGTGGGCAGAGGAGGATAATACAGAAGCCTCCGTGGAGAGACCGTGCATCATGCGGCGAAGCGCAAGAACTTCTTCGGCAGAGAAAGTATCCGGCAGGAGAGAAGAAGGGTCGACAGTAGCATCTGTGAGATGGTAAGAACGAGGAGATGAGCGACCAGCAGAACGGCCAGAGTCACGCCCACCACGAGAAGACACACCACCTCGCGATGGAGGGAAACCATGGAGCCGAAAACAGGTGTCTCTGGTGTGACGGGGATTCCCACAATAATCACAGAGGAGATGGTCTTTGTCAGAACCCTTCATCTTGGAATCACGGAGAGGACGAGCCCCTAGTAACGAAGGGGTACCAGCAGCGAGAGCAGAACTTTCAGGAGTGGAATCTTGAAGAGATTGTCGGCGATCAAATTCCTACTGGACGATGCTATAAACCTCCGGAAGAGAGGGCAATGGCAGATGACCCAAAATGTGAACACAAATCTGATCCAAGTCCCGATGGAGGCCATGAAGAAACTCAAATGTTCGATTGCGATCCTCCCTCGCACGGACCATAGCCTCATCAGCAGGGCTAACAAATATGAGGGAATCAAAATGGTCGTATTCCTGATATAGCTGGCTGAATTCCAAGTAGTACACAGAAGGGGGGCGATCACCCTGGCGGAGAGAGGATATCTTCCGCCGCAACTGAAAGATCTGAGCAGCATTGCCCTTACGAGAATAAGTGGTCTCAGCACGACGCCAAATATCCATGGCAGTATCCAAAAATAGATAATGGCGAGCGATAGACTCCTGCATTGAATTCGTTAGCCAAGACATGACTAAGGAATTTTCGGAATCCCACTGAGACCAGTCAGGGGAAGTCTTCTCTGGTTCCGCAGTCGTCCCAGTGACATATCCAAAAAGACGACGACTCTTAAGAGCAAGAGTGATGGAGCGCGACCAGGACAGATAATTTGAGTCATCCAAGCGAATAGTGGTTATCTGCGGAGTATTGTGATCATAGCTCCCACGAGAAGGAATCAAAGAGGGAACCAATGTTGAGGTAGAATCACTGAGCATCGACATAGTTGACCTAGAAGAGAAATCTGGAGACAACCCGCTGAATTAGGAGAAGGGAGTAATAGAAATCAACTCCATCTGATAAGAAAACAAGGCAGAAACCCTAAGAGACGGCGCCAGAATGGAGAACGATCCTCACAGCATAGCCGGCGCCGAGAGAGAGAAGGACACCCAGCTCCTAGGAAGCCGAGGAGTACCCTAGAGAAGCCGCCGGACGGACCTAGGAGATGGCCCCGGGAAAAGAACGCCGCTTCGGTTCCTGCCGTTGCGGATCGGCGCAGAGAGAAGCCGCGGGAGAGCGAGCGAGAGAAGAAGCCGGTGCTGGACGGAGAGAGAAGGCGGGAGGGCGAAGAACGGGCGAGCGCCGGACGCCGGACGTCATTGCTGCGTCGATCGGGGATGGGCGAGCGAGCGAGACGGAGCGAAGACGGGCCGAAAGAAAATTAGGGCTTCCTCGGCTCTGATACCATGTTGAATGATTTCCAAAATTGCAATTACAAAGAGGCTAGTCACCTCTTTATATAGAGGTGGACCCACCATTACAAGGATATAATCCCTACAAATAAATATGATATTATAACAGAAGTCATGAGCACAATTACTATGATGGCTTAATTTTTGAGTGATGTATGTGCAACCCAACATTGGCTACCTACAAACCGCCAAGAAAACCAAAAACTTCTTTGAATTTATTTCTTATATCCTAAAAAGTACTATGTGCAGCACTGCAACCCAACTTCATATTTTTCTACAGAGTCTGGTAGCCATCAATAGTCATTATGCTTGCTGGTTCTGCGAGCTCCTCTGTCATCTTCTTCATGCCCAACTTCTCTTCCGTGGATCATACTCTATTGTATCCAAAGCTACGGAAAGGAACATTGGCGAAGTATCCAGGACTCGTTTCATTCAGGATACTCTATACCCTCCCCACAGTGCCGCTCCTCTCGATCGTTAGGACTGTCGGGAACGCTAGGGTTATTCTAATGTTGCATTCATCAACAACCATGACCATCCCAGGTTACATCATCATAGATGGAAAGCGATAAAAGTACTCTAAATCTTCCATCCTCATCACAATCAATGGAGTTGAATTTCAAAGATTTTGGCTGGAAACTTAAACTATTAGATAAAGGGGCACAATTTTGATTAGAGCAACAGCTCCGACGATGCTCCAATTTCAGCATCGTCCTGAGAAGATTACTGGAAGCATCACAAATTTCAGCATCGTCCTGAGATTTAAGACGACAGCGAGGTCGAGATTGATACCTTTTGTGGAACGCCCGGTGCCATCGACGACCATGCATAGTTTACTTATTTCCTCGGACAAGAAGCCAGAGAGATCAAAGCTCAGGCTTCCCCACCGATTGAAGGTTCGAGGAATCCATGGACGAACGAGGCGCAACGAGTGACCGCGGAAGGTGGGTGTTTTCAATTAGTATGCACTTACAATTTTTGGGTCTGCACATAACCATGGTTTGCACATAGTCATAAGTGGTTTGCACATATAAGTACCCTATTTTTTGTGGCGGTAAAAATGCATTCCAAGGCAATTCGCCTTCTTTTCATTCACATATGACGGAAAATTTCATTGATGTATGTTAAGAATATTATGGAAAATATTCTCGTCTCAAGAACAATGTTTGAGATAAATGATTCTTAATAAGGTGGTGATAGCATAAAGATCAAATCCATGAATGATTTGAGATTTTAGGAGCTGTTTCTGTCGAACAAGTGCAAGCCATCAACAATAGATGTCACTATGGCTCTGGTTGACGCGGCTGTAGCGACTGGAGAAGCAGTGTTGGGAAGCAGTGGTTGAATAATCAGATGTTTTGCAGAGTGGTGACAAAATCTGTGAAACTGTTTGGAAGTTCAGCTTTTGCAGTCCGGTGTGATTTCCATTTTTTTAAAATTAGACATAACAAACTGTGGAGAAACCTCAAACTTGTATATACTTTCTCAATAATCAAATGCAAGGTATGAATACATATTTATAAGAGGGAGAAAGAGAGAAGAGATCCCTATACATATGTGGGAATAAAGAAGAGAAGAGAAGAAAGCTAACTAAAAGGGCTCCAATATGGGCCTCTTTTCATGGGTTTTTCCAACACTCCCCCGCAAGCTGGAGCGTACAAGTCGTAGGCACCAAGATTGGACAACAACTGATAAAAAAGCGTACTTGGTAAGGCTTTTGTGAAGATGTCTGCAACTTGTTCAGTACCAGGAACATGCTAATTCTATCTTCTTCATTTGAACTTTCTCCCGGATAAAATGACAGTCCACTTCAATATGTTTCGTTCTTTCATGGAAGACTGGATTTTTTGCTATGTGTATATCTGCTTGGCTGTCGCATAACAGGATGGCAGGTGAGAGAAGTTTAACTCTTAGATCAGTGATGAGACTCTCAAGCCACGTAAGCTCAGAGACAACAGATGCCATCGATCTGCATTCAGCTTCAGCTGAGGACCGAGCAACCACAGCTTGCTTCTTACTCCGTCAGGTAACAAGATGCCCACCAAAGTAGGTACATAAGCCACTGGTTGACCGCCGATCATCCAAGGAGCCAGCATAATCTGCATCAGAGTACGCAACCAACGTTGGAGTAGATGATGAGGTTTTGTATACCAGCCCTTGACCCGGAGCTGTTTTAAGATATCTCAGGATTCACTCCACGGCTTGAAGGTGAGATATTCGAGGGGCATGCATAAGCTGGCTGACCACCCCATCAGCAAATGATATATCCGGTCTTGTGACTATTAAGTAGATCAATTTCCCAACCAGACGTCGATAGTATTACAGATTTTGGAGAGGAAGATCGATGTCATAAGTATGAGCACACAACTTATGATTTGCATCCATTGTAGTAGCGGGCTTGCATCCAGAGTAGCCAGCATCATGTAGGAGATCGAGACAGTACTTTCGTTGGGAGGGGACAAGCCCATCCGGACGTCTCGCTATCTCAAGACCAAGAAAGTATCGAAGATGCCCCAGATCTTTTGTCTGAAAGACGGAGCTAAGGCTGCTTGACTGCTTGGATTCCCTTTGAGTCGTCTCCAGTGATTAAGTTGTCGTCAAAATAAACTAATAGAAGAACCGTTCCTGTTTTCTGATGACGAGTGAACAGAGAGAAGTCTGCCGAGTTCCGAGTAAAGCTGACTTCCCGAACTGCCTTGCTAAACTTGTCGAACCATGCCCGAGGGGATTGTTTGAGACCATAAATGGACTTCTTCAGATGACATACTCGGGACTCCCCCGTGGTCTCAAACCCGAGAGATTGCTGCATGTAGACCGTTTCCTTGAGATCACCGTTCATGAACGCATTTTTGATGTCCAATTGATGTAAGAGCCATTTCGATGCACAACCACTGAGAGGACACGAATGGTGTGGAGTTTGGCGACCAGAGAGAATGTCTACTCATAATCGAGGCCGTACTGTTGAGTGAATCCACGATCCACCAGGTGGGCCTTCAGACGATCAATGGTCCCATCATGAGCATGTTTGATGACAAAGACCCATTTACACCCAACATGTGTCTGCCCGGGAGGTAAAGGGACAAGGTGCCAGGTCTGATTAGCCCAGAGAGCCGTTATTTCTTCTTCCATGGCCGCCCGTCAGCCAGGTTGTTGGAGAGCCTCCTGCACAGAGTTAGGTATAAAAATAGAAGATAATGAAGTAGCAAAGGTTTGAAGTAGTTGAGAAAGACGATGTAGGGATACATAACTCTGCATGGGATGAGCTGTTGATTCTGGTGCCGGATCAGCAGGACGTGGAGCGTCAGAGGTCGAAGTCGACTGTATTGGGGCAACCGAGCTAGGTTGGCGATGAGTGTAAACACGAATAACAGGTGGCTTTAAGATAGTGGGAGGCTGGGCAGGAATGTGTGATGTGGAAGGAGTGGTAACGGGAATGAGGGGACGTAGGATGGGTGATGGTTGGGGTGTAGGGTCTTGAGCAGAGAAGATGGGAAGATCCTCCCGAAAGGTAACATCAGCAGTGACAGTTACCTTGCAGTAGTAGGAGAATAACAGACGTAGCCTTTCTGAGTTCGCGAGTAGCCAACAAAGATTTGTTTGGTTGCCCAGGAGTCCAGCTTGTCCACAGATGGACCAAGACTGTGAATATAGCAGGTGCAACCAAAAATGCGAGGTGTGAGAGAACATGCCGGAGTAGAGGGGAACATGAGGTTGAATGGAGTGACATTGTGGAGTATGGAGGACGGAAGATGGTTAATCAAATAGCATGCTGTGGAGAGAGTAAGCGACATCGAGAAGGTGACGGTTCTTACGTTCGGCCACACCATTTTGTTGAGGGGTATAAGCACACTGATGGAGCCGACTTCCCACGATGTCGCCAAGGAGCGTCCTCCCTCTGATGATGATGGTGACTTGATGGAGACGACGAAACATTTTAAAGACGGCGATGGCGTGCTTACGGATGTTCATGTGGAGCATCGCCATAATACCCGTCCTGAACGCAAGCCAACATATTAATAATAATTAATAATTATTATTAATAAATTATAATTAATTATTAATTAATTTTTATGCTTTGTTTTATTTTTGCAATGTTATTTAATTTCATGTTTTAATTTCCATTTCATGTGTAATGATGGGTGCGTATAACCATCATGTAGTATTTTAATTATTTCATTTCATCTATGATGGGTGCATATAACCATCATATGTTCAATTTGAATTTTGAATTTTGAAGTTTGATTGGAGGGAGATTGAGTGGTGTTGTCTATATATAGGCAATAGCTTAGTGAATGAATAAAGAAAATCGAATTGATGTCCTCGTTCGGAGACCTTTCTTCCTCCTCTCTCTCGGTTTCCTCTCTTCCTCTCCTTCCCCATCTCTTTGCAACCTAACAAACCCGAGCCATGCCGACCACCTCCAACAACCACCAAACCCGGTCCCCTCCTCCAACCAAGAGAATCGGCCAAATCCCTCCAAGCCGAGCTCGGCCGACCACTAGACCCCCATCTCACGAGCTCCCTCCACCACCATCAAACCCCCTCCCCCTCCAAAAATCTCATTCCTAAACCAAAATATTCTCTACCATATTCCCCTCTTATTCTCCATAATCTAAATATACCTCCTACCATAATTTCTCTACCTACCATAATTGAAAAATATCTTTCCTAAAATATTCCGATATCCTGCCACCTTTTCTCTCTCCTGATCTAGAATTATTCTTTCCATATTCAGAAGATCGCCAGGAAATAAGCGTGACACGAAGAAGGCGACGAATAGCGTATCTGTGGTGGTGCCGTTGAGGAACGATTCTAGTTGAGCATAACCGGATTCAAATCCGGTTGGGTAATCTCTAATGTTTCTCTTCCTTAGATAAATCTTGTGGCTTTGGCAATATTTTGTGTAACGCTGATTATGAAGTTATTGTCTTGTTTATCGTATTTTCGTTTAAGTTCGTGAGGCGTGGCGGCCCTCGTTTGTATTTTGTTGGGAGAGAACCACCCTTGCCCGAATCTTTTGTTTTCGGTGGTTTCTCTTTTGGTACAACACGCTCGATCGAACCGTGTGTGTTCTTTTCGCTTGAGAGGACCTTGGCCTATCGCCTTGGTACTATCTTGAAGGGCTTTGCGAACCCTCCGTAATTGTTGTTTAGTAATAATATTAATTAAACCGCTGCGAAAATGCTAGAGTGTAACGTGAGAGAGAGCGTCGCGTTAATTTGTCGGCCACCAAAACGCTCGAAAGAGCGGGCCTACATCACACACGATGTTTGGTGAATGACTCCAAAATCCGAGCACAGGGTCGCGAACTCGTGGCTAGTGTATTCGCGAGCATTATCCGTGCGAATAGTCTTGATGTTCGTGGAGAACTGCGTGCGGGTCTCAAGGAGAAAGGCTCGAAAGATACGTGGAAGTTCGGAGCGATCCCGAAATAAATATAGCCATGTCATTCAAGAATAATCATCAATAAATGTTAGAAAATAGCAATAACCAGAAATGCTAGTGATTTTGTACGGTCCTCAAACATCAGAGTGCACCGACCTAAAAAGAGTAGAGCTCCGAGTACAATGAGATGCAAAAGATGAACGAGGCTGCTTGCCCAAAATACAAGAGTCACACTTGAAGGAAGGAAGAGATACATCGGGTAGAGCCTTCTGGAGGACTGGCAGAGGAGCATGCTCCAAGACGTCCGATGCCAATCTGATGTCATCTAGAAAGGTAGAGTCCGTTCTGCAGCTGTCCCTTACCAATGATATTCCGTGTCTGTCAATCCTGTATCAGAAAAGAAGATGTAAAGGTTATAGAGCAATTTAGATCAGTAGTGAGGCGACCAACAGAAAGTAAATTGAAAGAGGAACCAGGGACATGAAGAGCGGAGTAAATCACGCAGTTAGGAGCCTAGACTGGCGGGAAGAGGAGCAGCGGTTAGAAAGGGAGACCGTGCGGGTAGCGTAGGAGCAGGCCGGACGGTTAGAAGCGAAACCGCGCAGGAGTGGAAGACAATGGTCGGGCGGCAAGCACAGAAGAGGCCGCGACCAAGGAAGCCAGAGCGGGTAGACGGGGAAGCCGCTGAAAAGAGGAGTGCTGGGAAGTCGCACGGTCTTGGTGGCAAATCACCAGCGGCAAGAGACGATGCCGCGACCAAAAAAATGCAGAGCCCGCAGCGGGTAGAAGAGAGACCAAGGCAAGCTCGCCGCAAAGAGAGACGGGAGCCCGCAACGGGATGACCAGGAGAAGCCTGCTACAGCGAGAAGAAAAGCAACACAGGAAGAGGAGCAGAAGACCAAACCGCGCGACTAGCCAAGAAGGGCAGCGACGGTTTAGCGGAGAACTCGACAAGCTGTCCGCAGGAGCCCGCAACAAGGTAGGGAATTCACAGCGGGTAGGGGACTAGAAAGGTCGCGCGAGAGAAAAAGGCAGGGAGATAAACTGCGCGGGTAGAGAAGAAGCCGAGCGGATAAAGGGGAAGAGAGAGGGCCCCACTTGTTAGAGAGAGGCTTATAAAAGCACGGGATCCAAGAGGAGGAGAAGAGGTGGAAGCCACGAGAGAGAGGAGGGAGGAGAGGCTAGAAAAAAGTCTAACCGCTCGGTAAGCCGCGGTTAGAAAGAGAGTTATCTGCCCGGGAATCCGCAGGCGGGTAAAAAGGAAGAGGCCGCGCTCTTCGCGAGAGAAGAGGCCGGACGGTTAGCAGAGGGATAGCCGCAAGGAGAGACCGATTGCCTCTGATACCATGTGGAGAAACCTCAAACTTGTATATACTTTCTCAATAATCAAATACAAGGTATGAATACATATTTATAAGAGGGAGAAAGAAAGGAGAGATCCCTATATATGACGTGGGACTAAAAAAGAGAAGAGAAGAAAGCTAACTAAAAGGGCTCCAATATGATCCTCTTTACATGGGCTTTTCCAACACAAACAATAACCAAT
This sequence comes from Platanthera zijinensis, assembly GCA_039513925.1. Taxonomy (NCBI): domain Eukaryota; kingdom Viridiplantae; phylum Streptophyta; class Magnoliopsida; order Asparagales; family Orchidaceae; genus Platanthera; species Platanthera zijinensis. The sequence goes on along the minus strand of CM077087.1, from coordinate 46,747,859 downwards.
AAATTGATATCAAGATTGGACTACACATGAAATTAATGTAGGAAAATTGATATCAAATTTCTTCAACAGATTCTAGTAATTGCAATACATTCCAGTAATTGCACAAATAACATAACACAGATTCTGCCATGGCTAATCAAATAACCAGTAACTTGATATCAAATTTCGATTGCAGTAATTGCAGTTGATGGTCGCATGTGGAATAGCAACCCTAGCAAATGTCAGCCATGACTAATCGATCCTCCCAGAGGCGGCGAGGCTGCAGGACTTGGGGAGGAAGACTGGCGGTTTCCCGGACAGGGAAGGAGCTCGCCGGTGGAGGCAGGGACGGGGTTCGACGGAGGCAGCGGTGGAAAAAAACGGGGGGAGGGCGAGACTGAGTAGAAATCAACGGGGTTGTCGCGGAATAGTTGCAGAAGAGCAGCAGGGGGAGTCGCGCGATTTGGAGTCGCGAAAAATTTTCACGACTCCAAATCGTAGGAAACGATGGGGGGAGGGCGGTGGCGGTTCCTGCTGGAGGGGGCGGAAATTCTGTTTGGGGGAGCTGTTGGAAAAACCGCGGCACACTGGCTCAAAAACGCCCCGCCAAACAGAGCCTATGTGGTCCTCATTGACTGATGGCATTGAGGGGTCTATTCCGTGATTACTTCTATTGGTTTTCTCTGAATGCTCCTTAATCAAGAACTAGGTGGTTTGAGACCGTTGTTCTCTCATATAACACATACTTAGAAGATGACAAGCCATTGCAAATGCAAGCTTAACAAAGGGTTATTAGGCCTTTTATGCCCTAATTTGATTAGTTTAGATATTCTTGAACTTTTGATCCCTCTGAGTTTTTTTGCAGTTCTGCCACTTGAGCTTATTTGGGGAATATCTACCGATTAAGCTATATAAGAATCCCATTTTGGTATTTTGTGACACCTCTTTATTATCACTGATAAGGATCTTTATGATCCATAAAATTCCCCTTTATAGTTATTGAAATTATTTTTTTACATTTGCCTTAAATTATTTGCATTTTAATGCAAAAACTTTTCAACCTGCCTTGGATTGGAACGATGGATGCTTGAGTTAAACTTCATTGGCAATAGTTACTCCTAGCACATCATTTTATAGTTTTTAAGATTATGCCTTAAACCATTTTCCTCAACAAATTGAAGTGTAAATTAAGAGTACCCGAGGTTGATGGAGGGCAACTTCAAGAGACAACCCAAACTAGCTTGGAGCAACCTTAGTGATCTCAATCAGCTTTAAAAGGACTTGAGTCTCGTCTTGAGTAGAGCTATCTTTAGAGATCGAACCAGTGACATGTACTTTATATCTATTTCTAATTTTCCCAATTCTTTCTACTTTATATCTTTTAATTGAATAAAATGGAGCGAACCAGTGACATGTACCTAGATGGAACACATTATTAACATGTCACTTTCCAAAAGGAGCTCGATAAATGCTGGTCCTATAGTATGTTATGGGCCTCTGATTGTGAGCAAGCGCCACCGTGAGAGGGAAAAGTCCCAGAGAGGTTCCCCTCGGCCCTTCTGTGACCTAGCCTTCCCAATGGTGGAGGGAGGAAGAACTGATACTTCTTGTGAGAAGCCGAGCTCAACCCTCACGCTTCTACCCCAAGGAGGACGACTACCGACTAGGAGATAGATGACGATGAGAGGATGATGAGTTTTACAATTAGATTTTTTGCTTCCGTGAGAATTTGCAACGTAAAATAATTATTATTTCAAAATTATTATCTTATTGCATAAGAGCTCTTCATTTTTTATGTAGAGTTGATGAGGAGAAAGAATATACATTTGTATATGTGAGACTAAATACAAGAAATACATAAATATACAATGAGCTCCCTTTTGGGCTTTTTGCAAATGAACTGTAACACTCCCCATCAAGTTTGAGTATATATATATATTGATCATTCTCAACTTAGTACAAATATCAAAAAAAGATGAATAAATATGTTTGGTGAAAATGTCAGTGAATTCTCTATCTGAAGTAATAAGAGAAACCCATATTCTCATGTTAATAATTTTCTTTTCGATGAAGTGACAATATATTTTTATATGTTTTGTTCTTTTATGAAACACTCAATTCGTTAGACATGTAGATGACATATTTATTATCACAGAACATCAATAGAGGATCGTTGTAAGTTCCACAAAAATCTTTAAAAGTGTCAACCACTTTAACTCGCGAGTAGTCTGAGCCATACTTATGTATTCAACTCCTGTACTTGGCCTGGACACCACTGCTTGTTCCTTTCTTCTACAAGTGACAAGATTTCATTGACTTACTTGTAGTATCAAAAAGTGGATTTTCGATCTCCCTTTTCATCTGCATATCTTGCATTTGAATGTGCTTCAATACGTAATTGTTTCTTTTAAACAATATCTTTTTACCCAAAAATCCTTCTATATATTCTAATATTTTTAACGCATAGTTTCAAGATGACATTTTCTATGAGTTTGTATAAACTGAGTGACCTTCCCAATATCAAAAAAGATGTCAGGTTTGGTTACGATAAGATGAATGAGTTTGTTAACCAAATACTTGTAACGAGTGATATCCTTTAGAAGAGATGCCTCATCCCAGAGTCTGTCAGTGCCCATTGACATAAGATTCTTAACATGCTTCATACCAAAAAGACCTGTTTCTTTAAGTAGATCTGCGGTCTACTTTCATTGGGAAAGAATCACTTTGTTATTGTTTCTCGCAATTTCGATTCCCAGAAGTTTTTGAAGTACTCATACTATTGTAACAAAATATGTCCGAAGATGTTTCTTTGTTATATCTATTCCCGAGGAATCATCTCCGGTAAGAATAATGTCTTCCACGTACACATCAAATAACCAACTCTCAGCCAATTTTCCATAAAAAAGAGAGTGATCAACAATGTTTCTGGAAAATCGATGGTAGAAGTGACCTTATTGAACTTGTTGAACCATGCTTAGGACTTTCTTTAAGACCATAAATGACCTACATCTTACACACATGAGATGACCCACCAGCAACATACTGGGACATTGCTCCATATAGACTACTTCGTACAAATCACTATATAAGAAGACATTTTAACATCGTACATTTGCTAAATCCGATTGACAACAAACAAAGAAGAGTACGTAGATAATACTAATACGGGCAACCCAGTAGTACATGTTAAACAAATAAACTCCAGATATCTGGGTGAACCCCCTGACAATCAAACAAGCCTTGCATCTGTTCACAATGATCAAAGAGAAACTTGGGATCCGTTTGGCATGGTGGTGGTCGTAATTGCATGGGTTAAAACGACATTCGTTAATTATCACCTAACAAACATCATCCGTTTGAACATAAAAGTGGATGAAGTTCTATAGCGGGCGTTAACAAATGACAATTGAACCCCCATGTTTATGATCACCACCACCGTGCCAAACAGAGTCTTGATGATGAAGACCCATCAACAACAAACAATATCACCTTCAAATGGAGTATGAACAAGAGTTCAAGTGCTCCAGGATTCCAAGACAGAGATTTCCTCGTCCATAACCTCTTTCCAGCAAGGTATTTGAAGAGCTTCATGGTAGGTAGTAGGGACGTCAGTGGTATATATTTGCCAAGACAAACTGGCTGCAAGGACTAAGATTTGCATAAGACATAATATCAGTAAGTTGATGTTGTGTACCCCCTCGTACCCCTTTTTGCAGAGCAATGAAAACATCCCGGTCCAAGTCTGCTAAGGTGTAGGAATCTTTTGAAGAGGACAAAGCTGGCTGGGAAGCTGATGTCAAGGGATCATGAAGTGGAAGGAACTATGGGAGAAGGAGTACCGAAACGGTGATGATAATAAAAAAGTAAGAGAGGAGATATATGTTTAGGAGGTGGTTTGTGTTATATGATATTAGGTGAAGAAGCATGAATGATAAGGAAGAATGATTCAGAGGTAGGAGAGAGGTATTAGAGATAGGAGGGATCTCGATAGTTAGAGAACCGTCGTCCTTGGAAAAATATGTGGTAGACTCGAAAATGGTGAAATTGACAATTCGACATATACATATTGATGTTTGAATAAAGAGTCAACGCAGTGATATCCCATCAGTGTAGGAGATTGAATAATGTAGGCATGCTCTGGCATTTAAAGATCAAGTAATAATAAATGTCGCATCACTGCATTTTAAGTTTTTTATATTTGGTTTCGTGCATGCTTTCCGTGCACGTTTATTTTATTTTGCGCATGTTATTCGCGCTTATGTATCTTTTATCGCGCACGTTCACATGACTTATTGAAGTTGCCAGCCAATAAAATCATGGATGAAAAGGTCCGTCCCCCCTTGCCCCTTGATTACCTGCCAATTTTATTTTCATTAAACACCTTTACTAAAACTCCCCAAAATAAACCCCCTAGCCCATTCTCTATAATAAACCGCTCATCATATACAACTACGTTGGAACAAAAACAAAACAGAGAATTTCTCTCTATTTCATTCCTCCAACCCGCCTCAAAATCCCGAGCGGTCGCACTACTCGATTCCCAGTCATAGGGAACGACCACGTTCTTCCTCACCGCCGTTGTCAGAGCTCCTTCCAAAGCTGACGATTTTTAGTCTCACCGATGCAACAACCATCGATCCAAACACGATAAGGACCAGGGGTTGTCCTCAGTTTTCCGTTCTGCCTTCGTCCTGCCTACTTACAGTTCATGCCGACCAAAAGCCCCACGCCCAATCACTTATCCAACCTCCTCATTTGATTTCAACAGTCCTATCATATCTACTATCGGTTTCAGTATCTTCCCCTATCCGCACCCTCTGTTTTCTCTATTTACATTTACTGTTTCAATTTAGGACCCTTCCTGATATCTTGTTCCTCTGCCAGCGACCTTCCTCCACCCGTCCAACCTATATTTTACCTGCAATAGATCCCAAATCGATTGGTTCCAATAACATGACTAGAACCTGTGATATTACTCTTACATATCTTTCCCATTTTTAGTATAAGTTTACGTACTATTATTAATAAATCTTTAATTGTTAGAGTTTACATACATTATCATAAAATCTTGTCTAATTTGTGTCGCTTAATTTAAAAGAGCTCAAATTTATTATTTAAAATCAAAATTCCTAATCCCGAGTTACATTAATAGTCATAGCTCCCCGACATGGTAATCCGAGAATAAACATCAAGGAATCACCCAACGATAGACAAAGAACCGAAAATTAGGGCTTGATCATAGAATTGGGGAAACTCTAGAACCGACAAAGCTCATGATCCAAGCAACAGATCTAAAGGAAATCATAATATGTGATAAATTAGGGGAGAGAGAATCATTTCCTCAAAATGGAGATCGACAACCGAAGTGGTGGTTACAAACTCATCCTGAAGGATCCGGTGCCCGAGCGCATATAATAGCAAGGGTTTGTGGCTACTGAAAGGCGTGGGATGTGATGGTGGAGGTATCAAGCCGATCGTCGGTCATATCGAGCGAGGCATATGGACGGTTGCAAGATGGGCGAGCATGGGAGCTATGGGTTAAGGCTTGATACCATATTGAATAGAATGATACTTCCTAGACTAACACTAGTACCCACTCCTACACACACACATACGTACAAGTGGTAGTGCACGAGGGTCCTATATATACATACATACGTATGAGTGATAGTACACGGGGGTCCCCATGAGGCGAACATTCGGAAAGCGGAAACATTCGGCGTGCCGCATCATTCGGCGGGCGGCATCATCTGTCAGACGACATCATCCGGCGGGAGGCATCATCCGGACGGGCGGCATCATCCGGCGAGCGGCATCATCCGACGGGAGACATCATCCGACAGGCGGCATCATCCGACGGGCGGCATCATCCGACGGGCGGCATCATCCGACGGGCGGCATCATCCGACGGGCGGCATCATCCGACGGGCGGCATCATCCGGCGGGCGGCATCATCCGGCGGGCGGCATCATCCGACGGGCGGCATCATCCGACGGGCGGCATCATCCGACGGGCGGCATCATCCGACGGGCGGCATCATCTGACGGGCGGCATCATTCGGCGAGTGGCATCATTCGGCGGGCGACATCATTCGGCGGGCGACATCATTCGACAGGCTTTGCTTGCATGGGGGTCCCCCCTTGCCTCACACGATAGTACCCCGTCACGACGACACACGCTGCTTGCAACTTCCCTGGATCGCATTAGAAATTCAAAGAAAACTCAAGTATTGGGTTTCGAGGGCTGCGAGCAGCGTGTTAGCCGTCGAGTCAGACCGTTGTCGTGGCTGGGGTACAATCGCGCAGGCCAAAGGAGGCGCCAATGCACTGTCACTCGTTTTATATATTAGGCCGTTTATCGGAACTTCCCATATAAGCATACTAAATTACAAGTTACACCACTCTATCTTTTGAAACTATAAGTGAAATTCTTGTAAATTTAAAAGATTGGTGTTATATTTAAATGTGCTAATTTACAAAAAAGTTTGTAGCCCTAAGAAGTTCATTGTATTTTACTATCTAAAAATCTACCTATGAAAAGAAATATTATGCTTGAATTCTTCAATTGAAAATAGTTCTCTAATTGGAAGTCTATCCCAAAATAAAAATTTGAATAAATACCGCATCACGCAACATGTTAATAAAACACAGAAAATAAAAAATAATAATTTCACACCTTATTTTTAAAAGTTTTGTAGGTTCTTTAGTGCAAGAAGACGTCCAGCCTAGATGAATGCTTTTGATAAGAACTGCATAGACATCCCAAATGTTCCGTTCGACCCCTTGGAATTGGAATTCTGGAATTGAAATTCAGTCAATTCCAAAACAAGTAGGAATTGAAATTGCCTGAATTTCCAATTTTGTTGTTCAGGCTGCTGTGCATAATTGGGGAATTGGTATTGGAATTGGACTGATTAGTGCTTCTGCCACTCCTCCCGTCCACCGGAGCTTGAATGATCAGTGCTTCCGGCCCAAATCCCCCATTATCCCCACTGGAGCTCGACTGATCAGTGCCTCTGCCACTCCTCCCGTCCACCGACGATGCCTTCTCCGACAACCTCCAACTAATGCAGGCCATTATTGAGAGGCTTGGAAGCATAACCGATCAAATTCCTTCCGGTACTAGCTAATGATCATGCAAATCCATGGAAGAACATTGCTCACCGACGACTCCTCCGTCTTTAAAACCCTTTCCTATGTTGTCGTGCCGCCCGCAGACGTCGCCGTGGTTGCCTTCTCCGTTTCTCGAATTGGGGCTCGATATCAGGGAAGATCACGAAGCAGAAGTCACGCGCATCAAAACGAACACGACGACGTACATCAACGCAAAAACCAAGAAATCCGCGGTTTACCCCCAAGAATTTGCCCGCGCCTATTTGGAATATCGTGGAATTGGCCCAATTCCCGTCCGCTCTAATTCCAAGCTGCCAAACACTTGAATTGAATTCTGCCTAACCCAATTCCAAAACCGAATTCCAATTCCGGCTGGCCGAACGTGCTGTAAAGTGAATCAAAGCACAAGGAAATGAAAAATCAAATTCTCATAGATTTCTAGGCTTCTCTGCTATCTTCTTCTAATTAGATGCAGGTCATGGAATCATCTTGTAAGTGGGGCGTTTCATGACAGTTATCTTGAAAAATTATGGTTATGTTTGTTAGTGCCTAAACATGTTACTACAAATTTCGTATTGGAGTTTATTATGTCAAGTAAGATGACTTCCATGCACTTCACATATAATTTTATAGATTTAAACTCGCAAAAGCTCAATATAGGTAACATCAAAATAGATGTTGACCTCATATATGCAATTGTGTTCAGAATTCTACACCTGCAATTGTGTTCAGAATTCTACACCTGCAATTGTGGAGGAATAGAACCGGATCTTGAATTTACAGAAGAATGGAAATGCCCGAGATTTAGAGAGAAATTGGGAGTTGAGAAGAGAGAGAACAAATGGCATGAGAACCGCAGATGGAGGAAAACAAAAAACTATTAATCTTTCTCTACACCGCGTAAAAGGAAGTACCAAGTCAAAAAGAACGAACAAAGATATTAACATAAATTTTTAAAATCATAAGTAATTTATTTCTAAACCATGCCTTTTACCTTCTCAGACAACTCAAACAATCCATTTATATTCTATCTGTACCAACCATTAAGTCATTTGCTCATCAATCTTAATTCAGAGATTCGGAGTAATAATCCCGGCTTTCTTCTACTGAAAAAGTGAGTAGTTCTAAAGCTGCCTATCTTATCAATATATTTAGTTTATATGACAATCTTAACATTAAAATTTAATATTACAGTTTCTATCCAGCATATTTCATTGGTGTAAACAAAATTAACTATAACTGTAGAAATCCGTAGGAGAGAGAAAAAAAAAGGACTATTAATTTTCTCAAAATGTTTACCACTTTTAATACTTGTATGTGTACAAATATATATAGGAAGAGAGAGAGAGAGAGGAGAGGATTCCCAATCCTAAGATGTGGGACTAAACTAGATTACAAGTGGGCTCCTATTTGGGCCTCAACAATGGACATTTTTTCCCATATTCTTCTTTAACACTTCCCCACAAGCTAGTGCATACAAATCGCAAGCACAAAGCTTGGACAAAAACTGATGATATAGCGGTCGCGGTAAGGCCTAGAATGTCAGCAACTTGTCCTGTAGCAGGAACATGCTCTAATTCCAACTTCTTTAATTGAACCTTCTCTCGAATAAAGTGACTGTCAACTTCAATGTGTTTGATTCGCTCACGGAGTATGAGATTTTTGACAATATGTATAGCAGCTTGACTGTCACAAAATAACGTTGCTGGTGAGGAAAGTTTGACTCCTAAATCATCAAGGAGACTTTCTAGCCAGGTGAGCTTAGCCACAACAGTCGTCATCGCACGATACTCGGCCTCAGCAGATGAGCGAATAACAACAAATTTCTTCTTGCTACGCCAAGTAATAAGGTTTTTACCAAAGTACGTACAAAAACCAGTTGTGGAGCGTCGTTCATCAAGAGAACCCGCATAGCCAGCATTAAAATATGTAATCAGAGATAGAGATGAGGAAGGTTTGTACACAAGCCCTGTCTAGGAGCAGTCTTCAAGTACCTAAGGATCCGCTCGATAGCCTGAAGATGAGAGGTCCGTGGAGTATGCATGAACCGACTAAGAACTCCAACAACAAACAAGATATCAGGTCTTGTAACCGTTAGATATATCAACTTTCCTACAAGATGTCGACAATATTCTGGATTTGTAAGTAGTGGATCAGAGTCAGATTAATGAACACAAAGCTTGTGGTTGACATCCATTGGAGTGTCAGCAGGTTTGCATTCTGAATAGCCAACATCCTGAAGAAGATCAAGACAATACTTCTCGTTGTGATAGAACAAGGTCATCAGGTCGTCTTGCTATCTTAAGTCCAAGGAAGTACTGAAAATTTTCTAGATCTTTAGTTTGAAAGTCGGAGTTTAAGTATTGCTTAATTAGTTGTATCCCCATAAAGTTATTACCGGTAATCAGAATATCATCAACATACACTAGGAGAACAACTGTGTCAGTTGGTTGATGACGGTTAAAGAAAGGGAAGTCAGTTGAGCTTCGCGTGAATCCAACTTCACGAACAACCTTACTAAATTTGTTAAACCAAGCTCGAGGAAACTTTTTGAGACCATAAATCTATTTTTTGAGATGACAAACACGAGACTTCCTTGTGGTCTCAAACTCAGGAGGGTGGTGCATGTAGACAGTTTCAAGAAGGTACTGATTGAGAAAAATATTTTTGATATCCAATTGATATAAGGGCCATTGTCGATGAACAGTTAAAGAGATCAAGACCCGGACAATATTTAACTTGGCAAATGAGGATAATGTTTCATCATAGTCGAGGCCTTGTTGTTGAGTGAATCCCTGAGCCACAAGCTGAGCTTTTAGGCGTTTAACTGTCTTGTCTGGAGCATGTTTGATTGCAAAGACTCACTTACAACCAACACAAGACTGACCTGGAGGAAGAGGTACAAAATCCCAAGTCTGGTTAGTCCAAAGGGCATTCATTTCCTCATTCATGGCCGCACGCCACCCCGGATGCTGGAGAGCCTCCTGCAAAGAGTTAGGTATAGAAATTGAGGGTAGAGATGACACGAATTTGAGGAAAGGTGGGGAGAGGCGATGTCATGATACATAATTCGCCAAGGGGTATGCCGTAGAGATTGATAACGAATCAACAGGCTGCGAGATAACGCTGGTAGAGGGCAACTGCTGTAGGCCATCAGATTTGTGAGGATGGCGAGTGTACACACGAAGAGGTGGTTTGAGTTGTACTGGTGGCAGAGTTGTTGTGAGAAGAAGTGGTGGAAGAGGAGACATGACAGGGACGGTAGGACAAGGTAGAGGAGGAGCTGAAGGAGAGGAGTGAAACAATTAGTCCTCGAGAAAGGTTACATCTGCCGAAATGACTATTTTGCTCCCGGCTGGAGAGTAACACACATAACCCTTCTGAGTGCGAGAGTATCCAACGAACATAAATTTGGTAGCACGAGGAGCAAACTTGTCAGTAGACGGACCAAGATTATGGACATAACATGTACATGCAAAAACATGTGGCGTGAGGGAAAACTGAGGCTTTGATGGAAAAAGAAGACTGAACGGAGTTGCAAAGTTGAACATAGAAGAGAGCATGCGGTTTATGAGATAACATGCATCAGTATTAACGAAGTTCCAGTATAATGCGGGTACTTGCATTTAAAACATGAGTGACCGGACGACGTCAAGAAGGTGATGATTTTTCCGCTCGGCCACACTATTTTGCTGAGGAGTATTAGCGCACGAGAGCAAACTTGTCACTTGTCATTAGACGGACCAAGATTATGGACATAACATGTACATGCAAAAACATGTGGCGTGAGGGAAAACTGAGGCTTTGATGGAAAAATAAGACTGAATAGAGTTGCAAAGTTGAACATAGAAGAGTGCATGCGGTTTATGAGATAAAACATGCATCAGTAACCGCGAAGTTTCAGTATAATGTGGGTACTTGCATTTGAAACATGAGTGACCTGGCGACGTCAAGAAGGTGATGATTTTTCCGCTCGGCCACACTATTTTGCTGAGGAGTATAAGCGCACGACGTTTGATGAAGAATCCCAAACTCGACACACAGATTTGAGAAAGTACGACTGGTATATTCACGTGCATTGTCTATGCGATGAACTTTTAAGGTAATGGAAAACTGAGTTCGAGCCTCAGTAATAAAGGCACAAAAGATGGAGGTAATTTCAGCACGATCGCGAAATAAATACAACCAGTTGATGCGCGAGTAATCATCAATAAAAGTAACAAAGTAACGATAACCATAAACATTAGGGGTTTTATACGGAATAATCAAAATGTACTAAATATAAAGGAGCATCACACTGAGTACAAGTAGGGTTAAAAGATACACTATGTTGTTTGCTAAAGATACAAGATTCACGCGTAAACTCATGAAGGGAGACATCATGAAGAGCTTTCTGGAGAATCTGGAGGGGAGCATGCCCAAGACATCGATCCCAATCAACATAAGAGACCGCAGAGAGAATAGTAGCTGGAACATTCAAGAGATATAGCTCATTAGACAGCCGTTCCTTACCAATGATATTCCGCGTTTCTCGATCCTGCATAACAAAGGAGGAAGGTGAGAAGGTGACACAACAGTCAAGTTCCTGAGTGATGCGGCTAACAGAAAGCAGGTTAAATCGAGATCCCGGAACATGAAAGACCGATGATAGAGAGAGGGTTGGAGTGAAAGGTACATCAACAACACTAGAAAATGGGGTGATGTTGCCATTGGGCACAATGATGAATTTGGGATAAGCAGATTGCAAGTATTGAGGCAGTTTCTGCGGAGTAATATGGTGTGTGGCCCCCCGAGTTCACAATTCAATGGGAGCTATGGGAGAGACATGATATACCTTCATTGGAGATCGACGCAATGGAGCCAGATGAGCGACTAATCACCCCTTGGAGATGTTGGAGTTGGGTGCGCAAAGCCTCGATGTCGTTATGGGTGGAGGGAGGATCAGCCGTATTAGAAGCCGTGAGATGTGGAGGCAGACCATGCTTGTGATAGCAGGTGGCCTCAAGATGATCATCCCGACCGCAATGAGTACATTTAAGAGGAGGTCTTCCAACACGTCCCCGTCTTTGAGAAGTGTTGCGACCTCCACGAGTCGAAGGACCACGACTCGAAGGAGCGGGAGGAGCAAGTAGGGGCTGCTGGAGGAGGGCCGAAGATAGATTCCCAGGAGCATTCGGTGGCGGTGTAACCTTTAACAATATAGAGAAAACATCCGATAAAGTTGGAGTTGTAGATGAAAAAATAATTTGAGCCCGAACACTATGAAGATGAGGTGGAACACGGGACATAATCATGGCAGCCGCAACTGCTTTTTTTTGGGCCTGTTGTACAACCAGATCCGTCGTGGGAGACTGATGTTGTATCCATGCCTCAACAAGAGTCTTGACTTTTGCAACAATGGAGGTCAAGTCACACGTTGCCCCGGGTTCAAGTGTTTGAAGATCAGTGATGATATCGAACAAGTGCTGGAGGTTGTCCTTGCCAGAATAGAGGGAGTGAAGTTCCTCTCATATAGCTTTGGCCGTTTCATGATACATGACCATCTGATATAGTTCGGTATCCATGGAATTGAGGATCCATGATTGGACACGACCGTCATCACAGATCCACTCCTCTGTGGGTGTGGTAGGAGGTGCCCTTGTCAGATGATGAATGAGACCTTTGGTCTGCAGAACACGGCGAATTGAGTGCACCCACTCAACAAAGTTCTGCTTCCCACTGAAAGAGATGGTGGTGATCCGAAGCTCATCATGAATTTCAGGAAGAGGAGAAACAACATGGGCAGGAAGTTAGGAAGCAGCGGTCGAATCCATGAAACCAATAGTAGCAGCAAGGAGAGGGCGGGAAGATAGCAAAACAAGTTGCTGCGGCAAGGGAGCAGCTCCTACGGGTTCAAGGTGCGACCTGAGAGGAAGAAAAGCATTGCCAACAAATGCAAGGTGCGACTTGAGAGGAAAGAAGCACGACCAGCAAACGTAAGTTGCGACGAGCAGAGGCAAGCGACAAGAAGCGCGACTAAGAAAGCAGCAAGCGGCTAACAGGTGCGACTGGCAAATGACAAGAAGCGCGGCCAGAGGAGAGGAGAGGTGAAGTAGCAAGCGACAAGTGGCTAAGCAAGCGACAAGCGGCTAAGCAAGCAGCAAGCGGCTAAGAAAGCGGCTATGCAAGCGTCAAGAAGGGCAGCAAGAGGCGTGGCCAACGACAAAGGCACGATTTGCGGCTAGGCCAACTGCGATAAGCAAGCAGCGAGGATTCAACGACCTGAGACGCGCGGATAAGAAGAGAGAAACAACTAGACCAGGGGGAACTTGTAGTTAACAGATGTCTATCTGCACAGAGAGCAAGGGAGAAGAGAAACTGCGGCCTGGAGAAGCAGCGGACAAGAAGCAGCGGCCTGGAGAGCTGTGGACTGCATAACTGCGGCTTGGAGAAGAGAAACTGCAGCCTGAAGAAGAGCCTTGGCGGACTGGACACCGGCGGCAAAGCGAGCACTATGCGCGGGCAGACAGACAACTCCAAGAAGACCAACAACTTAGGACCACACGAGCAGGGAAGCAAATTCAGAAGCCGCACAAACCGCGACAAGGGGAAGAAGTCACGGAACACGATAGAGGTGGGGCCCAACAGTGACAAGGGACAAAGTCTATAAAAGGGAGGAAGAAGAGACGGGGGGAGGGCGGAAGAACAAAACAGGAGGCCTGCGGTTTGACAAAACCTAGCCGCAAAAAACTAGAAGTGCGGTTAGAAGATTCTAACCGCCCAAGGAGTAAGGGAGAGCACGCCGTAGAGATTGCGGATCGTTGGCTTTGATATCTTGTAGAAATTCTCAAGGGAGAAAAATAAATGGACTTTATTATCAAAATGTTCACAACATTTAATACATGTATGTGTACACATATATATAGGAAGAGAGAGAGGAGAGGATTCTCAATCTTAAGATGTGGGACTAAGCTAGATTTAAAGTGGGCTTCTATTTGGGCCTCAAAAATGTGCCTTTTTCCATATTCTTCTTTAACAATAACAAATGAGGATTCAATGATTCAAAGTTAATAATGCAATTGCAATTTGTACAGTAATTATACCTGGCAGAAATACTGGAATAGTTAATCAGAAGTTTACGGAATGATTGCAGATCGAGTGTTCATCTCAATAGGAGAGATCGCTACCACACTAATAAAATAAAACTATTAATAAATGTACTCATCTAGATCCATTTGGCTAGAAATATAGAGTTCCAACAATAAGCCAACAATTTTATATTGTGTCCACGAATTTTCAGATGAAACTTCAATGAGAATTTCACTATTCAATTAAGCAGGTTGATAAAATATTTCATAACATTCTAGATTAAAAACTACCAAATAACAAAGCTAATCACAATCTTAATTCTGCTATCTAGTATAAACCAGTGAGAGAGAGAGAGAGAGTGAGTTATTTTAAAAATTATTTCAGAGGCATGAAGATTGTATCCCGTGATCCTCCAACCCAGCAAATTCACTATTCAATTAAGCAGGTTGATAAAATATTTCATAATATTCTCTGCTAACCCTTTAGATGCATTATGAAATAGATGGAATCTTCAGTTACCTTTTTTTCGATTGAAAAGCTTTTCTTTACCCCAGATCAACAATTGTCTTTATCATTATATGTAATGTAAAATATGGCTTGTTTGAGCAAGTTATCCTTTTATTTAATTTTTAGCATTAAGTTTCTGTTTTATTCTTTCTCACAATAATAAAAATACACATTAATAGTTATCATCCATGTAACCTTTTTATTTTTTAGTTAAATCTAAAATTGTTAGTATCCTCATTGCTCTTTTGCTTGTATAGTATGGAAAATTTGTGAAGCCTGCTTTTGATGATTTCGTGTTACCTTCAAAAAAATACGCCGATGTAATAATTCCAAGAGGAGGCGACAACCATGTTGCTGTTGACTTGATAGTACAACATATTAGAACAAAACTTGGTCAACATGATGTGTGCAAAATCTACCCTAATGTGTATGTGATTCACTCGACATTCCAGGTATCATTTTTATTGTTGGTGAATATCTTTGATAGTTGAACTTTACCTTTATATGTGCTAGTTCATTTTTATTGTTGGTGAATATCTTTGATAGTTGAACTTTACCTTTATATGTGCTAGTTCGTGATCAACATTTTACTCAATGCTAATTCTTATTCTGATGGCTTGTGGAAAAGATAAGAGGAATGCAGACACTTATTCGTGACAGGGACATAGCAACCCCTGACTTCGTCTTTTATTCTGATCGACTTATTCGGCTGGTAATGTATTCATTGAAAATTAAATTTAAAGCACATTGAACATGATTCTGGCGACAATTGTTGCCTATTGGTGGTATACATTGTTGATAAAAAACGGTTTCTCTCCAGGTTGTAGAACATGGCCTTGGCCATTTACCTTTTGCTGAGAAGCAGGTGGTCACTCCCACAGGTAAAGCAAAAATTAGACTGCGGTATTTCTTAAAGACAATAAGTTATTCGGAAACCATTCTATTATGTTCAAACTCGAAGTGTCATTTGGATTTGGTTGATAGCTATTATAATTATGGAGTTTCTTAGTGAATTCTCTGTAACTCTTGTATCTTCTAAATTCAAAGACACATTTGCTAATGTCTATACTATATAATAAAGGAGTTGTGCACACATGGAAAAAAAATGCGTGCAGCCAAAATTTACCTCACTACCCTTCTAATGCCAGCTCACCCCTATTTTATTAATAAAAAATGCACCTCATTGTCTAATCCTAACTATTGGACTTATGAATTTATTTTTATATTAGTCTATTAGAGTCTTTGGGAGTTTAGTCTCACATCGTGAGTCCGGTTTAAGTGTCTTGTTGTAATGCTATAAATAACCCTGTTGAGGATGAACACAAATGCACTTCTATTTTTCAATTTTCCTCTTTCAACATGGTATCAGAGCAAAAGTCGACTCTGGGAATATTTTCGTCGCCCTAATTTGTTGGGACGTAAACTTCTCAGTCGTCTCTCTAATTTCCGCATTTTTCCTATCGATTCAATCCCGTCCTTGCGCTGAAAATCCCATCCAGCTGCTCTGTTCCTGCTCCCGTCGACGGAATCATCATTTGATTCCATTGACGGGAGCGGTCTTCATTCCCCACGACAGAGGGAGCGGGAATTTGATCCCCTCATCGATGATGACTTTCGACGTCGCTTCCATCGACGGGCCCGACGCTGCTTCTCCTTTGGAGCCTCGTCTTCGATCCCGTCCGCAGATCCCGTGCATCGTCCAGCCGGCTTCTTCCTTCGAAGCCTTTCTCGGCGCTCCCAACCATTACTTCGACGACGATCCGACTGCTCTTCCGCTGATCTGGCGTCGACCGAGCCATCCGGTGATTGGGGCATTGAGCTTTGCCCGCGCCGGACCTGCCTGGAGCTTCGTCCGCTTGTCTCTCTGTTGTTGTCCATCGAACCTCTATTTTGCCTGATCCTTGTCAACGACGATGCTATCCTACGGCGATCTCGTGGACAATGCTATGCTCAAGTCGCCTCCTGCAGCTGCTCCTGATTCCTCTCCCCTCATTCTTCTGAAGATTCCAGTGGATTCCTGCAGCCGTATGCCCTTCAGGGGTTTTGATCTCGCGCTGTAGTTGCTATTTTTGTGTTGTTTTCTTGTTCGTTTTATGTGGGCTGCAATTCTCTGTTATTTGTATTTGCTTTATGTTGTTGTTATACTTATATGCACGTGTGTTCTATTTGAGGGGGAGTGTTTGGGATGAAGGTGACTCAGATGATCTTTCCTGACCTTTATCCTTTGTTCCACACGACCTCTAGGCTTTTGTTGTTAGCGTCTCCCCAGTTTATCTTTCGATTGGTCATGTGTTGGGGCGTAATTGTGTTGGTTGTTCCAATCTCAACAGGTTGTGTCGCGTGGGACCATGTCGTGCGAGACCGTGTTGTGAGGGACCGCCCTTTGTGCGTATTATCCCCGACAGATTATCCCCGGCTGCTCGGTTGATAATTTTCTCCACAACTTTCGTTCTCTTTCGCATGTTGTGTGTAGGTGATGTTGGTTGACCGGTTTCCCAGCGAGTCCACATCGTGTGTGGGTCCTGCATCGTGTCTGAGTCAGCGTCGTGTGTGGCTATATCCCTGGCTTGATTCCCTGGTTGGTCGTCTGATGTTTTGTCTCGCATCGCCTACCTCCATTGCCGTTATTTGATGTGTCCAAGCTGAATGGTCTCCTCTTCAACTTGAGGGGGAGTGTTTAAATTATGAGTTTATTATTACATTACTTTATTAGAGTCTTTAGGAGTTTAGTCCCACATCGTGAGTTCGGTTTAAGTGTCTTGTCGTAATGCTATAAATAGTCCCTTTGAGGATGAATATAAATGCACTTCTATTTTCCATTTCTCCTCTTTAAACACTAATCTATGCCAAATAGTTTAAATTTACGTCATTCATTCAAGAAAAAGAAAAAAGAGAAATTTAAGTCCGGGGTTACATCCTAATCTAAAAGATAAATAAATAATACATTAAAAAAACTTCAACTCATATTAGTATTTGGCTTTTACTAAACAAAATAAAAATCAAAATCAAAGCTCTTCGAGAAACACAATTTTTATAATTTTAAGTTATACTGTCACAAACAGTCTGACATTGAGGGACCCCAAATTCCCGCGCGAGTATATTTGCTGGTCATATCTCCGTGCATAGTGTTGTGATGTTTGTACTCCCATTTGTCATTCAATGTCCTATCTTTCATGAGGATGTTGTTATGGCCTCCCGATCTGGATCTTGTGATGGGGCCGGCTAAGGAAGAGATCCCCGGAGGAAGGGCCGAACCTTCGCCCGACGATGCTATGGTGGGAAGCTTCAGATACCTGTGAGGAGGAAGAAGGAAGAGGGAGAGAAAAGAGATCGAGAGAGAGGAGAAGAAAATAAGAGACGGGGAGAGGCGCTCGGCCCGACGACGAAGAAAATCCCGGGATCGGGATTTTTGCGGCGCTGGTAGGGTTCCGCACGAGAGAGTTAAGAGAAAGAGGGAGAGAATAGAGAGAGAAAATGATTTGGGGAAAATACTTGCTTGCCTCCATTCATCACAACCAATCGGACCATATAGGTCCACACAACCAATCGGGCCATATCGGTCCCAAACATCAAGCCCAAATTTTAATTGTTAGCCCCCCTCACCTGGGCTTATTACAAGTGAGATAAAAAAAACTAAATAAAAATACGAAGAGCGATACGATAACATAGGATGGAAATCATGCGGTTTCGGCCAGCCGACGACACCAATAAGTGCGGCCCCAATATGGATCTGGTGCGTCGAGTGCTGTAATATCACTGCCCTCGTCAGAAGACAGCTTGTCCTCAAGCTGCGGTGGGATGCTAACCAAGGGGGCTGGCGGGGGAGGTCCCACGAACAACCTCAGCTGGGAAATGTGGAAGACATCATGAGTCCGGGCCTCCAGAGGAAGGCCGAGGCGGTAAGCCACGTCGCCAATGCGCTCAATGATGGGAAAATGTTCAAAGAAATTGGTGCCCAACTTGTTGGAGGGTCGAATCGCGGTGACTTGACGAAAGGGGCGGCGCCGCACCCACACCCAATCGCCCACAGCGAAGGTGAAATCTTTATACCCCCGGTTGTATGTCAACATCATCCGTTGTTGGGCCTGCAGGAGACGAGCCCAGGGGATCTGTAAAAAATTGTCACAGTCCTCCAACTCTCGATCAATGGCCGTCAGACGAGCCGAGCCACCCGTATAGGACAAAAGGCGGGGGGGGGGGGGTCGCGGCCGTAGATGAGGCAAAACGGTGTAGTCTGCAGAGCCGTGTGGTGCGTCGTGTTGTAACAGTATTCAACCCAAGGTAACCAACGCGACCAATCCCGTGGACGGTCCCCGGTCAGGCACCGCAAGTACATCTCGAGAGTGCGGTTGACCACCTCGGTCTGGCCATCAGATTGGGGGTGGTATGCTGAGGAAAATGCCAACTTGGTGCCGCTAAGTGAGAAAAGCTCTCCTCAAAAGGTACTTGTGAAGACTTTGTCCCGATCCGAGACAAGCGTCTCCGGCATGCCATGCAGTCGAAAAATCTCCTAAAAGAACACCCGTGCCACGTGCTGGGCGACAAGCGGTCGTGCCAAGGGATTGAAATGGCCCCCTTTGAGAATCGATCCACCACCACCATCAAAATGCATTTGCCGCGAACCGAGGGCAGTCCTTCAACAAAATCCATAGAAAGATCCGCCCAAATCTGTGTAGGGATTGGTAGGGGTTGTAGTAAGCCGACCGGAAGGAGGTGATCCACCTTGTTTTGTTGGCATACGACACATGCAGAGATGAATTCGTGGGCGCGTCGACGCATGCCCTTCCAATAGAACTCTGTGCGAAGGCGCTGGAGAGTACGATGAACACCCTCGTGGCCACGGGAGTGTACGTCGTCCAAAATGGTAAGGATGAGGGGTAAGGCCGGATCGACGTACGACCTATCACGGTAATAGATTAGCCCCTGACGGACTGTCTACTGCGTATCTGTGAGGCCCTGCTCCGCCCGGTGTAATAGCTCGGACAGACCGGGGGAAGCATGGATCGCCTGACGAAGCAAGGCGAGGAGGTCGGCCGTTGGGAAGGAGATGGCACAGATGTCGGCTTCCGTTGGAGTGTTCCGGCGGGATAGCGCATCGGTGGCGCGGTTGAGTGACCTGGCCTTATGCTCCACCTGAAAATCGAAGTCGAGTAACTTGCTGACCCACCGCTGTTGTGCCACGATAGTGAGACGCTGCTCTATGGAGGTATTTGAGGTTGTAGTGATAAGTGATCTGCCCGAATGATAAAGTAACGGCCCCATAAGTAAGGCCACCAATGCTGAATTGCCTTGGCGAGACCGATGAGCTCTTGCTCGTATGCTGGTAACTTCCGGTGGTGGATGGCCGTTTGGCGGCTGATATAGGCGATGAGGTGGCCCTCCTGCTGCAGCACGACACCATAGCCTGTATCTGACGCGTCACACTCGGCGAGAAACGGCTTGGTGAAGTTCGGAAGGAGGAGAACCAGAGCGGACAACAAGACCGCTTGAATAGAATGGAAAGCCTGTGTGGCCGTGTCAGTCCATACAAATGCATTCTTTCGCAGCAAGTTGATCAGGGGGTGGCGATGCTGCCGTAGTCGCGGATGAAGCGATGGTAATAGCCCGTGAGGCCGAGAAAGCCTCGGAGGTCGGTGATGTTTTGCGGCAGTGGCCACGACGCCACTCCCTTGAGCTTGGCCGGGTCGGCTGAGAACCCTGAGTTGTCCACCACATGGCCCAAATCAGTGATTGAGCATTGCTCAAATGAGGACTTAGAAGGCTTGAGAACCAATTGATGCGTGTGCGCCAGACTGAGGACGGCCCAAAGATGACGTAGGTGTTCCCCCAAGATTTGCTATACATCAAAATATCGTCAAAAAACCAGAAAGAACTTGCGGTGGAAAGGTTGGAATACCTCATTCATTAATGCTTGAAAAGTAGAGGGTGCGTTCATTAGACCAAACGACATAGCCAGAAACTCGAAGTGGCCATGATGCGTCCGAAAGACCGTTTTCTCCACGTCCTTATCCGCCATGCGGACTTGATGGTACCCGAAAAACAAGTCGAGCTTGGAGAAGAAGCATGCTCCATGTAGCTCGCCCAAAAGCTCCTCGACTATCAGAATAGGGAATTTGTCTTTGACGATAATTGCGTTGAGGGCACAATAGTCCACACACATGCGCCACGTGCTGTCTTTCTTGTGCACCAACAGTACCGGAGAAGAGAAAGGTTAAACGTTGCGCCAAATAAGACCCTGTTGGAGGAGGAGATCGCATTGGCGTTCGATCTCGTCCTTCTAAAAAAAGGGGTAGCGGTATGGTCGCGCCACCACCGGAGCCGCTCCTGGAAGGAGGCAAATGCGATGGTCCTGCTGCCGCCTCAGTGTAAGGCCCACATGAGGGTTGAAAAGCTCGGGAAATGACTGAAGAAGGGCAGCAAGATCTGCTGGATGGTTCCCCGACGGGAGTGTGGAAGCGGTCAGCGGCTCTGTATGGACTTAAAAGGAGGATGGAGACTGCTTGTGGAACCTGCCCTTGCCACTGTACCAAACGAGAGCCGACGTGCCATGAGATGGTCATATGATCGAAATCCCACGTGAGGGGCCCCAATGTGCGCAGCCAACGAACGTCCAACACGATGTCAAAACCCCGAAGATCGATAAGAAAGAGGTCAGTCTGGAAAGAAGAGCCGTCGACATGGAAGGCGACGCGCCGACATACCCCCGGGCACGACATCTGTTGGTCGTTTGCCACCTCCACCTTGAGCGTGACTGCGCGTCGCGTACGGAAGATGAAGCTGGAGGGCCCCGTCCTTGCGGATGAAACCGTGGGTGCTACCCGTGTCCAAAAGAGCGAGGAGGGATGTACCCATGATCGTCACGAAAAGCTGAGTTGTGTAGCCCTCTTACGGCCCGGCTAAAGCATGGAGAGACAGTTGTGGTGTGCTGGAATCGTCGAACCCATCGTCGTCATCCTCCGGTTGGGTCGTACACTTCCAACCAAAAAAGGCGCTTGCACCAATGAGTGAGTGTGTATAACTCGTCATAATTGAAGCATAAACCCTTCTCACGACGGACCGCCATCTTCAGATGGGACAAACGATGGCGAAAAGTAGGCCGCAGGGGCTGGTCCCCCTCCGACAGCTGAGAGTTGACGAACAGTGGTGGTGGTCGAGGGAGGCCCGAGGACGGCCGATCCAAGGCAAGGCACCGTTCGAACGCGCGGGCGAGGCTCATAGATGTCAAGAGATCCGGTGGCTTCTGAAATTCCACATCCCAACGGAGCCGGTCGGACAATCCGGCAGTGAAGAGTGGAACTTGTTGGGACGGTAACACGGTCGTGGCATGTAAGAGTAACATCTGAAATTTCTCCAGACAAGGAGTCGATGGAGCCTGTGTACCTTGAGAGCAATAAGGTCGCCGAGAGGGTTGCCCGACATGGCCGGCCCAAAGCGGAGGTAGCATGCTGCCCCGAATTTGTCCCACGAGGTGGTAGGGTGCTCCCAGAGAAGTTGCGTGACCCACAGTTGCGCTGGACCTATGAGGTGTAACGCGGCGATGCCGACACGCTCCTCGTCCGGAGTGTGTTGGTTAGCAAAGAAGAAGTCGATGTGCGTTAGCCATGGTAAGGGGTCTTTGCAGCCCTCATATAGGGGAGAATCCATACGGACGAAACGGTTGCCGGAGTAGGTTTCGCCGCGAGGAGGAAGAGCCGAGTCCACCCGACTCTCGGACGGAGATGCTGCGGGTTGCAGTGGTGGCAGAGAAGCGTCATGGATGGAGTCTAAGCGCGCATTTAGGGCGTCCATCTTGGCATTTTGCGTGGCGAACATCGACTGAAACATCTCCATGAGTTGGCCGATAGAAGGACCACCATCGGCCATGGGAAGAGGAGGGAGTGCCAGAGACGGCAGTTGTTCGGCAGGATCTCTGGAGGGCGGAAGAGGTGCAACCGGTCGACGAAACCCGAAGAGGGCGGTGCGGTAGGCGCCGCTTAGGGAGATCTCGACGTTTGGATCTGATACCAAGTTGTTATAGCCTCTCGATCTGGATCTTGTGATGGGGCCGACTAAGGAAGAGATCCCCGGAGGAGGGGCCGAACCTTCGCCCGACGATGCTATGGTGGGAAGCTTCAGATACTTGTGAGGAGGAAGAAGGAAGAGGATAAGAGGGAGAGAAGAAGAGATCGAGAGAGAGGAGAATAAAATAGGAGACGGGGAGAGGCGCTCGGCCCGATGACGGAGGAAATCTCGGGATCGAGATTTTTACGGCGCTGCTAGGGTTCCGCACGGGAGAGTTAAGAGAGAGAGAGGGAGGGAATAGAGAGAGAAAAGGATTTGGGGGAAAATACTTGCTTGCCTCCATTCATCACAACAACCAGACCATATAGGTCCACACAACCAATCGGGCCATATCGGTCCCAAACATCAAGCCCAAATTTTAATTGGTCGTGCCCCTCATCTGGGCTTACTACAAGTGAGATAAAAAAACTAAATAAAAATTTGAAGAGTGATACGATAACATAGGATGAAAATCATGCGGTTTTGGCCAGTCGACGACGCCGATGAGTGTGGCCCCAATATGGATCTGGTGCGTCGAGTGCCGTAACAGATGCCACCAGGAGATGTACTATTGTGCCCTATGCCAAACTTCTTTAACAATGCTTGCTGTCACCTTACTTATAGGTACTGTCACCTTTGAATAACCCTGGCTGTCAGCTTCACTATCCAGCCTTTAAACATTAAACATGACCTTGATTTTACTGAGTTACAGTACATTTGTATGTTAGAAGGTTGAATAGATTAATTCCCTTGCTCTTTAGTGTAAATATTGTAGTTTTGTCTCAAGTGGCATTTACCTTTTCCTCTATATTATATTTACTAAAGTTAAAATAGTTTATAGCATAATAGTTATGATTTTTGTACCACCATGATTAAAAATTGCCCTAACCTTTCCCTTTCCAATATGTGGGGATTGGTTTCACCTAGCAATTTTTTGAAACTGTCATATTTTCCCTCCTGACAATATTTGGATTAGCTGTTTCAAGTATGTTATCACTGATCTGCATGAATATATTTCAGTCTAAAGTTCTAGTACTCTGAAAGGAGGCGATTAAAAAGGGAACGGGAGAGGTGACATGGGTTTGAGAAGAGCTCTCAATATATACGCGTTACTGACAATTCTCATCGCAACTCATGAACAACCTCACCTTAAGCTGAGTAACATCTTAGAGCATTTTCCTCTAATCATTGCCCTAGAAAATATGTTTGAAGTTTCTTAAGAATCAAATACAATCAATTTGCATTATTTAAATTTTAGTTAATCGGACACAAATGCAGTTAACAATATGTTATTAAGAACATATTTGTGGAATATACCTCGAGACTCAACATGGGTGATAAACTTTACTATGATCAAATTTTGAGGACTGAAGGTTACTCTGTTCCGAGCAATTGGAAGGACAAATTATTGATGTCTTGATGGCTAATTTGATCCGTAATAATGGTAACAATATCATTATGCATAATTAAGCTGTTGTACTAAGAGTAGGCACAGTTACAATAAGAGTTGGCCTAGGCGTGGTTATAAAAGTTAGTCATCGCTAATGCGTTTAGCAAGTGAAGAAAGTGTCATTGATTTCTACAATCTTTGATTGTTCTATTAGCTAGCGGTGCAAATAAAGCCCAGCAGGCCCATGCTTGCATGGACTGGATTGTTTTGACTTGGCCCAGGGACTGTTAAGGCCTGGTTATTGAGCCTGGGGGGAGGGAGTTTTAGGCTCCGTTTGGGAGGACTATTTTCACCGGTCAAGACGACCGCATGAACCAGGCCTTAATTAAGGTTCGGTTCATGCGGTCGTGACCGCTTGACCGGTGAAAATAAGTCCTCCCAAACGGAGCCTTAGTGTGTATGTGAATTGTAGGGAGGAATTAAGAAGGTTCAGCTCGACTGTTACTGTCCAAAATTTGTACTGGAATAGAAATTCTAGAGGGAAAAGGGGTCCACAAGGCTGTTTTAGTCTAGAGTTGGCCTTAGAAAGAAGACTTGGGCCATCTGGATTGTCAGCTGAGAATGGATTTAAGGATAAGGGACTGGAAACTCGGGGTTGCTGGATTGGGGAGGCCAGTCAACTGGCAGTGAGGTGGAGTCAGCTATTATGGGAGACTGAATGATGCAGAAATATGAAATGAGATTCTCAGTTAGGCTCTGGACGGATTTCCATCAGGAGTTAGTAGGGTGGGAGGCTGTTATGTGACGGTTATTGGTGATGGGTAGTTTGTAATTGATGGTTATGAGGTAGTTATGTGTGATGGCGTCGGTTATAGTAGTGGTTAGGGTGGTTATATGGAGTTGAGGGGCGGTTGAAGGAAGGTGGAGTTGGACAATGGCTATATTGGAGGAGGTTGGCGGTTGGAGGTGGTGGAGGGAAGGAGGTGGTCGGCCAAATGAAGGATGGAGGGAAATCTAGGCTCTGACACCCTAGAGTCCAATCGGCACCATGGAGCGTTCGCAAGAATCGAAAAGTCTGACCTGATTCGACAATATTTGAAATAAATCCCTTGAACCATATTTATAGATTTCGTGACCGTTGTGGACGTTCTAGATCATCTAAAACATCAAACCATAGTAATACATGAAATAATAATTCAAAAAGACTAAAACTATCTCATTGTTACTCCGTACACGACTACTTGCTCAAATTGTCTATATGACGACCCTAACTTTGTCTGCGTATATAGATACATGCGGAATCCGATAAATGTTCATTCTCTCGCGAATCGTGACCCCATCATATATATTGAGAGATTAATATATGTTTCTGTGGACAAGTTTCATTCTCCATGTGATTAAATATCTTTATGCTGCCCCTTTCAAATGCTAATTTGAAGATATTTATGTTCTAGAAACCAAAAACAATTAGTTATAGTTGAAAATATATTACCTTCTATTCACTCTCTTTAGTTTCGTTATGAGGCTTGGTCCTTCTTAAATAGAATCATGAATCGGTTTAACTTGTATCTGTTTTTCTTTACACTCCTCCTTAAGTTGATCATGAGGGTTAAACATGCGGCTTGCCAATGTTAAGATGGAAGCAAGCCTTGTTGACCCCTTTGGTGATGACATCTGCGAGTTGACCTTTTAACTGAACGAAAGTGTTACATATAGTTCCTATTTCAATCTTCTCTTTGATGATGTTTCTTTCAATTTCAATATAATTTGTACGATCATGTTGAACCAGATTGTGGACAATGTTGATGGTTGTCCTTTTACCAAATATGTGTTAATTGGTGTTTTTTCTTAAAGTTTAAGATCTCTTATCAGTGCTCTTAGCGACAGGCCCTCAAAAATACCTTGACGAAGAATTTCAACGACGTACGCAATGTCCGGTATTGTGTGAGAGAGATAAAGTAGTTTTCCCGTTAGACGTTGATAGGTGGAAACTTTTTTTATATGCTCTTCATCTTCTTTTCCTAAGTAATGTTTTATTTCAATAAGTGCTCTTAGCGATGAATATTCTCTTAGTTGACATCCCAACATCCTTGTTTCTTCAAACCAATCCAGGACATATTTTCCCCGAGAGATGAATATTATTTAATTAATATTGATAATCTCGATCCTAAGAAAATATCGTAGTAAGTCAATGCCAGTTACCCAGATTCATTTGTTAATTGAGCTTTCAGATATTTTATCTCAACATAGAGGGCATTTTATCTCCTTCGCATCATTCCCTATAATAATCCATATCCTCAACATAGAGGAAATCGTTGTTCACTTTAAGTTGATGCAACTTACATCCCATAATATTTGTACAAGAAAGTACTCAATCAATGTTCATCTTCGCTACATTTGCAATGTTCTCTGAGAAATCAACTCATGTTGTCTGAGTGTATCCTTTTGCAACAAGTCTAGCTTTGTATTGCTCCATTACCCCTTTAGAGTTTTACTTGGGCTCTGTTTGGCTCAACTGCAGCGACTGGAGAAGCATTGGTGGAATAATCAACTATTTTGCAGAGTGGTTGCAAAATCTGTAAAATTATTTGGAAGAATAGTGTTTGCAATGCTGTTTCAAAAATCTGCTTGCCTCATTCTTCTCCTAAATTTTTTTCCAAGTTGTTTGTACTGAATTATCTATTTGTGAATCATTTATCAAGTACATAGTTCATATTTTTGCATTGTTTCTGTCACATATTAGTGTGTTTTTTTTGACTCGATTTTGTTTTTTGAATTTTGTTAGGGATGAGGAGTAAAGATGATCTAACTGATTCATCTTACAGTTTTGAATAGAGCGGCAGTTGATGAGTATGAGAAAAAGTCGCATACTGAAAATCTAGTATAAGGTCAGGACATGGAGAAAAATATCATCCCCTTGACTTGCGAGGTAGAAAAGGGCAAGGGCGTCGGCTGGAGCTGCTGTTGCATTCTGAAAATCACCGACGTGAAGCGAATGATCAAGAACTGGAAATCTAGAAGGAATTGCCAACGGAGATCGATGGTCGAGGGCACCTCCGACAAAGCTGAAACAACGGAGAACGATAGGCGAAGGTCTGTCGAGGTATCCTCTTGGCGGAAATGGAATGGAGGAGATCATAAACAGTGGCTATCAGGCTGCTCTCGCAAAGGAGTTTCTATGGTGTAATGGCGAGAAGGAGAGTCGGCGAGGAGGAATCGTGTCCTTGATTCACGAGTCGTGAACAAAAATCACGCTCCAAATCGCAAGTATTTCACGATTTCATTACGACAGTGAATGACACTGCTGGAGTTCATTTTTTGTTTGGCAGGGCTGATTGAAAATTTGCAGTGTGCATCTCTCAAAATGCCGCGCCAAACAGAGCCTTAATAGTAAACAACACTCAACACCCAACTGCCTTTTTCTCGTTAGGTAGAGTAACGATTTCCTAAGTGTGATTTTTCTTCCGGATCATTAATTTTCTTAATCATATCATTTTTCACTTAAGATTCTTTAGAGTGTCTTGCCAATGAGTTGGTATAGAAATAAAGGTTAGAAAAGCTATAAACGTTGGTGGGATGATTAGGGAGAAATATAGGAAGTAAATTGAGAGAGGATGTTGAATGCGAGTATGGACACCTTTATGGAGATCAAGGGATCATCAAGAGTTGAGGCTAAAGCAAGTATATGATAGAGGTCTGGTAAGACATGCCCCATACTCTTGTCTCGAAGAGTATATTGTACTAGATCTGTAGAAGGCATGTAACGAGTGGTGAAAATAGAATCACTTAGTAGGTAATATCTGAGTGGTAAGGGTCCAGTTGGTAGTAGGTAATATCCGAGTAGTAGGAATGAGGTGAGGCTGATTATCGCTTTCCTCACCAGAGAGAATCACTTCATTCACTCTCTCCACCTTAAGCAAGGCAAGAAGCATGGTTTATATTTACATAAAATTACATCCATAGATACATTCCTTGAGTAATATCCGAGTCGGTAGTAGGTAAAATCTGAGTAGTATGAAAGAGGCGAGGCTGTTCATCACTTTTCTCACCAGACAGAATCACTTCAGTCAGTGAGGTGAGAAGTATAGTTCAGATTTACATAAAATTACATACATAGATACATGTATTGCATGCAAGAGGATGGTAACATTTAGTCCCTTTATGAGTGAAGCCATGACTAATAAAGGCACATTACAATGCACGAGGCTCAGGCTTCCCGTGACTCGATTTGTGAATGGACAAATGCTGCTCCCAAGTGTAAAGGCATGTGAAGTGAAACAAGTGACACTCCGCATTGGGAACAACTTCACCCTAATAATGATCAGGAAGATGCATAGTAAAAAAAAAAGACCATGCAACCTCAGGAAAGATGTCTATTCCTTCGCTTAATAACCTCATTCTGAATGGGACTAACTACACAAGTTTGTTGAACAATGCCATGAGAGACTAAACACGAATTGAATAGGTTCTCAGTATACTCAGCACCATTCTCCTTCGGGCGGCAAGAAATTGGGTAACAATCTCCATTCTTAGTACGCATGATATGAGAGTGACAGTCTATGGAAGTTGACTAGACAAAGATAAGGTTAGACAATGCGACCAAACATCAGTATGGACCAGCATTAGGTAACAATACATGATTAAATGAAAAGACACAATTTCACAAACATCACATTCCATGTCAACATCGCTGCATAGATTCCCCTATCCGACAATGCCAACACATGAAATTCATAGAACTGCAAGTGGGAGCACAAATAAAAAACATATGGCCATCCTGCGGCCAGCTTCATTCTCAGATTCTAAAAACAGCAAGAGAAGGAGGCTATAGAATAAAGGTACTAATAAAAAAGAGATTCTCAAGAACAAAGAATAGATCACAAGATAAGAGCAAGGTCTGCAAGTAATACTTCATTTTGTCAGAGATGGATGTATTAGTGCTATCCACATGACTTACTTTTATATTTCCAAGCTCACTGTGATCAATGACCCCCGAGTCAATAATCTACTCAATAGGTTATTGTCGAAGAGCTGTATGCTTCAGGAAGACAGTGGCATGCCTGTTCGTCCCCGTTGTAAGAAATGATGCGTACCCTAAAGTTCCTTTCCAGATAAATTGTTCATAGGAAGGGTCTGGTGGGAGACTCCATTAGGGTGCTATATCCATGATGTCCAGTCAATCGTTCACTGCAGGGATGTCCCTGACCACGATTGGCATGGACAATGCGACAGTACCGACCGTGCAATTTGTAGCAGGTCTCCCATGTACGTCGGGTCCACAAAACGACTCAGTCATCTCATGAGGGTGAGTGACCACATGGGAACCACAAGTATTACTTGCGGCTAGGGCGGAGTGCTCTTGCCTAATTTTCTGGGTCTGAGACTGACGTCGATGCATCTCGACAAGAGATGACATCCCGAATATGATCAAAGTCAAGATTCAAGCCTTGGAATCAAGAAAAAACATTGTTTCAATCATCTCACTCACGAACCAAGATCAGTTGTCTGCGTATCGCAGTTGAATGAGATCAAAAATATCAAGCTTCCGGTGTAACGAATATTTTTTCTCACATGTGCTGAGATCCCTGCCCATTGTTTTCATGTGTCGTTGGCTGAATTGTCGATGAAGGATTGGTCGACACAAGAACGTTCGATCACAGAGGAGCCTTTGGCATGAGGATTGATCGTGCGCTTCGATGGGGTGCACTGACGCTGGAACAATCTATCTGGAACAAATCGATGGTGCACAGGCAATGTGCAATGGAAGAATCAATCCTATCGATCCGACACTGAAACAATCGAGTGTTGGAACGAGTCGTCAACAAGAACTGAAGACGCCACTCGTGGTCCCTCGCACAGGAGCTCATCAACTCGATGAACCTCGCTCTATACCCTTTTGTTCACTCTCTTGAGTTTCATTGTGAGGTAAATAGAACCATGAATCTGTTCAATTGAACTATGAATCCATTGCTCATTACATTTATCTAATTTCATTATCCCAATTGGCAAACCAAATGCTTGTAATGGATCAAAATGGTTGCTTTAGAATACAAATCCCTTGAAAGTACCCCCATTTTGTTGGTTACTCGAGACAATTTATTAAGGGTCCGTTTGGCACAACAGTCTCCGTCCCGTGTAAAGAGGCCCATATTGGAGCCCGCTCGTCCCACATCATGTATAAGGTTCTCTTCTCTCTTACTCGTGTATTCATACCTTGTATTTCATGATCAAGTTTGAGGTTTTCTCCACATGGTATCAGAGCGAATCGGTCTATCTCCGCCTTCTGCTAACCGTCCGGGCTTCTCTTCTCACGCAGGGCGCGACCTGGTTTCTACTCGCTTGCGGCTTCCCGTACGGTTAACTCTCTTTCTAACCGCGGTTTCCCGCACGGTCTGGTCGTGGCTTCCACCTGTCTTTTATAGGACTCTCTCTGACAGGTGGGGCCTTCTCCCTCCTGACCGTCTATCCGCGGGTTCCTCTCTACCCGCACGGTTCTCCCCTGCTGCCTTTTTCGCACGACCTCTCTTTTGCTTCTCTAACCCGCCGCACTGCCTTTGTCATGCGGCTTCTCTCGTTTCGCTGCGAGCTCTCTAACCGCTGCAAGCTCTCTAACCGATGTGTGGCTTCTTTATGTGTCTTACCCGCGCGGTTTCTCTCTTGTTCTACTCGCGCGGAACAGTGCGGCCTTCTACCGGTCTGCGGCCTGCTTTAACCACTACGAGCTCCACACCTAGGTCGCGACATCTTCCCTTACTGCCTGGTTCCACCCTGACCGTGCGGACTTCTCACACGACCTCTTCCAAGTCGGTTAGCCACTTCGGCTTGTCTATACCCGCTGCGGGCTCTACATTTTGGTCGCGACATCTTCTCTTGCCGCTAGTGTACTCCACCGGCTGACCGCGCGGACTAGTCTCACGCGACCGCTTCCTTGGTTAGCTACTTCGCTTCTATGCCCGCTGCGGGCTCTGTATTTTGGTCGCGACATCTTCTCTTGCACCGAGACCGTGCGCGACTTCCCCAGCTCTCTAATTAAGGCAGCTTACCACCATCTCCCGCTCTTTCTTGGTCCGGCCTCTTCTGTGCTTGCCACCGGTCCATTGCCTTCCAAAATCCCGCGCGGTTTCACTACTAATCCCTGACCTGCTCCTGGACTACCCGCGCGGTTTCCTTTCTGTGCTGATCCTCTTCCCGCCGGTTAGCCTCTAATCGCGTGGCCAAGGGGTCTCCTGTTCTTGACCTCTACCGGACAGGCGGCTTCCTCCTTTGCTGACCGCTCGGCTCTTGTTCCAGAACTTCGGGTTGAACTGTGGATTACGACTATCTCGTTAGCTGCTCACTCGGTTCAGTCCAAAGGCGACTTAAGGACGACTAGTTGCGCGATGACAGTCGTGTTCAGACCTGGCTTCTCAACTCCCTTGATGGTGAGAACCGTATCAGCATGGCCATGCATCATGAGAACGGCCAAAGTCGATGTGGGATGAGCTGCACTTCATTCCCTCTATTCCGGCAAAGGACAGCCTTCAGCACCTCTACGACATCATCACTTATCTACAGAACTCTTAATGTTGCTCTCGACGCCGGTGGCGCCCCGGACATGACGTCGTTTGTCGCTCGGGCTAAGACTTTGGCCGAAGCCTGGATTCACTGCATCAGCCTTCTACCAGTGATCATGCTGCCCAGCGCGCTCAAAAAGAAGCCGAGGCGGTTTGCATTGTTATTATGATGGCCCGTCTTCCGCCTCGCACCTTCAGACTAGCATCCGGACTCAGGTCCTCTGGCGTCTCCCACTGTTCCATCCCTTTCTGAGATGTATGTTCCATGGTGCTCAAGGTCTTACCGCGTGACGCCTCCTCCGGATGCTCCTGCGCCGACTTCCTCGGCCCTTCTTCAACAAACTTTTGGCCCTTACTCCGCCCCTGCTTCCCTTGCCTCCTGCTGCTCGAGGGGGTGGGGGGTGGTCGCTCCGGCTCTCGGGGCCGCGGGCGTGGTGGAATCTCGGGTCGGCGGCCGACCAGACCAAAGTGTTCCTACTGCGGCAAGGATAGCGGACACCTTGAAGCGACCTGTGCTACCGCAAGAATGGATATCCTCCTCGACCGACGGCTTCGCTGTGCTGCCGCAGATGCCTCCTCGATCCTGCCTCTCCGGACTAACTTAACAAGCTGTCCGCCTCTTCAGCTCCAGCACAACTCCAGGGACTGCTCAACCCGCCTCCTGCTTCCCTGGCCTCCACCTTCGTCTCCCAAGCAGGTACGGCCTGTCTCTCCACCGGTCCGTCCTGGATCATGGACTCCGGTGCCACTCATCACATTACGTCCCAGCAGCCTGCCACATACTCGGACTCTCCTCATCCGCGGTCTATCACCGTGGCTAATGGGGCCCTTGTTCCCGTCTCCGGATCGACGGACATCTCTCTCAGCCCGTCGTTTCCTCTCCGCTCGGCTCTTCATGTTCCGAGTTCCCCCTTCAATTTACTTTCTGTTGGTCGCCTTACTGCTGATCTGGATTGCTCTGTTATATTCACTTCCTCTTCTTTTGTCATACAGGATCGCAGGACGCGGACTACCATTGGTAAAGGCGGATTACGGAACGGGCTCTACCTTCTCGACACACCAAATACCATCCTCTCCTCCGTCTCCTCCACCGAGTGGCATCGCCGTCTTGGCCACGCTCCTCTACCTGTTCTCCAGCGGGCTCTCCCTGATATCTCTCTCCATCTGTTTCAGTGTGAGTCTTGTATCCTCGGCAAGCAGCCGCGTTCATCTTATCCTGCTCATTGTACCCGGAGCTCTGCTCCGTTTGATTTATTGCATTCTGATGTATGGGGACCGTATAAAATTACTAGTATTTCTGGTTTCCGGTATTTTATTACTTTCATTGATGATTATTCTCGAATGACATGACGTGGTTATACTTACTTCGTGATCGCTCCGAGCTTCCTCGCATTTTTCGAGCCTTTGTCGTTGAAACTCGTACCCAATTTCATACAACTGTCAAAACTGTGCGCACGGATAATGCTCGTGAGTACACTGGCCACGACTTCACTACTATATGCTCTGAGTTCGGGATTATCCACCAAACCTTTTGTGCCTACACGCCTCAACAAAATGGCGTTGCCGAACGTAAAAATCGACACTTACTTGATGTGGCTCGCTCCCTCATGCTTCAAATGCATGTGCCCAAGCATTACTGGAACTTTGCGGTCTCCACAGCATGTTTTCTCATCAACCGTCTCCCTTCCTCCGTCCTCCACTATGCTACTCCGTTCAGCCTGTTGTTTCCCTCGACTCCGGCCTTCCCTCTTCCGCCCCGTATCTTTGGTAGCACTTGTTACGTCCACCATCTGGGCCCGCCCTCGGACAAATTGGATCCCCGGGCGGCCAAACACATATTCGTGGGCTATTCCCGTACTCAGAAGGGGTATCTCTGTTATTCTCCCGTCACTCGCAAGAAGCTCTCCGTCTCTGCGGATGTCACCTTCCGCGAGACTGAACCATATTTTCCGGATCCTCTCACTACTCCTATCCCTTCGGCTCAAGACTTTACACCTCTCCATCCAACCGTCCCACGACCAGTTCTCCCCGTTACAACGCCGCTGCTACCGGTTCCACCAACTCTACCTCCTGTTCCCCCCGCACCACCCATCATCCGGGTCTATACTCGTCGCCCCCGTTGCTCTATGGCCCCACTGCAGTCCACCTCAACCACGGTTACTCCGCGCCCGGCAGATCAGGTACAGACATCCACCGCTCATCCTCTGGCTCACTACGTCTCCCTACATCGCCTCTCTCCCCATCTTCATACTTTTGCTACTTCTCTTTCCTCGGTTTCTGTTCCTAATTCTGTGCAGGAGGCGCTCGAACATCCTGGCTGGCGGGCTGCCATGGAGGAGGAAATGACTGCTCTCTGGACTAACCAGACCTGGACTCTCGTCCCTCTTCCTCCCGGTCAGAAACCCGTTGGGTGTAAATGGGTCTTTGTTATTAAACATGCTGCTGATGGCACTATTGACCGCCTAAAGGCCCGTCTTGTGGCTCGTGGCTTCACCCAGCAGCAGGGGCTCGACTACGAGGAGACTTTTTCCCCGGTGGCCAAACTCAATACAGTCCGGGTTCTCCTCTCTGTTGCGGTACATCGCCAGTGGCCCCTACTCCAACTGGATGTCAAAAATGCGTTTCTGAACGGTGATCTTCAGGAAACTGTGTATATGCAACAACCTCCCGGGTTTGAGACCACGGGGGAGTCTCAAGTCTGCCATCTTCGAAAGGCTCTTTATGGTCTCAAACAGTCCCCCCGGGCATGGTTTGACAAGTTCAGTAAGGCCCTCCGGGAGATTGGTTTTACTCGAAGCTCCGCCGACTTCTCGCTCTTCACTCGCAGAAAACACCGATCTACCGGGACCGTCCTTCTGCTAGTCTATGTGGACAACATCATTATTACTGGGAACGACTCGAATGGTATACTGGCGGTCAAACTTCATCTGAGCACCGTTTTTCAAACAAAAGATCTGGGGCCCCTTCGGTACTTCCTGGGCCTAGAAGTCGCCAGACGGCCAGATGGTTTGATCCTTTCTCAGCGAAAGTACTGTACTGACCTTCTTCATGATGCGGGTTACTCAGGCTGTAAGCCGATTGACACCCCAATGGATGTCAATCACAAGTTATGCGCACAGGCCTCTGACTCAGATATCCTACTGGACAATCCAGAATATTACCGTCGCCTAGTTGGAAAATTAATATACCTCACAGTAACCAGACCAGATATCTCCTTCGCTGTTGGTATCGTCAGTCGATATATGCATGCCCCCAGAAGCTCTCATCTTCAGGCGGTTGAACGTATTCTCAGATACCTCAAAAAGGCTCCTGGACAAGGACTGGTGTACAAAGTCTCTTCTTCCACTCCTACTCTGGTAGCATACTCTGATGCTGACTATGCTGGGTCCCTCGATGATCGAAGGTCCACCAGTGGCTTCTGCACGTACTTTGGAGGACATCTGATTACCTGGCGAAGCAAGAAACAAGCGGTCGTTGCTCGATCATCAGCTGAGGCAGAATATCGGGCGATGGCATCAGTGGTGTCGGAACTAACGTGGCTTGAAAGCCTTCTCACCGATCTGGGGGTAAAGCTTCCTTCACCGGCTCTTCTCCTCTGTGACAGTCAAGCTGCTATACACATTGCCAAGAACCCAGTCTTTCACGAGAGAACGAAACATATTGAAGTCGACTGTCATTTTATCCGGGAAAAGGTTCAACTAAAGAAGATCGACCTCAGACATGTTCCTGGTACTGAACAAGTTGCGGATGTCCTCACAAAGGCCTTGTCAAGTACCCTCTTCTATCAATGCCTGTCCAAGCTTGGTGCATACGATTTGTACGCTCCAGCTTGTGGGGGAGTATTAGAAAAGCCCATGTATAAAGGCCCATAAAGGCCCTAGTATTCTCTCTTCTTTAGTCCCACATCTTGTATAGGATTTTTCCTCTCTTCTCATCTCCTATATAATTGTATTCTCTCCTTGTATTTACTTACACAAGCAATACATACAAGTTTTGGCTTCTCTCAACAACATAAAATTACATCCATAGATACATTCCTTGAGTAATATCTTGGTGTTAGGTGTCGAGTCGGTAGTAGGTAAAATCTGAGTAGTATGAAAGAGGCGAGGCTGTTCATCACTTTTCTCACCAGACAGAATCACTTCAGTCACTCTTTCCCTCTAAAGTGAGGTGAGAAGTATAGTTCAGATTTACATAAAATTACATACATAGATACATGTATTGCATGCAAGAGGATGGTAACATTTAGTCCCTTTATGAGTGAAGCCATGACTAATAAAGGCACATTACAATGCACGAGGCTCAGGCTTCCCGTGACTCGATTTGTGAATGGACAAATGCTGCACAACCAAACACACAAGTGTGAAGTTGAGGAGGTGAAACCC
Organism: Platanthera zijinensis; assembly: GCA_039513925.1. NCBI lineage: Eukaryota > Viridiplantae > Streptophyta > Magnoliopsida > Asparagales > Orchidaceae > Platanthera > Platanthera zijinensis. The sequence continues at coordinate 46,711,825 of CM077087.1, read as the reverse complement.
AAGTGTAAAGGCATGTGAAGTGAAACAAGTGACACTGGAAGGAAGATGATCAATGAGTTGAGTCGCATTGGGAACAACTTCACCCTAATAATGATCCGGAAGATGCATAGTAAAAAAAAAGACCATGCAACCTCAGGAAAGATGTCTATTCCTTCGCTTAATAACCTCATTCTGAATGGGACTAACTACACTAGTTTGTTGAACAATGCCATGAGAGACTAAATACGAATTGAATAGGTTCTCAGTATACTCAGCACCATTCTCCTTCGTAAAATCTTAACGGTGGCATGAAATTGGGTAACAATTATAGTATGAAATAATTTGAAATAAGAAAAACTCCATTCTTAGTACGCATCAAATAAACTCATATGATATGAGAGTGACAGTCTATGGAAGTAAGAAACCAACGATGACTAGACAAAGATAAGGTAAGAAAATGCGACCAAACATCAGTATGGATAAAGGTAAAAGGTCCAGCATTAGGTAACAATACATGATTAAATGAAAAGACATTATGTTTAGCAATTTCACAAACATCACATTCAAAATTTTAGGACATGTCAACATAAAAAGAAGTAAAAAGACGCTGCATAGATTCAATGGATGGATGCCCTATCCGACAATGCCAACACATGAAATTCATAGAACTGGGGGAAGTAAGATAACAAGTGGGAGCACAAATAAAAAACATATGGCCATCCTGCATCCTACTATAGGCAAAGGCCAGCTTCATTCTCAGATTCTAAAAACAGCAAGAGAAGGAGGCTATAGAATAAAGGTACTAATAAAAAAGAGATTCTTAGGAAAGACAAGAACAAAGAATAGATCACAAGATAAGAGCAAGGTTGCAAGTAATACTTCATTTTGTCAGAGTTGGATGTATTAGTGCTATCCACATGACTTACTTTTATATTTCCAAGAAAGAAGAATAGGAGGTGAAACTATGAGATGAATATATCATGTGATCAATGACCCCCGAGTCAATAATCTACTCAATAGGTTATTGTCGAAGAGCTGTATGCTTCAGGAAGACAGTGGCATGGGTAAAATATTTGGTGGCCTGTTCGTTGGGTGTATTTGTCCATGTATTGATCCGTTGTAAGAAATGATGCATACCCTAAAGTTCCTTTCCAGATAAATTGTTCATAGGAAGGGTCTGGTGGGAGACTCCATTAGGGTGCTATATCAATAAGGTGTGTTGCATGATGTCCAGTCGATCGTTCACTGCAGGGATGTCCCGTACCACGATTGGCATGGACAATGCGACAGTACCGACCGTGCAATTTGTAGCAGGTCTCCCATGTACGTCGGGTCTTGTGATGATAATCACAAAACAACTCAGTCATCTCATGAGGGAGAGTGACCACATGGGAACCACAAGTATTACTTGCGGCTAGGGCGGAGTGCTCTTGCCTAATTTTCTGGGTCTGAGACTGACGTCAATTAAATTCTTGATGCATTAAGTTGAAGGTCTCGACAAGAGATGACATGTGTTGTAGTATGAGGATTTGAACCCGAATATGATCAAAGTCAAGATTCAAGCCTTGGAATCAAGAAAAAACATTGTTTCGATCATCTCACTCACGAACCAAGATCAGTTGTTTGCGTATCGCAGTTGAATGAGATCAAAAATATCAAGCTTCCGGTGTAACTTCTTAAAATCAGAATATTTTTTCCCCACCGAGAGATCACATGTGCAAGGTGAACAAGCTGAGATCAAAGTAGGTAGACCTGCCCATTGTTTTCATGTGTTGTGTTGGTAACTTTTATGTGATTCTAAATATCAACTGTCGTATCCAGAAGTATGTAGTTTTGATGGATGCGACCAAGCATGGTAGTTGGTATCATCGAGGTATGGTAGTAATAATGACATGATGGGAATGATGTTCCACACAAGTGACCTGCTTGGGAAGTGCGCCGCCAGTTGCGATTTCAGAAGAGGAGCCTGGAAATCCAGCCATCGATCACCCGGTGGTAAACAAATTTAACAAGAAGCATCTCAGTGTTGCTCGAAGGAGTGGCGAAGTCACCTGCTGGAGGGAGGGAGCAAGATGCTCACTAGAACAAGAAGATGAAGATGCTAAAGGAGAAGTTGATTGCAAAAGGTGTTTATCGACTTAGGAGGGGGGGGGGGGGTCGTTGGCTGAATTGTCGATGAAGGATTGGTCGACACATGAACGTTCGATCACAGAGGAGCCTTTGGCATGAGGATTGATCGTGCGCTTCGATGGGGTGCACTGACGCTGGAACAATCTATTTAGGGATTGAAAAGTGCTGGAACAAATCGATGGTGCACAGGCAATGTGCAATGGAAGAATCAATCCTATCGATCTAGGGATTGATCGACACTGAAACAATCGATTACTCACAAACATCTTGTGTTGGAACGAGTCGTCAAAGAGTATTGATCAAGAACTGAAGACGCCACTCGTGGTCCCTCGCACAGGAGCTCATCAACTCGATGAACCTCGCTCTATACTATGTTGAAAAGAGGAATACCTTTTGTTCACTCTCTTGAGTTTCATTGTGAGGTTTGGTCCTCCTTAAATAGAACCATGAATCTGTTCAATTGAACTATGAATCCATTTCTCATTACATTTATCTAATTTCATTATCTTTTATGAAAATATAACCATTGGCAAACCAAATGAATATATGATGACTTGTAATGGATCAAAATGGTTGCTTTAATATATATAAATATATAATTTGAATACAAATCCCTTGAAAGTACCCCCATTTTGTTGGTTAGTGTTAAATTTTTTTTTTAAACTTTATGTGAGTGTAATTAATAAACCATTTATCTCTCTATCGAGACAATTTATTAAGGGTCCGTTTGGCACAACAGTGATGGTTGTGAACTCCGTGGTTATTGTTGGAAAAGCCCGTGTAAAGAGGCCCATATTGGAGCCCGTTTATTTAGTTTTCTTGTTTTCTCCTCTTTAGTCCCACATCATGTATAAGGTTCTCTTCTCTCTTACTCCCTCCTATAAATGTGTATTCATACCTTGTATTTCATGATTGAGAAAGTATATACAAGTTTGAGGTTTTCTCCACATGGTATCAGAGCGAATCGGTCTCTTCTTGCGGCTAGCCTTCTGCTAACCGTCCGGGCTTCTCTTCTCACGCAGGGCGCGACCTGGTTTCTACTCGCTTGCGGCTTCCCGTACGGTTAACTCTCTTTCTAACCGCGGTTTCCCGCACGGTTAGGTTTTTTTTAGCTGCTCCTCCCTCTCCCTCTCTCTCTCTCTCGTGGCTTCCACCTCTTCTTCTTCTCCTCTTTCCCCCCTGTTTTTATAGGACTCTCTCTGACAGGTGGGGCCTTCTCCCTCCTCCCTCTATCCGCGCGGTTTCCTCTCTACCCGCACGGTTTCTCTCCCTGCTGCCTTTTTCGCACGACCTCTCTTTTGCTTCTCTAACCCGCCGCACTGCCTTTGTCATGCGGCTTCTCTCGTTTCGCTGCGAGCTCTCTAACCGCTGCAAGCTCTCTAACCGATGTGTGGCTTTTTTATGTGTCTTACCCGCGCGGTTTCTCTCTTGTTCTACTCGCGCGGAACAGTGCGGCCTTCTACCGGTCTGCGGCCTCTTTAACCACTACGAGCTCCACACCTAGGTCGCGACATCTTCCCTTACTGCTGGTGTACTCACCCTGACCGTGCGGACTTCTCACACGACCTCTTCCTTGGTTAGCCACTTCGGCTTCTATACCCGCTGCGGGCTCTACATTTTGGTCGCGACATCTTCTCTTGCCGCTAGTGTACTCACCCTGACCGCGCGGACTTCTCACGCGACCTCTTCCTTGGTTAGCTACTTCGGCTTCTATGCCCGCTGCGGGCTCTGTATTTTGGTCGCGACATCTTCTCTTGCCGCTGGTGTTTTGCCACCGAGACCGTGCGACTTCCCCAGCTCTCTAATTAAGGCAGCTTCCCCGTCTACCCGCTCCGTTTCCTTGGTCGCGGCCTCTTCTGTGCTTGCCACCGGTCCATTGCCTTCCATCCCGCGCGGTTTCACTACTAATCGCCTGACCTGCTCCTAGACTACCCGCGTGGTTTCCTTTCTAGTCGCTGATCCTCTTCCCGCCGGTCTAGCCTCCTAATCGCGTGGCCATGGGGTCTTTTCTTGACTCTACCGGACAGGCGGCTTCCTCCTTTGCTGACCGCTCGGCTCTTGTTCCAGAACTTCGGGTTGAACTGTGGATTACGACTATCTCGTTAGCTGGAAAGAAGAACTTTGTGGAGTGGGTACACTCGGTTCGCCGTGTCCTTCAGTCCAAAGGCTTCCTACATCACTTGACTTAAGCTACTCATACTCCTCCTACTGACGACTAGTTGCGCGATGACAGTCGTGTTCAGACCTGGTTTCTCAACTCCCTTGATGGAGAACCGTATCGCATGGCCATGCATCATGAAACGGCCAAAGCGATGTGGGATGAACTTCATTCCCTCTATTCCGGGAAGGATAGTCTACAACACTTGTATGACATCATCACTTATCTACAAACTCTTAATGTTGGAGGGGCTGCCGATCTCACCTCTTTTATTGCTCGGGCCAAAACTCTGGTTGAAGCATGGATTCAACATCAACCTCCTACGACGGATCTTGCTACACAACGAGCTCAAAAAGAAGCCGTGGGCGTCGCCATGATGATGGCTCATGTGCCATCGCATCTTCATAGCATTCAGGCTCAGATCCTCTCATCTGCTGCTATTCCATCATTATCAGATGTATGTTCCATGGTGCTCAAGGTCTTACCACCTCCTGATAGTTCTGGACCTCCGTCACCGGCTCTCCTTCAACAAACTTTTGCGCCCTTACTGCCCCTTTCACCTACTTGCTCGAGGGGGGGGGGGGGGGGGGGGCGGGGGGTGGGGGGGGGGCGTACCGGATCTCGCGGTCGGGGAGGCCGACCACGACCAAAGTGTTCCTTCTGCGGTAAGGATAGCCACCTTGAGGCCACGTGCTATCGCAAGCATGAGCTTCCTCCTCGTCCACAGGCCGCCGTTGCTGCCCACGACTCATCGATCACTCGTACTAACATTGACGAGGTCCGTCTTCAGCTCCAACAACTTCATGGTCTGCTCAGTCACCTGCCTCCGTTACCTCGGCTGCCTCCGTCTCATATGAAGGTATCGTTTGTCTCTCCACTAGTCCGCGGTGGATAGTGGATTCAGGTGCCACTCATCACATCACCTCTATGCGGCCGCATCAGTACCTTGATTCTCCTTATCGTGAGTGTATCACAGTGGCCAATGGGGACACTGTTTCTGGTCTCTGGCTCTGCAGACATCCCTCTCACTTCTTCTCTATCTCTACGCTCCGCTCTTCATGTTCCTGGCTCCCCATTTAATTTACTTTCTGTTGGTCGCCTCACTACTGATTTAAATTGCTCTATAACCTTTACATCTTCTTCTTTTCTGATACAGGATCGACAGACGCGGAATATCATTGGTAAGGGACGACTGCAGAACGAGCTCTACCTTCTAGATGACTCTCCTACTATCCTCTCTTCTGTCTCCTTCGTCGATTGGCATCGGCGTTTTGGGCATGCCCCTTTGCCAGTCCTCCAGAAGGCTCTACCAGATGTATCTCTTCCTTCTTTTCAGTGTGAATCTTGTATTTTAGGCAAGCAGCCTCGTTCATCTTTTGTATCTCATTCTACTCGGAGCTTTGCTCCTTTTATTTTAGTACACTCCGATATTTGGGGACCATACAAAATCACTAGCATTTCTGGGTATCGTTATTTTCTAACCTTTATTGATGATTATTCTTGAATGACATGACTATATTTACTTTGGGATCGCTCCGAGCTTCCATGTGTCTTTCGGGTCTTCCTCCTTGAGACCCGCATGCAATTCTCCACGAACACCAAAACTATTCGCACTGATAATGCTCGCGAATACACTAGCCACGAGTTCGCGAACCTTTGCTCGGATTTTGGAGTCATTCACCAAACATCATGTGCTTATACTCCTCAACAAAATGGCGTGGCCGAACGTAAGAACCGCCATATTCTCGATGTCGCTCGCTCTCTCATGCTTCAAATGCAGGTTCCCAAAGCTTATTGGAACTTTGCCCACTCAACAGCATGTTATCTGATTAACCATCTTCTGTCTTCCATACTCCACAATGCCACTCCGTTCAGCCTCTTGTTCCCCTCTACTCCGACATTCTCTCATACCCCGCATCTTTGGGTGCACATGTTATGTTCACAGTCTTGGTCCATCCGTGCACAAGTTGGATCCCCGAGCGGCCAAACAAATCTTTGTTGGCTACTCACGAACTCAGAAAGGCTACGTCTGTTATTCTCCTACTACCCGCAAGGTAATTGTTTCTGCTGATGTTATCTTTCAGGAGGATCTTCCCTTCTTCTCTGCTCAAGACTCTACACCTCTACCACCAACCGTCCTACGTCCTTTCATTCCCGTTACCACTCCTCCCCCACCACACATTCCTACCCAGCCTCCCACTATTTCCAAGCCACCTATTATACGTGTTTACACTTGTCGCCAACCTAGCTCCGTTGCCCTAATGCAGTCGGCTTCGACCTCTGACGCTCCACGTCCTGCTGATCCGGCATCAGAATCAACCGCTCATCCCATGGCGAATTATGTATCCCTACATCGCCTATACCCACGACTTCAAACTTTTGTCACTTCATTATCATCTATTTCTGTACCTAACTCTGTGCAGGAGGCTCTCCAACATCCTGGCTGGAGGGCGGCCATGGAAGAAGAAATGACTGCTCTCTGGGCTAACCAGACCTGACACCTTGTCCCTTTACCTCCCGGGCAGACACCTGTTGTGTGTAAATGAGTCTTTGTCATCAAACATGCTCCTGATGGGACAATTGATCGTCTGAAGGTCCGTCTGGTGGCTCATGGATTCACCCAACAACACGACCTTGATTATGAGGAGACATTCTCTCCCGTAGCCAAACTCAACACCGTTCGTGTCCTCTCTCTGTGGCTGTGCATCGCCAATGACCCTTAGACATCAATTGGACATCAAAAATGCGTTTCTGAACGACGATCTCCAGGAAACAGTCTACATGCAGCAACCTCCCGGGTTTGAGACCACGGGGGAGTCTCGAGTGTGTCATCTGAAGAAGTCCATCTATGGTCTCAAACAATCCCCTCGGGCATGGTTCGACAAGTTTAGTAAGGTGGTCCGGGAAGTCGGCCTTACTCGGCGCTCAGCAGAATTCTCTCTGTTCACTCGTTATCAGAAAACAAGAACGGTTATTTGTTAGTTTATGTTGATGACATCTTAATCACTGGAGACGACTCAAATGGAATCCAAGCGGTCAAGCAGCACCTTAGCTTCGTATTCAGACAAAAGATCTGGGACATCTTCGATACTTCCTTCTTCTTGAGATCGTGAGACGTCCGGATGGACTTGTCCTCTCCCAACAGAAGTACTGTATGGATCTTCTACAAGATGTGGCTACTCTGGATGCAAGCCCACTACTACTCATATGGATGCAAATCATAAGCTGTGTGCACATGCGTCCGATACTGATCTTCCTCTCCAAAATCTGGAGTACTATCGACGTCTTGTTGGGAAATTGATCTACTTAACGGTCACAAGACCGGATATATCCTTTGCTGTTGGGGTGGTCAGCCGGTTTATGCATGCCCCTCGAATATCTCACCTTCAAGCCGTTGAGCGAATCCTAAGATATCTTAAAACAGCTCCGGGTCAAGGGCTGGTATACAAACCTCATCATCTACTCCAACGTTGGTTGCGTATTCTGATGCAGATTATGCTTGGCTCCTTGGATGATCGGCGGTCAACCAGTGGCTTCTGTACCTATTTTGAAGGGAATCTTGTTACCTGGCGGAGTAAGAAACAAGCTGTGGTTGCTCGATCCTCAGTTGAAGCAGAATACAGATCGATGACATCAGTTGTCTCTGAGCTTACATGGCTTAAAAGTCTCCTTGCTGATTTAGGTGTTAAACTTCCCTCACCTGCCATCCTGTTATGCGATAGCCAAGCGGTTATACACATAGCAAAGAATCCTGTGTTCCATGAAAGAACGAAACATATTGAAGCGGACTGCCACTTTATCCGGGAGAAAGTTCAAATGAAGAAGATTGAATTACACCATGTTTCGGGTACTGAACAAGTTGCCGATATCCTCACAAAGGTCCTACCTAGTACCCTGTTTTATCAGTTCCTGTCCAAGCTTGGTTCTTACGACTTGTACGCTCCAGCTTGCGGGGGAGTGTTGGAAAAGCCCATGTAAAGAGGCCCATATTGGAGCCCGTTTATTTAGTTTTCTTGTTTTCTCCTCTTTAGTCTCACATCATGTATATGGTTCTCTTCTCTCTTTCTCCCTCCTATAAATGTGTATTCATATCTTGTATTTCATGATTGAGAAAGTATATACAAGTTTGAGGTTTTCTCCACAGTTATGAACCGTCGTTCGTGAACGTTCGGCCTCACCTAAGGAACTTCATCCACTTTTATGTTCAAAACTAGTTTTTTTTGTGGCGGTCATAACCATTGTCATGCCAAACATACATTCCATAATTGTGGTGTTTTTGTCCAAACTCACCGGAGCAAAAAGGTTGTGCCAAACGGACCCTAAGAGTTGCATTTGTGTGCTTTTCGCATAACCATATCATTTTTATTTATTTGCTAAAATTTTGACATTATACTAATTTTTCGGTTGAATTTAAGACGAGCAATCTTTGTTTTGTCAATTTGATATTGAATTATTGACCAGTATCCTAATTAAATTTATTGTGAGTAGTGTTTTCTTTTTGCACAAAAAGCACTTCTTTGTGTTAATAATACACTTATAGGTGCTGCAGACTGCAGAGGACCGCAGCTAATATTGTAACCAATAGTGACATTTCTTTGTTGGAATTGTAAATCTATACTCCCTTCTGATGAAATTTTCTCCAATATATCTTTTGATATTGTAACCCATTAAATGATTTTTTTACATGAGTTGACCTTTTTTCTGTGCAGGATCTGTATATACTGGAGTTGACTTTTGTAAAAAACTTTGTGGAGTGTCCATTATACGAAGGTGTGCCTAATACCAATTTATCTTTCTCGTGTGCTATTATTTGCATATTTTATTTGAAACCCATCCAAATCTGCTTAAAAGAACATTATCTATAGTAACGATTTGAATCTTCATGTTGGAATATTCATTAGAGTCACCGGTGGTGTGAGCACATCTTTCTTTACTCTGAGTTATTATCTCCTTTGTTTCCTGTGGGTAGGATTGATTTGATCCGTAGCCATCATCCCATGGGATGATCTCCTGTTGCACACTGCTCAACCTCGACATCTCTAACTACTTCGATCCTCTAGGTACTTCTAAATCTATGCTATTGTAGAACAAAATACTTATGTATGGCGTAATTGTGTAATAGTAGCACCATAATGTTGATAAGTAGAAAGTTTTCAACACTTTAACATTTACTTTCACCACCAGTAGCCAGTAGGTCACAATTGCCGATGTACAATAGCAACACAGTTGGCGATTTCAGGGAAAGGAGATCTACGAGAGGAACACCCATATTAGAAAATATTTCGCATTTGCAACCCCAAAGAGGATCATCCCTTTGGAAGTTTATGACAGACTGCAACCCTTCTTTTGCCACAATTCTATTTCCGATGCTTCATTCGTTGATTGGATTTTTGGTTTTGATAGCGGGTTCACCAAAGGTGGTTTCCTAGAATTAGGCTTTTTTACGTTGATTAAGACATTTACATTCTAAATGCAATTTTCTGTCTTTGATGGATGTGGCTGTTTCTTGATTTTATGAATGTTGGGAAAGGGTTGCCAAAAAAAATGTTATTTCTTATTTCCCGAACAAGTTCATCCAGTAGTTTTGAAAGAAAATTTTTTCAATCGCATTTTACACAAGGCTATATCGGTTTCCCAATGTGTGACTATCTCAACAGCTTATGCTCATCCTCGAAGTTATCCGTTTCCCAATACAGGACTATTCTCAACAACCTGTGCTCATCCTTATGTTCATACATGTACTGAAAAGATTTTAAATTTTTAGAAGTAGTAAATATGCAAACTAAAGATTATTCTAGCTTTTAACCTGAAAGAAAGGCAGTCATTTGATACTTGTTATACATCTAACATATCACAACTCCCATATATATATATATATATATATATATATATATATATATATATATGTAGATGTATATGATTGGGAGGAATTATTACTAATATTCACAGGAGATATGTGGCTAAACATGATAGAGGAAAATACAAATGAGTCATATACATGGGCTTTATGAATGAGTTTTAACAGTCCCCTCTAGCTGGAGTATATATATAATCATGCCTAGCTTGATACATATATCATAAAATGATAAACGAGAGTTTTGGTGTATATGCCGGCCATTCATTGTCTGATGTAGAAAACAAGGTACATATATGCTCATTGATGATCTCCCCTCTGATGAAATGACAATCCACTTATATGCTCTTTGTTCTTTCGTGAAACACGTGATTTTTTGGTATTTATAGATGGCTGCCTTGTTCCCACTTCAATTCACAACCGGTCTATATCATTCCACAATACTTTGCTTTTGCATTGGAGCTAGAGAATAGTTTGTTTGTTGCTTTGACATGTTACTAGGACTATGCTTGGGACGGTGGTGGCGGTGGAAAAATTTATATTCCCACCATCACCGCGGTTTTGCAGACGTTTGATTTATCGGCGGTGGGGAAATTGTTTGTGTCAAAAAAACGTTTTTAAATCTTTGGAAAACAGTGAACTCTCCTACTTATAGAAAATCTAAAAGGAACTTTTTGTATTTCCATGCTTATATAACTCTACATTTCCATTCTCCCATACTACTTTTGCTAACAACTTTGATCTCACCATTGATTTCCTACCATTGCTTTTTCTTCCTCCACAACCATCCCAAACAGAGCCTAGGTTTCCTCCAAGGAATATACAATAACCAGAGTTAGACTTTCTTTCCGTCTTGTCGTTAGTGTATTTGGCGTCAGAGTATGCTTCAACATGTAAATGATCATTTTTCTCAAAATACAGCGACCCTTTACTAGAAGATCCTTTGATGTACTCTAAAATTTTTCTTCCTGCAGTAAGGTGACATTTAGTATGCACATACTTGAGCGGCCCCCTCGTATTGCCAACAAAACAAGCAAAATAGAGTCTACAACTAAGGACACTCTCGAGGAATCACCATGCATTTGGAAACCACCCTGAATGTTGATATGATAATATATAATTTAGCAATTAATTATTTTTAATTAAGTAGTTAATATTATTTAATTAATATTAATTATATTAATTGATATACTGAGGTTTCTATTAGGCTTGCCCTCCCGCATCTATATAAAGGGAAGGGATTGGAGTATTGGGGGATCTTTTGGATTAGTTGTGTTATGGGCCCTCATTTGAGAGTAAAGTTCTTTGGAGAATCCAACCTCCGAGAGTTTGGTCAGAGTGTTTTCTCATCTCTCCCTCCATGTGATTTGTGAGAAATGTTACTATGTTTCTCTCCCAAATCCTAGAAATCTCACCGCATGTAACAATGGTTCGACCTGCCTCTTGCCGCTTGCCTATGCAGCCGTCGAGAACCAACCGAAAGATCTCTGAGCCAAACTTGATCGATGCAATGAGCTCGCTCGAATTACAACGATGTTGCCTCATATTAGTTTGTTGCCTGTTGCATCAACAGTTTTCACCACTACCGCACATTTCGTCACCCCCCAAGACTTCATTGTCGAGCCCTCTAGCCTAGTTGCTGACATCAACGACGTGCCACAACAACCTCAGTCAATGATACAAGACACCCTCCTCGACTCTTAACTAACAGATGCGTCGTCGGGGGTATTGGCCATACACGCAATGGTTCTAGAAGCATACCCTCTTGTATTAATATATTGTGGTTTATTTTAGGCTTGCCCTCTCGCATCTATATAAGGGGGGAGGGATAATAGTATTTGGGTATCATTAGGATTAGTAGTGTTGTGAGCTCTGGTTAGAGAGTAGAATTCTTTGGATGACCCAACCTTCAAGAGCTTGGTCAGAGTTGTGCGCATCTATATCTTGTATTTCGATAATTTAATGTATCATTAGGATTAGTAGTGTTGTGGGCTCTGGTTAGAAATAACTTAACCGTCTTTTTAAGAAAAACAGGAAATTTAGTTTTAAGAAGGAGAATGGAGGATGTCCCGATTGTCTGAAGTGCCCTTAAACTGATGGCATGAATAAAATGATAAGTTTCATCAGAATTATGAAGGAAGTGATACAACCTTCCCTTCTGCTCGCAGTTCCAATCGTCCTGCCCGTGGCAAGATCCTAAAACACACAATGAGAAGCGCAAAAGGTTACAATGCAATTTAGCTTGATAATTAATTTGTGGACAAAAATAAGATTGGTAGATAATGTAGGAACATGAAGGATATTACTTCGGTGAAGGGATGTAGATAGCTCAATTTTTCCTTACCAGTAATTAATATTTTTGATCCATCGACAACAGTGATAGAATTGTGGTGAGAAGTAGGTAAAGGGATGAGTAATAAGTTTTACAGGAAACCATGTGATCGGTAGCTCCTGAGTCATGAAGGACGGACACTAGTACTTGAAGTTTTTAATGATTTTGAACTTAGGTAGTGCAAGTACCAGATGGCTTATTAAGGGATGCGATCAATAACTCCACTTTTGACTTCATGATGCAGTTCCTTTGTGGTCACAAATGTAGCTAGTTGGTCTGATTTTGTTGCATCACTTAAAGCCTCCTGTACGACCAATAACTTTCTCTTCCCATGTTTAAAGAAATTCTCCTTAATGTGTCCATATTATTTGCAGTTGGTGCACCAACGGTTGTTCCTATTAGTCAAGGTAGAATGATATGGAATGATGTTATTGGATATATTGTTAAACATGTCATTGGGCTTGTCATCCATCATAACACCCCTTCGATTCTCTTCACCTCAAATAGTACAAAATACTTCAAATAGGGTGGGAAGTCGTTCCTTCCCTAGAACCTAAATGTGGATGGGATCATTCTCAGAGTTCAAACCTCAAAGGAACTCAAAGATCCTATCTGAGGCAACTTACATCGTGTTAGTATGACTCTTTATTTTTGTTAGTTATTTTTCGCATTATATAGCCATCCATGTTGTTATTTTACGCAAACATATGTTTTATCTTTGAAGATGACTTACTGGATTGACCGGCCAATAAATACCTTGAATAAAAATGTTCACTAATATAGCATAATTAGGGAGAGAAAGACAAACTCTATATATTTACGTAAAAAAAATTTATATGAGAAAGTATAAAGGAGGAAGTGTCTCATCAATGTGCATTATTTGTGTAAGGAAACAAAAACTATGCTTAGGAAAAATCTTATATCAAATAAAAATACTGGGGAATGTAATTTGGTTATAAAAGCCTCAAAATCAGAAAAAGAGGGGCCATTATTCAGAGTGAACGTAAATGTTTGTTTCTCATTGTCTGTTGAATCCTGTAGAGCCCGTTCGTTTCTTTTGGTCCAGCGATGCCTCCACTTCCTCTTCCTTGGATCGATGATAGGTTTGTGAAGGAATTTTGGCGTCATCGTTGTCACTGTGTATGCAGACGTTCTACGACACCTTTGATCCCTTCCGACATCAACGTAACTCCAGGGTCTTGTTCATTCGGTGCGAGCCACTGTCAACCCCGATTCCCCTCATTCCAGTGGTCTGTCGGCGCAACTGTCTGCTACAGTGTCCCGATAGTTTCTTCTTGAGTGGGGCAACTTCCTTTGCTATCGCGGTGATTATTTACCTGCTAAAATCCACTTAATCTCCCTAGCTTAAGATTTATTATAATATTTTTATTTAGTTCTTTTAAATAATCCTGAGCTTGCTCAAACTCCTCAATTATTCGCAATTGTTGTTATTTATCATAAATTATTTTATGAAATTTTACCTTTGGAACTATTGAACCGTGCCAGAATTCAAGTCATGAGCATAAGAGATTGCCACTCTTGAAATTTGATTATTAACGTTAAGACACTCCGCTCTGAGATTAAGAGCCTAAAGAACAAGCTAGTACCCTGTCTTCACCGTCGGATTGTAAACCGGTTTACATCATTATTTCTTTCAACAAAGGCAGCAAAGGTAGAGGCATCCTTATGACATTCCATCTTTAAATTCTGATATTGACCAAGGTCAATCCATTTTCCATTCAGTATTCCATAGTAATCACTAATCAGTAACATATAGGTTCTCTTGCTTTGCAGAGAAAATCTGTCTTTACCTCATAGTAGGTGGTAATATTTTGCTTCTCCCGCATAATTCCTCTCGTTTGGGTGTAAATCCTCTCGTGTTCCATTCTCCCGCGTAACTCCTCTCGTGAATTGACGAAGAAGCCACTGCCTAAAGACAGCGAAGGCCTCACTGATTGAAGTCGACGAACACATCGCTCTTGAAGTTATCAAAGACGCCCCCTCCTCAGCTTGAAGACGTCGGTGAACTAAATAGGGGTGTGTCACGACTCCATGTGGTGATACAACCTGTCACCGATCTTCTTTTCTGAACACTGCTGCCTCTCGATGCCTGGTTCTGTTGTTGGGACTATCGTCAATCAAGTTGCCTTATTCCTCCGACGAATCAAGATGCTCGCAACTACCGCCGATCTTCTTCCCATGACGCCGCTACTTTCTTGATCCACATTATTTCCTACGCCGATCTGCTTCCTGTAGCAGTCGTCGAGGTGTAACGGCCCCGTTACGGCTACCGCTACAGTTTACTTAACTTATCTATAAGCCAGGTAAAAACTAACAGAGTGCAGCTATATATGAAAGAGTACGAAAAGTAAATGCCAGAACAAACAACATAAACATCCTTTATTATAACTGAAATATAGTACAACAGGATGAAAAGGTAGCCTGTACAACACTACTAAGGCATACCCAAAAAGAAACTGTAAAGACTCATATCCTACCTACAGACCTGTACAGACTCATATCCTATCTACAGACCTGTACAGACTCAAAACTAGGGGTGTTCAAAAAGCCCGCCGGGCCCGGGCCTGAACCGGGCCTCCCAGGCCGGCTTTCCCTAACCGGGCCGGGCCCTGATTATAGCCAGGCCGGCTAAAGGCCCCCAGGGCCGGGCCCAGGCTTAGCATTTTTATTAAAAAAATAAAGTTTTTTTAAAAAAAATACGCGCTTTTTTGAGCTGCGTCTTTTAGGTGCATTTTCGGGAAAAGTGTTCAACATAAAAGTTGTACATCTCGACGATATCTACAACTGTCATGTTGAACATTTTTTGATTTGAAGCCGTTTAGGCCCCCGATTTGGTCACGCGGAACTTTGAAAGTTCCGCGTGATTTTTTCGGGGGCCAAATCGGGGCCTAAATTATTTCAAATTAAAGTGTTCAACATGAAAGTTGTAGATATCGTCGAGATCTACAACTTTTATGTTGAACACTTCTCCTGAAAATGGCCCTAAAAGACGCAGTTTTAAAAGGCGCGTAGGAGCCATGCCCGGGCTTTGCCCGGCCCCGGGCTTAGCCCGGGCCTAGAAACCGGGCTGGGCACCGGGCCGGGCATTGGCCTTGTACTGAAGGGCCCCATGGCCAGCCTGGGCCCGAGCCGGGCTTGGCCTGGGACCGGGCCTACCGGGCTTTTCACCGGGCGGTGAGCCGGTTTTTTTGGACACCCCTACTCAAAACTAACAGACTCTAATTGCAGAAAAACTGAAACTCGGCATGGGGACACTCCGGGTCTCGACATCTCTCGCTGTGCTCCGCAAGAACGCCAAGTACTGCTGTGTAGACCTCCACCCAGAGACGGTACTTCTTCTCCTGCCGAGGAGTGCTTGGTCGTTGCTGGCTATTGGCGGCTGGTACCGCCTCTTCCTTGACCTGTTTGGTTTCATTTTATATTAGTTAAAGAACTAAGTGAATTCCCACAATTCCTCTTATTCTATATATATTTTTTATTGTCTTCCTTAACTTGTTTCTTGGATTAACTTGTCGTATTCTCATTTTTATCTTATGTCTTACTTTTATGGGCTATCTGAAGTGTCCTTGTCTCACACTTTAAGGTAACATATTTCTCGTGTCCTTGTCTCGCACGTTAATGTTACGTATGTGCCCTTGTCTCGCACGTTAATGTTATGTACGTGCCCTTGTCTCGCACGTTCTTATTACTCTTCTCCTAGCCCATAATATCTTATTACATCATGTTGTTCCTATTACATTTCTATGGTACGAGTTACTTTTGAATTCTCACTCGCTACTCGTTACATTTTCTTTTTCGTGCTTATTGTTCGCTTTTCTTAATTGTTAAACATATTAACAAATATATAGAAACAATAGGAAACAAAAGAAATGGAAATGAAGAACTCACTGTGGCTTTTCCTTTGCCTTTATCCCTGCCACTACCTTCTCCATGATTTCTATTACCTCCGGATGCCATATCCTAAATGAAATCATGTTTATTTAGCACTACCTTCTACATAATTTTATTTCATGACTTTTATTTGACCTAATTAGGCCCAAGGTGTTAATACATAATTTCATATGGCTGCCCTAATCCTTAATTGGGTTTATTTTGCTATATTACTGCAGGGGCAACACCCTTATGCTTCCAAACACTTATTTGGAGTGAGAGGAAATATTCTTTCTCTCATGCAAGCCTTCAATTTGGCTGCCCTAGTAGGGGAACAAAGGGTTTTGCCCTAATTCAACTATGCTTGCATATTTAGCCCCTAATACAAAGGGATTAAACTTTGCCTTAGCATATGACATATAGAAAAATTCCAAATCAAGGTTAGGGTTTCTCTAAACTTGCTGGAAATCAAGGAGTAGGGCTAAAACCTTATTCAGAAACTTTTGTAGGAAGAGATTCCGAAAGAAATCTCCAAAAATCCCAAACCCTAGGTTTTGGCCCAAATCATTCCAAGCAAAAACTTTACGCAAGACTAAAGAGGAGTGGAGAGGAGGAGATTACCTTGCTTTAGGAAGAAAAATCACCGAAAACGGAGAGGAAATGGAGGCGCTGGAGCAATCGGCGGCGTGCGGCTCTGTGTGGCTTCCGTCGGGTGATTTCCGTCGGGCGTGCGGGAGAAATGATGAAGGAGCGGCTTGCGGCTTTCTTAATCAGGCGCCGCTTAACTCTATTGGACCGCACAACACTCTCCTGAACCGCCTATTTAATTGGCGGCGTCACAATTCTCCCCTCCTTATAGGATTTTCGTCCGCGGAAATCTTCATTCTGAAACTTCCTCAAACAATTGGGGAAAGAGATTTCTCATTATCTCCTCTTTTTTCCCACGTTGCTTCTTGAATCCTCTGTCCTTTCCTCCAGACTTTCACGAATCGAACTTCTCGGTTCCGAAGTTGCTTATTCTGCCAATCTACAATTTTGAACGGCTCAGTTGGACTTGACAAATCAGATTCAATTTGGATTTGCTCAGTCGGGACTATTGTATCTGGATCCGCTATATATCTTCTCAAAGAAGATACATGAAACACATCGTGAAGATTTTGAAGAGTATCAGACAACGCCAACCGATATGCCACTTCTCCAATTCTTTCCGTAATTGGAAAAGGTCCTACATACCTTGGACTCAGTTTTCCAAGTCGTCGAATTCGGGAAACTCCTTTGAAAGGCTTTATTTTTAGACATATAAGATCACCGACGTTAAACTCTACTCTTCGATGCTTGGCGTTAAAATATTTTTGTTGTCGGTCTTGAGCGACTTTCAACCTTTCACGTATAAGTCCAAGTTTTTCATTTATTTTACCCACTTGCTCCTTTCTGAGTACTTTCTGCTCACCATCTTCTGCCCAGCTTAGCGGGGTGCGACACCTCCGCCCATATAAGGCTTCAAATAGTGTCATACGTATACTTGATTGATAGCTATTATTGTAAGAAAATTCTACCAATGATAAGTATTTCTCCCATGACCCATGGAGATCTAGTACAATCATTCGTAGCAGATCTTCTAATAATTGGATGGTTCGCTCTGATTGACCATCAGTTTGCGGATGAAACGCAGTACTGTATCGCAATCTTGTTCCCAATCTTTTCTGCACTAGCTTCCAGGTTTCTGATGTAAATCGTCCATCTCTATCAGATATAATCGATCGGGAAATTCCATGATATTTCACTATACCATCTATATACTGGTCAATTAATTTTTGCACTGGACTGTCCTTCTTTATAGAAATAAAATGTGCAACTTTGTTCAGTCGATCAATAACGACCCATATACCATTATTTCCAGCTTTACTTTTTGGTAACCCCATAACAAAATCCATCGTTATATCTTCCCATTTCCACTCAGGGATGGGTAAAGATTGTAAGTACCCCCCGGGTTTCTGATGTTCTGCTTTTACCAACTGACATGTATGACACTTAGCAATATATCTAATAACATCAGTTTTCATTCCTGGCCACCAAAAATCCTGTTTAAGGTCTTGATACATCTTTGTTCTTCCAGGATGAATCGAATAGGCTGTATTATGTGATTCATAAAGTATTTCTGATCGAATTGTATCAACATCAGGAATACATAACCTTCCATTTAAAAATAACAACCCATCTTCCTCTGTAAATGCAGTTGTTTGGCCACTCTTTTGTTTTTCAACAAATTTCACAAAAATAGGATCCTGATTCATTGCTTTTCTTATTCTTTCTTTAAGTGACTGATCCGCCGTCAACTGAAAGAATATGCTTTGAGTCTGGGAGTTAGTGATACACGTCACTAGTTCTAACTTTTGCATATCTCTCAATAACTCTTTCTGCTCTGTTATTGATACTATCATGGATGTTACATTCTTTCTACTGAGTGCATCAGCTACAACATTAGCTTTACCCGGATGATATCTGATGTCAACATCGTAATCTTTAATAAGTTCCAACCATCGTCTTTGTCTCATGTTGAGCTCTTTTTGAGAAAAGATATATTTTAAGCTTTTATGATCAGTAAAGATGTCACATCGAGCACCATAAAGGTAATGACGCCAAATTTTTAATGCAAAAACGACTGCTGCCAACTCTAAGTCATGCGTTGGATAATTACGCTCAGCTTCTTTCAATTGTCTTGAGCCGTAAGCGATAACTTTCCCGTTCTGCATTAATACGCATCCTAGCCCTTTTAATGATGCGTCACTATAAATTTGAAAACCTTCACTACCACACGGCATGACTAATACCGGTGCTGTCGTCACACTCTCCTTTAGTCTGTCAAAAGCCACTTAACAATCTTCAGTCCAGATGAAAGGAACATTTTTGCGCGTCAATTTTGTTAGTGGCAATGCGACTGCTGAAAAGTTCTTTACAAATTTCCTGTAATAGCCTGCCAATCCTAGGAAACTCCGAATCTCCGTGACTGTAGTCGGTCTTGGCCAGTTCATAATTGCTTCTACCTTTATTGGATCTACAGATAATCCTTGTTCTGTCACCACATGACCCAAAAAGGAAACCTCATTCAGCCAGAAGTCGCATTTAGAGAACTTTGCATATAACGCTTGATTTTTCAGTGTTTGCAACACTATCTTTAAATGTTCAGCATGTTCCTCCTTGCCCTTGGAATAGATCAGAATGTCATCAATAAACACGATGACGAATTTATCTAAATATTCTTTGAATACGCGGTTCATTAAGTCCATAAAGACTGCTGGCGCGTTTGTTAATCCAAATGGCATGACTACGAATTCAAAGTGTCCGTATCTTGTACTGAAAGCTGTCTTATAAATATCTTCTTCTTTGATTCTCATTTGATGATATCCCGATCTCAAATCGATTTTTGAAAATACCCTTGCATTCACTAATTGATCAAATAAATCATCAATGCAAGGTAAGGGATATTGATTCCGGATAGTCAATTTATTCAGTTCGCGATAATCGATACACAATCGTAGCGAACCGTCTTTCTTTTTCACAAACAATACTGGGACTCCCCACGGCGATGTACTTGGACGTATGAAATTTTTATCCACTAACTCTTGTAATTGGCTTTTCAGCTCTGCCAATTCTTTCGGAGCCATCCGATATGGTGTCTTGGCGACAGGTGTCACTTCGGGCACCAAATTAATAGTAAATTCCACTTCTCTTTGCGGTGGTATCCCTGGTAAGTCTTCCGGAAATACATCAAGAAAATCACAAACCACCGGAACTGCGGATGGTTCACTTTTCCTCTCGGTATCACTTTTCTTCAGCATTACCAATATCGCCTCACATCCTTTTCTTACTTTCTTCATCGCTCTTAGTGAAGATATCAAAACCTTTGCAACTTCACTCATTCCTTTAAAAATATAGTATGTTTGATCATTTAATTTCAGTGCAATCTCTTTCTTCTTGCAATTGATGACGGCGTCATGCTTTGACAACCAATCCATACCCAGAATAATATCAAATTCAGATAGGGGCAGTACTGCAACGTCTGCCTCAACTTGTTTGTTATCAAGCATCAGCCATATCGAACACCTAAATTTTGTATTCATTTCTGTCTTGTTGGGCATTTTAACGCTTATCTCTTCATGGGACCGATAAGGTTCCATATTTAATTCTTTTACTGCCGACGCAGCTATGAAGGAATGGCTCGCTCCTGTGTCGAACAATACCTTCATAAGCTGATTATGAACATAAACCATACCTGTAATGACGGCGTCATGGGCTTTTGCCTCTTGCTGATTCAGGTTGAAAACTCGCGGTTCCACCTGTCTTTCTTCCCTGGGTTGCGCAACTGAACCAGATGCTACGGATTCCACATTATGTATCGTAGCCGATTGACTTGGGCCTCCGGTAGTCTTTCTCCCGGCTTCTGATTTCCACAGGGGACATTCATATTTCAGACGTCCAGGGCGAAAACATTTAAAACAGACCCCTGTTCCTTTTAAGCATTCCCCTGGATGAGCTTTTCCACACTTCACACACAGGGGATGACTTGTAGTACTACTTACTGCAGGGACCGGCACTGGAGCACCCTTTTTGAATTTCTTCCATCTCGACCCTCCACTCTTTCCTGAGAAGGTTCGACTTTGTTCTTCTGCTGGCCTCTTCAATTGAACGTCATTCTTCTGTAGCGACACCTCTACATCTTTTTCAATCAACTTTGCCGTCTCCACCAATTCATTATAACGTTGGATCCTCTGCGAGATCAAATGTACTCGAACGTCCTCTCGTAACCCTAACTGAAAGCGGAAACAACGTTCTCTTTCGTTAGGGACCATATCACTCGCATAATACGCGAGCTGAGTGAATTCTGCTTCAAACTGCATCACTGATCGATTCCCTTGAGTTAAATGAAGGAATCTTTCTTGCAGGATTCGTTTCTCCGATGGCGGCACGAACCAATCAAGGAATTCATGCAGAAAGTCATTCCACCGAATATCTGTGCGTCCGTAGAATTTCCCTTGAGTCAGACTATCCCACCATTTATTCGCCTCGCCTTCAAAAAGAAACGTAACCAACTCAGCTTTTCGATTCTCTGGACACCGCATTGCCTTGAAAATCAGCTCAATCCTCTTGAGCCAGTCTTCAGTTTCCATTAGCGTGACACCACCACGAAAGATTGGTGGTCTCATCTCCAAGAACTGCTTCAACTGTACATCAGCCGTCGTTTCCTGAGCAGGTAGGGTTGCAACATTACCTGCCCGGATGGCCTCCAACATTACCTGCTGGCCTCCGCTAAAGCTTGCATAACTTCTGCCAGAGGAGGATTTGACCTTCCAGAGCTACCACTCTCTGATGTCATTTCAGGCTCCTCTTCCCTCTGTCGTCTACTTATATACGTTCGGGAAACTTCCTGAAATAAGAAAGGCAAGTCAGGAATCAGGAACAGTCTGATAATATCACGGATGGTATTTGTTGTCATTGTCTCAACATTTCCTTAACGTACTCATATCACCCCAAAGTTCATAACATGCCTCTGATACCAATTAACTGTAACGGCCCCCTTACGGCTACCGCTACAGTTTACTTAACTTATCTATAAGCCAGGTAAAAACTAACAGAGTGCAGCTATATATGAAAGAGTACGAAAAGTAAATGCCAGAACAAACAACATAACCATCCTTTATTATAACTGAAATATAGTACAACATGATGAAAAGGTAGCCTGTACAACACTACTAAGGCATACCCAAAAAGAAACTGTAAAGACTCATATCCTACCTACAGACCTGTACAGACTCATATCCTATCTACAGACCTGTACAGACTCAAAACTAACAGACTCTAATTGCAGAAAAACTGAAACTCGGCATGGGGACACTCCGGGTCTCGACATCTCTCGTTGTGCTCCGCAAGAACGCCAAGTACTGCTGTGTAGACCTCCACCCAGAGACGGTACTTCTTCTCCTGCCGAGGAGTGCATGGTCGTTGCTGGCTATTGGCGGCTGGTACCGCCTCTTCCTTGACCTGTTTGGTTTCATTTTATATTAGTTAAAGAACTAAGTGAATTCCTACAATTCCTCTTATTCTATATATTTTTTTTATTGTCTTCCTTAACTTGTTTCTTGGATTAACTTGTCGTATTCTCATCTTTATCTTATGTCTTACTTTTATGGGCTATCTTAAGTGTCCTTGTCTCACACTTTAAGGTAACATATTTCCCGTGCCCTTATCTCGCACGTTTATGTTACGTACGTGCCCTTGTCTCGCACGTTAATGTTATGTACGTGCCCTTGTCTCGCACGTTCTTATTACTCTTCTCCTAGCCAATAATATCTTATTACATCATGTTGTTCCTATTACATTTCTATGGTACGAGTTACTTTTGAATTCTCACTCGCTACTCGTTACATTTTCTTTTTCGTGCTTATTGTTCGCTTTTCTTAATTGTTAAACATATTAACATATATATATAAACAATAGGAAACAAAAGAAATGGAAATGAAGAACTCACTGTGGCTTTTCCTTTGCCTTTATCCCTGTCACTACCTTCTCCATGATTTCTATTACCTCCGGATGCCATATCCTAAATGAAATCACGTTTATTTAGCACTACCTTCTACATAATTTTATTTCATGACTTTTATTTGACCTAATTAGGCCCAAGGTGTTAATACATAATTTCATATGGCTGCCCTAATCCTTAATTGGGTTTATTTTGCTATATTACTGCAGGGGCAGCACCCTTATGCTTCCAAACACTTATTTGGAGTGAGAGGAAATATTCTTTCTCTCATGCAAGCCTTCAATTTGGCTGCCCTAGTAGGGGAACAAAGGGTTTTGCCCTAATTCAACTATGCTTGCATATTTAGCCCCTAATACAAAGGGATTAAACTTTGCCTTAGCATATGACATATAGAAAAATTTCAAATCAAGGTTAGGGTTTCTCTAAACTTGCTGGAAATCAAGGAGTAGGGCTAAAACCTTATTCAGAAACTTTTGTAGGAAGAGATTCCGAAAGAAATCTCCAAAAATCCCAAACCCTAGGTTTTGGCCCAAATCATTCCAAGCAAAAACTTTACACAAGACTAAAGAGGAGTGGAGAGGAGGAGATTACCTTGCTTTAGGAAGAAAAATCACCGAAAACGGAGAGGAAATGGAGGCGCTGGAGCGATCGGCGGCGTGCGGCTCTGTGTGGCTTCCGTCGGGTAATTTCCGTCGGGCGTGCGGGAGAAATGATGAAGGAGCGGCTTGCGGCTTTCTTAATCGGGCGCCGCTTAACTCTATTGGACCGCACAACACTCTCCTGAACCGCCTATTTAATTGGCGGCGTCACACGAGGTGCTTCCTGTAACAACCGTCGATCTGCTTCCTGTAACAACCGTCGATCTGCTTCCTGTAACAGCCATCGATCTTCTTCGTGTGATCACAGATGTCTGTCAATTTGCTTCATATATGCATGTTTGCAACTGATCTGCAATTTGATGCATTTGTTGTCTGACAACTTGCAACAACTTACTTTTATCGTCTTCGTGCTTTACAACTAGGTCATGACTTCCTCAGTTACGAGCACCACTCTGACGACCGTACCCCCAGGGGGTTTCAACAATACATTTCCTCCTAATGTGAAGCTTGCTACTACTATCCTAACCTCTTTCAACTTCCAATTGTGGAAAAAGAGGATCATTATTCCCCTATCAGTCATACAACATATGCACCACCTTAATCGACTCCCAACACATGTTGCGGGCAGTCCCGAATATGAGGATTGCCACAGTGATGGTTGTTGAATCTTTGCTCTCCTGTTGAGCTCCATGGACCCTTCGATTCAACAAATGTGCAAGAACTGTGACAACACTAAATACCTATGAGATATTTTACATATGATGTTCTCCCAGATGAACAGCCTCAGTTGTCTTGGTAATTTCTTTCCCAAGACGCCTGAGCTGAGACACGAGATGCATTCAGTCACCGAGTACTTCGCCGATTGGAGGATTCTTGCTGGGGAATTCTTGGATCTTTGAGTGATCCCTTATATCAGGAAGGAACACCAAACTCAACGTGTGCACCTTGTATTACTTTGGCTACTGAATGAACTTGATCCAAATGTCTCTACAACAAAGACTGAAATGCTAGTGTGTCGCTCTACTCTGCATGTTGTTAGTGTGTATCATCATTTGGCCAAAGCCGGAACACCCAATACCACTGTCTCATTCTTGAGGCCCCAGTTCAGATCCCATTAGATTTCTATATCAAAGCTTAATTTCAAGTTATTCTCCCCGGGATGAAGGACAGTGAGTACAAAATAAAAAACAATAAAAACTTAACTCATACTTGAGTCTTTCTTTTGTGATCTTTTTCATTCTTAGCCTTTCTTTGTGCATTTAAGGTCGCTTCAGTTATCTAAACAAAATAAATGACGGACTTAGTCATAAAAATATGACTAAGTGAGGAACATACCTCTCTAATTGCTATACGAGTTAAAAATAAACATCAGTAACAATATGTATACATATTTCATTTTGGGTATATAACCGTGCAATAAGTAAGGAAATGCAACATTCTTATATTTTTTTGTTAATTCTAAAGTTCTTCAATGACGTTTCGCTTCTTTATTCATGTTCGTTCTTTATTCGTATTCTTTTTGTTCATTCTTTATTCATATTTTTTGCATTTGTGTTCTTGTCATTCATTTTTATATTCACTCTATTCATAACTTATTTCACTCATTTTCAATATCAGAATTGTCATTCATATTTAATCGTCTTCTATATGCAGTTTTTATTTGTTCATATATTCATTTTCATTCTTAGCTCATGTGATTCATTTTCAATCATCAGAATCTTTCTTCATATTCAATCATCTGGTTCATATTTCTCATTTATACTTTTATTTATGTGGGAAATCATAAGGGTATGTTGAAATTCATCTTGGTCTTCAACGACCTCTTGACCTTCAACGGTTTCTAGTCTTCAACGGCCGCAAATAAATCTCAGAAGTATTCTGCCATGAGTATTCACACCCCCATAGCACTGGGTTCTTATCATTTTTCTATGCATAATCTTTTATTCGTCATTTGTCTTTTCTTTCTTCGTAAGTTCTTCTTTATGTACATCTATTTCTTTTCAATATTCGTATTTACATCGAATGGTTCTTCATTTACAAATTACAATTCCCCTCAGAACAGTTTCATCATTTGATTCTCGCTACTTAAAATTTCACATCTTTTTTTGTGAAACTTATTTTTCTTATCAGTGATTCGCATTTATCAACCTTATATGAATCTCATTTTCTTATCAGTAATTTATTAGTAATTGAAAATTCAATTAATTTCAATTTTTCATGTTAATGCACAATCACTACAATACTTTATGTGATAGGAGAAAGCTATAAAATTTGTATTCTAAAAATACTTTAAAGGTATGCATAATTAAAGAGGTAAGAACTCACATTGCTTTTCTCTTCTTTTTATCGTTTCTTGAACTCCTCATCATATCGACCAACTTTTGTTATCCATTGCGGTATCTGTTATTCGGTGTCAAATGAATTAGGCATCATGCATTAAACATTAACTATATTTCTTAAGAATGAAATCCTTACATGACTCAAAAACATTCAATATATGAATTAACGATCCAAATTACACCAACTCATTAATTCCCAAATTTACAATCAAATTCACTACAATGCTAATTTTTTACCCTTTACCCAATCATGAATAAACAAATTCCCACACATGGAATATTTTCAACTCAATCATACATTCTTTCCAATTTCAACCTCCATTAGAAATTGTTAGAAAAGCCCAATTAAGGGCCCATGTTTTCTCCCTTTTCTCTCTCATTGTATTAGTCCCACATCTTGTATTTAGGTTTTCTCTTCTCCTTCTTCTCCTATATAAGTGTATTCATATTTGTAACTATTCATTCAAGAAGTATATACAAGCTTTGAGGCCTTTCTCTACATGGTATCAGAGGCAAACCGGTCTCCTCCTGTGGTATCCGGCCTACCCGGTTTCTTCTCCTAACCGCAACCGGTCTCTTCTCCTAAACCGGCTGTCCGCGCGGTCTTTCCTTCCCGCGGCCTCCTGCGGCTTGTTCTGTTCTATCCGCTCCCCCCCTCTCCTCTGTTTCTTTCGTGGCCTCCACCTCCTCCCTTCCTCCTCTCCTCTTTTTATACTCTTTTCTCACGTGGGTCCACCTTCTCTCCCCTTCTCTTCCCGCGCGGACTCTTTCTATCCGCTGCGGCCTCTCCCTGCTTACTGATCGCTGCTCGCAGCGACCTGCCTCTCCTGCTCACCGTGCGGTCTCTCTCTATCCGCTGCGGCTTCTCCCTGCTCGCTAGTCACTGCTCGAAGCGACCTGCCTCTCCTGCTCTCCGCGCGAACTCTTTCTATCCGCTGCAGTCCTTCCTTCTCGCTACTCGCCTGCGGCCTGTAGCGACTGCTTCCTATTCGCTTCTCGCTGCGGCCTCGCCTTTCTGCTGCTGTCTTGTCGTTTTTTGGTCGCGATCTCCTGGTCGTTGGCGTGTCCGCCGAGACCGTGCGACTTCTTCCTTTCTTGCCTCCCGGCCTTTCTCTTCTACCCGCGCGGCAATCCTCTTCTAACCGCCCGGCCTCTTCTGCTGGCCGCGCATGGCGTCCGATACCTCTGCTGCTACTTCTGATCCGCCAGCCCGCGCGGCTGCCTCGACTTCCGAACTTCGTGACGAATTACGGATTACAACTATCTCCCTCACTGGAAAAAGGTACTTTGTTGAATGGGTTCACTCGGTTCGCCGTGTTCTGCAGACAAAGGGTCTTCTTCACCAGTTGACCCGGGCCCCTCCTCCCACTGGGGCCGTCTGCGCCCGATCTGGCTTCCACTACCCGCCAAGATATTGATGAGCTTCGCACTCAACTCCAACAGCTTCAAGGTGCTCTCAGCCGCTCCTCCGGCTCCGTCGCATCTTTTTCTGCGGAAGGTATAATCTGTCTCTCTCATAGTCCCTGCTGGATCGTTGATTCCGGGGCCACTCACCATATTACTTCCCAGAAGCCCACCAAGTACCAACGGACGCCTCATCCCCTTTGCATCACTGTGGCCAACGGTGATACCCTTCCTGTCTCTGGCACCGCTGCTCTTCAGCTTACTCCGACTCTCTCTCTTTCCTCGGTTCTGCATGTTCCGGGCTCCCCTTTCAACTTACTTTCTGTTAGTCGTCTCACCCACGACCTTGATTGTTGTGTAACTTTTTCACCTTCTTCTTTCCTTATGCAGGATCGTCGCACCCGGAGTACCATTGGTAAGGGGAAGCTGTTGAACGGGCTCTATATCTTGGACATCCCCCCTACTACTATATCTGCTATCTCCACGGTTGATTGACATCGCCGCCTTGGGCATGCCCCCCTACCGATTCTCAAGCGGGCTCTTCCTGATGTACCTCTGCAGGAGTTCTCTTGTGAATCTTGTATCTACGGCAAACAACATCGCTCTTCCTTTCCCCCTGCTTGTACCAGGAGTAGTATTCTTCTCTCTTTAGGACACTCTGATGTATGGGGTCCTTTTCGTGTCCCCAGTATTTTTGGTTATCGTTATTTTGTCACGTTCATTGATGACTACTCGCGTACTACATGGCTTTATTTACTACATGATCGTACTGAACTTACTTCTGTGTTTCGTGCTTTTTTGACTGAGATGCGTACGCAATTCGACACCCCCTCCGAGTCATCCGCACCGATAATGCTCGCGAATATACCAGGCGTGCCTTCTCTACTCTTTGCACCGAGTTCGGTATCATCCATCAAACTTCATGTGCCTATACCCCTCAGCAAAACGGGGTCGCCGAACGGAAAAATCGTCATCTTCTCGACGTTGCCTGCTCCCTTATGTTCCAAATGCAGGTTCCGGTCGAATATTGGAATTTTTCCATCTCCACAGCCTATCATCTTATTAACCGCCTCCCCTCCTCTGTGTTGAATTTTGCCTCACCACTCCAACTTCTCTATCCCTCCACCAACCCCACCTCTCTCACACCACGGGTCTTCGGGTGTGTGTGCTATGTCCACCATCTTGGCCCTCCTTTCGACAAGCTTGCTCCTCGGGCTGCAAAGTATATGTTTGTTGGATACTCCCGGACTCAAAGGGGATATGTCTATTACTCTCCTTCTGATGGTCGGCTGATTGTTTCTGCAGATGTCACCTTCTGCGAACACCAGCCCTTCCACATACCTTGCCCCACCTCGTCTTCTTCTCCACCTCTTCCCCGGCCTGCCGTACCAGTCACGCCATCGTCTCTACCCTCTTCTTCCTCCTCTCAACCAGCTCTTCCTCGGGTTCCTCCACCTCTTATCCGGGTCTACTCTCGGCGTCCATCCAAGGATACTCCCGTGCACCAGCTCCCTGCTACCAGCGATACCTCGGCTCCGGCAGATCCGGCTCCCGTCTCTACAACTCATCCCTTGGCCAACTACGTCTCTCTCCATCGGCTGGCACCACCTATATACGCCTTTGCCACCTCTCTTTCCTCTATTTCTATTCCTAACTCTGTGTAGGAGGCGCTTACACATCCAGGGTGGCGGGCAGCCATGGAAGATGAAATGCGGGCTCTTTGGGCTAACCTGACCTGGGATCTGGTACCTCTTCCTACTGGTCATAGCTCTGTGAGCTTCAAATGAGTCTTTGTTGTAAATCATGCGGCGGATGGCACTGTTGACCGTCTGAAGGCCCGCCTCGTGGCCCGGGGCTTTACTCAGCAACATGGCCTTGATTATGAGGAAACTTCCTCTCCAGTGGCCAAATTGAACACGGTCCGCGTCCTTCTTTCCTTGGCAGTTCATCGTCACTGGCCGCTTTATCAGTTGGATATTAAGAATGCCTTCCTCAACGGCGATCTGCACGAGACAGTTTATATGCAGCAACCTCCCGGGTTTGAGACCACGGGGGTGTCTTTGGTATGTCACCTTCGGAAATCCATTTATGGTCTCAAACAGTCCTCGCGTGCGTGGTTTGAAAAATTCAGTAAAGTGGTCTGTGCTAGTGGCTTCACTCGGAGCTCGGCTGATTTTTCTCTCTTCATCCGCCACCGGTCAACCGGGACTGTGATCCTTCTGGTCTACGTTGACGATATCCTGATTACTGGCAACGACACGGCAGGAATACAATAGATCAAGGAACAGTTAAATTCCGCCTTTCAGACCAAAGATCTGGGCAACCTTCGGTACTTTCTTGGGCTCGAGGTCGCACGACGCTCTGATGGTCTTGTGTTATCTCAAAGGAAGTACTGTATGGACCTCCTTCATGATGCAGGTTATTCTGGATGTAAACCTGCGGAAACTCCTATGGACGCCAATCACAAGCTCTCGGCCCATAGTTCTGACTCTGACAAATCCGGAATATTACAGACGCTTGGTTGGGAAGCTGATCTACCTTACGGTGACTCGACCGGACATCTCGTTTGTTGTAGGAGTTGTGAGTCGGTTCATGCACGCTTCCTCGGACATCTCATCTTCAAGCGGTCGAGCGCATCCTTCGATATCTCAAGATCGCCCCCGGACAAGGACTTGTGTATAAGCCATCCACATCTCTATCACTCGTCGCTTACTCTGACGCTGACTATGCAGGATCTATCGATGATAGGCGCTCCACTACGGGGTTCTGCATTTACTTTGGTGGTCATCTCATAACATGGTGTAGCAAGAAACAATCCGTGGTTGCACGCTCTTCTGCTGAAGCCGAGTACCGAGCTATGGCTGCGGTTGCTTCCGAGCTAACCTGGCTTGAGAGCCTTCTGGGAGACTTGGGTGTTCGTCTCTCATCACCGGCTACCTTATTTTGTGACAGTCAGGCAACAATACATATTGCTAAGAATCCGGTGTTTTACGAACGCACAAAGCATATCGAAGTTGATTGTCACTTTATCCGAGAAAAGGTACAGTCAAAGAAGATAGATTTGGAGCATGTTCCTGCTAAAGACCAAATTGCGGATATCCTGACTAAAGCTCTCTCCAGGCCTCTATACTATCAGTTTTTATCCAAGCTTGGTGCCTACGACTTGTACGCTCCAGCTTGCGGGGGAGTGTTAGAAAAGCCCAATTAAGGGCCCATGTTTTCTCCCTTTTCTCTCTCCTTGTATTAGTCTCACATCTTGTATTTAGATTTTCTCTTCTCCTTCTTCTCCTATATAAGTGTATTCATGCTTGTCATTATTCATTCAAGAAGTATATACAAGCTTTGAGGCCTTTCTCTACAGAAATCATTGTTCCTTTTTCTAATTGCAATTTCAACAACCTTCAACAACAAAACTAGAAGCACATATATTAACCGTTTTAATCATTCATAAAATCCATAAAATCCATAAAATCTAGCAAACGATCATCCATAAACTCCCATATAAGCCTAATTTGAAATCATTATTTTAAACCCCTTTCACCAAGTCATACTTCTCAAATAAACATTCTACTAACATCATTTTCCTCCTATCAACATATTTAAACAATCAACTATCTTCATTATTTTATTAGCTAAGACAAATAGAGGAATTACAATAACAGTACATATGATTGAGAATACATTAAATCCCCACTTCATAACTCATTATTGTTGCTTATAAAAACCAAGTTAGTAAACCCTAATCCAGAAGATGAAGATGCAAGGGAAACCCTATCTTCACTTCCTATCATTTCCTTTATTTTTTTACCACCAACTGATCAAATACAAATCAGTAAATTCTACAACAAATCACTGATTTTGTATATAACCATAACTTCCCAAAATTATCAAACAAAGCTGCACCACAATCCCTTCATTAACCAAATCAAAAATCCTGCTCAACAAACCCTAGCCACGCTTTCAACCTCAGAAACCTTAATTTTCTTAACACAGAACAAAATGAAAAAAATGAAAAAAAGAAGGCTTACAACAGGTAGAAGAACTTAGGGCAAGCTATCGTCGGCTCCAACTCAAGGCAGAAGCCGCACGAGAGATTTCATCATGAAAATGTGAGGGAGAAAGGCAGAGGTCATTGTTGTCGCTGCTTGCAGGGGAGAGCTCATCGAGCCTTTCCGAGGAAGAAATGCTATTGTGCGGCTCTTATCGTTGAAGGCGAGCTACAGGTTACACGGAAATGCGACAAGTGCGGTTTTAGAGCGGCTCAGTTTGTCTTAAACCAGTCCATAGTCACTGCCTAAACCTAAAGAGTTAATTTAGGTTCAATTTCTCTTAATCCATACATATTACTATTAGCACACCAAATTTCATTTTATTTCAATTCTTCATCTTCTCAATTATTGACACACCAGTTGTTCTATTCACGCACCAACTTCATAATTTTATTGCACAAAAATTTTCAATAAACAATCGCATAACATGATCGATAAAATTTTGTAGAACTCTTGACTCTGATTTATTTTCTCTTTGTATTGGAATTTGGGTCGTTACATCATCTGCAGTCCATGTTTCCTCTGGGAATTCGATGGCTCTTGCTTCTCATGTTAGATGGGGGAGTAACCATGGAGGCCGCTTTGGACGTGGTCGTGACACCGACACGAGACATTGCAACCATTGTGGGTGTTAGGGACACACGAAGTACACTTGTTGGGTTGTCCATGGGAAGCCTGACTGGGCCTCCAAACCTCCTCCATCATCTCGCTCTGTGCACCTTGGTGATACCACTTCTGTATTTGGGATTCCGAGGATAATTGAAATATCTGAAGAGGAGTATCGTCACGTACATGCAATTCAAATTGATTCTCCTCATTGTGTTGTTGTGGCACAAACCATTGGACCAGTATATACTTCACAGTGCCCCATTCAGTGGCTAGCATATTCAGACGCTTCTGATCACCATATTAGTACCTCGGGTATTTTACACTTATACAAACCTCATAGTGGGTCTTCGATCGCTGTTGCAGCTTGATCGACTTAACCCATTATTGGGTTTGGTAGCTATGATATGACTCTAGACATGACTATCCTCAGTTGCTCACGTTCCCCAATCTCCTTACAACTTGTTTTCAATTAGAAAGCTTGTGATTTAAATTGTATTGCTACCTTCACATCTTCTGGTTGTGTTTTTCAGGAACAGTCAACAATTTGTATTGTTGGTAGCGGGAAACTGAGGCCCTATTTGGGACAGCGGTTGCGGATCAGAAAGCTGCTCTCTGATTTGCAACCGTTATTTTTTAATGCTTGAATGAATGGCGGTTCAAAAATAGCGGATGAAAACTTAACGGATTTGCAGATTTTTGAAGCGATGCAGATCCCTCACGCCTGGCTCCCGGAAAATTGCGCCTCCTTATTTTTTCTTTCGTGTTATTTCCTCCCCGTACCTTCCTTCGTCGTTTTGCTAGGGCATCGCCTCTTCTGCCACCGGTGACGTGAACCCCTCCGCTGCCTGCCATGTTCCAATTAGCAGATCTACGGACCAGAACCATCGATGAAACTGCCGCCACCGCGGCCGCCAATCCTCCCCTTCATAAAATACCTCCTCTTCATAGTCTTCATCGCCGTCGGAGGAGGTGATAACTCATCCTTCGTCCCTCGAGACTAATTCCTACTCGACTGCGTCAACATCGGACAACACACCGACGATGACAACCGAACATGGAACGGCGACACCGGCTCCAAGTTCTCGCCATCCCTGAACTCCGCAGGTTTCACCGCCCGCGTCTTCATCTCCACATTCACCTACTCCTCCCCCCTCGGCTCAGGCTGAAAATTCCTCTGCACGCCGCCTTGTTTCAATTAGCTTTCATTTTTTTCACTGTTCCCGAAATGTATTATCATTTCTCCAATGTCAAAGAGTTTAAACTGTATATTCAGGATAAGATTTGTGTTGGTTTTTGCCCTTAGCTGAAATCATTTACTGGTATGTGCATGTATGAATAGACTCCCCAAACAGTCTGCAGCTCTCTCTTCAGAGATTTCTGAAAGCACTATTCTGTCAACTCTATTTGATCAGCAGCTTTTTCATCCGTCAGAGTTGTCCCAAACAGAGCCTGAGTGGTGGCATGTATATCTTGGATGATGTCTCACCTCTTGCTTGTTTTGCTGCTTCCACCCGCCTGTGCATGTTATGCGTTGTTTGTATCTTCAGTTTGAGCATGCTTCCCATCTCAATCACAAGTCTTGTCATTTTACTAAACTCCACAGAGTTCACTATGCCCCTCGTCTTGATTATGCTACTGCACCATTCGATATACTTCACTTTGATGTTGGGGGACCCTATCATGTCCCCTCGTTGTAAGGACATAAATATTTTGCTATTTATTGATGATTTCTCTCGTATGACTTGAGTGTATTTAATGAAAAATCGTTCTGAGCTACCTTCTATTTTTTCAAAACTTGTGGAATGAAATATTTACTCAATTTTTTTTTCGACTTAAATGTCTTCGCACTGATAATAGCAGAGAATACTTATCGTAATCTGTGCCTAACTTTCTCTCTGACAAAGGCATGCATTCTACATCAAACAAGTTGTCTTGATACCCCCCAACAAAATGGCATTGCCAAAAGAAAGAACCGCCACCTCCTTGAGGTCACGCGAGCCATTCTTCCTCATAAACATGTACCCAAACACTTCTGGGGTGATGCGGTACTTACCTCCACACATCTTATTAATCATTTTCCTATTCATTCTTCAGGGGGAGACACCCTACCATATCTCACATCCAGACCACCCTAATCTCTTCCTACCTTTACGAGTTTTTGAGTGTGTTTGCTCTGTTCGAGATGCTCGCCCCTCTGTCTCCAAACTTGATCCTCTCTCCTTGAAATGTATCTTCCTAGGGTATTCTCGTACTACTAAGGTATATCGTTGTTATTCTTCTGACCTCCACATATGCATTATATTGACGGATGTTGTCTTCCTTGAATCTAACCCTTATCCTACCCTTCTTCATGGATCCACACCTCCTGACTCTTTCCTTGGTTCTATCTTTGTTGCTCGTCCCGAACCTGCTGTACTTTCTCTGGATGACCTCCTGAGTCCTCTTTGGGGACAAGTTTACACTCGTCGCCCTTCTGATAGCACATTTACGACTCCACCTCAGCCTATCTCTTTACCTGATTGTTCGACAACTGTTCCTCAGGAAGACCATGCTAGTGCGCCTATGGATCCCTTGTCAGTCAGCTGGGAGCTACCCATTGTAGTACAGAAAGGAAATTGTGCTTGTCGGAACGCACCTCTATTTATTAATTCTTACCAGGGATTATCGACTTATCATACTACGCTGCGCTCCACTCTAGATCAATACCATCTTCTGTCTACCTTCGTTGATGCCAATTGCCAAAGCTCATCCGGGCTGGATAATTGCTATGCAAGATGAGTTGACGGCCCTTCAACTTAATCACACGTGGGACTTTGCCCCTTTGTCCACTGGGAAGCGGGATATTCGATGAAAATTGATTTACTTATCAAATTCAATGTAGATGGTTCTCTTGATCTCTGGAAGGCCCACTTGATTTTCAAAGGCTATGCCCGGACTTATGGAGTGTACTATGATGAAACATTTTCTCCAGTCTCCAAAGTGTTCTCCATTCTTATTCTTCTCTCATTTTCAACCTCTCACCAATGGTTCATACATCAAGTGGACATAAAGCCTGTCTTTCTTCATGGGTCCTTGGACGAAGAGGTGGACATGGAACAACCACCTGGGTTTGTTGCTGAGAGGGAGAGAACCAAGGTGTGCCACCTCAAGAAGTCGTTATATGGATTAAAGCAATCCCCCGAATATGGTTTGCTCGTTTCTGATTTGTAGTCAGTCAGTTCGGTCTTACCAAGAGTACGAAAGACTCGTCTCTCTTCTATCAGAACTCTCTGACAGGTACTGTCCTATTAGTGGCATATGTCAATGATATTGATATCACAAGATGTAATTCATAAGGGATAATAAATCTCAAGGCATTTTTACACTCCAACTTTCAAACCAAGGATCTGGGCTCATTGCGGTACTTCATAGGCATTGAAGTTGTAGATTATGCTAACACAATCTTTATTTGTATGCACAAATATGCTCTCAGTCTTCTACCAGACCTTGTGATGTCTAACTGTGATCCTATGGACTCTCCTCTTGAACCAGGGGAGAAGGGTCTTCATGATGAAAGCAAACTATTTGATTCAGCGAAAAAAATCGAAGAGTAATTAGAAAATAGAACTACCTTACCATGATTCATCCTGACATTGCTTGTGCAATTAGTAAGGTCAGTCAGTTCATGACAGGTCTAATTATTTCACAATGAGAATCTGTACTTCGAATCATCAGATACATAAAGAAAGATCCTGGACTCTGGATATTATAGTACAAGAATCAGGGTCATTATAATATAAAAGTGTATTGCGACTCTGACTGAGCAGGCTACTTAGTCACTTGGAAGTGAACCACAAAGTTCGCTATCTTTTTGGGTGGAATCTTGTCTCTTGGAAGAGAAAGAATCAAACCACGGTTGATACAGTGCTGAAGCGGAATATTGAAACATATCTCACACTGTTGTTGAGATCATGTGGATTAGACAGACTCTTTGTGAAATAGGGTATTCAGGTCAAGATCCCACTTCTCTATGATGTGATCGTCAAGTTGCGATACAGATTGCTTCTAATCTTATGTTCTATGAACGTGCAAAATATATTGAGGTCGATTGACATTTTGTAAGGGAAAATTATTAAGGAATTGTTTCTCTAAGTCTATGAAGACCAGAGACCAAGTCGTAAATATTCTTACTAAGGGAGTTACGAAAGTTAGAATGAAATTTATATGTAACAAGTTAGGTCTGGGTATTTCCATAATCCAACTTGAGGGAGAGTGATAGATATATTAGATATATTGTTGAGTTCCCGTATTATGTATTTCTTTTCCTATATAAATAAACTATTGTACCTCTATTGAGGTATCAAGTTTCCAATCCTGTCTAACAAAGATAAATTTTCCATTGAGACATTAGGTGGGATGAAGAATTGGGAGATCATTTGGGCTAAGATGAGTAACAGACATACTGGAGGAACTGACAACAGATTTAGAGTGCGTTTCCATTTTTATCCAAGGATTCAATGACAGCACACTGGATCAGCAATGGTAGAATGAAGAAACTGGACCAGCATGTTAGGATCAATCAGAAGCATCAATAGGAGTCAACAATAGGTTACGGATCTGTGATAGTCGTTAAATCAAATGTCTGGATCAACAGAGAAGGTCAACGAGAATTACCAGCAGCTGCGTTTGAAAAATCTAAAAAAAAACTGGATCGACGACATTTTATGGACCCAGAAGGACAACACTCGATGCGAGTTGGAGGTCGAAACCAAAAAAATTATGTACCCTCTTCGTCGGCAAGCACACGCAGGAAGCATGACTGTAGCAGAGATCGAATGTGCGGGCCACTACAATGAAGGCATCAAAACGACAACTTCTCTTCGTCGGCAAGCACACATTGTCGGCGGGACGATCATAGAGATCGAAAGTGTGCGACTCCAATGAAGGTAAAGGCTAGGGCACGAGATTCCTACGAATGCTTTGATACCATGTAGGAAATATGAAGTGCTTAATTCTCATTAAACAATGTAAGGAATATATACACGCTTACATTTGGGGGCATAAAGATCCAAAAGCCTCTTTATAGTGAAAGTAAAATACAAGCTAAATATAGGTAACCTTAATTACAGAACATATTTACAATACATTACAACTCCCCTGTATGTATAATATGGAGAGGTTACAACTGATGTCCACAAGAGTTGTGTGACTAAACATAATTAGTAAAATACAAAACATAGGCATTATGAATGTGCTTTAACAATAGCTAATTTCGTTTTAATTATTCTGGACATATTCAAGCGCAGATTGTCAAATTACCTCATTTACTTCAAGGTGATAATATATGGATATTTCCAAAATTTTAATTGCACCCCTTTGCAGTCTCAAAGTTAACGATGATATTAGTTGAATGTTGCAACTCCATCTGCGAATAATACTCTCATCTGTTTAATACGTTATGGAATATATGACAAAACATGCGTAGTAGAAATCATTCCGAATTGTCTGGGCATAACAGAATCCCATTTGATTTTATGCAGTGGAGAAAGCATGGAGAATGCCTTGCGGGCATGTTGCAAAGGAATAAAAATTGGAAAAATTCTTATTCATCGTGAAGGTGATAACGGCAAACAGGTGGGTATTTTTTGAGACATTTATTGTGTTTCTTAAACACCTTTGATATGACATTAATATTTTCTGATGTTTCCCATCAGCTCATATATCAGAAGCTTCCTAATGATATTTCCGAAAGACATGTTTTACTACTTGATCCTGTCCTGGCTACAGGTAGTTAAATATTTTTAGATTTATTTATGCATTTCGTCTCTATACTACTTGTAGTGTTGAAATATTTCAGATGCATGTTCATATAATTTCATCTGTTAGCTATTTATGCAACCTAAATGCATCTAATTAATGCTTTTCAAAGCACGTTTTTGTTCCCGAGGCTA
Source organism: Platanthera zijinensis (assembly GCA_039513925.1). Lineage (NCBI taxonomy): Eukaryota > Viridiplantae > Streptophyta > Magnoliopsida > Asparagales > Orchidaceae > Platanthera > Platanthera zijinensis. Next base: position 46,674,013 of record CM077087.1, on the reverse strand, counting down.
ATTGCTAAGATTTGGAACTAGCAACATGATATTGTGCACATACGGAGGTGATCATACGAGTGAAAGAACCAGCCCAACTTGAGTTTAACTGGAGGAACCAATCCACATCTTTTCAATTTTTAGGCTTAAGTTTTATGTTACATCCTTTTGTTTTAGTTCAATTTACTCTGGCAAAGGAACATGATAAATTGTTATAAGCGCCATCCACCGGTTTGGAGAATGCTAACTATAACTTAGGAACATTCACAAGATGCTACATAAGGTCCTAGCGGATTTGGTGTTGATCGAAGCTTGATAAACATTCTCTATTATCACTAATCATGTCACTTTCTAGACGATTCATACCCATTTAAATTGGTTTGCTAGCACGTGACCATCGGCTGCAGTTTTTCCACCTCTTTGATCATATGTGATTGGTCCGCACAGACTAGGACACAATCTAAACCATGGGGGACAACAATCGTTGCTTGAGACAAGCTCATAACAACAAAGAATTAACAGCAATTGTACTTAACATGAAGTTTAATGTGGCTCTCGACATTCGATGAGCTGTACAAGTTTGATTAGAGTTGTAAAAAAATCTAATATGAATTTAGGTATCCCATTCTTTGATAGCAAAGAGGTCCCATTGAGATGACTTGCGAACAATTCTTTATCGATAAACGCTAACCATAGAGGGATTGGATATGGCTCACATCATTCCATATAATGGGCACTACACAAGAAAACTATGGTTTGTGCGACTCGAGTGGGAGCACTCAAAATGGCTGGAAAAATTTTAAATTTTTCTGCAACATAAGATTTGGATCCCCACTTAAAAGCAACCTGCTTTGGGAATTAATATCATTAAAGAAACTCTATATGCACGGATACTTAAAAATGGGCAACGCATCGACTCGAACGCGTACCGGATACGGGAAACGTCCGGAAACTCGCGGAAACGCGTTTCTGAAACTCCAGGAAACGCACTTAAAAATAAAAAATAAAAAATATTTAGGATTCGCGTATCCCGCTGGGGGGATACGCGAATCCCGCTATTTCAATCCCGCTAATCTACGCAAATCCCGCTAGGTTTGCAATCCTATGCTGCTCCCCGATCCCGATCCCTCTCCCGATCCCGGCACTGCTCCCCTCTCCCTCTCCCGATCTCGGCGTTGCTCCCCTCTGCTGATCGACGCTGCTCCCCTCTCCCTCTCCCTCTCCCGATCCCGGCGCTGCTCCCCTCTGCTGATCGACGCTGCTCCCCTCTCCCGATCTCACGGTAAGCTTCTTCTTCTTCTGCTCCCCTCTGCTGATCGACGATGCTCCCCTCTCCCTCTCCCTCTCCCTCTCCCGGCGCTGCTCCCCTCTGCTGATCGACGCTGCTCCCCTCTCCCGATCTCACGGTAAGCTTCTTCTTCTTCTTCTGCTGCTGCTCCCTTCTGCTGATCGACGTTGCTCCCCTCTCCCTCTCCCTCTCCCGGCGCTGCTCCCCTCTGCTGATCGACGCTGCTCCCCTCTTCTTCTTCTTCTTCTTCTGCTGACAAATCAGATTTGATACTCTAGGGTTAACTAGCACAACATTTACTGTAGAGTTCTATCACTCTTATGTTCTGCACACTGCATATTCAAAGATAAATGAGAACTTTTGTTGTTCACTGGATTGTTGCACACTGTTTAATACCATTCTATTTAAATGTAATTTTATTAATTTCCAGAACACGTGAATTTTAAGACTAGTTGTGATAGAGGAGACAGTTAGCCCCACATTGTATTCTATTAGATGACTACTTTTTGCTTCATCTTTATAAGGCTGATCGTTATGCTTTTTCTGTTAACTGTATGTAGAACATATGAGAGCATTTCATTAGTTAACGTTGCTCTAGTAGCTTTTTTCTGTATATAGTATAAGCTAATTAACGTTGCTCTAGTAACTTTTTTCTGTATGTATGTTGTTAAATCCTAATTGTTATGATTTCATTATTTTAAGACTAGTTTATTAGTTGTCTTATTCTTATATTAATTAGTACTTATATTAAAATAATTAAAAATAATTAAAAACGTTTCACGTATCCTTATTTTTTTAAAAATCACGTTTCCCGTATCCGTTTCGTATCGTATCCCGTATCCCGTTTCCGTCCCCGTGCATCATAGAAGAAACTTGGGTCAATCGACAAACACTTGGGGCAAATTTCAAGGGTAGCACATGCTACTTGAGTCTCACCCGACCAACAGATTCCTTTCTTTACTACAGGGCTCCAAGAATGATTCAGGCTTGATGTTGAGTTTGAAAAATCTTTCAAACTTGATTATTGCAATGAGCTTGGTACCAATTTGTGATCAACCTTTGCAAATGGATGAGGTGATAGAGGGCAGATGGTCAAGGAAAAGCATAAGGGTGCCGCCACTATATCGCGGTCTCAACCCAAATAATAGGACATCAGCCAACAAAGTTGCATCCATGCCCAGACACGGTCGATCGACTCTGCAGAGGCTTTCATATCGATTGCAATGACCCCAGCTTACCAGAACATCAGCATAAAAATTATTTTAGCTCATACGACGATGTGAATGAGGACGAGAAGAAAGAATTAGATGATCATCTTTCTGCATGCCATTACATGTATGCGGTCCTCCCAAACCATGCAGATCCAAGCAATGATATGCGGCTATCAAATTTTTTTATCTATTCAGTTGTGAGCACACAGCTTCACTTCTTGAGCTCCCAGCTCGTCCCAGATTGGGAGGCAAGTTGCACAGAAAAATAGGGAAATGGTTCGCAATCTTGTAATCTGTGAGGTGTTCAATTGCAGTTGAGCCGAGGTCCTTCTCTTGGGATTGATATGTCATTTCCTTGGGCGGGTTCAACTTAGGGTTAAGGGTTAAGCACATTGAGGCCAATCGCATGAGACTGCAGTTCCTTGACCATGGTATTCCAATTGGATCCAAAAAAACTTATGTGGCAATTAGTTATTCATCAAGCCCCACCACTAGTTCAATGCATACAAAATAGATCGTCCTTTCTAGATCTGAAGCATTATTGGTCGACTACTATTCTGTGATGACCCAACCACAATATTAGATGTATTGTCCATTTGGCAATCCAGTCAATAGTAAGTTGAATGCCCATACTCATGGTTTTATCTTTTTTCTAAGGTGGTCTACAAGTATTTCTTCGGAGGTAACCCATCTTAAAATTACTCACCCATCTTAAAATTGCTTGCTCCGAAAGATTTTTATGATATTTTGGGTGTAATATATTTGTTAAGCCTGCTAATTTTCTCTAATTTTGATAAATGATTTAATTCATTCATTTCCATCTTTTCACCCGGAAGTCGGTCAAACGCTGATCTTTGTTTTGGCTTCATTATTTCAAAGACAATCATCGCCTTCATCTAAATGTCTTGATTGTATTCAGGATTTTATAAGCCCACCACTTATCATTTTCTCAAGGTAGTCTACAAGTACTTTTGATACGTATTTGTATTGGGGAACACATCTCACACATACACTCCGACGTTCGGCCTCACCTTGCGGGAGTCACTTAACGACTAGTTTCTTGATTGTAATATTCAAATGTTTTGTCTTATTGTAAGGGGCTCCATCTATATAAAGAGCCCTAGTGTTAGTGTCTTGTTCATCTTTGGAGTCATAGTGTTTAACCTCTCTTGTAGAGTGGAGTGTCAAGGAGGACCCGGCCTCCGGATGCCTGAAGAGAGCTTGCTTCTCGATTGTATTTTTATGCTTATTTAATGCAATGGAAATTTCTTATTCGCGCTCTTGATACAAGTACGACGTATAAACTGGTCCGACCTGACGTTGTTTAGGATTTCTACCGAACCCTAGTTGGATCCCTGTTTTCGTTCCCTTGTCTTCTTCCACGATCCCGCACGCTCAGTCGCTCCGACTTCGTCAATGTCCACGACACTCATCTTCCGCATCGTTCTTGTAACCGAGCTCTCCCATCCGCAGCTCGATGATGCTTCGGGGAATTCACTCGCCACGTCCGTCCATCTGCAGCTCGATGACGCCTCACGGGATTTCACACCCGACGACGCTTTCGACCGCTTCCTCCGACAACATTGTCGTCTTGCCAACTCTAGCACCCGATTCCTGCTTCAACCGACCTCCTTGCACTCGCTCCCTCTTCCAGCGCAAGATTCGAGTGCGTCTTCGGTTCTCGATGCCTCCAGCTGGCTTTTTTTCCCTCTCCAGCCATGTCTGATAGTACCCCAGCGACCCAGCAGCGCTCTTGCAGTCTTCCAACGATCGCTCATCACCCTCACTACCCTCCTGCGGTTTCGACCGCAGTCAGGAAGCGCTCTTGCTGCTCCTGCAACATTCTGGCAGCCCTCCCGCGGCTCCTGCAACAATCCAGCAGCCCGCTGACATCCCCTGCAACATTCTGACAACCCTTCTGAACCTCCTGCCACTTTCTGGCGGCCCTCCCCCCTTTTTCAACATGCCTCCCCTTCCAGACTTAATGTATGCTCGTTGCCATCGAGTTGAAATTGCCCTGGATACTCTCCTTGCCATGGCACTTGAGATTCTTCATCGTCTTCGTCCATATGTCCTCTCTCATCCCCGACCTGCCACTTTACTTCCCGACGAGCCTCCTCCATCCTTCTCACCACCACCCCTCAGTGGGTTTTTGACCATTAGAATCGCCGCCACTTCTTCCTTTTTCGACACCCCCTTCGTTCTCTCGCTCCCGACCGCGGCACACAACCCCATAATTTTACCCACCCTTCAATTCCAACCAGTTGCCCTACCATTCGTTTGCCTTTCGACATATCCGTGATAGAGGCTCCACCCGGCGCCTTGACCGTTTTTCACACATCGCCACATTCTTTATGTGTTCACCTCCGTTTTTTGGAGGCCCCTGCCCGTCAACCCTCTTTTTGCTCGACTCCTCGCTTCCAACATCTCTCAAGCCCACTGTTTTCCTACCCTGACATCTGGTCACTCTCCCAGTTCGACCAGACTTCTCATTGGGGTTCCTTCCCACTCATCACTACCCACTCCTCATCGATCTAATCTCTAGCCCCACTGTCATCGTTCCAGATCTTGATGGGGCTCCGTCGTCCGTCTTCATAGCATCCGACCTCCGACCGAGGCCTTGGCCCAACTGGTGCGCACCTTGCTCGACCGTAAGGATGAGATATTTTTTCGGCATGTCGTTGCTTCTCCTCTCAGGCAGTCCCATGTCAGCTCTGCAGCAACCAGCCTACCATGACGCCTCTCGGCTTCTGATGTTTCACCAGTACCGTCCAACAGAGGAGCCCCCTGAGTCTCCGCATCACACTCATGAGATTCTTACCATCTCGACCTTGAGGATAAGGTCAATTTTCAAGTCAGGGGTGTTGATACATATTTGCACTGGGAAACACGTATCACGCATACGCTCGGGCGTTCGATCTCACCTTGGGGGATTCACTCAACGACTTGTTTCTTTATTGTATTATTTAAGTGTTTTGTCTTGTAGTAACTGGCTCCATCTATATAAGAAGCCCTAGGGGTAGAGTCTTGTTCATCTTTGGATTCTTAGTGTTTGGCCTCTCTTGGAGAGTGGAGTGTCAAGGAGAACCCAACCTCCGAATGTTTGGCAAGAGCTTGCCTCTTGATTGTATCTTTATATTTGTTTAATGCAATGCAAGTTTCTTATTCACACTCTTGATACAATTACGACATATCAACTTTTCAGGAGGTTGCTCATCCTAAAATTACTCCCACTTAGATCTCACTTAATTATGGAGTTTCTAACAGATGTTCACCACTTTATCTGAAAGGCATTTCTGATATTTGAGGTCTAATCTAATACTTGAGCTCAATACTTTTTCCTCAAAATTCAATTTTCATTCTTTTACTTTGAAGTATAGCATCCTAAAAAGCCTTCTAAGAGTTGTTATTTTTGTAGTCTTCACTACTGCAAGAACACTCATCGTCTTCATTGAACTGCCCTCATCGAATTTGATGAACATCGTCATGCGTACAAGATCATTGGATCTATTTATTGATACAACCCTAGTCGTGGTGAGTTCATATTAAATATTGATTTATTACAACCAACCCTTTTTATTTCCTCCTATAATTAAAAAACCCCTAAAATTCTCTACAAAAGGACCTCCCCTTCCCTTTGAAAAGCAACCTAGACAGATTCCTTTTGAATACGAGACAATTTCTGTCTTCAGAAGGTAGTACCGGCCCGAACACTCCCGTTCAAGCCTTTAGCCGCTGCCTACAATTCGCCTCACCTCTACGACGCCTCCGCCTGCCTCTATTAGCTCCGACGAACCATTCCCTTTCACCTCCGACGGTCTCTATTGGTTGATTTATCGAACCCGTGAGAGCATAAATCCTGCCCTAGGTTCGATCTTCTTCCATCCACCATTGAATATCATCCCCACCTCTTCCCGATGGTTCTCGTACGCTGTCGGGCTCTCCTTGGCCTTCCCCGCACGAGTTCGTCAGGCCCTCAATGACTTCTCCCCCAGTCACTGCCCGATGACAAGCCCTGCCCTCTTCTGGTATACGGTATACCCCTTCCTATCTACTTGCTTAATTCTTGTTGGCATTAATCTTGGGTTTATATATTCATGACCTTAAAAATCAGAGTATGCCCTAATTTCATCTTGCTTATTTGACGTTAATTTTAAATCTTCGTGTTTGTCTTTCGTATTATTGCTTGTGGAATGTTTTGCCATGTTAAATCTAATGTTCAATTGTTAGATGTTTATGAGTGTTAGTGAACCGATGAGCGATTATCACATATTATTGTTCGTTAAAGTCTCTCTTGTGCCGCATAAATTGAAAAGTGATCACAAGTCTTTTTAAAATCTCAACACTAATTTTAGTATGCATCTTTCACACAACGCCACATGTTTTTTCAGCTCTCCGACGTTTTGTGGAGACCCCCGCCCTCCTGTTATCTCTCTTATCTCTCAACTCCTCTTTTCCAACATCTATCGAGCCCACTGTTTTCCTATCCTCACATCTTGCCACTCTCCCACTTCGACCAGACTTCCCATCAAATTTTCTTCCAAAGCATCACTACCTACAACCCGCCAACCTAATGTCCGGCCACACGACCCTCATTCAGGATCTGGATGGGTTCCCGCCATCAGACTTCATACCATTCAGTTTCCGACCGTGGCCCTGGCCCAACTGGTGCGCACCTCACTCGTCCTTGACGATAAGATACTTTGTGGGCATGGCATTGCTTCACCTCTCGAGCAGTTCCATACCGAGTTCTATGTCTGCAGTCCCATGTCGAGTTCTACGTCTGTTTCAGTCACCTGTATCACAACTCTGCAACAACCAGTCCGCCACAATGCCTATAATCTTCAGAGAACCTGATCCGTTCACCAGAGAAGACACTCGAGTATTGCCAATGCAGTCATGGGACCCTTCCCTGCTCGACCTTGGGGACAAGGTCACTTTTCAGAATGGGTGTATTGTTACACGTGTATTTATGTATTTCGTCATGCAGTGGGGTCTCCATCTATATATGGAGCCCCTTAGGTTGTGAAGGATTATCTTTGGAGTGTAGTCTTGAGTCTCTCTTTGGAGAGGAGAGTACTTTGGAGGGCCCAGCCTCCGGGTGCTTAGTGAGAGTTTGTCGTTCAATTGTATCATTTATTTCGTGCAGTACAAGTTCACATTCTTCTTTTTAGATCTTGATACGGCTAGCCCATATCATGAGATGGGTAGAGCCATGTCATCCCAAGTAGAGGTGGTAACTGGCAATGGTCATTCCATGATGGTTGTAGTTGCATTAGTGAATTTTGTGTATTCCCCTAGGGGACTACTGAACGGACAATGTTCTTGAGGTGAGCTTGAACTACACTGGTCCTGATCTGGCCCGGGTCTTCTTTAAAAGTTGTTTTCAGACTAGTAATGACCGTGAGTCTTGATTTTGAATCCTTGTCCAAGTTTCACGCATATGGATTTACGAATTGAGGAATTTGGACTAGGAAGCTACCTACTGATGCAGATATAGAAATCATAGAGACACAACGGGAATGGGCACCGAGTCCCCCTGCTTAGTATTTGGTCAGCGATGACAAAATGTTGGACATCGCAGGTGCTTCAGATGCCCAGTATTCGACAGTGGAATCACCTACAATCCCCTAAATTCTTGTCAAATTTCTCTCTGTGCCCACATCTTTCATTTTTTTGTTAACATTTTATATTTCATTAATAAGTGTAAAGATATGATGAATAGTTGGTAAAAAGGGAATCCTAAATTTTAGGTTAAAGATGGGGCTTCTCTTATATATAGTAATAGATTATGCACCATTGAGAGAAAATTGCGTGTGAGTCGGTGGTGTGTAAATGAGAGTGAAGTCCACGTATGTGGGAAGCCTATTGCCAACTCCTATGATGCCCTCCATTGTTGTACTGCTTTATGGCTTTGACAAAATCCCAGTGATATTGAGTATGTAATCACAATGTTTTGAGGAAGATTGTCTTATGAAGCAGAGAGGTGTGGGGAGGGAAGAAAAAGAAGATGAACAGTGAAGATGTTACGGGCTGGGCCTGGCAGCGGGTCCAGCCTGCCTCAGGGCCGGGCGCAGGGCTTCTCCCTGCTCCCAAGCGGGCTTTTCCCCCTCCCGTAACAAGGTCGCGGCCCACACATTCCAACCCTTCTCCGCACGTGTTCTCGGTGCGGCGGGTTGTTGAGGCGAGGGCTTGATCCTCCGACCTCCTTGATAAGAGGCACTTAACGCTTGCTCAGTTGGTGATGAGGGCAAGCGTTAAGTGCCTTTTATCAAGGAGGTCGGGGATCAAGCCCTCGCCTCAACAACCCGTCGCACCGAGAACATGTGCGGAGAAGGGTTGGAGTATGTGGGTCGCGGTCCTGTTACGGGAGGGGGGAAAAAGCCCGCTCGGGAGCAGAGAGAAGCCCTGCCGCCCGGCCCTGGGGCAGGCTGGACCGACTGCCAGGCCCGGCCCGTAATAGAAGACAAAAAATGTGCTGAAATGGAAACAAACGTATAAACTGTGTGAACCTCCGCCTTAGATTGATTTATCTCTGATGGTAGAGAACCCAAGTTGACTAGTGATCCCAAAAATGCCTAATTCATGCATGACTCTCCGTCTCTCTTATATAGACTCCTAGGGCATGCTAATTAAGGAAAGATTTCTCCTTAGTTGATTAAAGAAATGATAACAAATATTATATAATAATTTTCCTACTACTGACACCTAATAATACTCTAATGTTCCCCTGATAAGCTCTCCAACTATATTCCAATTCAAATTTGCCTCATGAGATCCAAATACGGATTCTTCACACTACCATGATTGCTCCCAGCGTTGCACATTTCCTTGCAAGTCCTAGCGTTAACTCGTATGGTGAGAGGGGTCTTGGCTGGCGTCTCCCTAATGGATTGCGCCTATAGATATTGAAAGCTACCTGGAGGGCCGCTGGAGAATTCTTGTGCGACTGGATGATCATTGAGCTATGTCTAGCAGCAGTGCATTGGGATTCTGTCTGTTTGAAAATTGCCCTGATCCAGACATGCCTCTTCACGAACAATCATCCTTATCAAATTCTCAATTCTCATTGAACAACCATATCTAAAATGGATTTTTAGCCAAATAAACTAGATCTGTTAATTAAGCTCTACTCTTATCTTATGGAGTGATTAACAAGGAGGATCAGACTTATGCTAAATACACAGTTCATTTTTTACCCAAATGCTTAAGCTCTTGGTTGTGTGTCAATCACATTTTATTTCTACATCAATATATTTTTATCTATCTGATGTGAGATTAAAGAGATACTCTTGTGTGCCTTAACAATCTATCACTCACGTGCATGTAGGGTGTGCACAGTAACCCGAAACTGACCAAATTGAACCGATCCAATCGAACCGAATTCCTGACCGAACCGACCGGTTCAATTCGGTTTTGGTTCTGGGCGGATGAAAACCGAACCTCTTCGGTTCGGGTTCGGTTTACACATTCGGTAAACCCGGATGAAACCGAACTGACGAACCATGCTTCAAATGTTTTTATACATGTGTTGTAGCGCAAGAATAATATGCATGCAAACATTTGGCCTTTTTAAATCTTTATTGCAAGATAGATGTCAAATTTTGATATAGTGACAGTGGTGAATAAAAGTAATGATCAAATCATTGAAGGGAAAAAAATCATGTGCCACCCAAGTACACATAATAGTTGTAAATTTTGCTTGCATTTGTAATTTATTATGCGGGATATCAAATCGATCAGTTTCAGGTGGGTTTCGGTTTAAGGTGCGTAAAAATCGAGATTATTCGGTTCAATTTTAGTTTTGCATAAAAATCGAACCGAACCGTTTACAGACCTACGTGCATGCTCTCCACATCCACCATCACTCCCTGTTGTAGGAAATATTTCTTTAATATCATCAAGTATCATGCGCCAATATCACACTCAACCATGTGACCCCTTGTGGGAGTCACCCACTGTAATTTTACTCAACCATGGTTGCAGTTGCCAAGTTCCATGAGAACAACAAACCCCGCATGAACATAATCTCAGTCAAACCATCATCCCGATATGACTTGTTAGGGAACGAAGTTGGGTCATAATACATCAATAGTTTAAACTCGTCTTCTACCCAAAAACATAATTCTGTTACTGAAAACCAAACCGCATGTTATTTCTCCACCAACACATTTTCCCCCCATCCCATGTGGGACTAACCAGCACTCTCGCATAACATTTAACTCTTTTTTTTCTTTTTCAAGCAGTCATACTGACGTCAAATATGAACTCTTTCTTCCACAAGGTAACTCGGCGAACCAAGCCATCGAACTGCTCATCCGCAAAGGCGTACCAGAGAACCGCATCATCTTCCTTAACTTGATCTCGGTCGGCGCCACTAAACCATTATAATTGCCACTCTATTACCCACTCGATCCAGAAAATTCTTTGCGTTTTGACATATTCTATCTTCTTCAGGCACCCGAAGGAATCCATTGTGTCTGCAAACGATTCCCTTTGCTCAAGGTGGTGACTTCAGAGATTGATGCCGCATTAAACGAAGAGTTCAGAGTAATCCCTGGTCTCGGAGAGTTCGGAGATCGATACTTCGGTACAGATGTGTGATTTTACTGCAGCACGACCGCAGCCTCTCTTCTATTCATTTATTTTTAAATGTTTTATTTGTGACTGGAACACATTTACACACAAATTTACGCAAACATAAAATTGTGCGTAAATTTGTGAATTTTTGCATAATAAGTCCTTAATTTTTTGAAAATTATATTATTTTTGAACTCAATAATTTCCTATAGTTGGGAAATATTTCTTTTTAACATGTAGCCAAATAAGGTCTTTTATGCCAGTGTTCTGCTATTCCTATGAGTTCAAATGTTTGCTGAAGTGCTTGAGTAAATGTATTATTATAGACTTGTTGATATGAGCCTAACAAATAGCTTGACCTATTCAACATTTGATCAAAGGGTTGGGATTCGACGGACTCTTGGAAATTGTTTTTGGTTGAAGACATCGCCGTAATGGTAGCGATGAAGGCCCGAAGCATACAGTAGAATCGATCGATAATAATCGTGTTCGCCCTAAACCGGGCTTACATATATATATATAGGCTGAAAAAAAAACAAAAATAACAATAGATATATTTAACTCTCCCCCTCAAGTTGGGAATAAATATTGATCATTCCCAACTTGTTTGTGTTGTCCTTGAAGTTATCGCTGCATAAACCCTTGGTGAAGACGTCCGCAAGCTGATCGAATGAGTTCACAAAGGGGGTGCAAATATTTCCTTTGTCTAGGTGATCTTTGATGAAATGTCTATCAACCTCCACATGTTTGGTTCTATCATGTTGCACTGGATTGTGCGCAATACTGATGGCAGCTTTGTTGTCACAGTAGATCATGATAGGGTTGTTCCCTTGGAGACCAATATCACGAAGAAGAGTCCTCAACCACAATCCTTAACAAACACCTTGTGTCATAGCCCTATACTCTGCCTCTGCACTTGACCGGGCTACCACATTCTGCTTCTTGCTCCTCCATGAAACGAGGTTGCCTCCCACAAAGGTGCAGTACCCCGTGGTTGATTTTCTATCGTCTTGGCTACCGGCCCAATCAACATCTGTAAACACTTCAACTTCTAGTGATTGGCCGTTTTTGAAAAGGACCCCACGGCCTGGTGCCTTTTTGAGATACCGCAGCACTCTAAAGGCCGTCTGTTGATGACGAACGGAAGGAGAGTGCATATGCCTACTTAGGACTCCCACAGCATACGTAATGTCAGGGCGAGTATGGGACAAGTATATGAGACGTCCAACCAAACGTTGATATTTTGAGGCATCCACTTTTTCTCCACTAGCATCTGCATCAATTTTGTGATTAGCCTCAATAGGTGTGTCCACGGGTGCACACCCAAGCATCCCAGTTTCTTCAAGAAGATCCATAGTATACTTTCTTTGGGAGATGAAAATCCCTTGTTGAGACCACACCACTTCAATTCCCAAAAAATACTTCAACTTTCCCAGGTCTTTAACTTCAAATTCTTTGCTCAGTTGCTCCTTCAGGTAAGTAATCCCCTCCAAGTGGTCCCCGATAATGATAATGTCGTCACATACACAATAAGAATAGAGACCTGGACACCCTTTCTCTTAATAAAGAGTGTGTGGTCAGCATGACTTTGAGTGTATCCAAGTTGAAGCATGAACTTGTAAAAACGTCCAAACCACGCTCTCGGAGACTGTTTCAAACCGTACAGGGATTTTAGAACCCGGCACACCTTTCCCTTGGACCCTTTGATAACAGAGCCCGGTGGAATATCCATATAAACTTCCTCCTCCAGATCGTCATTCAAAAAAGCATTCTTGATATCGAGCTGAAGTAGTTCCCATCTACGACTTGCAGCAACCGAGAAAAGCACGCGGATAGAGTTCATCTTCGCAACAGGAGCAAAGGTCTCCTGGTAGTCGATACCTTGAGCCTGGGTATATCCCTGAGCCACCAAACGAGCTTTGTACCGCTCCACTACACCATCTTGGTTTTGTTTAACTGTGTAGACCCAACGGGATCCAACCGTTCGCTTCCCTGGAGGAAGGCTCACCAGCTGCCACGTTTTATTCTTGTCCAAGGCACGCAGTTCCTCCTCCATTACCGTTTTCCATTCAGGTATCTGAACAGCCTCCTGTCATGTCTTAGGGATAACAATAGATGAAAGAGAAGAAATAAAGGCTTGATGTGCCTGAGAAAGGTGATCATAACGAATGTAGTTGGCAATGGGGTGATTAGTTCTACCCTTCTTACCTATGAGACGGGCAAGAGGAATATGGAGGTCATCATCAGAATCTGGGCTGGAGACAGGCACCGGTACTGGTGAAACATCTTCAGTCTGCACTTGCTCAACAGTCGTAGGACGACGAGAGTATGCGTATATTATCGTAGGAGCGGAGGTGGAAGGAACGGGAGCAGGTGGAGGAATAGGATGAGTGTCAATAATAGGGCCATGAGCAGGTGGAGGAATAGGATGAGGAGCAACAATAGGGAGCGGGGAGTCGATCAGCTCGTCACCAGTGCTAGTCATCTCCCCCTGACGAGGATCAAAGTACGACTCCCCCTCACGAAAGGTGACATCGACAATACAATAGTACCGACGTGTCGGAGGGTGATAACACCGATACCCTTTGGTGGTAGAAGAATAACCAACGAAAACACATCTAAGAGACCGCGCATCGAGTTTATCACGATGCGGGCTATGGACAAGAACAAAACACACGGAGCCGAAGATACGAGGGGGAAGATGAGAAGTATGGACAATGTGCGCTTTTTCGAGACGAGAGAGGGGCGTAGCAAACGAGAGAGCACGGGACGGAAGTTGGTTAATGAGATGCGCGGCTGTAAGAATAGCATCCCCCCAGTAGGATTTAGGGAGGTGCATAGAAAGAAGTAAACACCGGGACACCTCCAGCAACTGCCTATTCTTTCGTTTGGCCACCCCATTTTGAGTGGAGGTGTGGACACACGTAGTTTGATGGATGATGCCATGGTCCGTAAGATAGGCCCCAAAGGCACCGCGATCATCATATTCTCCACCATTATCACTACGTAACACACGTATTTTGCCTCCGAATTGTTGGACCACCATCTTATGAAATTTTTGAAAGCACAAAAAAACGTCACTTTTCTTTTTAAGCATATAAAGCCAAGTAGTGCGGGAGTAACAATCAATGAACGTTACAAACCATTTATAGCCAGATAAAGAGAGAACACGGGATGGACCCCAAACATCAGAGTGAATAACATCAAATGGATACAGACTCGGAACAGACAAATGAGTAGAACGCCGACGAACATGTTTAGACTGTTCACACGCATCACAAACAAAAGACTGAAGTAAATGATGAAAGGCAGGAAATAATTTAGTAAGATATAAGGGAGAATGGTGGTCAAGGCGCTGATGCCATCGTCGAAGATCATCAAGAGTCGGAGATCTGGTGGAAGAGAGAGCACTGGGAGAAGACTGGTTCAGCAAGTACAGGCCGCCAACATTCCTACCACTGCCAAGTGTCCGCCTCGTAGCCAGATCCTGAAAAACACAAACATCAGGAAAGAATGTCACAGAACAGTGTAATGAGTTAGTCAAGTGACTAATAGAGAGAAAATTGCGGGGAAAAGAAGGGACATGCAAAACAGAGGAAAGTGATAGGTCAGGAGAACATGGGACTGTCCCTTTGCCAGCAATGGCAGAGAGAGAGCCATTGGCAGCAATAACCTTATCACGACCAGAGAGGGGAGTATAAGGAGATTTACGTGGAACAAACATTACGTGAGCTTGAAGGGCGAGTTCCTTGCGCTCTAGAAGGAGATTTAAGCAGTGAAGAGCTCGTTGTCTGACTCAAGGGGTAGACGGGATCACGAAGTTTCTCTCTTTCAGCGGATCAAGGTTTAGTTTCGGGCAGAGCTGGAGCAGTCTCAAGTAGAACTTTAGTCGTGGAAGGCACTCGTAGGGAAGACGATTCGTATGCTAGAGGACGTACAGGGAGAGGTGGATCACCAAGATACTGAGCTAGGATCCCTGAGGGATAAGGTGGAGAGGCTTGCCTCCCAGGAGCAGAGTACTGAGGAGCTGAAGGCTGCGGGTGTTGCCGGGTATAAGGACTCCATCGATTTTATGCATGACCATTGCTTACTCTAAGAGGAGATCTGTGAGGTGGTCTGGAGCAAGGAGGTGGAGCCTCAGATGATGGACGAGCGGGAGATGGCACTGAAGCGGGGAATGTGGAAGACCCTTCGGATGATAGTGCAGAAGCGCGAGTGCGATGTGTCTAACCTTGGTTTTGATGATCTATCTGAAGATGAGTGTGCTGACATTAATGTCGAGGGAGAGCAGTAGCCTTGGATCTTTGTATCTTGAACTTTTTTCCCTTTTTATGGTGTATTTTTATTTGTGTTTATACCTTTGTACTCATATTGATGTTGCACGTTGCTGTTTTAGCGCTTAGACACTTTTTGCTGATTGTATAGCTTGTGACATTACATAAGTAAAAATTTGTACTTGTGTCATCATTATTATTTTATGCACGACTTGATTTTGTTTTTTTGATTTCAATAGCATAAGGATGAGCCCTTGATGGGGTGGCAATCTAGTACAAGGGCGAAAGGCGGAACTTCGAGCCGTGGTAGTGAGAGGTCGAGACAACCATGTTGCATGCTACCCTTTGTTGTGACGGGACCCAATGAGGGGGCAAAGGGGGAACCTTCAAGCCGCGACAGTGAGGCTTGGGGACGAGACCCTTATAATGTCGTAACCTACTACGTGGGCAAAGGGGTGACGCTTCGAGCCAAGGTAGTGAGAGGTCAAGGCCACTATGTTGCGGGTTGTCCTTGGCCATTGTGGGGAAGGGAGAACCTTCGAACTTGGGCGATCGTGAAGGGGGAAGGCCCTGACGGTGTCGTTACCTACTGCAGGGGCGAAAGGCGGACCTTCAAGCCATGGTAGTGGGAGGTCACTGGGGACTGACCCTAGAGAGAAAAATGAAGAGCGGACGCTTCAAACCGCTGTCGACCGTATGGGGTATGGCCTAGCGGCGCCGCAACCTACTGTGGGGCGAAGGGCAGACCATCGAGTCGTGATAGTTGGAGGTAGCTAGGGTAGGGGCCCCGAGGTTCCGATGAAGGGAAGGCACTTCAAACCATTAGCCCACTATGCTGGCGAAGGTCGGACCTTCGAGCCGGGGTAGTGCGAGGGCGGGAGGCTTGCTTCAAAGTTCCAGTGAAGGGCGAGCGCTTCGAACCATTGGAGGCGAAGGGTGGACCTTCAAGCTGGGGTAGTGCGCGGTCCAGAGGACTAGCCCTAGGGTGTTCTTACGATGATAGAGTTAGGAGCAAACAAAACATATTTAATTGAAAATATGCGATAATACGTGCGTTAGTGTAGACTTACGACTTTTAGAGTAACGATTGTTTTTAGTACAAACAAAATGATGTAAGAGAGGTCACTGATAAAATCGGCGCAAGTTCTGCGCATTCTAGGTTTGAGGGAGGTTCTTCCCTTCTGTCATTTTGAGCTTGAATGTTCTGGTCTTAACGATTGCGTTGACGACGAACGGTCCCTCCCATGCTGGCAAGAGTTTGTCTTTTTGCAGGCCTTTGTTGATTACTTCTACATTGCGCAGGACGAGATCTTTGATGTTGATCGGACTTGGCTTACCTTTTTTATCATAAAGGCGGGACAACCATCTCTGGTAAGCTGCGATGTGTTGGGCTGCTGCTTCCTTGACCTCTGAGACCAGGTCGAGGTTTTCTCAGAGCAGTTCATCATTGCTTTCTGGGTCAAAGGCCTAGACTCGGGCACTTGGAATGCTGATATCGACGGGGATGACGGCTTCTATTCCATAACACATATTGTGCGTAGTTTATCTAGTTATAGTTCTTTCCATGGTGAGGTATGCCAATATCACATTTGGGAGTGCGTCAACCCATTGCTCTCTACCTCTTGGAGGCGCTCCTTCAACCCTTTGAGTACAGTGTGATTCTTCACCTTTATTTGTCTATTGGCTTGTGGGTGCACTACAACAGTGTGGCGGAGGCTCTTCTTCATGTATTCACACATCTTGGTGAACAACTTCCCTGTGAATTGGGTGTTGTTGTCCGCAACGATAATCGTTGGGGTGTCAAAACAACAGACAATGTTATTCCAGACAAATCGCTTGGAGTTTTCTTTGGTTATTTTTTGCGAGGGGTTCAGCTTCCACCTATTTGGTGAAGTAGTATGTGACATGAATATGAACTTTCATTACACTGATGCCATGGGGAGAGGTCTCGGAAGGTCAATTCCCCACTATGTGAATGGCTAAGGACGTTAGAGTGCAATGAGGGCGACCAACGACTAATACAGTGTATTTGCGTGAAGCTGATAACTTTTGCATTTCTTGACAAACTCTGATGCATCCTTCTTCATTATTGGCTAATAGAATTCTTAGTAAGAGTATTTTCTAGGCCAAGGCCATTCTGCCTAGATGTTCCCTGCCGATTCCTCCATTCCCCTCACATAAGGTGTACTCTGTACTCTGATTCGGTTGATGGTAATCACTTTAGATAGGATGCAAAATATAACATCCTCGTCCATCATATAGCATATAACAGAAAGCCCGGCCGGGGCCCGACGTCATATACTACGAACAGTCAAATGAGTAACTAATTGAAACCATAATCCAAATACGCGCATCCTATCACAGAGTGCATTCTAGCGGAAGTAATTTAAAGGTTAACAGGAACCCAACCAATTGAATGTCCACTAACATAAAAGTAGTAATGATAAACCAAATACACAAATAGTCTTGGCATTAAGGCCTTACAGTGTTCAAATCAAATTAAAATGACTTGCATACATCGGCACGCAGGTCGGCCACACATGAACGGTAAAGTAAACGAGTAATTCGATTTGGCCTTCAAGGGCTAGTTTAGCAGTTATGGCCTCCCGCCCCCTATTTCACGCCTGACTCCGCTGCACCTGCAAGAGACATTCCACCACAACGGTGGCAAACATAGCAACGGTCAGCATTAGCTGACCAAATTATAATGACCCCACCCCTTACCCGGGATGGCGGTGCTCCTTCCCTGCAGGCATTAGTATAATCAAGTATTGTCTATCGCAGTGTGCAAATTATGCACCATTCGCCATAGACGTTGGCACGGCCGTCCAACGCCCCGTGCTCTCAAGGTACATTCTCGATGCACATGACCTCAAGGATCACACCTTCGTTCTTTATGACGATCGGCAACGTTTGAGCTTTTAGTCTTATAGGGACAAAACCAAAGACAACGCCCCTATGTCTATGACCAAGTCATGTGATTTACACTTTGACTCACTCCAAGTCGAACGACATATGGTTGGGTACAATTCAGCTCTTTCCTGTGCTCAAATCGGCAGGCACGCTAGACACAATGCGGGTCAGCATCCCCTTTCCCATTTCCGTATGATCCATAACCCCATTAGGATCCTAGGATAGCACTCACATCCGCCTAAGATGGGCCACACAGGCTCTCAGCTCCACATACTGGCCCCCAGGTCTTCATGAGACAGGCCTCACCAAAAGATGGCCCACAGGTCTCCCCATGATAGGCCTTAGCAAACAAAAACAAGGTTTCTAAGAAACAGGCCTCAACAAACGGCCTCTATGTCTCCAAGAGACATGCCTCACAATCAATGCAGCGCTCATTGGGAGCTATCGCCGACAGTAGCGCTACCGCCGCGCGGTAGGGGGAAGACTATCGATTCTTCCCCCAATTCTGGTGTTTTCCTGGAGTCTACCTCCATTCCTCTCAATGCAGCCATATGCACACCCCGCGATTCCGAAATCTATGCGATTACTACGGAGTCTTCTCCGGCATACAAAGCATACAAACATCACCAATTCATACCAACCTGTCCGGATGGGCTTCACACAACATGTCTATTCCATACTTCGATTCCGGATCTAAATGCAAAACTAGCAGGGATATATGGATCTACCCATCGGGAGAACCACTTCCATATGTTCGTGGAGTGTCTGCCCTCAAATGCCAAAAAGGACTTCACATGTCCAAGGAAGAGGATCGTTACCCTAGAAGTCCGTTTCGGTGCCATGGAAGAGATTTTAGCCGGATGAATACGACCGACTCGACTTTTCCTCCATAGATCCGAGCTCGCCTCGCGAATCCGAGCTCCGAATCTCAAACGGCGGCGAGATCTCTTCTCTTTGGCGCTACTTCTCCTCCTCCAAACGTCCAGCCCAAGTTTCTCAAATTCCAAAAGAAATGAAGAGAAAACGGCCAACCCAACACTATAAACCGAGCTACCACCGCGCGGTAACACTAATCAATGCTTCGATTCACGTGCCATCGCCCAGGCCCTCCAACCACAAGCCGACACGTGACCACGCCGTTACAGCTTCGCTATCACTGCGCGATGGGATGCTAACGCCTCGTGGTAGCTAGCGACGGTTACGACATGACCTATCCTGCTACCGCCATGCGATAGCTACTACCGTCGTGCGGTAGCAACCCAAGATCTTCGGCAAATAAATTGCCAAGCTACCGCCTGCGGTATCCCTACCATCGAGTAATAACTTCCCGAGAGCTCGGGCAATTTATTTGGCTAACGCCACGCGATAATAACCTACAGTCACGCGGTAAACTATGTGTCAGGTCAACCCTCCTCACTCGACGCGTGGCGCTACCGCCACGCGGTAGCGTTAATGTTATACGGTACCTTCTTTTTCCTGCCTATAGAAACTTGGGGCGTTACAAATCTTCCCCACTTAAAAAATTTCGTCCCGAAATTACACATTGCAGGAAAACGAAACAGTATCAATACTATGAAAGTATACCTCAAACGAAAAGCTCGGGGAACTCCGCCTTCATGGTTTTTTCCCGCTCTTACAATAGCTCATCTCAGCCATAGTTGTCCCAACGGACCTTGACCATCCTGATTGATTTATTCCGCAGTTGCTTGACTTCCGAGTCTTCAATACAAATGGGCTTGACCTTCGTAGTCAACCCACCATCAATCGGCACCTGATCTGTCGCGACCACCTACATAGGATCTTGCATCGCCTTCCGCAACACAGATATGTGGAATACGTCATGCGGGCCACTAAGTTCTGTCGAAAGCTTCAAACGATAAGTGGCTTCACTAACGCTCTCCAAAACCTCAAACGGACCAAGGTACCTCAGACTTAGATTTTTCAGCCATCGAATCCTTGACACACCCTTGAACGGTTTGATTTTCAGGTAAACCCAATCACCCATGACGAACTCAATATTTTTGTGCTTGGCATTGTAATATTTAGCATATCTATCTTGTGCAACCAACAACCGCTCCCTGATTGTCCGAACAATAGAAGTCATATCCTTAATTTCCTTCCGCTTATACAACTTTGACTAGCTCGTCTCCCACCATGACAACGGGGTATGACACTTTCTACCATATAGGGCCTCGAAGGGCATCATTTGAATGCTTGCCTGGTAACTGTTGTTGTAAGCGAATTCGATCATATACAAGTGATCTTCCCACTTTTTACCGAAATCTAGGACGTACATTCGAAGCATGTCCTCCATCATCCTATTTACCCTCTCGGTTTGACCATTCGTCTGTGGATGAAAGGTCGTACTGAACTTCAATTTGATACCCAATAGTTGATGTACCGGCCTCCATTCATTAAACGTGAAGCGCCCATCTTGGTCACTCACGATGCTACGGGGCACACCGTGCAGTCGAAAATATTAACCACATATAATTTTGCCAGTTTTCCACCGAATCATCCTTCCTATTCAGGATGAAGTGCGACACTTTCGTCAAATAATCAACGATCACCCAGATGACGTCGTTTCCCTTCTGCGATCTCGGCAACCCGTGCACGAAATCCATGGATATATCGTCGAACTTCCATTCTGGTATAGGCAAAGACTTCAAAAATCTACCGGGCTTCTAACATTCGGCCTTCACCAAGGCACAAGTCTGACACTTTGCTACATATAGTATATAGTGTTATGTCCTTCTTCAGTCATGGCCACCAGAACAGCTTTTCATGTCTTTATACATCTTCGTGCTCCTTGTGTGAATCGAGTACTTGGTATAATGAGCCACATACATTAATTCTTCTCGTATTTTACCCACCTTTGGGACGCACAAACGACTGTTCTTCAACAATAGCCCATTATCAACCATAAACTGGGCATTTGACCCTTCGACACACTCAGCCATGTAGCATTTCATACTGTTGTCCAAATCCAAAGCCTGCCGAATCCGATCGGCGAGGTCATATTGTACCTCTATCCAATTCAAACGTGCTTCAGCACTCGACCTCCTATCAACACAAGAGATCTCTAAGGCCTCCAAATCCTGAACGAGACGTTCGTCATGCATCAATAACCAATTGGCCTGTGCGGGAGCTCTGCGACTTAACGCATTCGCAACTGCATTACCTTTCCCAGATACATAATGTATCTTGAAGGTGTAGTCCTCAAAAAACTCCATCCACCTTCGTTAATGCATATTTAAGCCCTTCTGATCCAACATATACTTCAAGCTCTTATGGTCTGTGTAAATATCGACTTTCATGCCATACAAGTAGTGCCTCCAAAGCTTCAGCGCGAATATTATGGTCGCCAAATCCAATTCATAGAGTGGATATTTCCTCTCATGCACCTTCAACTGGCGCGAACCATAAGCTATTACACTCCCATTTTGAAATAAAACGCAGCCTAAGCTCTTGCCTGAAGCATCGTTGTAGACCTCAAAGTATTTTGTGCCACATGGCAGCATAGAATAGGCATAGTGGTCAGACAACTTTTTAATTCTTCGAAGGCTTTCGCGCACGCTGATGACCAAACAAACTTCTGATCCTTCCTTTTTAGGGTCGTGAGGGGTAAAGCTATCTGCAAGAAGTTCTCCATGAAACGCCTGTAATAGCCGGCAAGTCCTAGAAAACTCTGAACTTCCGCCACATAAGATAACACAGGCCACTCTTGTATCACCGCCACTTTTGCCGGATCAACCGCGATACCCTCACTACTGAAAATATGACCAAGGAACGCCACAGAAGATAGCCAAAACTCACATTTAGAGAATTTGACATACAGCTGATTACTCCTCAAGGTCTCTAGAACAATATGTAATTGCTCCACATGATCATCCTCGGACTGGGAGTATACCAGGATATCATCGATGAACACTATCACGAACCGATCCAAATACTCCTTAAACGTCCTGTTCATTAAGTCCATAAACATGAATGGCGCATTCGTCAGTCCGAAAGGCATGACAGTGAACTCATAATGCCCATATCGTGTATTGAACACCGTCTTGGGAATATCACTTTTCCTGATTCTCAGCTGATAATATCCAGACTTCAAATCTAACTTCGAATACACAGTCGACCCAACAAGCTGGTCGAATAGATCATCGATCCTCAGAACCGGGTACTTGTTCTTCTCTGTTAGTTTATTCAATTCCCGATAATCAATACACAGTCGCAGACTTCCGTCCTTCTTCTTCACGAAGAGGATTGAGGCGCTCCAAGGTGACGAACTTGGACGCACAAACCCCTGCTCTATCAATTCTTGAAGCTGAGCCTTCAATTTTGCCATCTCTCTCGGTGTTAAGCGGTAAGGAGACCGCGACACCGGTTTGGCACCTGGCACCAACTCAATGGTGAACTCAATCTCTCTTTGAGGTGGGGCTCCAGGGAGATTTTCGGGAAACACATTGGCAAACTCCGACACCACTGAGATACTGACCAAACCAGGCTTAGGATTCTTAGCCTCTACCCGCCCCCTTATAAACTGCTTTAACTACTTGGAGAGCAGATATCAGTGTCTTGCTCGATCCCTTCAGACCAGAGAAAGTAGTTGTTTGGCTTGTATTCAACCCCAGTTTGACAGTCTTCAAACTACAATCGATGTACGCACGTTGCTCGGAGAGCCAATCCATGCCAAATATCACGTCAAACTCTACTATCGACAGTAGTAACGCTTCCAAGTCAAAAGTTTGACTTCCGATCAGTACTTTAACGCAACAGACTCTATCTGCGCGCATTGAACACACATTAGGTAGCAACACATCCAATCTATCCTTAGCCACAGAAGAGGGCACTCTGATATGTGACACGAAGTCCTCGGATATGAAAGAGTGTGAATCTCCTATATCAAACAGTGCTCGAGCCGAACAGTACATAACCACGACAAAGCCTAAAACACGACAGTCATACGACCAAAGTATAAGGCACAATGTATGCAAAGTATTACGGCTAAACTCTAACACATACCTGCCAACATATCACCTTGCTTGATGGCCTCCTGCTGGACAAGGTTGTAGACTCTTGGTTGGGCTGGAGCTTGATGGGATACGGTTGACTCCACTGCCTTCTCTTTTTCAGCATACAATGCTCATGCCTTCTTCTCCGATTTTCCACTCTAACAGTTGCGGGCTATATGTCCCGATTTGTCATAGTTATAACAAAGATTTGGGTCACCTCGCCCAGACGATGCTCTAGTAGTAATCAATGAAGTAGTCGGTCTAGAAGTTTTGGGCTTCTTATACCACTTTCGATGTCTAGACTTCGACGAACTTGGAACTTTAAAGTCTGACCTCTTCACCGCTGAGTCATTCTTACCTTGAAATCTCTACAGATCATTTTCTAGAGATCGGGCTTTATTGACCAAGACTAGAAAGCCCTGCGTCATAGGACCTGAGAGTAGTAACCTCAGATCGTCACACAGTCCTTTATAGAACTGGTTGGTCTTGTGCTCCTCATCAGTAAAAGTGGAGCCAGCATAACGCCCCAATCTCGTGAACTCATGTAGGTAGTCGTCCACGCCATTCTCACCCTGAGTCAGTCTCTGAAACTGATACTCCATAGCTATTTTATGCGCTGAACGGGATGAACCATGCCAGAAATAATCTCGAGAACTCCTCCATCGAGATATTAGAGAGTTGCCTCCCAGCGAAGTGATGTAGCTCTAACTCATCCCACCATAGCCTTGCTTCACTATCCAGAAGGAATGTGGATATCGTAACCTTCTGCCACTCCTTGGTTCTCTGTTGCGGACATGACTCTCTTAACCCTGAAAAGCCAGTCCTCAGCTTGCGTTGGGGTCTCAGTCCCCAAAAACACTGGTGGATTAAAGTTCATCACGTGCTTTAGCTATTTTTCAGTTGCTCTCCTCTGCACTACGGGCTCTGCCACTACTTGATCTGCCACCATAGGTTCCACTACGCCAAGAGATACCTAACCTAATCCAGGAGCAGGAGGCTGCACTTGCCTCCCTTGTTTGGCATTGATCATAGCGAACACGGCTTCAGCTACCATGCGAATGGTTTCAGCAGGAGGGTTGCATGCACGTCATTGGGTGCACTACTCTCTGCAGAGTGCTGATGTTGTGACTTCTTTGCACCACTCCTAGTCACCTATAATCGTGAAACACTCAATTAGGTGACAAATAATTGCCAAAAAGATATCATAGGGACACGCAGGTTCGTCAAACATGTGTATTTTCATTCCTAAGTGGGCATTCATGGGTTCTTTTTTGTTATAATGGTAATGCATATACATGTGCTCACCACCCCTTAAAAGAATTAGCCCACGAATTCGAATAAGAAAGACCAACACCTTGCTCTGATACCAACTTTGTAACATCCTCATCCGTCACATAACATATAACAGAAGGTATGGCCGGGGCCCAACACCATATACTACGAACAGTCAAAGGAGTTACTAATTGAAACCATAATCAAAATACATGCATCCTATCACAGAGTTCATTCTAGCAGAAGTAATTTAAAGGTTAACAGGAACCCAACCAATTGAATGTCC
The DNA here is from genome assembly GCA_039513925.1 of Platanthera zijinensis. NCBI lineage: Eukaryota > Viridiplantae > Streptophyta > Magnoliopsida > Asparagales > Orchidaceae > Platanthera > Platanthera zijinensis. The sequence goes on along the minus strand of CM077087.1, from coordinate 46,649,198 downwards.
ACTAACATAAAAGTAAGAACGATAAACAAAATACACAAATAGTCGTGGCCTTTAGGCTTTACAATGTTTAACTCAAAATTAAAATGTCTTGCATACATCGGCACGCAGGCCAGCCACACATGAACAGTAAAGTAAACGAGTAATTCTCTTTGGCCTTCAAGGGCCAGTTTAGCAGCTATGGGCTCCACCCCGTTATTTCCCGTCGGGCTCCGCTGTACCTACAAGAGACATTCCACAGCAATGGTGGCAAACATAGCAACGGTCAGCATTAGCTGACCAAATTATAATGACCACACCCCTTACCCGGGTTGGCGGTGCTCCTTCCCTGCAGACATTAGTATAATCAAGTATTGACAATCGCAGCATGCAAATTAAGCACCATTCGCCACAGATGTTGGCACGGCCATCCAACTCCCCGTGCTCTCAGTGGCATATTCTCGGTGCACAGGATCTCAAGGGTCAGACCTCCGTTCTTTGCGACGGTCAGCAACATTTGAGATTTTAGTCTTACAAGGCCAAAGCCAAAGATAATGCCTCTATGGCTATAACCAAGTCATGTGATTTACACTTTGACTCACTCCAGGTCGAACGACATAGGGTTGGGTACAATTCAGCTCTTTACCATGCTCAAATCGTCGGGCGCGCTAGCCACGATGCGGGTCAGCATCCCCTTTACCATTTCCGTATGATCCATAACCCCATTAAGATCCTAGGCTAGCACTCACGGCCGCCTAAGATGGGCCACACAGGCTCTCAGCTCAGCATACTGGCCCCCAGGTCTTCACGAGTCAGGCCTCACCAAAAGATGGGCCCCAGGTCTCCCCAAGACAGGTCTCAGCAAATGGCCACAAGGTTTCAAAGAAACAGGCCTCAACAAATGGCCACCATGTCTCCAAGAGACAGGCCTCACAATCAATACAACACTCACTGGGAGCTATCGCAGGCAATAGCGCTACCGCCACGCGGTAGGGGGACAGACTATCGATTCTTCCCCCAATTCGGGTGTTTTCCTGGAGTCTACCTCCAGTACTCTCAATGCAGCCATCTATGCATACCCCGTGACTCTGAAATCTACGCGATTACCACAGAGTCTTCTCTGACATACAAAGCATATAAACATCAACAATCTAGACCAACCTGTCCGGATAAGAGAATCATTACCCTAGAAGTCCGTTTCGGCGCCATGGAAGAGATTTTAGACGGATGAACACGACCGACTCAACTTTGCCTCCATAGATCTGAGCTTGCCTCACGAATCCAAGCTCTTAATCTCAAACGGCGGCGAGATCTCCTCTCTTCGGCATTGCTTCTCCTCCTCCAAATGTCCAGCCCAAGTTTCTCAAATTCCAAAAGAAATGAAGAGAAAACGACCAACCCAACACTATAAACTGAGCTACCGCCACGCGGTATCTAGCTACCGCCACGCAGTAACACTAATCAATGCTTCGATTCACGTGCCACCGCTCAGGCCCTCAAACCACATGCCGACACGTGGCCACGCCGTTACAGCTTCGCTATCGCTGCGCGATAGGATGCTAACGCCTCGCGGTAGCTAGCGACGGTTACGACACGACCACTCCTGCTACCGACACGTGATAGTTACTACCTCCGCGCGGTAGCAACCCGAGCTACGAGAAATAAATTGCCAAGCTACCATCTACAGTATCCCTACCTCCGAGCGATAACTTCCCGAGAGCTCGACTAATTTATTTGGCTAATGCCGCACGATAACAACCTACCGCCTCGTGGTAAACTATGCATTGAGTTAACCCGCCTAACTATTGGAGTTACCATGGTGATCTAGAAGTGGTCAAACATGTAATCTCACTGCCAACGCGATATGAGCCTGCAGGGTCGCACATAAGAGCATGTGGAGAAGTTGGAAGATTGACTGTGTTGGTAAAGGTTACCAATCACCATACAGGATGGGTCTGGCAAACGTTGCCAAAGAAGGTTCATAGAGACTAAGGCAAATTCGTCGAGAGTCGTCGGGATTCGTCGAGAGTCGTCGAGATGACTCGACGCCTAAGGCAAATTCGTCGAGATTCGTCGAGAGTCGTCGAGATTCGTCGAGAGTCATCGTGTATGACTCGACGCTCTCAACGTCATTTCTCCGACTGATTCTCGCCGATTCTACGACTGTCTCAACGTCGTTTCTCCGCCTGATTCTCGTCGATTCTGCGACTGTCTCAACGCCATTTCTCCGACTGATTCTCGCCGATTCTGCCGACTGATTCTCGCCGAACCTAGTGGTGATTCTCGCCGACTGATTCTCGCCGAACCTAGTGGTGATTCTCGTCGACTAATTCTCGCCGAATCTGGGGGTGATTCTCGCTGACTCATCCAGAAACCCTAACTTGGGTGGTCTACGGATAGCGGTGTTCTTTGGACTGTTTATGCCTTTGGTATAAATAGGGGACTTAGGGTTTTGGGTGGATAATGATCATCAGTCATCGGGATTTCTCCTGTAGACAAATCGAGCCGACGGAAGAGTTCCGCCGATCTCCCGATCCGCCAAATCCCGACCCCGCCGGACGGAAACGTTCCGCTGCCGCCTGTTCGCTCCGCCGACGACCTCATCTCTGGCGACCGTCGCTGGTCTTGCTTTCCCTGGCACGGACCTAGCAGTCCTTGGGAAGTGCAAAGGTGCGGCTGATCTTCTTCCCGACCCTTCGTGCGACGAAGCTCGGGGTTCTCCCGCTCGTGTGGATTTCTGCAGAGACGTGGACGTTATTCCACGTAGAACTCGCCACCGACTAGGACACGAAGATTAGAGCATCTCCGTTGAGTTGTGACTCAACGCCGCTAAGGTAATTTTTGCCTAGTTATGTATTAACTTCTTGATTCAACTTTCATGGCCCGATCCCATCTCTTTTGGGTTGTCTTGATGTTTTATTCCTTCCGCTGCGTGCACAAGTGTTGTGCCATCCTTATAGAGAAACCCAACACTAACTTGACGCTCTTGATGTCTGGCGTTAACGCAACGTGGTACCTTCTTTTTCCTGCTTATAGAAACTTGGGGCGTTACACAGAAAAAGCCTGCTTGTATAGCTCTCTGTCCATGATAGTGAAAGTTATCGCTCGTACTTGGAGTCGTCATGCTTCCATGCAATTTTCAGGGAGTTCCCTGTGCTCGAGGTAGGCTCGTAGGGGAGCCATTCGGGATAACTCTTCATTGCTGACTGTGGCGATCTCACATGGTCCTTGAATGCTCGGGACTATGACGTCCTTGACCCATCTTCTTCGATACTTATAGTTGGTCGGTAAGGAGGCGAGCTTGGAGAGGGCATCGACTTTGGTGCTTTGTTCCCGGGGAATGTGGAGGGCCTAATGCGAGGGTATCTTCTACAACAGAGACTTAACAAGCGTAAGGTACTGCGCTAGCTGGTCGTTTCTTGCTTTATAGTCGCCTTCAACTTGCGAAACCACCAACTAAGAATCAATGTTGACCATTAGGTTTTCTACCTTGCAGTCAATGGCGAACTGAAAGCTGGCAATTTGGGTCTCGTATTCCGCAATAACGTTGTTGGTGGATGAGAACTTTAGCTGGAGGCTGTACTCCATGATGATTTCTTCAAAACTTACTAGAAGTAGGCCTACCCCGACACCATCCACTCCAGATGTGTCATCTATATAGAGAGTCCAGCGGGAGATGGAGAAACCTTCTGCAGGAACTTGCTCTGGAGGAATGGTGCACTCTACGATAAATTCAGTGAGTACCTGTGATTTGATATCTGGCCAAGAAAGAAATTGGATATCAAACTCATCAAGCTCGATTGCCCACTTGACTAGTCTTCCGGAGACCTTTGGCTTTTGGAGTATAGTCAGCATCGACAACTATGTTAATACTTTTATCATATGGGCTTGGAAGTAGGGTCTGAGCTTTCTTGCGGAGAAGACAGAGGAAAAAGCTATTTTATCTGATGTTGGGTATCTGGTCTCGATGTTCGTAAGAACTTTGTTGAGGTAGTAGATTAGTCATTGAACCCCTTCATCATCCTTTATGAGCACCGAGCTGAGGGTCGTAGGGGATACCACCAAATACAAGAACAAGGCTTTTCCGAGGGCGGGTTTTGATAGGAGCGGAGATGAAGTCAAGTACTGCTTAAGGCGCTAACATGTTGCTCGACATTTGTTTGTCCACTAAAACCCTGCGTGGCGTGCCCCTCGGAGATTCTTGATGAAGAGGAGATATTTTACCCCAGTTTTTGCTAGGAAATATGAGAGTGTGGTGATCTTTCCATTCAACTGATGCACTTCCTTGATAGAGCGAGGGGCGTCATGTCTTTTAGTGCCTTGATCTTCTCGGTATTTGTTTCAATCCCTCGGTGGGTTACCATAAAACCCAGGAACTTTCCCGTTGTAACGTTGAACGCACACTTACTAGGGTTGAGCTGCATTTTGAAGCGGCGGAGGAGTTGACAACATTTCTCTAGGTCCTCCAAGTGGCTACGTCAGCGAACGCTCTTCACCAACATATCATCGACATAAACCTCCATCGATTTTCCGATGAGGTCCTTGAACACCTTGATCATCAACCTCTGATACGTTGCTCCGACATTCTTGAGGCTGAAGGGCATCGCCTTATAGCAGCAGACAACTTTAACTATTTGGAAAGATGTATGTTCTTCATCAGCTGGATTTATTCAAATTTGGTTGTATCCTAAATAGGCATCCATGAAGGTGAGGAGCACGTGTCCGACTGTCGCGTCTACAAGCGGATCGATTCTCGAGAGTGGGAGGCTATTTTTTGGGCAGACCTGGTTCAGGTTGCTATAGTCAACACACATTCACCACTTCCCTGAGGCTTTCTTTACCGTGACTATGTTTGCTAGCCATGTTGGGTTCTCAGTTCCACGGATGAACTTTGCTTCTAGAAGTTTTGTTACTTATTCTTCGATGGATTGCAATCATTCAGGGGAAAATTTTCTCTCCTTCTGGATGATCACCCGACAGGAGGGGTTAATATTTAGGAAATGCAAAATCACTCTCAGGTCTACTCCAGGCATGTCCTCTGGACATCAAGCGGAGATATCCTCATTTGCGCAAAGTAGAGTCGTGTATCATTCTCTTTCTTCTGGAGACAAGTGGGATCCAACCTTTACTGTCCAGGATGAGTCTTATTGAGAAAGGGATAGTTCCACTAGTTCTTCAACGGGATCCCCTCACTGCAAAGCGGTCTCGTCTCGCAGGTCAAAGTTGTTGATGTCGAGAGGGAGGCCTTTGCTGGCCGAGCGTACTTCAGGAGCATGCCCTAGCTTCCTCTTGGCTGCACCGAACAATCCTGATTCCACCTACGGTTGGGAACTTCAGGGCTAGGTGAGGAATGGACGGAATCGCTCCAATGATCAATTGGATGGGTTTGTTGAACATGATATTGTAGACTGAGCTGGAGCTTACAACCATAAATTGGATGTGGTGCGTCACTTGCTTTGGGGGATCGCCCATTGTGACCAGGAGAGAGACTATTCCCCGGATCAGAATGGAGTTTTTGTTAAGGCCGTAAATCGGTTCATCCGCAGGATCGAGATGTCCTTCGGTGAGCTTGATTCCCTTAAGAGCGGAGAGAAACTTGACATTGATTGAACTTCGGCTATCCGTCAGGATCCTCTTTACGTTGTAGCAGGGATCTCTGATCATTGCGCTTATCACCAGGGGGTCTTGGTGCGGTATCCGCACTCCTTCGATATATTCCCCTCTGAAAGGTGATGGTCGCATCCTGCTTGAGCCTTTTACCATTGTGCCCTCTTTCGGGAATCCCGACGGAGTGTATTTGGCCTACGGCGTTGGGAGCTTCGGTGATGGTTCATATGTTTTGTGTCACTGACTTGATTGTTTCCATTGTCATCGGTCTCGAGTATCACTGTGTAGCAGATACTATCTTCAGAATCTTCAAAACTTCGGGGAACGTTGTTCCCACATATGACGTCAAACTGCCACAAAGATTGAGATTGGCCTAATTTGGACTGTCTTAGCCTATGAGTGTACAAGGCGCACAAACAGTCACATAGATTGAGATGTCTAGCAAAACAATTTTGTTTACGTGGCAAACCTCAAAAAGAAGTGAAAAACCATGTAGTTGGGGTTGTGCCGACCGAACTTCACTATTTGTTGGTAGTGTACAATGCCTTTATGAGAAATCAAGGTCAACATGTTGATGCTCGTTACAGTTGTCGGGGGGGTAGAGAGGTGCTCGGAGGGTGACAGGTCACCGCTCATAGAGCTAAGTATTTTGCCTGTTACAGTGGGGAGCACTGTGCTTTGGATGCCTCAAAGTTCATTGCGGGTGCTTGGAAGCCAAAGGGACGCACGGGGCGCATCTTGATGTTTACTACTTGACTCCCACTTTGCGTAGAGGGATCTGGAGCGGTTGACTCATTGACTTGAAGGCTCGGTGTTGAGGGCGTTGTGAGTGTTGAACGCACTGCGTGTGGGATGCTTTCTACAGGTGCGTAGGGCGCTCACTTAAAGGTGCATGAAAGTCTTCGAATGATCTGTTGGGTGTTTTCTATACAAGGAGTGGAACAACACATCACATGTGCGCAGCAGAATAAACATACATGAACAACCGAAAAGAGTAAAGAATCTTATGATCTCCATGAATCAAGAAATAAAAGTATACAATAAGAACATTGTACCTTAGAGGGATTGAGTCTTTACTCAACCAAGATGCTCCAATGATCCGGTCCAGAAAGTAGCCGGGTGAGTCAACGAAGAAGTATATCTACGGCTCTACAGGTATCCACACGAGCGGTGGAGAACCCTAAGGACTTGTACCACAAGAACTGGGGCGGAGAAGGACTGCTCTCTGCATATCCACGAATTGCTAGATTTGTTTCCGAGAGAGGCAGGGAAAAGGAGTAACGACGAGATCTAGGGCACGTGATGGCTTCAAAAGCACACACTTCAGTTTCTCATAAAGAGGAAAACCCTTTTCCTAGTCTATTTATACTCAAGGATAACAAACAAACAGAAGCTCTTTTAGAATTCTGCCAAAACTCAACTTGCGTCAGGTATGCGTCGACTTGCAGTCGACGTGCATCGATAAGAACTTGACACAACATTAATAAGTAGTCAGCGGCACTCAACGCAACTTGAGTCGACAAGAAGTCGACCCACTTGCGTTAAATAGAAGTCAACGTAACGTCGATATCTACTCGATGTAGCATCAACTAGAGGCTACAGACACATCAAGCTTGGCTACTTCAATACTCACTCGACGCAACCCATCAGCAACATTAATGTCATAGGAGTTGTTCTCAACACATATCCCATATGAGTAAGGCAAACACAATCCTTTCTCCAACTTCTCCAAACACTCTTATGTGCGACCCTATAGGCTCAAATCGCGTTAGCAGTGAGATTAACTGCTTGAACTACTTCTAAATCACCATAGAAACACCAACACGATCTTCAAGGCCCTCTAAGATCTTTAAAGGCATCTTCGAAGGCGAAGGAGATTTCTAGTTGAGCTCTCACGCACATAGGAGGAAGCCATAGGAGAATTGTAAAAATTTGTGATTCGCGAAAAACGAGAAACTAGGTGCAGGAACGCTCAACCTATCTGAGCTCAAGTAAGCCACATGCCAATAGAAGAGCAAGAATCTTGAACTATCATAAAATCATTACAGGGCAAGGTATACATGGCGAGACAAGATTTGCCGATGTATCCAATGGAAGCAGAAAAAATTACAAGGCAAAGAACAAGCTGCGTAGTCTCAAGGAGAAGTCGCCGACCCTACCGAGCTGTCTAGGGATTCCGTTGAAACCTTCTAGTCACAAGATCGCAAACAAGTCGCGCGGATGTAACACCCCGAAACTCAAAAGAGGAACGGATGGCATTTTCAGGCCAAGTTAGGTTCTGAATAGGCTGACATGGCATGTGACATGGGCGTATCACAGGGCGTGTCATACTTGAGTTCGATGATTTTTCGAGAGTTCAACGAATTTCAGTCGACGAGCATCGAGACAGGGCACACGGCCTGAGACACGGGTGTATCATAGGCCGTGTCGTGCTCGGGCAGTTTGGCGAGTTGTGATGAAGTTGTTACACGGCCTGGGATACGGGGGTGTCCCAGGACGTGTCTAGCACACGGTATGTGACACGGGCATGTCACATGGTCGTGTCATGTTCATGATTCGATGGTTGCAGCGTCGATTGAGGCATACACGCCCATAACACGGGCATGTCATATGTGACACGGGCGTGTCCCAAGCTGTGTCACAGGCCGTGTCCTGTTCTGTAATTTCTGGTTTGCCGGCGAGTGAGGAAACACAGCCTTAGACACGGGCGTGTCACAAGACGTGTTCGGCCTAAAAAATTCTTTTTCAGGGCGAATCGTGGTCGTTGGTTTCCTTCAAGTAGGATCCGACGGCTCAGGCTTTCCTCTGCAGGTATTAGGCAGGGAATAGGGTTTCAAACCCTCATTCCATTTAGATCTTTCTCTTTCTAAGAGTTAGAGAGAGGGGAGAGCAAGGAAGAAGGTGGAGGAGAGTTCTGGCCGCCGGAGAAGCTTCGGAGCCCCGTTTCTTGAGCGGAGTCCAGATCCGCGAAGGCAAGATCATTGCGGTGGTATTCATCCGACCAAGTTTCTCCATGGCTAAGAAGAGAGGTCGTAAGGTAACGACACTTCTCCTCTTGGTTTTTAGGATGCACGCTTAGGATATCTTCTTTTCAGTTTTTGGGCTCCAGATCTCTCAAATGAGAAGGGTTTGGGTTGCCATGGATCAAGAGGAACCTCAGGATCGATTGTGTATGTCCCCGACATATTTTTGCATTAGAAATCCGCTCCGTTAGTGGATTAGGCATTGTGGGTGAAGCCGTAGTCACGACCGTTAGTCCGACTCAGTGATGTTGCATAGCGAGCCTTAAGGATTCGGTAGAAATCCGTTGCGGCAAGATGTCATTGTGATGTATGTGTTTTCCCCCTTTTCTTGAGTGAGTACATGTAGCCGGAACCGGACAAGATTAGCTCCACATTGGCGGTAGATGGTTTCCTTAGTGCGCGGGAATGTTGCAGTACAAATGGTGGATTAGGGTGGGAAAGATTATGATTGTGTTATGCTAAGGCGTGGCTATGTCTCCGTGGTCGGCTGGCTATCCCATGATGTGCAAGTCATGTGGGGAGAGTGTCTCGACGAGACTAGTCCCCTTCTGTGAGACTGACGAGAACGCCAAGCGTATAGGCAAAGCCCGGGCAATAAAGCCATGAGCGGGTGGGGTCCAGCAAGGGTTCTTAGAATCGGTTTGTGTGTGAGACGGAATCCTGACGCGAGAAGTCAGAATTTGCAGGCAAGCCCGGGTTTAAGACCCATGTGAGGGTGGGGCCTTGGCAAGATTTCCGTGTAGCGGCTTTTGGGCCGTTAGGGGCACTGTAGTCCCCTTTTGTTTGCGGCTTTACGCCAATGGGGAAATGGAATTACCCAGTTGTGATGATGATGTGCTAGTTACATATGCGATAGGGTGTCTTGGGCGAAGCCTGGTTTTGCATACATGTTGTATAGTGGGCCCCTTTTTAGTCTGTACTCAACATAGAAAACGTGATTGTTGCATGAGACATCCAAACCTATTTTAAAGCTTTACATGTTTATGTATATGGTATACGAAGTGCTGACTTGCAGGTTGGAGGGGTACCTCGAGGTCCGTTAGGGGCAGCCGGGAGGAGATGTGTTGGTTACACAGTAGAGGTCAGTCTTTGCTGACCCACGTTACTACAAATTTTTACAGGGCAAGGATCACAAGCGGGAGCAAGTGCGCAGGTTGAGAAGCCCTAAGCCTCATGAAGTGTTTGTTGTGCTTTCTAGCTTGTTTCCTTTTGATTGTATGCTTCATGTTTTGGTATATTCCGGCTTGCATGCCGAGGTATCTTAGGAGTGTTGTTGCACGTTGATGTTTGACCTTGTGGTCTTTCCATTTTGGACACTTTTGATGTAAGGTCATAAGGCTGTGGTGATACTCCTATTTTAGTAGTGGATAACTTCTAGTTGTTTGGTATTTTTTCGCTGTGTTTTATTCTGAGTTTTGAGATTTGGTAGTTAATATCATCTTTTAATGCCAAAGCTGTGGCGTCTTTATATTGTGGGGCTCCGACCGGAACCATATTATACGGTCATTACAGGGGAGGTGTTACAGCGGACAACCCGTTATTCCAATGTTGAAAGAAACTCTATCCGCTGAACTGCAAGCCGCCTTACCGCGAGGTTACCTAGCCGCCAGATCATGCAAATTGCTTGCTGCCGAACTAAACAATCCGCCAGATCGGACAGCTTATTGAACTGGGAAACAAGTTTCAGAAGAGAAGACCACTGGTCGCAAGTCGCGACCTACTGCTTGTTAGAAACGAACAAGAACAAGCCGGAAATGGATTAACAGAAATTTTATTATCCAATAAAGGGTATTTATTACAAAGGTATTACCTCCTTTTTATAGAATGGAGGAGAGAAGACAGATTACAAATAAGCAATATGGGACTAATAATTACAAGAATATGAAACTATACAAGCCGCATAAGTCGCACGGTTAGACTAACCGCACGACCACAACAATGAGGAAGACAGGCGGCCAATATCCCCAAGCCGGCATAGTCAAGTCGCCAGATCGCTCAGACCACCAGACAAACCGCCAGACCGTCCCAGTCTCCAACCCAGCTACCAAAATGCTGGGACAAGCCGCCAGACCGCCAGACCACCAGACCGCCCGGTCTCAAACGACAGACCGCTCGGTCTCAACACTCCCCCTCAAGCTAGAGCATATATATCAATCATGCCCATCTTATCGCAAATGTGAAACAAAGAAGCGAACACCGGCTTGGTGAAGACATCTGCCAACTAGTTGTCAGAAGTGACGAACGGAGTACAAATCTGTTTCTTCAAAATCTCTTCTCGAATAAAGTGACAGTCGACCTCTATGTGTTTTGTTCTCTCATGAAAAACCGGATTTTTGGAAAAGTATATAGCAGCCTTGTTGTCTCAGAACATAGGAAGAGGATAGTTGTAGACCTCTCCTAGGTCAAGCATGAGAGCCCATCACCACTTTAACTCACATGTGGTTGATGTCATACTACGATATTCCGCCTCTGCACTAGACCTGGAGACCACAGATTGTTTCTTGCTCTTCCAGCTCACAAGGATTTCCTCCAACAAATGTGCAAAAACCTGATGTTGACTTGCGGTCTCCTTTATCATCAGCATAGCTTGAATCTGAGTACGCTTCAACCCTTAAGTGACCATTCTTCTGAAAAGGAGTCCTTTCTATAGAGCTGCTTTAACATACTCCAATATCCTCAGGGCAGACTGTAGATGGCACTCCCTAGAAGCTTGCATGAATTGGCTAACCTTACCTACAGCATAGGAGATGTCGGTTCTGGTCACTGTGAGATAAATGAGTTTGCCCACCAGACGCCGGTACCTTGAAGAATCAGATAGAGGAGGAGAGTCATTTATCCAAGTTTTTTCTTCCCCAATAGCCATGGGACATCTGGCAGGTTTAACACCAGTCAATCCTGCCTCTTTTAGCAAATAAGGAGCATACTTCCGTTGGGAGAGAACTAAAGAGTTGGGTTTCCGAGAAATCTCAATCCCCAGAAAGTATTTGGGAGAGACCATATCCTTAGTGACCAGGTGTTGCCAGAGGTATTTCTTTATCAAAGCTACCCCAGCCTGGTCGTCGCCAGCCAGAAGAATACCATCCATATATACAGCAAGAACCACTATACCAGAGGAGGTTTTGCGAATGAATAAGGAGTGATCGGCTGAACTTCGTGCAAAACCAATGGTCGCAACAATGCCGCTGAACTTGTCAAACCAAGCCCGAGGGCTTTGCTTTAGGCCATAGATGGCCTTCTTCAGATGACATACTCGGTTCTCCCCCTGAGCAACATACCCAGGAGGTTTCTCCATGTATACGGCTTCCTGAAGGTCACCATAAAGAAAGGCATTCTTGACATCCAGCTGAGAAATGGGTCAATCCCTGTTGACAGCCATAGAGAGAAGAACCTGAATAGTGTTGAGACGAGCAACGGGAGAGAAGGTGTCAAAGTAATCAACCCCATAAGTCTGAGTAAAGGCTTTGGCGACTAAGCGGACCTTGTATCGATCTACGCTGCCGTCCGGGCGGAACTTCACAACGAATACTCATCGACAGCCAACCACATCAGTGCCCAAAGGTGGAGGAACAAGGGTCCATGTACCCCTTTCAGTGAGGGTAGTAATTTCCTCATCCATGGCGGTCTTCCAATTAGGAATAGTAAGAGCCTCCCGGTAAGTGCGGGGAGTGGCAGTGGCAGAGATAGCCAAGGCAAAGTTCCTGCGAGAAGGAGTTAGATGATCATATGAAACAACAACAGCTAGCGGGTGTTGAGTACACGTCTGCACCCCTTTGCGAAGAGCAATGGGAATATCCAGGTCGGCATGTTCCTCAGTTTCCGGGGCATTCGTGGAGGAGAGAGCTGGCCCGGGAGTAGAGAGAGGCGACCGCGGAGTGGAAGGAGATATCTTGGTAGGTGGACACCGTGTAGGAGATAATGGAGAGGGAGGAGGTGGCATAATCTCGGTAGGTGTAGAGGGAACAGAAGGGGTGGTAGGAGAAGGAGGAATATCTGGAGAGGAAGAGGAGTCGGAAGAGAAGTAGGATGCATTTTCAAAGAAGGTTACGTCTGCAGAGACAAACTACTTGGGGTAACTGGGTCAAAACAACAATAGCCTTTTTGAGTGGTAGAGTATCCCAGAAAGACACACTTGGTGGCCCGTGGGGAGAGTTTGTCACGGGTGGCAGAGGGAGAGTGCACAAAGGCTGTGCACCCAAAGACATGTAGAAGAAGAGGAAACGGATCCTTCCCAGGATAGAGAATGGAAAAGGGGGTTTTGCCGTGGAGAACGGTGGAGGGAAGGCGATTGATAAGATAGCAAGAGATGAGAACAGCATAGCCCCAATAGGAGTGAGGAACCTGCATTTGAGTCAACAGAGTGCTCATGACATCAAGGAGGTGACGGTTTTTGCGTTCGGCCATACCATTTTGCTGTGAAGTATAGACACAACTAGTTTGATGAATAATCCCATTTTGCATACAGAATGTAGAAAAGTCATGACTCATATATTCTTGGGCATTATCAGATCGAATGACTTTAATAGAAACATTAAACTGAGTTTTTATCATAAGATAGAAGGACGTCCATACAGAGAATAATTCGGAGCGATCTTTTAACAGATACACCCACGTATAGCTAGAGAAATCATCAATAAACGTGACAAAATATGAACTACTCCGACCAACGGTGAGGGTAGGAGAAGGACCCCAAACATCGGAGTCGATGAGATCAAACAGACGGGTAGATCCACGAACTTGCTTTGGAGGGAAGGAGGAGCAGTGATGCTTGCCAAGCTGACAGGCCTCACAGTTAAGGGGAGGACTTTGTGGAGGAAGTTGGGGCAGAAGCTGACGAAGAAGGCGTGGAGGAGCATGACCAAGGCAAAGATGCCATTGGAGAAGATCTGTGAAGGTGTAAGAGAAGGTGGACAGCGTGGAAATGTTGTCAAGGAAGTATATGCCGCCACTCTCAGTCCCAGTAGCAATCGTCCGTTGGGAGTCTGGATCCTGAAAAGAACAAGAAGTAGAAGTAAATGTGACGGAACACTGTAATTGCATACATAGAGAGGTAACAGATAATAAGTTACACGAGAACTTGGGCACGTAGAGTGTATCCGCCAAGCAAAGAGACGGAGTGATATGAACCACTCCTGTCCCATTGACCGATGAAGGAGAGCCGTCAGCGAGAATAACCGAGGGCAATCGATCATATGTTTCTAGGAGAGAAAAACACTAGGGATTGCCGGTCATATGATTGGTAGCACCAGTGTCGATCAACCATTTTCCTTGAGTAACAACGTGGGCACGACCAGAAGACGTGACCACCGAGGCGTACGACGTTGAGGAGGATGTGAAAGCCATGAAGGGAGGAGAAGAAATCGCACGAGAAGAAACAACAATCCGCGCGGACAGCGGGAAGACGTGCAGCAAGGAAGGCCGCAACCAAGAAGCAGAGGGAAAGAAGTCGCACGGCTAGAAAGAACAAGCCGCGCGAACAGCAAGCAGGACGTGCACCAAGAAGGCCGCAGCGGACAAGGAAAAGATTCTACAGTGGTCACGGTGACAGCACACCAGCGACAAGGAAGTCCACGACCAAGATGCAGAGCAAGGCAAAGGGGAAGAAGTCGTGCGAACAAAGGAGATCGTACGAAGCAAGGCAGGTCGCGCGAACAAACAGAGTTCATACGAAAGAGAGGAAACCGCACGACTAAAGGAGATCGCGAGAAGAAGAGGAGACCGCAAGAAACAGGTCGCGAAAAGACAAGGAGGGAGAGCAGAAAGGCTGCACACACAGAGAGGAAGCAACAGGGCGCGCGAACAGGAACAAGCGCGAACAGAGCGCGACAAGAGAAGAAACAGGTCGCGAGAACAGGTCGCGAGAGCAGGAACAAGCCGCTCGGACAGGTCGAGCGGATAGAGAGGGCTCAAAGAACAGGAGGAGAAGGACAGGCCGCGCGGACACGACAGAACAAATCGCGTGGATAGAGACAAGCTGAATCAGGTGGAAACGATCGAGTCCTCTGATACCATGTTAGAAACGAATAAGAACAAGCCGGAAATGGAATAACAGAAATTTTATTATCCAAAAAAGGGTATCTATTACAAAGGTATGACCTCCCTTTTATAGAATGGAGGAGAGAAGAGAGATTACAAATAAGCAACGTGGGACTAATAATTACAAGAACATGAAACTATACAAGGCGCATAAGCCGCACAAGCCGCACGGTTAGACTAACCGCACAGCCACAACAATGAGGAAGACAGGCGGCCAATATCCCCAAGCCGGCATAGTCAAGTCGCCAGACCGCTCAGACTACATGACAAACTGCCAGACCGCCCGGTCTCCAACCCAGCTACCAAACTGCTGGGACAAGCCGCCAGACCGCCGGACCACAAGATCGTCTGGTCTCAACTGACAGACCGCTCGGTCTCAACACTGCTAACCGCTGGTTGCAAACCGCAGAGACCGCACTGTCCCTGAACCGAAGTCAGAACCAAGTCTCTGGCTTCTCAGCGCAGTCCGCACAACCTGCACAGCATAAACCGTTCAAGCACTTCAAACTGCACGGATAGAAAACCATGTCCGCAGAAACTTCTGAAGTCTACTTACTATTCACTCGGTGTGTCATAGATGTGACAGGGGTCCTATTTATAGGAGCGGAAAGGAGTGTGATCACTGCCATAGTTGATAGGATAACCTCCCTATCTTGCGGCAAGCACCAAGAGTATCCGCCAAGCTGCGGGCACAATATCAGTCCGCTGCGACTAAGGCGGACAGTCAATCCGCCGAGAAAACATCACCAAGGCCGGACGCTGCGAAAACTACATTAATCCGCACACCAGCGGACATCTCCAGTCTGCAAGCGCCTGCGGACATAACTCCAGTCTGCATACTCTGAGCCTTCAGCCAAAGCACATAGCTATCTGTCGAACTCGGCGGATAGAAAAATTTGTCCGTATAGATTGTGCGACCTCCTGGACTAAGCACACCTGGACTTGGTACAAAAAATAGACCAAGTCCACGCCACCAGCCATCCCTGGTGTGAATATTGTACTAGCGGATACAAAGACCAGTCCGCACAAAGTCGGCAGACTCCAGAACCAGTCTTCACAAATCGGTAAACTGAGCGGATAACCATCCTATCCGCCCATCTACCCCAGGGAACAGACCGCCAGCCACTTCAAGCTGACCTGACAGGTCTCTGCCCTCTGTCTGCACAGGCTGCGCGGACAGACTGCCTAGGCCTCCCAAGCCGCCCACTTCCACTTCAAATAATTCAACACTCCCCCTTAAAGTGAGAAGTGGAAACCAACCCTAGCAAACCCCGAAGCCGGGTAAATGGCCCCTTCGACAGCAGCTTTGTGAAGATATCCTCAATGTTGTCCTCGTTTCGTACATGTCCAACCACAAGAGACCCCTCCAACACCTTCTCTCGAATAAAATGGTTCTCAATATCAATATGCTTGGTATGCGCATGACAAACTAGATTATTAACTAGTTTTAGGGCACTCTCATTATCACCGCGTAGCAGAGTAGGACCGTACACTTCTTCATGGATGTCCTCTACTAGCCTTCTAATCCAGATGGCTTCCCGAGATGTCAAGGCCAAAGCCGTGTACTCCGCTTCCATAGTAGAGACGGACACAGAATCCTGCTTCTTGTTGTACCACGAAATTCCTGCTGATCCACCTGTGAAGACATAACCGGATGTCGACTTTTGGTCGTCTAAATCTCCCTCATAATCAGTGTAAGAAACGAACAAGAACAAAACGGAAGTGGTATAACAGAAATTTTATTATCTGAAAAAGGTATCTATTACAAAGGTATGACCTCCCTTTTATAGAATGGAAGAGAGAGAGAATACAAATAGAGATGTGGGACTAAAAAATTACAGGACTAAGCGGCCTATATAAAAAACAAGCCGCGCGGTTAGATGAGAAGGGATAACCGCTCGACTACCACCAGAGAGAGAGAAGCCGCCAAGGGAGACCGCTAGACCGCTCGGTCTCTAATCCGCTTGAGACAAACTGCTAGACCGCTTGGACTCAAGACAGCAACAGCCCAGCAACCAAACCGCTGAAGGGAAACCGCCAGACCGCGTGTTCATCAATTCCGCCAAGACAAGCCGCCAGACCGCCCGGTTCACTAACTCCAACACTCCCCCTCAAGCTGGAGCATATATATCGATCATGCCCAGTTTGTCGCAAATATGAAGAAACGAGGCGGATACTGGCTTGGTGAAGATGTCAGCCAACTCTTTATCAGAAGTGATGAAGGGAGTGCAAATTTGTTCCTTCAAAATCTCTTCACGAAAGAAATGACAGTCGACCTCAATGTGCTTGGTTCTTTCATAAAAGACCGAATTTTTGGAGATGTATATGGCAGCCTTTTTATCACAGAACATAGGTAGAGGATAGTTGTAGACCTCTCCTAAATCCATCATGAGTGCATGTAACCACTTTAACTCACAAGTGGTCGATGTCATACTACGATACTCTGCTTCTGCACTGGACCTGGAAATAACAGACTGCTTTTTGCTCTTCCAGCTCACCAGATTTCCTCCAACAAAGGTGCAAAAACCTGAGATTGACTTGCGATCCCCTTTGTTATCAACGTAACTCGCATCTGACTATGATTCAACTCTCAGATGACCATTCTTCTGAAAGAGTAATCCTTTCTCAGGCGCTGCTTTGACTTACTCCAAGATCCGCAAGGAGGACTGTAGATGGCACTCCCTAGGCACTTGCATGAATTGACTCACCTTTCCCATAGCATAGGAAATATCGGGTCTGGTCGCTGTGAGATATATGAGCTTACCAACCAGACGCTTGTACCGCATAATATCTGAAAGAGGAGGCGAATCATCTGTCCAGGTTTTGTCTTCTCCAGTTGCCATGGGGCATCGGGCAGGTTTGGCTCCAGTTAATCCTGCCTCTTTTAATAGATCAAGAGCATACTTACGTTGGGAGAGGACTAAGGAGTTGGGCTTTCGAGAGATTTCGATCCCCGGAAAGTACTTCGGAGAGCCTATATCTTTTGTGACTAGATGTTGACGAAGATGCCGCTTTGTCAAGGCTACCCCTTCCTGGTCATCGCCAATGAGAAGAATATCATCGACGTACACAGCAAGAACCACCAGTCACGAGGAAGTTTTGCGAATGAATAGCGAGTGATCGGCAGACCTTCGTGCAAAACCAATGGCCGTCACGATGCCGCTGAACTTGTCAAACCAAGCTTGAGGGCTCTGCTTGAGGCCATAGATTGCCTTCTTCAGCCGGCATACTCGTGTCTCCCCCTGAGCAACATACCTAGGAGGTTGCTCCATGTAGACGGCCTCCTGAAGATCACCATAAAGGAAGGCATTCTTGACATCCAGCTGGGAAATCGGTCAATCTCTATTGACAGCGATAGAGAGTAGGACCCAGATAGTGCTGAGACGAGCCATGGGAGAGAAGGTGTCAAAGTAATCAACCCCATAGGTCTGAGTAAAGCCCTTAGCAACAAGGCGGGCCTTATAACGATCCACAGTTCCGTCCGGGCCAAATTTGACCACAAAGACCCAGCGGCAGCCAACCACATCAGTACCGAAGGGAGGAGGAATAAGAGTCCAAGTACCCCACTCAGTTAGGGTCCGTCATTTCCTCATCCATGGCCATCATCCAATGAGGAATAGCAAGAGCCTCTTGATAGGAACGGGGTGTGGCAGTGGCAGAGATAGCCAGAGCAAAGGCCCTGCGAGAAGAGGTAAGACGATCATACGACACAACAGCAGCAAGGGGGTGTAAAGTACACGTCCGCACCCCTTTGCGAAGAGCTATAGGAAGATCCAGGTTGGCGGGTCCCTCGGCATCCGGAGCATCCATGGCAGAGAGAGCTGGTCCGGGAGTAGAGAGTGACGACGGCGGAGATGAGGGAGACGGTGGCGGAGAAGAGGGAGAGAGAGGCGGAGGAAGAGGAGTGGACGGAGATAGAGTAGGGGTTGAGATCTCAGTAGGAGATGAGGGAACAAAGGGACAAACAGGAGGTTCAGAAGCTGGGGGATAGGAGAGGAGTCATCCGAGAAGTAGGAGGCATTCTCGAAGAAGGTGACGTCAGCAAAGACGAACTGCTTATGAAGAACGGGGTCAAAGCAACAATAGCCTTTCTGAGTGGTGGAGTACCCCAGAAAGACACATTTGGTGGAGCGAGGGGAGAGCTTATCACGGGTGGCAGATGGGGCATGCACAAAGGCAGTGCACCCAAAGATTCGGAGAGGGAGTGGAAAAGGCTCCTTGCCCGAATACAGAATGGAGACTGGGGTTTTCCCGTGGAGAACCGTGGAGGGAATGCGATTGATGAGATATCATGCAAGGATAACAGTATAGCCCCAATAGGAGCGAGGAACATGCATCTGGGTCATCAAGGTACGAGCGACATCGAGGAGATGACGGTTTTTGCGTTCCGACACCCCATTTTGCTGGGAGGTATAAACACAGCTAGTCTGATGAATAATGTCATGTTGCACACAGAAAGTGGTAAAAGAATGACTCAGATATTCTTTAGCATTGTCTGAGCGAAAAGTTTTAATACAAACATCAAACTGAGTTTTAATTAACTTATAAAAAGAGATCCATACATCCAAAAGTTCAGAGTGATCTCGTAAGAGATACACCCAAGTACATCTAGAAAAATCATCAATAAAAGTAACAAAATAAGAACTACCCCGACCAATGGTGAGGGTAGGAGCAGGTCCCCAGACATCGGAGTGGACTAGATCAAACGGACGGGTAGAACCCCGACCTTGCTTCAGCGGGAAGGAGGAACGGTGGTGCTTGCCAAGCTGACAAGCGTCGCAGTTTGAGAGGAGTACTGGAAGGAGGAAGGTGGGGCAGAATCTGATGTAGAATTCGTGGAGGAGGATAACCGAGGCAGAGATTCCACTGGAGAAGATCCGTATAAGAAGAAGAGAAGGCGGACAAGGCGGAGATGTTGTCGAGGAAGTAGAGGTCGCCGCTCTCAGTCCCAGTAGCAATCGTCCGTTGGGAGCTCGGATCTTGAAAAGAACAAGAAGTTGGAGTAAACGTCATAGAGCACTTAAGCTGCTTGTATAAAGAGGTAACCGACAATAAGTTGCACGGAAATTTGTGCACATAGAGAGTGTCTGCTAGGAGAAGAGACGAAGTAACATGAACCACTCTTGACCCATGAACCGGGGAGGGAGAACCGTCTGCAACGAGAACAGGAGGCAACCGATCATGCTATTCGAGGAGAGAGAAGCACTGAGAATTGCCCGTCATGTGATTAGTCGCACCAGAATCGATAAGCCATTTACCTTGAGTCACCACGTGGGAACTACCTGATGTTGTGACCACAGAGGTAGATGGCTTGGAAGTAGAGGCAGAAGAGTCACCCGAGGGGCCAAGATGGGGATTCTTCATCCAGCAGCGATCCACCGTGTGGCCAGTGCAGCCATAGTAAGAGCAAAGGTAGAGGGAAGGAGCATGTCTGCTAGACTGGTGACTGAGGCTACCAAAGCTACTCCGCTGAGTTTGGTGAGCATAGTTGTCTGGTGGAGAAGGAGCGGGCAGAAGCGGGCACTGAAGAAGGGAGGTGACAGCGGCGATGCGAGCAGTGGTTGCATCTAAGGTAGGATATTCCGCCTCACCCAGAATTTGTTGGCGGATCATATCATAAGTATCAGGAAGCCAGAGAAGGTAACACACAACCAAAATTTCCTTGAAATGCTTGTATTGTTGAGCCAAATCCGCAGAAAAGGGGCGATTCTGAAGAATCTCAGCACCGAGAGCCTGAACCTGTTGGTAGGCAGTAATAGGAGACAAGGTAGGACGAGCAAAGAGATCCGCATACAACGTATAGATGCGGGACGCCTGAGCTCCCTTTGAGTACAGAGCGGCAAGATGAAGCCAGGCGGCCTTGACTGTCTCATCATGACGGATGACGGGAAGGCATTCATCGGAGAGGCTGTTAGCAAGCCAAGTACGCACAAGCGCATCACTCGCATCCCAGTCATCAAAGAGAGGTGAAGTGGTGGGAGGAGGGACATCAAAGAGATGGTGGCGTTTGTGTTGCGAGCGAAGGAGAAAGGTGAAGGAGACGCTCCAATCCGGGTAGTTGGAGCCGACCAGTTTGGAAACGGTGCCAAGGTTCCCGGAAGGAGTAGGAGGCGGAGCCGGATTGGCGACAGGAGTGGTGGCAGTAGAAGCATCAGAAAGAGACATAGGAGAAAATAACAGGAAGCCGCACGGTTAGGAAGCAAACCGTGTGGTTAGGAAACAAACCGCGCAAACAGGGAGAGATCACAGCGGTTAGGAGAAAGAGATCTGCGGCGGTCACGATGATAGACACTAGCGGCTAGAAATGCCACGACCAATCCGCAGAACCAAGTAGAGGGGAAGAAATCGAGCGGCTAGAAAGCAGATCGCTTGAACAGAAGAGGAAGGAGAAGAGTTCGCGAGAAGGAAAACAAGGCGAACAGGTCGCGGCGACAGGTCGCGGCGACTGAGGTCGCGGCGACAGGTCGCGGCGAGAAGAAAAAAGGAACCAAAGAGGTCGTGTACACAAAGGGCAACGACAAGGAGAGAAAGAGGCTGTCGAACAGGGCGCAAGCAGGCAGAAGAAACAAGCCGCGAGGACAGGTCACGAGAAGAAGAAGCAAGCCGTACGGACAGGTCGCGCGGTCAGAAAAGGCACACAGAATCAGGAGGAGTAGATCGAGTCCTCTAATACCATGTAAGAAACGAACAAGAACAAACCGGAAGTGGTATAACAGAAATTTTATTATCTGAAAAAGGTATCTATTATAAAGGTATGACCTCCCTTTTATAGAATGGAGGAGAGAAGAGAGAATACAAATAGAGATGTGGGACTAAAAAATTACAGGACTAAGCGGCCTATACAAAAAACAAACCGCGCAAGCCGCGCGGTTAGATGAGAAGGGCTAACCGCTTGGCTACCACCAGAGAGAGAGAGAAGCCGCCAAGGGAGACCGCTAGACCGCTCGGTCTCCAAGCCGCCTGAGACAAACAGCTAGACCACTTGGACTCCAGACAGCAACAGCCCAGCAACCAAACTGCTGAAGGAAAACCGCCAGACCGCGCGGTCATCAATCTGCCAAGACAAGCCGCCAGACCGCCCAGGTCACTAACTCCAACAATCAACATCTGTATAGTCATGCAGGTTGAAGCCCGTGTCTCTCCCATAAAGGAGACCCATATCAAAAGTGGACTTCACGTACTTCAAAATTCTCCTTGCCGCCATCAGATGAGGATTCCGAGGTTTCGTCATATACCGACTTACTCGGCCTACAACATAAGCAATGTCTGGCCTCGTAATCGTCAAGTAGATCAGGCTCTCTACCAGAGCACGGAACACTAAAGGATCTGTAAGTATCCTCCCCTCCTCTCGTCGAAGCTTGATGTCAACATCAAGTGTAGTAGAGCTACTCTTCCCTCCCCGGATGCCGAATCGCTGAACGATCTGATCTGTATAGAACCCTTTGGGAAACAAATATGTCGCTCTCTTTCCTCTCCCTCTCGAGTCCAAGGAAGTGGTGGAGCTCACCCAAGTTCTTTATCTCGATCCGAATGGCTAGCTCTGCCCTAAGCCTAGCCACCTCCTCCCCAGAGTTTCCCATGACAATCATGTCGTCCACGTACAGCAGCACCAAGACATGAAGCTCCCCCTTCTTCTTGATGAACAAGCTCGAATCGGAATCAGAGGCAAAATAACCGCAGAATTGGATGTATTCTGCGATCTTAACATACCATGCCCGCGGAGCCTGCTTCAAGTCATAAAGGGCCTTCCTGAGCTTGCAAACGTATCCTGGATGATCTTTAGACACGTATCCAGGCGATTGAACCATGAAGATGTCTTTATAAATTTCCCCATAAAGAAAAGGATTATTTATGTCCAGCTGCCACATCTTCCAGCCTTGACAAGCCGTCAAGGACATCACCACCCGAACCGAAGTCATCTTTTCTACAGGACTAAATGTCTCTTCATAGTCTTCTTCGTACTGCTGAGAAAATGCTCGAGCTACGAGACGAGCCTTGTACCGCTCGATGCTCTCATCTGCCTTCTTCTTCAGCTTACACACCCACTTGCATGTCACAGGAGTAACACCATCAACCTTGGTAATAAGGTCCCAAGTCTCATTCTTCCTGAGGGCAACCATCTCCTCATCCATGGAATTTTCCTACTCCTTAACTTCAGTGGCATCTTCAAAGCTAGAATGCTTTCGCTCGTCCAGAGGGCCTGTGAAGAAATAAGAGACCAAGCTCACCGTGTTTCCTTCGCTATAACGAGTCGGTGGTCTGATGGTCCTCTTTGATCTCCGAATAGTCCAACCCTTGCTGACCACCTCCGTTGCCTCTTCTAAATCAGCTTTATTCCCGGGAAAACTTGGAGTGTCGCTCCCCCTTCTTCCAGAGCCAAAAGCCTCCGCCCTGAAGCTAGAATCACCTAGAGCTCCTAGTGACACAGACAGCTCCACCAAAAGATCCTTAGCAGCCTCCTTCTGCCCGCCATCCGACCTGCTCTCCTACAGCTCTATAGAGGAGCCACCTCTATATGACGTCAGCTCGTCGAATACCATGTCTCTCGAAACAACGAACTTCTTCGTCACTGGATCCATACACTTCCATCCCTTCTTCCACTCATCATAGCCAATGAAGACAAGCCTCCTCCCCTTCGCATCCATCTTTGTCCTGAGAGCATCTAAGACGTGTACATAGTAGGTTGATCCGAACACCCAAAGTTGTCCAACTCTAGGCTTCTCCTTAAACATCATCTCATGAGAATACTTCATGTTGATCAGACTCAGAGGCATCTGATTGATGATATAAGTTGCACGGGTCATCCCTTCCACCCAGAAGAACCTTGGAATGCCTTTGGCATGAAGCCAACACTTGCAGGTCTCCGTCAGATGACAGATCTTCCGCTCTGCTACTCCATTTTATTGTGAAGTATGAGCACAAGTGAGCTCCCTTTGGATGGTGTGCTTCTTGCAGAAGTTAGAGAACTCAGTTGAAACAAACTCACCTCTGTTGTCTGTTCTCAACTTCTTGACCCGTAAGCCAAGTCCGGCCCTCAACTAGCTCCTTGAACTCCACAAACAAATAGAACGCATCTGATTTCTCCTTCATAAAGTACACTCAAGTATACCTCGTGTAGTCATCAATCAAAACCAGCATGTATCTGCTGTCTCCAAGACGGGCTGTGATGGTCGGCCTCATCAGATCACCATGTATAGATTCCAATAGTGTTTTACACCTGGTCTGTTACTTGTCAAATGGAAGGCAATGAGCCTTTTCATATTGACACCCCACATAGACATGAACGTCACCGAAGGATGACAACCGAGGCAAGCCTTTCACAAGACTCTTTACTGCCATGGTTTTCAGCTTGTCCATCCTAACGTGTCCTAGATGCTCATGCCAGATAGCTGCACTATCGTTTGCCCTCATCCGATCAACATAGGAACTTGTTGACATTACAAACAAGTCCCTTACCCTTCTCCATGCATGAGCAACGTCAGTCTTAACTGCTGACACATTGTGGAGAAACTTCACTTCTGTTGGGCCGAACAGAACGTGATAGCCTGCATCCACTGCGTTGGTCACTGAGAAGAGGTTCTTCTTCATGTTCAGTACGTGATAGACACTCCATAATGTGAGTGGACCATTATCACTACCTAAAGAAACGACACCCTCCTTCTCGACTGCATGAACAGTAACATCAGCAGTTATTATAGCTTCGTTACCTGAGAATGTGTGCAGAGAGGAGAACTTCGACTCGTACCCGGTGAGGTGATGACCACACACTGAGTCCACTATCCAGTCATCTTTATATTCGATGGTGGACAATGCACGGACACGCGTTGCCCGTCATGAATGCATTCTCCCCATTCGGCTTCCTCAGCACTGGAACTAGCTTCCTCTTTATCTGCAACATGCCCCGGCTGCAGCTTGACCTTGCAGTCCTTCTTAAAGTGTCACAGCTAGTCGCATCTGAAACACCTGAGCCCTTCCTTCTTCTTCCAATCATGCTTAGGAGCATAACTCCTCTCTTGTTGATATGAAGTTGAAGGGTCATCATCAGCAACATGCTTCATCTTATTCTCCCATCTCTTCTTATTTCCTAAGAACAACACCTCATTACCTCCTTAGAGAGAGTGACTCCAGCCATCTGTTTAGCTAGGCTCTCATGCGACGCCAACAGATTCTCCAGCTCCAACAAAGATATGGCTGAGTGGCCCAGCCTTGAACAAAGGTGACCAAGGCCACAAACTCCTACCGCAAAATGCGGATTATGTGTCTCTTCAGCTTTGCCTCTGAAATAGGCTCATCATGGTTCAATGCTGAAATCTCAGCGCACAAGTTCTTCATCTTCAGGAAG
Source organism: Platanthera zijinensis (assembly GCA_039513925.1). Taxonomy (NCBI): domain Eukaryota; kingdom Viridiplantae; phylum Streptophyta; class Magnoliopsida; order Asparagales; family Orchidaceae; genus Platanthera; species Platanthera zijinensis. The sequence continues at coordinate 46,624,217 of CM077087.1, read as the reverse complement.
AACGTCGAGATGGGCAGATCGCCTTGAGTGGCTCTTGCCAACTCATTCTTCAGGAACTGTAGTCTTGCTACATTCTTCCTATTGAACAACCCATCGAGGGAAGTCCAAATCTCCGCAGCAGACTGACATCGGATAATGTGGTCGAAGTGTTTCGGTGAGATAGCCCGCTTGAGAGTAAACTCCGCTTTTGCATTTGTCTTCCTCCAAGCTCTCACCACATTAGCACCTGCAACAGCAGTAACCTCTTGCCTTTCGTCTCCGCAGACGACCTCCCAAAGGTCCTCGCCCAGAAGATAGTTTTCCATACACGACTTCCACTTTTTAAAGTTAGTCAATATAAAAAGCTTGACTCAAAGATCTCTTGCAATTCCTCCTTCCATTGCACTGACCCTAGTTCACTTAGACTCACAGAAACAACAAAGCAAACTGACGGTTGATCACTGCTCAGCTTGTGATCCCTCTGATACAATGTAAAAATTTGTTATTCGCGAAAAACGGGAAACCAGGCGCAGGAACACTCAACATATCCGAGCTCAAGTAAACCAAATGCCAATAGAAGAGCAAGAATCTTGAACTATCATAAAATCTTTACAGGGCAAGGAATACATGACGAGACATGATTCGCTGATGTATCCAATGGAAACAAAAAAAATTCAAGGGGAAGAACAAGCCGCGTTGTGTTAAGGAGAAGCCGCCGACCCTGCCGAGCTGCCTAAGGAGTCCGTTGAAGCCGCCTAGTCGCAAGACTGCAACCAAGCCGCGCGGACAACCCGTTATTCCAATGCTGAAAGGAACTCTGTCCGATGAACTGCAAGCCGCCTGACCGCGAGGTCGCCTAGCCGCAAGATCACGCGAATTGTTGTTACCGAACTGAACAAGCCGCTAGACCGGAAAGCTTATTGAACTGGGAAACAAGTTGTAGAGGAGAAGACCACCTGATTGCAAGCCGCAACCTGCTGCTAACCGTTGGTTGCAAATTGTAGAGTCTGCACTGTCCCTGACCGAAGTCAGAATCAAGTCTCTGGCTTCTCAATGCTGTCCGCACAACCTGTACAGCACAAACCGGTCAAGCACTTCAAACCGCACGGATAGAAAACCTTGTCCGCAGTAACTGCCCAAGTCCACGTACTGTTCACTCAGTGTGTCATTGATGTTACAGGGGGGGTCCTATTTATAGGAGCGGAGAGGAGTGTGATTATCGCCCTAGTTGATAGGATAACCTCCCTATCTCACGATGAGCACCAAGAGTATCTGCCAAGCTATGGACACAATATTAGTCCGCTACGACTGAGGCGGACAGTCAGCTGCCAAGAAAACATCACCAAGGTCGGACACTACAGAAACCACATCAATTCGCACACTAGTGGACAGCTCCAGTCCGCAAGCGCCTGCGGACACAACTCCATTCTGCATACCCCGAGCCCATAGCCAAAGCACATAGTTATCTGCCGAACTCGGCGGACAGATAAATCAGTCCGCACAGACCGCGCGACTTCCCGGACTAAGCACAGCTGGACTTGGTACAAAAAACAGACCAAGTCCACCACCAGCCATCCCTAGTGCGAATACTGCACCAACGGATACAAAGACCAGTCCTCAGAAAGCCGGCGGACTCCAGAACCAGTCTGCACAAACCGGCAAACTGAGCCGATAACCATCCTATCCGCCCGGCTAGCCCAGGGAACAGACCGCCAGCAACTTCAAGCTGACCTGACAGGTCGACGCCCTCTGTCCGCACATGCCGTGCGGACAGACCGCCCACTTCCACTTCAAAAAATTCAACAAGAATAGGATCGAAATGAAGGAGACCATGTGGTTCTATTTATAAGCTCCAGAGATGATTATGGTGGTTACGCAGCTATTTGTAGACCATAACCAATTTATGCGCTATTCACATGTCACTTTTTATATTGTTATGCCGCATATTTTTTACTGATTTATTATGTGCAGACCAAATATTTAATTCGGCTATGTGCACCCCCTATGGCGAGTGGTTAAGGGAGGTGGTTACAAAATGACCGGACAGTGGAAATTGTGGCGATCCAACGATGGAGAAGGGTCGGCTGGCGTTGGTGGCCGACGACGAGGCCCCGGCAACGAGAGACCATCTTGGGAGGTGGGAGCGGCGGCTGCAGGCCTTCGCTGAAATTGCTTAGTATAAATATATATATATATATATATATATATATACATATTTTTATTAAAGATAATAATGTTTACTTGTGGCATGCCAAACAGACCATTGTAATTTAACTGGCAAGGTCAGTTGAAGTTGTTTCAGTTAGGTTGCATTTGTATCACTGGCATTTAAGGCTCTGTTTGACGCGGCGTTTTAGAGGTGTGGTGCCGCGGTTTTTCGTGCTGTCGCGCCAAACAAATTTAAAGGGGGTACGGTGGCATCAGCCACCGCTCTTTTGAGCGGTGGCCCGCATTTTCTGAGTCGCGGATTCCCTTCCGCGATTCAGAAAACGCAGCAGCGTTGCAGCCTTTTTTTAATATAAAATTTGTATTATTAGATATTAAATATTAAGTTATATATATTATTAATATTATTATTATAGATTATTATATTAAATATATTAAATATTAAGTTATATAATATATATAAACAACACTGCAAACGTTGCTCTTCCAAACAGATTCACAAATTTTGTCACAACTTTGTAAAATAGTTTATTATTCCACCACTGTTTTCCACCACTACTTCTCCAGTCGCTGCAGCCGCGCCAAACCGAGCCTAAATAATGCTTAATTCTCTTTGTACATGGATGTAGATTATTTTGGCTTATGAATTTTTACTTTGCCCTAATGCCATTCTTATGACTGGTTGTTGGGTTTTGTTAGGATACATGGATGACACTAGTGACTCTAATTGTTGTTGAATGTTATGTCTGTTATGCATGATATCGCTATGATTGCAGATTTTTATTCAATGAACAAACTTTAGTACATTAATGGAGAAGTTTGTGAATGACAGTCAATGAATAGTTGAGTTTTATTTCAATAGTGAATTTCTTTAGAACAAATGGATCTTCGTTAGCCACCTGCTTGTTTGTTAAGGGGTTTCATAGAGATTAAGGCTGCGTTTGGCGCGGCCTATCACAAATTATTTGCTCTGGTGAGGTTGGACAAAAACGTCATTGTCATTGAAACTATGATTTGTATGACAAATGTTACTACCGTTACAAAAAAAACTAGTTTGGGGCATAAGATTTTGATATGACAATGACATTTTTGTCCAACCTCAGCGGTGTAAATAAGCTGCGCCAAACGTAGCCTAACTGGTTTCTATTTGATAGCTCTAGATTGATTTTTAAATGATAAGTAAAAGGGAGGATGGAGAATTTCTATATTTTAATTTGAATTTATTTTTAAGATGAAAGTTAGATAGTAAGAGTCATTATAAAAGTTTTTCCCTAACACAATAGACCTCTAAAAATAATGTCTTGTTTTCTTAAGATAGAAACATATCCTTTGAAAAGATGTAACTTATGCTAGTTCTAAATGATACATATTACAGAGAAAGGTATCATTAAGAAGGATGTTGGACGAAGGGCAGGATATCGATCCTAGGCAAAATAAGGACAAAGGAAAAGCTTCTGCGAGTTCTTACTCACTTAATTTCTTCCTTGTTTTGTTCTTTATTCACATGTTTGTATTGATGTTGTACTATATATGATTATGTTGTAAACAATGTAAGCTAATAATGACCCAATTAGATATTTAAGATGTACATAGGTCAACTGCTGGTGACTTAAGTACAAACAAATCATTCCAAAGGGAGAAAATAAATAAATAATGAGCTCTATAAGGAAAGAAAAATGAAAAGTTAAATGAACCACTACAAGATAATACAATGAAGGCATTTGTAAATAGAAATTCATGTGAATAAAAATGCAAAGAACATTCAAATGAGATTGAAATTAAGAAGGCATTAAAGAGCATGGTTAAGGGTTTGTTCTATCGCGCAGGGGTCGTGAATTGACCTGCCAACTGAAAGAAAGAGAAAGAAAATTGATTCAGATCCCATAGGGGAATTTTATCCTAATTTGATAGCCCCAAATGGGCCATATGTATCCATGATTTCTACTTATTCTACTGACTGCTACTGAACTATTGAACTAAGATACTCTTAACAATGTCAAATAAAGAAATGCTTTCTTTATAATTAAAGTAAATGAAGATAATTTCATATAATTGAACATGGATATTTACACGCATAGAAATGCTTTCTATATTTTAATTTTGAATTGTTTAATATATTTCCTAATTGTTAATGCAAAAGCAACTTTCTTTCATAGTTTTTTTATTTACAGCAGCATTATCATTTCATTTCTAGTTTATACATACATATACATACATATACATATATATAAATCTTTGTTATATAAAGCAATATACATATTTCAAAGTCACACCAAACTTTTGATTTGGACTGTTTGATTAAAATGTTAGAAAGATCTCCCGCCGTCTGATTTATGCAAAACACACAAGTCAATAGTGAAATCCTAGACTACTTTATTAACAATAAATATTCTGCTTTATTATACGAAAGCCCCCTATTTTTCACTACTTTATTGATTAGAGAACTTGTTGAGTACTCTGTCCCATTTAGCCTTTATTTATCAACTCTCCTACAAAAGCAAAAGCAAATCCCGTTGTCAGCTCTCCTGTAAAAGTAAATCCCGCAAAAGCAACCCGCGCCCCATGCTCTCCTCCCGCACGGCAAGGAAGGACTGCTTGGTTCTCCCCTGCACGCTACGGTCTATATCTCCTCGAATGCTCCTCAACTCCGACAAATTTCAAATATATCCCCATTTAATAACTAAAGTATAAGAATAGCCTCCTTTTTGTTAATCATTCCCAGAATAGCCCCCTTTCTGATTTTTTTTGCAGAGAGGTGGGCCCGGATGCAGTTTTGGTCAGCTGTTAAAGCTTAAAAACATTTAATGAAAGGAAATTAAAAATGGTTCAACAATATTGTCTGCAGGAATTAAAAAAAAGTTCAGAACAGTTAATTAAAAACAGTTTTAGTCTGCAGGAATCATGTGTTGCCTCGAAGACAATACGAGTTCAACATCATTATCCGCGCTCCATTCCGATGAGTATCGGCGAAACTATAGCTTTTGCAGGAGTTCAAATAACGCAAATTATACAAAAATAGAAAATCGAGCGAGAGACATCAGAACTGATCTCACTCAGCTTTATTAGACTCGTAGATATATTACGAGTCCAATAGAGTCGTCCCCTTAAGATTCTGACATTGTTTGAGTGGTTCAAGTTTAATTAAAGTGAGCACAAATGCTTCAGAGAGTATATAGCTAGTGCCTAACTCTTTAAGCCGAATTAAAAACCATTCCCACGATTCATTACGCTCTGACTCAACGACGGCAAATGCTAACGGAAAAAAACAATTATTAGCATCTATACCAACCGCTATCAACATAGTACCCCAGAAACGACCTAATAAAAATGTTTCATCAAGGCTAAGAACAGGACGACAACTAGCCCATCCTTCAATTGAGGGTCCGAAAGCCCAAAATAATCTTTGAAATTTATCGTTTCTAGAAGTATAAACATCTTAGACTGTACCGGGGTTATAAATGCAAATTTATCTAGGTATCGAAGTAAAATTTTATAAGATTCAGACCAACCCCCAAAAACAGATTTATTGCTTTCCATCTGGCGTCCCATGTTTTTTGTAGTTCGTCGTGATATTGAATTTTGCATTTATTTGGCCTCTTATCTCGCTCGGTTTAATGTTTATTTGTGTTCGAAGTACGAGAGTAATAAATCTCGCAATAAACGTTGCAGTGCATTGTCTGTGATCATTTTGTATGTTTGCATTTGTACATATATGTGAGCCAGTAATTTTGGAAATCAACCAAGCACCTCCGTGTTTTTTGGAAACAATAGCTCTTAGTTTAATAGATAAGGTCGACTAGAATGCATGTTCTCTAATCATACTAGGACTAATCTGCACTGATTTCACTGAAAAGTTTTAAATTGTAAGTGATTATTTATAGACCAAGCACTTATAGTACAGTGCATCTCCCATTTTATTCTGAAAAAAGTTCCAACTTGTAAATCGTGAGGGATTAAAAATTCCATGATTTAATTATCTTGTGAATGTTCTCCATCAAAATCTTCTTCAACCGCTCACTCTTTTATTGTTTTAGCAAATTGAATGCACAAGTTTTTAACGATGATGTGATCAACCCAACTACGATCAACTGAAATTGATCGTTCAAAGATTTCTTTAACTCTACTTTGAGTTTTAAAAATATTTTCATCATCATCATTATCAAACGAGTCGTTACTGCTGTTATCATCCATTTCATTTAGATCAATATTTAATTCTTATTGTTGATACACTTCGCACTCATCATATTCAAATTCAACACCATCAGACATGATTATAACACCTAAAAAATATTTAAATAGAATTAATAAAAAAATATTTATTAATATCAACAAAATTTTATTAAATCATTTATTAATTATCAAAAAGACACTAAACATTTAAATTATTAAATCGTTTAAAATATACAAGTCTGCAGTATGCAAGCCTAAAGTATGTTATTAAAACAAAAATAAAATGAAACATTTAAAATATTTAATAACTACACTGTAGGCTGTAGAGAGAGCAAATCTCTAGGTAAAGATATGCAAGCTTTTTTTGTGTGTGATTTGTTTTGAGACCATGTGATTTATTTTATAGGCTCTCACACATGTAAAAAAAGCATCCAAGCAGTGTGAGATTAAAGTTTTTATTAAACTGTACAATGAATAACTTGTGTTATTTTATAGGGGACTAAAGCTTTTGCAAGCATGCAAGCAGCTGGTGTTAATTATTTTATAGACTAAAAAGGAAATTTCCTTTCATTAACTATTTTTTTAAGCCTTAACAGCCGACCAAAACTGCATCCGGGCCCACCTCCCTGCAAAAAAATCAGAAAGGGGCTATTCTGGGAATGATTAACAAAAGGGGATATTCTTATACTTTAGTTATTAAATGAGGCTATATTGGAAATTTATCCGCTCAACTCTCCTCGGCTCCTCTTCCATTGCGATTCTAGGTGCTTCTCGCTTCGATTCAAAAGCTTCTCGCTCCTTCCGACAAGCTCCACCTTCCGACACATATTATATGCACTTACAACATATTAGTTTCTTCTGATTTTTTAGATTTTGTTTTTTTTATCTCAGTCTTATTTTGTTTGAGGCTTATTTGAAAGATTCCGAAGCTTTAGGTGTCTTCCTTGTCGCGACCTGTCGTGTTGATTCTGGCAAACTCTTCCTCGCGGCAACCTTCGGTGTTTACTCCGACAAATATACTCCTTCATCATTGTCGCAACTTCCTTCAGGTGCCCTCCAACGCTTCGTTTTGGCGGTTTCTTCTCCTTCATTTCTGCGATTTTTATGCTTCTTCCTTTCGTTCTCTGTATTTGGTCGATTTTTTGTGCTTCTTCTTTTCGTTCTTCGTATTTGGTCGAAAATAAATGAAGGTGTTTCTCATTATTTCTGTGGTTTCTTCTCCTTCATTTATGCGATTTTGTGTGTTTCTTCCTTTCGTTCTCTGCAAATCTCCCCCTTCTATATGAATGGAATGATTGCATCATGTAATCCTGTAGGTGTGTAAATTGGTCGGGTCTTGACAGGATCTGTCATAATAAAATAATGAATGGAATAATGTCATTTACATGACCCGTGATACTCTCAAAGTAATAAAATTTCAACTTTTTGTCCAAAAATATGTGGACTATAAAACAAATAAGCATTATAAAATTCAACTTTTTGACATAATGAATTGAATAAAATATGTGGATTATGCACTTTGGAATTTGAAGAAATGGATTCAACTGCCGGATTATGACGGATTTTAAACGTAGTCAGATTTTAATTTTTTGACAAAATGTTTGTAATCAATGATATTGTTATATAAAGTTATTTATATGTTACTGTTATATAAACCTCGATCTTAACTAATGTTACTGTTCTTCCTTAAATTCATTCATGCATTGTGCTCTGTAAGTCCTGCTACTCTGTAAGTAATTTTACTTTTTTATGATCATTGATGTTGGCACATCCCGCCTTGATGTGGGCGCAGCCCCCAAACAATGTCGGCGCCCTGAACAATATTGTCGCCCACGAACAATGTCGACGCCCATGGACAATTTCACCATCCACGAACAATATCGCCACTCACTACCACTGTCGCCACCCACGAGCAATGTCGCCACCCACGACCAATGTCGCCGCCATAACCAGTACCGCCGCCCATGACACATGTTGCCGCTCACGACCAATGTCGTTGGTTTGCGGGCAAAGCCCGCAGCGCCGCATGATTTATAAGAGTATCTTAAATCGAGAACGGACGAAGCCCACAATGAGAATGGGCGAAGCCCGTTCGATTTATACGAGTATCTTAAATCGAGAACGGGCTTGATTTATTGTAGTTTATAAGAGTATCATTCAAAGTTCTTTTTATACGGCCGTATCTTAAATCTTTATATTTTTACTTATGATTTATGTTTACTCTAGATGTTTAGATATATTAAGGCATAATGACAAAATGATTCTTAATTTTTGATTATATGATTCCATTTTTCATTCTTTACGGTTTCCTATATGGTTTATGTTTGTGCTCATGTTTTCCCCCATTATTGCCGCCCCCTAACAATGTTGACGAAGCCGAAATAAGTCGCCGCCCACAAACAATGACGATATTGTCTGCCTACGAACAATGTCGACGCCCACAAATAATGTCGCCGCCCACGAACAATGTCGCCGCTCACGATCAATGTCGTCGTCCACGAATAATATCGCCGCCCACAAACAATGTCACGCCCCTGACCAATGTCGCCCCTCGCGACCATGGTCGTTGCCACGTCCATCATTGCCGCATCAAAAACGGGCAATCCCGACAAATGTAGCCGCCCCCCAACAATGTTGCCGCCCTCGAACAATGTCGTCACCCCCGAACATTGTCGCCGCCCCCGAACAATATCGCCACCGATGAACAATATCGATGCACACGAACAATGTCGCTGCCCCCGAACAATATCGTCGTCCACGACCAAAGTCGCCACCCACAACAAATGTCGCCCTCATGACCAATATCGCCGCCTACGACACATGTTGCCGCCCACGAGCAACTTGATTGCGGGCGAAGCCCACAGCGCCGCATCGAGAACGGGCGAAGCCCGTTCGAACATGCTAGTATGTATATATATATATATATGTATACATATATATATATATATATACATATATATATATATATACATATATATATATATATACATATATATATATATATATGTATACATATATATATATATGTATATATATATATACATATATATATATATATATCGGAGTGAACGAGATCAAAAGGATGAGAAGAGCCACGACCTTGCTTCGGCGGGAAGGAGGAGCGGTGATGTTTGCCAAGCTGATAGGCGTCAGAGTTGAGAGGAGGACTGTATGGAGGTAGGTGGGGGCAGAAGCTAACGAAGAAGCCGTAGAGGAGGATGACCAAGACAAAGATGTCATTGTAGAAGATCCGTAGAAGGAGAAGAAAAAATGGACAGAGCAGATACGTTGTCTAGGAAGTAGAGGTCGCCGCTCTCAGTCTCAGTAGCAATCGTCCTTTAGGAGCTCAGATCCTAAAAAGAACAAGAAGTATGGGTGAATGTGACGGAGCACCGTAGTTATTTGCAAAGAGAAGTAACAGATAACAAATTGCATGAAAACTGGGGCACGTAGAGGGTGTCCGCCAGGCGAAGAGACAGAGTGACTTGAAACACTCCTGTCTCATTGACCGGTGAGGGAGAGCCATCCGCAATGAAGATCGGGGGCAACTGATCATGTTTTTCTAGGAGAGAAAAACACTGAGGATTGTCGGTCATATGATTAATAACACTGAAGTCAAATAGCCATTTACCTTGAGTCACCACATGGACACTACCTGAAGACGTGACCACCGAGGCGGGCTACTTCAAAGAGGAGGTAGAAGCATCACCAGATGGGCGAAGATGCGGATGTTTCATCCAGCAATGATCAACCGTATAGCCGGTGCGGCCACAGTGAGAGCAGAGAAAGCGGGAAGGTCCACGTCCGCCGAATTGATGGTCGCGGCCACCAGAGCCACCCCGCTGAGTATGATGAGCATAGGTGTCAGGGAGCGGTGGGGAGGATAGCAGCTGACGCTGAAGCAGAGAGGTAATAGCAGTGATGCGGGCAGCAGTGGCATCCAAGGTGGGAGAATCCTCCTCGCCAAGGATCTGTTGATGGATCATGTCATAGGACTCCGGAAGACGTAAAAGATAACATACAACCAGAAGCTCTTGGAAGTGCTTGTGTCGCTCAGTCAGATCCACAGAGAATGGACGGTTCTGAAGAATTTCGACTCCAAGAGCCTAAACTTGTTGGTAGGCGGCAGTAAGAGACATGGATGGAAGGGAAAAGATGTCTGCATAGAGAGTATAGATGTGAGATGTCTGATCCCCCTTGGAGTAAAGAGCGGCAAGATGAAGCCAAGCAGCCTTTACCGTTTCTTCATGGCGGATGACGGGGAGGCACTCATCAAAAAGGATGTTAGTCAGCCGAGTGCGAACAAGAGCGTCGCTAGCATCCCAGTCATCAAAGAGATTGGACTTGGGAGGAGGTAGGTCATCGGTAAGATGATGGCATTTTCGTTGTGAGCGAAGTAAAAAGGTGAAGGAAACAATCCAGTCCGAGTAGTTGGAACCGATAAGTTTGGAAACGGTTCCAAGATTGCCAAACGGAGTAGGAGGAGGAGGGTGGGCCACAGGAGTAGTAGTAGTAGTATAGGTATCAGATAGAGCCATAGAGAAGAACAGAGCGGACAGAAAGGAAGCCACGCGAACAGGGAAAAAAAAGCTGCGTGGATAGACAAGAGGCTGCACAAAAGCAACAGTTCGCGGGAGACTGGGAGGTCGCGAAAACAGGCGCGAGCAAAAAACAAAAAGAGGCAGACAAGGAGTCGCGCGAACAGGAAAAGAGGAAACCGCGCGAACAGAAAAGAGGCCGCTCGAAAGGAAGAGATCGCAGAGCGAAAGGGAGCCCGCGAAAATAGGTCGTGAGCAGAAAGAGAAAAGCCGCATGAACAAAGACGAGGCCGCGCAAAAGCAAAATAGCAGAGAGAAAAAGATGTCGCAAAGATAGGTCGCGAACAGAGAGAGCGCGCAAACAGAGAGGTCGCACACACAGAGGACAACAACAAGGAAGAGAAGGAAACCGCGCGGACAGGGAGCAAGAAGGAGGGGACAAACCGCGCGGACAGAAGCGCTCACAAAATCAAGCGAAAAAGATCGAGTCCTCTGATACCATGTGCGAACAGAAAAAGAGAAACCGAAATTTGGAAAATACAGAGTTTTTTATTTTCAAAAATTGTGTATATTACGAAGTATGGCCTCCCTTTTATAGAATGAAGGAGAAGAGAGAGATTATAAATAAACAATGTGGGACTAAATACATTTACGGTGACTAGCGGTTAGACAAAACCAGGCCGCACAGGTTGTGCGGTTAGACGCGAAGGCTAACCGCCAGACCATAACGACAAGCCACCAGAGGAGAACGCTAGACCGCCCGGCTACCAAGCCGTTGGAGATAAGCCTCCAAACCGCCCGGCTATCAAGCCACCAGAGTGAAACCGCCAGACCGCCCGGTCTCCAAACCGCCAGAGTCAAGTCGTCATACCGCCCGGTCTCCATACTGCAACAGGTTGACTTTGGTCAAACCTCCCTAAAAGCACATAGGAATTCTAACTTTCATTCTACCTTCACTTGAGGCCACTCATGTAGGCCACCTTTTGGCCCAATCTCAACCCCTTATGGGCCTTGGATTTCAGCAAGGAGGATGGCCTTTGGGCCAAAGCAAGAAGTCAAGCTCATCCTCCTTTTTCTCTCTTTCTCCCTCTCTCCCAAACCAAACTCCAAGCCTCCTAGATGGTGACACATAGCAGTACTTCGCCTTCTTGACAGAGGTCAGCTGCTGTCTAATTTGGGTTGGGTTAAGCCAACCCTAATCTTAGGCAAAAAGGAGGCTCAATCATAAGCCTCCACCTACCCCCATCCTCTCCCCAAGCCAAGCTCCAACCAATTTGAGGCTATCACCCTGATTGTACCTCTCCAATAGAGGGTTGACACATGCCCCATACAGCTGGGGAGTTAACCCTATAAGGGTTGGGTAACCTCACATATCGGTTTGCTTAACCAGGAAGAAGAAGAGGGGGAGGGGCCTTCCCCTTCTATAAATAGAGCCCTCTGCCTCTGATGAGAACTCACCCTCTCCCAAGCTCAAGTCGATCCACCTCATCCCTCCTGCTAGAGCTCCACCTCGCCTGAGAAAGAAAAGCTGAGCTCCATCACCTCTAATGGCAACTCTTGTCTGAAGCTCTCGGAAGCCCCAACCAAGGTGGATACGTCCTCCTCTCCTTCCTACCTATCTTCTGAATGTGTCGCATGTAAGATCCAACGGTCGGAGCACCGTCGCGGTGCCTCTATGCTTGGTTAAGGAAGTGCATTGTATGCACTTGTCCAGCGGCGATCGGGGGCGGCAGGCCACCAGACTACTGTCGGGAGGAGCGCCAGCCTGGAGAGTCGGCCGGGGCAGGAGCCACGGCCGTCCGGTGGCCGAAAATCGACGGGGAAGACCCGCATGGGCCAAATTCGGTATAGGTTCTCAGTTTTTGGTGCAGGCCGTGAGGAAGAAAGTTCTAAAATTTATAGTTTTTTTTCTAATATGTTATAATGTTATAACATAAAGGAGTATTTGATTTTTTGGAGGGTAAAAGTGGCTCATGATGAAAATTTTTGAACATCAGAGTTACGCATTTTTATGAGATCTATTTCCACAAAAACTTGGGATTTTTCTGATACCGTTTGGTATTTTTAGAAGCAGAAATAATGTTTATTTAGCAATTTTGAAGGACCAAAAATGCTCCTAAAAATCTAATAAAATGCTTAGTGATAGTTGGAGCCCTCATATATATTCTATAATGATTTGGAAAATTTTAGGTAAGCTTTAGTATTTTTCAAACTTTTAAAAGGATGAAATTCATTTTTAGAAATTAGTAAATGTTATTTCCTCTGATTGAAAATCTCTTAAAATCATATATTTGATTTCAAATTACTAAAGGCATTCCTCGATGAAGTTTGAGGATTTTTCGAGCATTTCTGCTAATTTGAAAATTTTAAATTATGCTCGTGATTATTTTAAAGATTATTAAAGTCAAAATCTTCTGATTAAAATGTCTTCTACTTTTATAAGAAATTCTTTATAGTTAAAATACATGTTTGATTATGTGTGAAATTTTTAAGGCATACGTAGTATTCTAATGAATTGATTTAGCCGAGCTTATTTTAAAGATGTTAGAGTCTATGTATGACCTCAAGATAATGTAGACTATTTTGAGGAGCTTGTATTTTACATTTAAACATATTGTCGCGGCTTAGTGATTTGAAATACGGCGTATTTTTAAATATAAAAATAAGAGTTTATTCATGGCTTAATGAATTATTGAATCTTAGTGGAAGACCGAAATGACACAAGAAATTCTTGAGGTTTATGTTTTAGCAATTATAACCTCGGGTTCTGGTTTCGTCGATTTCTGACTCTTTTGGTAATTATTGCATAAAAGAGGTTTAAATCAGAAGAAAATAATATTGGACTTAACATAGAAACTTGATTCATCCTGATGCGAGCAATTGAGGTTAAAAGATATAGTGTTAACCCTCTTGCAGATATTTAGCCCTCGGTAATTATTATAACGTGTAGCAAGTTATTATAATAAGTTTGTAATTCCTAAATATAAGTCCAATTCAGTCAAGTTTAAGAGGCGCAACTGAACTGTTTATCAGGACTTAATAATGAGTGAAATCAAATAAGAAGACTCCTATGAACAGAGATGAAACTGAACATTCCTCCTATGAACGAAGATAGAACTGAACATTCTTCCTATGAATAGAGATGGAACTGAACATTCCTCCCATGAACGGAGAAAGAACATAACTTTTCTCCTATAAACGAAGATAGAACTGAACATTTCTCTTATGAATGAAGATGGAACTGAACATTTCTCCTATGAATGGAGATGGAACTGAAGCCTTCTGAGAATGAAATGATTGGACTACTAACCCAACTTTACTTTTATTGCACTTTCTTTTATTCTAGTCTTGTACTGGTCGAGTTCTTTTTAATACTTTCAGTTCAGTTATCTTTTCAGTACAACTTCAGTCTTGTATTGGTTCAGTTCTTTTTAAAACTTTCAGTTTAGTTTTTTTTTTTAGTACTTTTTCAGTCTTGTACTGGTCCAATTTCTTTTATTACTTTATTTACTGTTCTTTTTGTTCAGTACTACTCCAGTCTCGTACTAGTCTACTTTACTTCAGCACTATATTTTGGTAGGTTCAATTCAGCTTTTCATTTCCGCACCTTATTTCTAGCAGCATTTTATTACCGCATTTAAATTATTGCAATTTACTATTTAAGCATTATTAGCACGACAATTGCTTCGACGAGCAGTTGGTTTTGATAGAGTGTTAGTTGGGGATAACGGGAGTTGAGATATTTCTCCATAGTTAGTCACAAATAATGTGCTCGCATACTCGTAGCGCTCCTTGACAATTATTGAGCAGCATATTATTTTAAAATAAAGACCGCTTGCTCGAATTATTTGATGTTAAGTAGGTCAGACAGTCATAGACCTGGTGTGTACCAACAAATTATTTAAATTGAAATGCTTGTGAATTGCTTGCTGTGAAAAGTGTTGGGTCAGTTACTTCCGCAAACCGTTAATACCGGCGCGGAAAGATCGATAACTCATGGCAATTAGGGATATGTGTACCATTAGTGACCGGTCGTTTTATTTTCATTGTTGGGCTACCTCCGCTGGTCGGCCTAAATTTTTTGAATTCGTCCGGATGTTGCTCATATACAAGAGTATATCGGGTTGTACGTTAGAGCATGGGTAGTGCGGTATGACCACACCCAAAAGTGGCAAGACTGTCCACTGTCACTGATGGCCACATCAGGTGAGGCTCGCAAGGGACCCTGTTTAAAAGAAGTTGTTCCAATCTATGTCGAAATAGTGTGTGTACGCGGGTTTGAATATCTGTGGTGTGCTCGGGTTTGAATACATGTAGTGTGCGTAGGTTTGAATACCTACAGTGTGTGCGGGTTTGAATATATGTGGTGTGCTGGCGGGTTTTGAACACCTGCGGTGTGATTATATGTTGTGAGTACTTATTAATTATGTGATAGCTAGTAGAGCGCTTAATATATAATTGATGTTTATGCTTGATATCTTTCCAGTTATTTTATGATGCATTGTTTCAAATATTTGCTTCTAGCATATGAAAAGAAAATGCACTATATTAAAATGATGTTGCTAACGCTCTTTTACTTCTGATATTGATGATAGTGTTGAAGCTCACTCTTGTCCCCAAAGTTTAGAGATCTTGGGAAGGAGGTGTGAATCCACTTAATTCTGTGACTAACAATTATTTAAATAACCATTCACAGGCGATGGAGCAGTGTGAGGCCTAGTTACCGCATGAGAGCGTACATGTCTTAGGGACCCGCATGAGCAAAAACATCGCCAGTCTCGTCTCCAGTCCTTAGAGATGTGAGCCCTTAGCTTGATAAAAGCAGAGAGAGTGTTGTAGTTTTCTTTAGCCCGATGGGCTGCATGTATAAACTTATGGCTACGATCTTTGTTATATATATTCTGGTTTCTGAATTACTTTTGATGTGATCTTTATCTAATATGATGAGTTTTTATAGCCTGATAAGGCGATCATTCTACATTTGGTGAGTGGGTTGTTGTCACCACATGAAAAGCGTAGGGTGACCGTCTTGGGCGGTAAGGCCCGTCTCCGACCCTATTCTGGTCTATGGTTGGGAGGGAGGGTCTTACAACAAGTTCACTTGTTGAATGCTTTATTGGAATGCAAAAAATATGATTTCAGATTAGAGTATGAGTGAACATGATGAGGACTTCTAATATAAGCAAGAGAGTATTACACATAAATTCATAAATTGTATATTACTTAAGCAAATGTCCAGAAGTCAACATAAGAAAAATATACTCAATCTTTTGGCAGGTTTTTATGGAAGGTGCAGAGGGTTCGATGGTTGCTGAAGAGATAAGGTACATACCTGACCACGTTGTATACATCACACGATATTGTGATAGATCTGATGTTGGCAAGCAATGGATTGTGAATGTAAGTACAAAGAGAGGTGATATGGAATATTCTTGTAGGGGTTTTCAAACAATAGGCTTGCTACACAAACATATTTTGCAAGTGTATAATATAGGATTGAGAAACATATTCAACAGAAATACATATTAAAGCAATTCATCTTGTGGGATAAGAAGGGAATTTATTTATGTCCAGTCCACTACCTCAAATGACTATAATTTAAATATAATTTTCCGAAACCAAATGATGCGGTACATTTATGACTTAATGTAACATTATTGAAAATAACAAAAAATTTATCTTAGTGAATGTGCTGAAAAATATGGGTAAAAGTTTAGAAGATATGGTGGATAACAATAAGATGATTAAGAGGGGAATACCTGACAACAATTACAAAGGCAAAAGTGTTGCAAAGGATCTACCTTCAATGTGACCTCAAAGAGTTTCTAATGCTCATTTGAAAGAATTATTAGGAAGATTCTACAAAAAAACCAAGTAATGTGAACAACCTTCATAGGCGGATCCAGTAGGATTTTTCAGTGAGGGCGTTTAATAAAACAAAGATAAAAAATATTACTGCATATGCTAAAAAATAACCATAAGTTTGCAAAAAAAAACTAGATTAGTACATTTTTATTAACATATTAAGATTATCATATTTTGAAAAGATTTTATGATAGCTTTATTCTATCAATAGAATAGAGTCACTGACTGGAACAAAATGATAACTATAAAGTATTTGCTAAAACTAAATTTGCATGGTTCGCTAAACTAGCTTCAGAGTGTGTCTAGATAATTGTATTCTGTAGAGATTAGTAATCTCAATGCTAATCATATGGAAGCAATTCACATAAGTTTATCACTGTTAATTTTAGATCACTGCCGAAGTGTCGAGCAGAGCGCTCGGCGGCGCCGTCGCTGAAGAAGAGATGAGGCCGCAGCATCGCAGTCGGGATCCACAAAAATAGGGTCATGACCAACGAAGAATAAACCTAGGGGACAGCAAGTGAGGTTCGCAGGATTGGGACTCGGGAGAAATGTAAGCGGGATCCTAATAGGAGATTTGATGCAGCCATGCGGGCTAGTGGGGTCTTAAAATAACCGAAATATGAAGTCATAAATGAAAAAAATAAGCCTATCAGTTATTTCAATTTTTTTTGAGTGTGGGCGGCCGCCCACACTGGGCCTATGTTAGGTCCGCCCATGACAACCTTTATGCATTTTTTGTACATAATGTGTATGTATGTTAATTAAAATTTTTAATGTCAAAAAGAAAGGACACGAGTTGTGAAAAGTAATGACTCATTGATAGTTGACTTGCTTGAACAACCGAAGGAGCATAACTTCATGGACCTTTCTTCTCACGAGAAAGACTCAAATTCACTAGCAACTCAAGCTTGTGTTGATCTAAAAGATGACTTTTCAATAAATGATGATTTTTCTATAAATATTTCTCTCAATTTTTCATGTATTCCCGATGTATTTAAGTGTTGAATTGAAAAGAACATTTTTAATTGTAAGTTACGATTATAATGATAATTTTAATATTAGCTCATGATCTATATATGATAAATTGATAATATTAGTTGTTTTAATTTATGTTTACAACAATATATTCTTTTTACCATAATCAAGCGTAAATACAATTATATTAACTTTAATATGATAAAGTGTTGAGATATTGCAATTTATGTTTAGTTTGGTTTAAAAGTTTTTGTAAAAATTTGACTGTATTCTATCCTCAAGTTTGATAGTACTATTTGGCTTTCGCTCGTATTTTTCAGCACTAGTAGGTAAAAAATCTAGACAACTTCCACTTTCATAACCTGCAGGTTAAAAAACTCTACATCAATGATCAAATTTTTCAATAATAGTGTTGTCTAGCTAGCATTAACTGAATTCAAGTAAAAATTATACAATCATCCAAAAATATTGTCCTCAAAAAGTATCACGCTACTTAAATAACTGAAATGCCTCAAATATTTTCACAGTGTTGCTTCCAATTGATTTTTGTCCAACTGATCAAGGTCTTCATATACATCATCACAAATACTCTACAATCATCCTCATTCCAATTGATTTTTGTCCAACTGAAACTTTATTTGTATAAACAAAAATTATCTTTTACATCTTCACTAGCATTATAAACATCATAGTTGAAATAGAATGAGAGGTAATTATTACTACTTCAGGTATTGTATTAAAATAAATGAAGTTGAATAATGAGTCATAAATTTCCCAAACCTCCTCCTTCAGGTTCCCCACTAGCAGAGCCCAATGTCCATATATGTGCACATGAATCGAAATCAAATCAGCAAACCTCCTCCTTCAAGTTCCACAATCAAAAATTATATGTATCAAACTTTTTTTACCATTAATAAAGACAATTTCAATTTACAGTCTCAGTCTGCTATAACTATTTTATAAAAAGTAAATTTTAATAAGGTTGCATACAGTTTGACTATATTGTTTGAAATACAACTGTATTTTATAATATAATATGACAATATGATAATATTCTTTGAAATATGACTGTATTTTATAATATGATATGACAATATTTGTGTAAATAAGATTATATAAAACAAAACCAATGTATAAACTGTAATAATTCACATACATGAACTTATATATATATATATATATATATATATATATATATATATTAAAAAGAAGTATGGTGACAAGATAAATAAGACATTGAATCAATCTCCACCGTTGGATCAATATAATTAATCAGATCTGTGAAAGTTGTAGATCTCGTCGAGATCTACAACTTTCATGTTAATCATTTTTCCTAAATGTGTGTGTGTGTGTGTTTAAAACCCTATAATTGAACAAAGACTTATTATAAAACACAAAAAGGGGATTATATTTACTTACTGCATGGTTTGGGGAAGCGTACAGAAAGTGTGAACTTGCAGACTAACATTGTCGACCGCAGACTTCACCAATAACTTGCAATCTGAAGGTCACGTGTTCATTCTGTTGCTACTAGAAATTACCCCCACAATGACACGCTCAATGAGAGCTAGAGGGAAGAAGGAGACTGTGAGTCATCAGTTACTAGCGTTCGTGAGAATACAGGAGGCGAGAGGGCTGCCTAAGGGGCAACACCAGACTTACCCGCTACGGCGAAAGCCTCTAATCCAAAATTGATTCGTCAGAATTAATTTGTAGTATGATTAGTTAGAATTATATTGTTCATGATTGAATTCCTTTTAAAGTCCTGTAATCCAAAATTGTATGTATCAAACTCTTATTACAATTAGCAAAGATAATTTCAATTTTCCGTCGCAGTTTACTATAACTATTTCATAAAAAGTAATTTTCAATATGTTTGCCTACAGTTTGACTATATTGTTTGAAATACGACTGTATTTTATAATATAGTATGACAATATTTGTTTAAATGCGACTGTATTTAAAAGAAAACCAATATTTAAACTTCAATAATTCACATCATAAAAATATATATACATATCTATGTCCAAAATCCTATAATTGAACAAAGGCTTAATCTAAAACACAAAATGGTATTATATCTACTTACCCCATGATTTATGAAATGTAAAGAAAGTGCTTAAAGCTACTTGGGCTTGCTGCTTTCTTCATGCTAAGGACTACACTATAGACATCCAAATAAAGGTGACTCATCCACCCGCTCATAAGTAGTTCTTCTATGTTTGAGTGATATCACAAGATTGGCGCGCTCAAATAGGATGTCAGAATTGCAACCCAAGTCACAAGTATTTAAGGAAGTTATATAATTGGTTTTTTAATAACTTTGTTAGTATGTGTGTATACCTCTTTGGGAACTACAATATAATATGATCTACTACTGCCTGATCCCTAGCGGATATCATCGCTCTGTCTGTAAATTGAAAACCCGCGGGAGTTGGAGAGAACATAACTTTTTTATTTCTTGTTGGGCGTCCCCTTAATTGCTATTATCATACTTCGTTCTTCTACAATCCTTGTAGTAGTCAAAATAAGAACTGGCATCGAAGAATGTTGTGATGATAATGGTGTGGGGGAGACTACTATATGCTTTGGCGATGATAATGAGGTGGATTGTTGTGGGTGCAATGGAGGTGATGGTGAGAGGGGTCAAT
The DNA here is from genome assembly GCA_039513925.1 of Platanthera zijinensis. Lineage (NCBI taxonomy): Eukaryota > Viridiplantae > Streptophyta > Magnoliopsida > Asparagales > Orchidaceae > Platanthera > Platanthera zijinensis. Next base: position 46,603,870 of record CM077087.1, on the reverse strand, counting down.
CATCAAAGATACGAGCTGCCAATGCATCAATCCTTTCGTCGCAATAACGTCTTAACCATTGTCACTTCTTCATCAATATATTCCCGTATCTTAGACTTCATTTCCATTTCCTTGTCATTTTTGCTTTTCTCTACAACCTCCTCCATTTTTTTCATCTTTCTTTATTTTATCTCTTATCTTTCTTTCGCTTCTTCTTCTCCTTCCTTGTTATCCCCCTAAATCGATTCCTAACCAACCTCATAATTTACTTTTCAAGACTTTCTTCCTTCTACTCCTTCTCTCCTACCTCGTCTTTTTCTTTTCTAATCTCTTCAAATTTTAAAATTCTCCATCTTCAACTCCAAGAAGTTGCAACTCAAATGGAATAATTTTATCGAATGTACTACAAACTTAATCATCATGTGGATAATATAATGACATACTAAGATCAGTCAATGCAAAAAATATGTTTGAAATTCAAATATTTGCTAACTAGTTTTTACATGATACACATAGCTTAACAATGAGGCTGAACTTAGTAGACAACTGATATAGTCGAGGTCTAGCTAAGTCATCGACATATTCATGAAGTTTTGTTACCTCTAAAAACCAAACCTACAAGAAATATTAATAAATACGACGTTAAATTTCAATTGCTTTATAAAGTATAATATAATAAATGTGCTCGTACTTACCAGTTACCACCAAGAGAATAGAACAACCCTCCAAATATCTTATACTCTCTTTCATAGTCTTTATCACAGCTCTGTGACCTAAAGTCAGGAATTGTGCGTGTAGAAATTTGTACTCTCTTTGACAATTTGTAATTTTGAAAGTCTTCTTGAACTCCAAAATTATACACACATGATAAAAATTTTAATATTTGGAGTAGGAAAAAAACTTGCACAAGACATATTTTACCAAAGTATCTACCCTCTTTTTTTCAATCTCCTCCGACCTCTCAGCATTGGCTAATCACGCAATCTCATAAATCATGTCCTTTTATTGGAAAGAAGACAATAAATTTTTCTGAAAAATGAAGTCTAATGGTTTGGCAGACCCAGAATCATAACAACTTAATTCATTGTAAACTTTACATAGATATTACCCAAAAGGAAAGCCCACTTTTGATCCAAGTAACACCTCAGCAAAGTGCTTAGAAGAGAAATATTTTGCTTGAGGTCTAAGAATGAAAACAAAGAAAGTAGACCTGCATCATGAAGATCGCTCTTAGACCGCTCATTAATCACATCAAGCAGTGGCTTCGCACATTCTTTAAACAAAGATATAACACATACAATTTAGAATTGGAGTGCGAGCCATCTGCGAAAAAAATATTACATCAACATAAAATTTGATTGAATATAAAATGTGTGAAGTGGGATGTAGTTGAATAGAAAAAAAAAATCATTTCATCACATTCTATTACTTCCTAAAATTATGAAATAATAATAAAACTACTTAAGCACCGTTTCATTAGCAAAGCAATGAGCCCAGCTCTCCCTATATGGGTTATAATAATTCAAAATATTATCGTACTAAGTAATTATAAACAGAGTCCTTACAACATTACTGTTGAAAATAGTTATTAATACAAATTTTGCAAAAACAATCGTATCTCCATATAAAAAAGGTCAAATTCTAGAAACGCGGCCATACTTATACTTAATAAATGAAGAACGGACTAGTGATTAGCAGAATTTAGGATGCAATTGATTCTATAAGCTATTTGGTTATCACAATGGATAAGAGTAGATTTGTATCAAAGATTTTTACAGAGGTCATACAATTTTTATTTCAAAATACGATTGTATTTAATAAAATAAACCAGTGAACTTACAGTCGAGCAGTCGTTTGTTCAAAGCGTTGTTGATCTTACTGAGTTAATTAAGGTCATCTACAATGAAACTCAATGATTTATAAACAATGTTAATAGATAAGAGAACTGCATTAGCAAAGTTTAAATATTTGCCTACAAGATGTGCAAAACAACCGTATCATCGTAGAAAAGAAATAAAAGCGAAGCAATACTATCAAACTTACAGTTACACACCGATGAATGTGTATTCTTGTTTCAGTTTAGGCACGAGAGAATCCTTGCTCGACCTGTTCTCAGCCTTTCCATTCGCATAATATTTCTCCCCATTTTCCGTCCATGACAACTGAAGATCTTGAGAGAAATTTTATAACGAAGTAGGTTGCGACGACCTCTAACAACTCATCAGAGGCTTTATTTTCACCGGCTGACGATTTATAAACGACGAAAAGATTTTTGGGAGTTAGGGCACCAAAAAATTTCCCCAATAATTTATGCCTCCTCTACCCAAAAGTAAAAAGGCAATATTATTAGCAGTTCAACGATGGTTATTCGCACTCTTAAAAACACCTAAACGGCATTCACAGTCCTAAAAATACTTAGGGCCCATTCCGCGTGCAGATATTGGCTTTCTGAAATTGGCTTTGGTCAGAAAATCAATATCTGTAGGAATTGGTTTTGTGCAGAAAACCAATTCTGCCGTTCGGCTACAAGATAGAATTCAGCGAATTGAATTGGAATTGATATGTAAAAGCTATTCGGCTGTACAATGGAATTGACTTTCTGAAATTGAAATTTTTAAAATTTAGACATTTTAAAATTAAACAAGCAAAGTAAACTACTACTGATAATTAAAGTTCAGAATTATAATTACGTACTGTCGCACAAATATTGTCCATAATTCAAAATACAAAAATAGATAAATGTTCATCATCGATTAAAAAAGACACAAATCTAGAGAACAAACTGCATTTGTAGCCATATGCCCTTCATGCCTTCAGGTAGCCGCATGAATATGTCACGTTTAACATTATCATGACACAATATAACCATCGCCTTGAGAAAATCACGCTGGTGTAAATCCATCATTTGAGCTAGTGCAACATATATGTCATCAAGATTGCTAGCAAACTTGCTCCCCGCTGCCTTTTCCACGGAGTCAGCCAATTTCTCTATGGTTACAGCTACGACATCAGCTCCTACTGCTCGTTTTCTCCTCCTTCTACTGCTTCCTTTTCCATATATTCTAGTATGTTCTTGTATATTAGTTATTTTCTCTTCCATAGACTCAGCATTAATCTCCTTTGTCATCTCAGTTGCGGTCGCGACGTGACTACCAGTTGCTTTATCAGTTCTGCAGAGCACAGCCAAATCAGACCAGTTGACGATAACCTTGTCCTTATAATGCTTGACAGATGGATGAGCCTGCAATATTATAATTAATTTATCATTTTAATAAATAAACGTATAAAAATTAATTTAATAAAAATTATACATTCAAATAGTTAGCTCATACTTCCTCACTGTCTACCTGCACCATGTTCCGTTATCAATCCCATCCAAATCCGCTAGTGCCCAACATTGCACTGATTTCTATGTAGTACTTGTTCCACGTTTTAAGCTGAGTCATTACCTTCTCTCTGTTAGTTTCGATGACACAAATATCCTTAAGGACAATCATAGCTGTTGTAAAAGCAACACTCTTCCAGTCATTAGAAGTTGTATGCCCCAAACTATGTTGCTCCAACAAGGCATTAGAGAGGGTAATGTCCATTTCTGATGTCCAGTACATGTAGGACTGCTCAGTCCTACCACCCACCTTTTTTGAGCTCTGATCCATGATGTCTAATAAAATGTATGACAACAATAATATAAAAAATGTATGATATATGATCATGCTTTAAATTAATAGCCTAAAGTTCAATCCAGCAGTTCCAATCATAGTTTAATAACACAAGAACACCAACAAATACTCTAAGTAGCTGATATAATACACAACAAAATTAATGCATATTTTGAAATTCATTGAACATATTTAGAGCAAGCGTGTCTCTAAAATTTGTCCATTCCTATGTTGCTTGGATTGAGCTCATAACATCTATGTAATCATAAAACTCTTCTGCTACGTATTGCGCTAATAGCTCGGCGTTAACTTCATCTAACATTTGAGCGTCACTTTCTAATCGCTTCTCCACTAGAAAATTATGTAATATGCAGCACACATTTATGATCTGAACCTGATCAAAAATTAATTGATTACATATTGTATAGACCAATAAAACTTTAACACGTAAGCGTAGAATATTTGATGTCATACCTGTACTTTAATGCTGAAGAACGATGGCTGTCGTAGAATAGCCCATCGTTTCTTCAACGACCCAAATGTTCGTTCAATAACATTTCTTTTTTTAGCATGACGTAAGTTAAATAACTCCTTATATGTTGTTGGTTTATTACCCTGATTTGACCATTCTTTCAAGTGATAACGTGTTGATCGATATAAGGCAAGAAATCCTTGACCATTCGTGTATTCAGCATCAACAAGATAGTACTTTCCTATACAACAAAAATGTGTAATTACTATACAGTTACATATTAATTTTTGTTTGGAAATTAAATATTCTATTTTATTACTAGTTGACACTTCAAAGCGGTCATGTCGCTCCAATGCATCATGTAATACATGAGAGTCAGATGTTGAGCCCTCCCGACCAGGTAATACATATAAGAATTTCATGTTACTATCACATACACCGAGCACATTTGTGGTGATTGCCTGTTTACGATTTTGATATTTGCCTTGATCTTCAATATGAACAGTTACGCCAATATGTGTACCGTTTAATGAACCAATGGTATCTGTGAACCATCTAGATTTGTATTGCTGTCTATTTTCAGGCAATCAGATATAATCATTCGAGAGTCTTAGTACTGCATTCAAGACAATGTTGAAGTGTTTGCTAATTGTATCAGTCGATTGGATAAACGTGCCACCAGCAATTCGAAACTTTGTGTTATGTGCCAAAATGTGTAGAAATAACATAACTGATTGCTTAGTGGTTACAAACTTTGTGTCGCATACAAACCCTTTTGCACGGAGAATACCACAAAGCTCATTGAAGGGTGCTTTACCCATGCATAGGTGGCTAAAGCAGTTAGCCTCGTGTCCATCATATAGTCGTTTTAAAATTATATTACGTAGAAGTCTTTATCTACAATGTCAACCGGGTTTCTATGAATGAATTCCATAACAACCACAACTGCTCCATAAGCCGCAGCAACTGCTGACTTTATTATAATATCTATCTTACGTTTTTTCTGTAACTCTACGTGCTCCATGACAAAACCTAGTTTTACAAATCAAAGTAAAAAACATGGCATCAATAACATGATAATTGACATGTTATTTTAGCCTCTAATTATCATTCCATCTTTGAGTACCATTTTACAAGTTGAACAAGCAGCGGGATTTATAAATTAGGAAAATTAAACATACTTGATGGATTCAACAACATATAATAAATGAAAAAATACATGCATTTCACTCTAAGATCATCAAAAAGTATTCTGAAGTGGAATAGCTATTAGTCTGGGTATTTTGAACAAAAAGTATTCTGAAGTGGAATAGCTGTTAGCCTGGATAAAACTCCAGTAGAACTAAGAAATTTTCGTTGGTATCAGTTATTCATCAAGATCAGAGAGAATCGGGGGGCGGGGAGCTTTTTTTTAAGGAATTTTCGTTGGCCATTTTAGCATGGTTTGAGCTGAATACTTTTTGATGATCTTAGAGTGAACTAAAATAATTTAAGCATACATCATCAATACAATACAAGTTGCCATACATTTCACTCTAACAATACATTACAAGTTGACAAAAACTCAATGAAATGGCTGTGCGGAACGAAGAGAGAAAGGAGGAAATGAAATGTGAAATCTAGGGTTTTGTTCTCGCAGAGAGAAAGGAGGAGGAGTCTCGGTGATTTCATGGTACAGAATAGCTGTGCGGAGCAAGAAGAAGAAAGGAGGAGGAAGAAGAGGAAAATGCGGGAGAATAGGACGACTTGGACGAAGACGGTGAAGAAGAAGAGAAGAGGAGGAGGAGGTATACCTACGACGGAAAAAGAGGAGGAGGACGATCAGGGAGGAATGTCGCTGGAGTCGGGGCGAAACGCCATCCGTCGGTTGCGATCGGGGGAGATGAAAATCTCGAAAACTTTGCTCGGGAGATAAGAATTGGGGGCTCGACTTTTTTAGGTTAGGTTAAAACCAGCGACATTTAGCTCAAAACCAATTCCGCCCCAATTTTGTCCCACCGAACACAGGAATTGGCTTTACTGTGGCCCAAAGCCAATTCCAGAAAGACATTTCCATCCCGCCAAACAGATCCTTAAATTTATTGGACTGTGAATTTCAGGTTACTATCACATACACCGAGCACATTTGTGGTGATTGCCCGTTTACGATTTTGATATTTGCCTTGATCTTCAATATGAACAGTTACGCCAATATGTGTACCGTTTAATGAACCAATGGTATCTGTGAACCATCTAGATTTGTATTGTTGTCTATTTTCAGGAAATCGGATATAATCATTCGAGAGTCTTAGTACTGCATTCAAGACAATGTTGAAGTGTTTGCTAATTGTATCAGTCGATTGGATAAACGTGCCACCAGCAATTCGAAACTTTGTGTTATGTGCCAAAATGTGTAGAAATAACATAATTGATTGCTTAGTGGTTACAGACTTTGTGTCACATACAAACCCTTTTGCACGGAAAATACCATAAAGCTCATTGAAGGGTACTTTACTCATGCGTAGGTGGCTAAAGCAGTTAGCCTCGTGTCCATCATATAGTCGTTTTAAAATTAGATTACGTAGAAGTCTTTATCTATAATGTCAACCGGGTTTCTGGGAATGAATTCCATAACAATCACAACTATTCCATAAGCCGCAACAACTGCTGTCTTTATTATAATATCCATCTTACGTTTTTTCTGTAACTCTACGTGCTCCATGACAAAACCTAGTTTTACAAATCAAAGTGAAAAACATGACATCAATAACATGATAATTGACATGTTATTTTAGCCTCTAATTATCATTCCATCTTTGAGTACCATTTTACAAGTTGAACAAGCAGCGAGATTTATAAATGAGGAAAATTAAACATACTTGATGGAATCAACAACATATAATAAATGAAAAAAATACATGCATTTTCTGAAGTGGAATAGCTGTTAGCCTGGAGTGGAATAGCTGTTAGTCTGGGTATTTTGAACAAAAAGTATTCTGAAGTGGAATAGCTGTTAGCCTGGATAAAACTCCAGTAGAACTAAGAAATTTTCGTTGGTATCAGTTATTCATCAAGATCAGAGAGAATCGGGGGGGGGGGGAGCTTTTTTTTAAGAAATTTTCGTTGACCATTTTAGCACAGTTTGAGCTGAATACTTTTTGATGATCCTAGAGTGAACTAAAATAACTTAAGCATACATCATCAATACAATACAAGTTGCCATACATTTCACTCTAACAATACAATACAAGTTGCCATACATTTCACTCTAACAATACAATACAAGTTGACAAAAACTCAATGAAATAGCTGTGCAGAACGTGAGCGGAACGAAGAGAGAAAGGAGGAAATGAAATGTGAAATCTAGGGTTTCGTTCTCGTAGAGAGAAACTAGGAGGAGTCTCGGTAATTTCATGGCAAAGAAAGCTGTGCGGAACGAAGAAGAAGAAAGTAGGAGGAAGAAGAGGAAAATGCGGGAGAATAGGACGACTTGGACGAAGACGGTGAAGAAGAAGAGAAGAGGAGGAAGAGGAGGTATACCTGCGGCGGAAAAAGAGGAGGAGGACGATCGGGGAGGAATGTCGCTGGAGTCGGGGCGGAATGCCATCCGTCGGTTGCGATCGGGGGAGATGAAAATCTCGAAAACTTTGCTCGGGAGATAAGAATTGGGGGCTCGACTTTTTTAGGTTAGGTTAAAACCGGCGGCATTTAGCTCAAAACCAATTCCGCCCCAATTCTGTCCCGCCGAACACAGGAATTGACTTTGCTGTGGCCCAAAGCCAATTTCAGAAAGACATTTCCATCCCGCCGAATAGATCCTTAAATTTATTGGACTGTGAATATAAATAGACTACGTTTAACCATCATAGACATTGTCCAATAGCTTTAGCCCATTTCGACCGGTAACGTTACCGAACGTGCCTTCTTCCTTTAAAGCGCCGCCCGACGTTGAACTTGGAGAAATCTAGTACGGGGTCAGATAAACCAGGGAATGCTCTGCGGACGGGGAAGGAAAAAGAGACTGCGAACTACAAAGTGAAAGTTATTTTTGAGTTTGAGAGACACAGGAAGACAATGTAATCCATCTCTCCGACTCCTTCTGTCTTCCAGAATGGCGGATTTTCTTCAATTTCTGCTTTGATGGTTTTTCTTGGCCTGTAGCATTTTCCCACTGCTTTCTCTGATCGATCGGACACCAATGTAGGAGGGGTTCCGTCAATCGGCCGCCGACGCCGGAGGATGAGCCGCAGAAAGAGCCTACCCTTCAGGAGATCATCAACATCAAAGTACATCTCATTCTCTCTCTCTCTCCTCCTATCTGCTCCTCTCTCTCTTCGGAAGGTTTTTTTTCCCGATCTCTGATGGCTGAGTTCTTCTCTGTAAGTTAATTGAGAGCGGTGAGAAGGAAAAGCTGATGGAGCTTTTGAGGGAAAGACTAATAGAGTGTGGCTGGAGAGATGAAACGAAGGCGCTTTGCAGGTGCGGTAAATTTCTTTCAAATCAGTTATTTCTACTTTTAGGTATACTATGCTTCCTATCAATTCGTGAAATAGTTTCATCTTGCTGCAATATTTGTGTACGATGCACTGAGATTTTGAATTATTTCATTACGCTATTTTATCCCAGAAAGAGTAACCCTAGGTTTTTACTGCTTCACGGCATAGTTACGACTGATACCATGGTGTTATTACTTCAACTCTTTTCATTATGAAATACTAATTTATGAAGTATTAATTTAATTTGCCTTTTTGGTATATAGTAAGCAAGTCTTTTCTTTAATATGTTTTAGTTTGTTTGATGGTTTTTTGTGGTCGTTGTTTTTCTTTTTCTTGCTTATGTATGTTATTGGTCAGTGGGTGTTCTAATTTGAGGTGTTTTTATTTTATTTATACATCCTACCAATGAGAAGAATTAAGGGAACTCGGTGGAAAGGCTCATGGAATGTAGTGAAGAATCTGATGTGTTTGTATGATGCAACCTAGAATATTATAGTGTTAAGGAAGATGAATATAACATGAGGTGTGTTACGGGTCACACGGTTATCTCCCGGTCCAAAGAATCTGACCTCCTTAGCTCAAGGGTGAGCCAGGGGCGCACACAGTTTAATGATAACCGAGCAACAATTACACAAGGCGTTTTAGCATGGAAAATCCGGAAATGATGAAAAACCACGTGGCTGGATCTGTGTTGGGTCGAAATTCACTAATTCTTTTGTTGTTACAAGTTTTTGAGTTCCCAGGAGGGTGACATGCCGCCTCTCCGTTTACAAGCTTTGAAGACAGAGAAAAGAGGAAAACGACTAAGTCTACGGAGCTTTTGTGAGACCGTCCATGATAGCATTCTTCCATGCCTTATCCTGTGCTTGCTGAAGCGTCCACATGGGCGTTGAGCGCGAGCAAACTTGAAAGCAAACTGAGGGAATTAAGAGCAAAAAAACGATCTAAGTCTCACGCCTTCGTCGAAAAATCTCAAAGCTCTCTCTTGTCTATCTGGTCGCTTGTAGTCAAATAAAGGTCTGGGGGGTTTATTTATAGCTTTCTTGAAGGGACGCGCTGCCGCGCTGGTAATTACGCCCGTCTGAATTTGTAGTTGACGACTGACGTTGTTTAATTCTGGTCACCCGGATCACCAATCTCCTGAAAATGACAAACATTCCACCGAGCGGTCCGGGCGGCCGGAGAAGATACCTGACGACGGTGGCAGTCGGAGGCGGCGACGATAACTGGGGATGACACTCGACAGGGTGTCGGCGGCGCGTACACGTGGTTAGAGGCTGCACGCGTGTGGCCTTGCGTGCGCGTGCGGGAAGGAGCCGCACGGGTGCGCATGGTGTAACACCCCTTCCCAGTTTTACAATAATCAGTCATCCGGTCGGGTCAGCGATATAAAGAGAACTAGGAAACAGTATTAAAACTAGTATGCAGCAGGTAAACAATAAGCTACTACTAAAGATTTAAAACTTACAACGGAAGCTAAGAAAGTAAACTAAGGGTAACCACATGCTTCATATCTGGATTCACAGAGCGACTAAACATGAATAGAATTGAAATGACTAAAAATCTGAAATAACATTAATAGTCTGATACAAGACATATAAAATATTAACAAGGTACATTGTCCACAACTACAAGTATATGCTGAAGGTAAAGAAAACTGAAAGGGAAAACACTACAAACTGACGCCACCATAACGCTCATCCTAGGCGTAGTTTCTCACCTGGGTCACCTGTAAAAACATTGCCCACGTGGGGTCAGAGTAAAGAAAAATAACTCCTCCTAGTGACACTAAAAATATTTTCTCATATGATGAATGCATGTCTTTGGAAAATAGTTTTGTGCATTAAAAACATTTATGCTATATGTTATGCATGCCTTCACAACACTTCCTGGTTAAAACACTTATTTGTTCTATGTTCGTGACTTTTAGTTCACTAACCCAAGTCCCGACGTTCACTAACTAGTGTACTGTCTCACGTCAGGTTTATACTTGAGTTTTAGGTGGCCTCTAACCTGCACATCTACTTGGAAGGCTCTAGGCAGTGTATCTTCTAACGCCCATCTGAAATTGATGACCCGAGACCATCTTACCAACTCAATTGTTCTAGTGTCGCACGGACACGGTCTCGAATCTACTAACTGTCTCAAAGGGGAATCAACTCCCAAGACTGTACTGCTCATAGGGTACCATACGCCTTATGAGAAAGGTAGTGCGCCTCTACCGAGCACGAAAAGACTTATGTATGCTTACTGACCTTTTTGGTCTGATGCTACTCTGCTTGAGATATCTCTTTTGGTGGACTACTGAGCGACTCTTGACTTTCTCGTGGTCGACTAGAAGGGACATTCACGCCCTTGGTTGGACAAATTCCAAACTTACGTACACGGTTAAAGTTTTCGTACCTAACGTTACTGTTCATGATCTGACTACTTTGGTCTTGGAGAAGAGTGTCATCCTACACGTTTTCCGCGACCGTTTTCCTATCACCACACCTTTCTATGCATGATCATGATACTTATACAAAACCTACACATGCGTATACAAAATACAATTTTTGCTATGTCTAACTAACAAGAATTAGGTTTCCTTACCGTGGTGCTGCGACGCTCGTACACTCGGCGCGACGACATTTACTTTTTCGAAGGAAAACTGACTACTGGGGACTTTCAGAACCTTGCCCCGAGGCCACCAAAATCCTGCAATCAAGATAACTCTATATTACCCATTTTTCCCTTAGAGTTTCATTTTGGAAAAATTCCAAAATACTAGGGTAACCCAAAAATCAACTGATAACCTAAGGTATTACCTTTACGAGGGAGTGATTGAGGCTCTCACTGCGCCCAACTCCAACTTCGCGGAGGATTTCATACACCAAAACCTAATTTGGGCAAACGGAAAGAAAACCTAGCTTAGATTAGTTTCCAAATCGAAGGATTTCTATGAAGGAATAGCGATAAAGGAGAAATAAACTCACCGGAAACAAACGATTTCAACTTCCACCGGTTAGGGTTGAATCCGGCTCTTCCACGGCCAAGGAAGGAAAAGGAATACTCACCGGCGCTCGTAGAGGAAGGAGGAGAAGTCGGAGTGGACTTATGGAGGAGGATCGACCGCCGGCTAGGGCTGCGGGAGGCGGCTTGTCGCAGAACGGCGGACGTCGGGCTGCAGCTGTTTCCCGTGCGGGTTTTCTCCCGAAAAGAAAAAGGCTTGCGGGTATTAATCCGTGCCTTGCGGTTTTTAAGAACCGTGAGGAAGAAGCGGTTTTCATTATTAACCGTAAGGAGAGGGGGAAAACTACTATTTGCACCCTAAAGCTAATTCACATTTACTCCTATCTAAACATAACAATTTGTCGCGCTTCGTCCCTACAATTTAAATTAATTCTTGCGTCAAAACTTTGGATGTTACACATGGTTTTGCATGCACGCGCGGGGAGGCCAAGCGCGCGGCCAGGCGCGTGCGAGCGGGGAGGCCAGGTGCGTGCGAGCGGGGAGGCCAGGTGCGTGCGAGCGGGGAGGCCAGGTGCGTGCGAGCGGGGAGGCCGCGTAGATCCTCACACACCTGCGTACGGGGAGGCCGCGCGTGGTGCACGACCTCATGGCTTCGTGCGCGGTGCCACACACGCTCTTTGTCTGAGCCCCCCTTTGGGCAGCTTTGCGACCTTTCGAGCTAGCGCTCGGTCAGGCTGGTTGTGCTTTGTTCTGCTTTGACCCGGAGAATTTTAGGGGGAACCCCATCAAGATATAATAACAACTGCCTACCAACAGGTATAAATGTAATATTAGGCAAAATGGAGGGTATCTTTTCTACTTCTGGTATGAATAGTCCATTTAAGGATAGAATAATAAACTATTGAATGGTAAAATCTGTCTTATTTCTCTAGCTGAGCAATCTTTTGATTGCATTCACTGACCTCCTTATTCTTGATCTTTTCCTTGTGGATGACTTTTCAATTCTCTTTGTTTGGAATTGTTTTCTTCATTCAGTTCCTATGTGAGAACCATTTCCCCTTGAGATGATTGAAGTGGAACGTATCAGTGGTATCATGGCATTGTAGTTGCATTATTGTTTTTCTAGAACATCATGGCTGAAGTTCATATGACAGATTGTAGCAATCAGTTGAGATACGAACTAAATATCTGGATGAGATTTGCGTATGATACAATTGTTCATACAAGATTCAAAACAACGATGACGATTGAGGATGGTGATACTGAAGTTCACAATCGCTCTTGTTACCAAAAGGCCTACATGATTTTCATGAGGAGGCCTACATGATTTTCATGAGGGTCCGTTCGGATGCAGAGAATTGACTTTCCAGACAATACCAATATACACAGGACTCCTTTCTTATCCCAACGAGAAATGAAAAAAAATATTACATCTTCCTCCGCCTAGAACAACGTGCAGTGACTCCTTTCTTCCGAAGAGGCTTCTTTTCCTTGCTTTACAGAGCGCGGGATCATTGTTGTCTGAATCCGAAGAAGACCTCTCGCTCTCAAATCCTAGCAAGAAAACACATTAGAATAAGCCATTTACGCACACATGATGAACGCGGATATGGTGTGTTTGGATGAGGAAGAAGAACTGGCCACATAATGATCTCGAAGAAATAGAGGATGCCTGATTTGGATCTGGTACTCCGTCGAGGACGATGAGTGGTAGGCAGGTTGAGGATGTCTCCATGCGAGGGGGGGGGGGGGGCAGGTGGACTTTTCCTAAGTAGGCGCTTGGAGAAAAATCGTGGAAAATTAAGGGGGAGGGATAAGAATTCGCTGAATGGATTGTAGCAATTTGCCCAACAACAGGAACATGTTTCAGCTCCAATTTATTCACTTGGACCTTATCCCGAATGAAGTGACAATCAAATTCGATGTGTTTGGTACATTCATGGAATACGAGATGTTTGACAATATGGATAACAACTTGATTATCGTAAAAGAGAGTGTCTGAAGAAAAGAGTTTGACACCCAGATCACTCATGAGGCTTTCAAACCATGTTAACTCTGATACTACAAAGGCTATTGAATAATACTCAGATTCGGCAGATGAGTGTGCAACCACAAACTACTTTTTGTTGCGACATGTGCTAAAGTGTTCACCAAAGTATGTACAATATCCACTTGTGCAACGATGATCATTTAGAGAGCCAACGTAGTCAGCTTCAGAGTAGGAAATAAGAGATAGGGAAGAAGAGGGCTTGTATACAAGCCATTGTCCAACAACATTCTTTAGATAATGGAGGATGTGCTCAACTTCCTGGAGGTGAGAAATTCGTGGAGCATGCATAAATCGACTGACAACTCCAGCAATAAAGAATATATTAGATCGTGTAACAGTAAGATAAATCAGCTTCCCTGTAAGACAACGATAATTATCTTGGTTTGGAAGGAGCAGGTTAGAGTCAAATACATAAGCACAGAACTTGTGATTAACATACATAGGTGTGTCAGCAGGCTTGCATCCAGAGTATCCAACATCATGAAGAAGGTCAAGAGTCAAGACAGTACTTCAGTTAGAGATGACAAAACTATCAGGACGTCGGGTACCTCGAGATTAAGGGTCTGTTTGGCGCAGCTCTGGCGGTTGGAAAATCTCTATTCCAGCCGCCAGAGCTGCTTTATATGTGTTTGGGACAGCTCCCTGTGAAGAGCTTTTCAATCCGCCGGAGCTGTTTTGCAGCTTTTCAGAAATCTCCTGCCCCCCAGCTTCTGCTCCCGCAAAATAGCTTTCTCTCTTACAGGTTTTGGAAATCTAATGGTTTCTTCAGTTGGAACATGCTCAGAGGCCGGACGGCCTTCCTCCGGCGATTCCGAGCCCCGGACGGCATTCCTCCGGCGATTCCGAGCCCCCGACGTCCTTCCTCCGGCGATTCCGAGCGCACTTCTGCACAGAACACCCAAACACTCTGCAGCTTTTCGAAACTGCTCCCCAAAGATCTATTTTAAAACAGCTCTATCCGGACAGCAGCTTTTCAATCCGCCAGAGCTGTCCCAAACAGAGCCTAAGAAAGTACTGAAGATTTCTCAGATCTTTAGCTCGTAAAGCAGAAATCAAATGCTGCTTGATCATATGTATTCTTTTGTGATCATCACCCGTTATCAAAATATCATTAACATAAACCAATAGAATCACCGCACATGTAGGACGATGATGAGTGAATAAAGAGAAGTCGGTTGGGCTTTGAGTGAATCCAACCTCATGACCTACACGATTAAACTTGTCAAACCTTGCTCGAGGTGACTGTTTGAGATCATTAAAAGATTTTTTTGAGGCGACTTACTAGATACTCCCCCGCGGTCTCAAACCCGGGAGGTTGTTGCATGTAGACAGTCCAATTAGATCGCCATTGAGAAAAGTATTCTTGACGTCCAATTTATGCAACTGGCATCATCGATGAACAGATAGGGAGATCAATACACTGACAATATTTTATTTTGTGACTGGTGAGATGATCTCATCATAATCTAGACCATTTTGCTGAGTAAATGCACGAGCCACAAGACGAGCTTTTAGACTTTGAACTATCCCGTTCGGGCCATGTTTAGTGGCGAAGACCCACTTGCATCCCACACCCATCTGTCCAGGAGGAAGAGAGACAAGATCCTAAGTCTGATTTGCTCAAAGACTAACCATTTGCTCATAGACCAGCCATTTGCTCATCCATGGCTGCCCTCCGCCCCGGATGCTGAAGAGCCTTCTGTAGAGAATTAGGGGTGGAAATAGAAGACAAAGAAGTTTCAAATTTGTGAAGCACTAGAGAGAGGCGTTGCAACGACACATAACTGGCCAAGGGGTGAGCGGTGAACACTAGTGTCAGATCTTCAGGTCTCGCAATATCATTAGTAGAGGGCAATTGTCGTAGAACATCAGAACAAGGTTGGCGACAAGCGTACACATGAAGTAGAGGTGGTTTGTAGGTTATGGTGGTTGAGGTTGGTAGGAGTGGTGAAAGTTGAGAAGCAACAGGAACGGTAGGGCGCGACAGTATAGGAGATGCTAGAGGAGCTGCAAGGAAAGAATGAAAAGAATGAAAAGAATGGTCTTCGAGGAAGGTCACATCCATAGATGTAACCACCTTGCGATTGACGAGAGAATAACAGACATCCTTTTTGAGTGCAAGAGTAACCAACAAACATATATTTGGTAGCACAAGATGCTAATTTGTCGGTGGAGGGACCAAGGTAGTGAACATAGCAGGTGTAGCCAATGACGCTAGGCAAGACTGAAAAGGGGGGTGTGGAGGGAAAGAGAAGACTAAATTGATTTTCATTTGAAAATTAAGGAGGTCATGCAATTAATTAGTTATTAAGCTGTAGAAACCGCAAAATGCCAATAAAGTTTGGAACCTGTATTTGGAACATAAGTGAGTGAGCGACCTCAAGAAATTGACGATTATTGTGCTTAGTGACACCATTTTGTTGAGGGGTATAAGCACATGAGGTTTGGTGAATTATCTCGAACTCGGTACAAAGATTACTAAATACATGACTTGTGTATTTGCGCTCATTTTCGGTCCAAATTATAGTGTGTTTGCAAGCGTCTAGCACTGAAGCGCAAGTTAACTATTGTGATTAAAATGTATTCTTGTTGATTTTATGAAGAGATGGAACCATGAAGTATGTCTACCATTCGTATTGCTCATAAGCCAGTTAACTCACCAAACCAGCCTATTTAGTTTGATAGACATTTTATAAAAAGAAAACTCTGTACAATTTTTGGAAAATATCTGGTAATATAGTCAGTAACGCTCATGATTGGACTAAGTTTCTTGGGATTGATAAACATTTAAAAAAGAAACATATTATTGTTTATTAGTCTCCTTATACTCTTTGAAAAAATAGCCTGTGGGGGAAGTGTTGAATTACTGAAATCATTCCTATGTTGTCTTCCTTCCTCGTAAAGAAGTATATAAAACTGATGCAGTCTCCTTTTTTAGTCTGTTTATCACATATATAAATCATGGTTATTGTTGTTTCTTGGTTATAATTTCATTTATGGTTCGTCGGCGCGCAAGAATTGGTTTTCTGGAATTGGCTTTGATCAAAAAATCAATGCATGAGAATTGGCTTTGTGCAAAAAGTCACTTCCGAAGTTCGGCTACAACATGAAATTTAGTGAACGAAATTGGATTTGAGACATAAAAGTTATTCTCCTGCACATTGTTATTGGTTTGTTGGAAATGAAATTAAAAAAAATCATAATTTTTAAAATATGGACTCAGAGGTTTACAATCATAAACTCATAGAGCATGCAACTGCTCATGTTAGATACTCTCAAGTCTCAACTCGCCTAAATCCCCCAAATGCATTAATCTTTGTGACTCAGAAGTATAGTTCAAAAGCCAGATTTTTTTTTAATTTATAGTTCAAAAACCAGAAATAATTGCACGCATAGCATTATTGAAAATTCCTTCTGCAACTTAACTGCACACACTAAACACACAACACAAACAACATCGATCTGAGAAAAAGTAAATTCAGATCTAAAAACCTTGGGATGCAGGAAAAAATCTCACGAGGAAGAAGAGAAATAGGAAGAAGAAGTGAAGAAGGAATATGATACCTAGAGGCGGAAGATCTGAAGCAACAGAGGAAGCCAACAATTCTGAAGCCAATGCTGATGCCTGAAATTAATTCTTTTTCTGTATAATTACGGAGAAAAAGGGAGAGACCTGAAATTAATTATTATAAGTGTAGAAGAACACTTGGCGGAAAAATGAAACCTTGCATATCCTTCTTGTGTATGTAAATACAAGTATGAGTACAAATATATAGGGAGAGAAGAGAGAGAAGAATCTCAAATCCAAGATGTGAGACTAAAAACAAATAAGAAGAAAATACAAAAATGGTCCAAAACATGGGCCTTTACATTGTCTTTTCTAACACTCCCCCGCAAGCAGGAGCGTACAAGTCGTAGGAACCCAACTTGGACAAAAACTGATAAAATAGAGCACTTGATAGGGCCTTAGTGAGAATGTCAGCCACTTGGTCCGTAGCCGGAACGTGTCAATTCCAGCTTCTTCATTTGAACTTTTTCCCGAATAAAATGATAGTCGACTTCAATGTGTTTCGTTCTTTCATGAAAGACTGGGTTCTTAGCTGTGTATAACAGCTTGACTATCACAGAGTAAGGTAGCTGGTGAGGAAAGTTTTACTCCCATATCACTTAAGAGACTTTCAAGCCATGTAAGCTCGGATACAACAGATGTCATTGACCGGTATTCAGCTTCAGCTGAAGATTGAGCAACCACAGCTTGTTTCTTACTGCGTCAGGTAAAAAGGTGACCTCCAAAGTAGGTACAAAATCCGCTGGTAGAACGCCAATCATCCAACGAACCAGCATAATCTGCATTTGAGTATGCAACCATTGTTCGAGTTGAAGAAGAGGTTTTGTATGCCAGCCCGGGACCAGGAGCGGTTTTTAAATATCTCGGGATGTGTTCGACGGCCTGAAGATGAGACATCCGAGGAGAATGCATGAACCGGCTGACCACCCCAACAATAGATGATATGTTCGGTCTCGTGACCGTTAGGGAAATCAATTTCCCAACGAGTCGTCAATAGTATTCTGGATTTGGAAGAAGAAGATCTGTAACAGAAGCATGTACACACAACTTGTGATTGGCATCCATAGGAGTGTTAACCGGCTTGCATCCAAAATAGCCATCATCCTGAAGAAGGTCGAGACAGTACTTCCTTTGAGATAGAACGAGCCCATCGGGACGTCTTGCGATCTCAAGGCCAAGGAAGTATCAAATGTTCCTCATATCTTTTGTTTGAAACACGGAACTAAGGTGTTGTTTGACCATTTGTATTCCCTTTGAATCATCTCCAGTGATTAAAATATCATCAACATACACCAAAAGAAGAACCGTTCCTGTTGTTCGATGTCGAGTGAACAGAGAGAAGTCTGCTGTGCTCCGAGTAAAGCTAACCTCCCAAACAGCCTTACTGAACTTATCGAACTATGCCCGAGGGGATTGTTTGAGACCATAAATTGACTTCTTAAGATGACAAACTTGGGACTCTCCCGTGGTCTCAAACCCGGGAGGCTGCTGCATGTAGACCGTCTCTTGAAGATCGTCATTTAAAAACACAATTTTGATATCTAGTTGATGTAATGATCACTGACGATGCACAACAACGGAGAGTAGGGCACGAACCGTGTTGAGTTTCGCCACCGAAGAGAAGGTTTCTTCATAGTCTAGACCCTGTTGTTGAGTGAAGCCGCGAGCCACTAGTCGGGCTTTAAGACTGTCAATATTCCCATCAGGAGTATGCTTGATGACAAAGACCCATTTACAACCAACATGGTTTTGTTTTGGAGGAAGAGGGACCAGATCCCACGTGTGATTTGCCCATAGAGCAGTCATTTCTTTGTCCATGGCCGCCCTCCATCCCAGACGTTAGAGAGCTTCCTGCACAGAACTAGTGACAGAAATAGAGGATAATATAGAGGCAAAGTCCTGAAGCGCCCGGGACAGGCGATGTAAGGATACGTAATTCGCCATGGGATGAGCGGTGGAGGCCGGCGTCGGATCAACAGGTCGCAGAGTGCCAGAGGTTGAAGCCGACTGCATTGGGGCGGCGGAATGAGGAGGTTGACGAGTGTAGACACGAAGAAGAGGAGGTTGGTGATGAACATGAACTTCAGTGGAAAGTAGTGGTGGTGGAGGAGACGTAACTGGAATGACTGGTCGAGGTAAGGATGACGATGGAGGAGGTGGTGATGAAGTAGAGAAAAACGATTGATCTTCTAGAAAGGTAACATCTGCCGACACAGTCAGCTTGCGGATAGTTGGAGAGTAACAAACATATCTTTTTTGTGTACGAGAGTAACCAACGAACATATATTTGTCCGCCCGAGGATTGAACTTGTCAGTGGAGGGCCTGAGATGATAGCATAGCAAGAACAACCAAATGTGTGAGGGGTGAGAGGGAATGGTGGTGTAGAGGGAAAGATGAGACTAAATGGGGTGGCGTTGTTGAGGACCGAGGAAGGGAGACGGTTGATGAGATAACATTGTCATGGAAACCGCAAAATGCCAATACGCATTGGAAACATGCATTTGGATCATGAGACAGCGAGCAACATCAAGAAGATGTCTATTTTTGCTTTCATCCCCACCGTTTTGTTAAGTAGTATAGACACACGAAGTCTGATGAATAATCCCAAATTCAGAGCAGAGAGTATCGAATTAATGACTAGTGTATTTACGAGCATTATCTGTCCGGAGCGTTTTGAGTTTATTTGCAAACTGAGTGCGAGTTTCAAGAATGAAAGCTCGAAACACACGAGAAAGTTCGGAGCG
The DNA here is from genome assembly GCA_039513925.1 of Platanthera zijinensis. NCBI lineage: Eukaryota > Viridiplantae > Streptophyta > Magnoliopsida > Asparagales > Orchidaceae > Platanthera > Platanthera zijinensis. The sequence continues at coordinate 46,583,970 of CM077087.1, read as the reverse complement.
GTCACGAAGTAAGTACAACCAGGTCATTCGAGAATAATCATCAATTAAAGTAATGGAATAACGATAACTATATACACTTGACATTTTATAGGGGCCTCAAACATCAAAATGAACTAACATTAAAGGAGCAGAGCTCCTGCTACAATGAGGGGGAAACAAGAAACGATATTATTTCCCAGAATACATGAATCTCAGGAAAAACTTTAAACGGAACATCAGGAAGAGTCCTCTGGAGAACGAGAAGCGGAGCATGCCCAAGACGCCGATGCCAGTCAACTGAGGAGACGAAGGAGAGAATGGTAGGAGAGACATCAAGAAGGTAGTGCCCGTTTTGCAGTCGTCCTTTACTAATGATACTCTGCATCCTATGATCCTGTATCAGAAAAGAAGAAGGGGTGAACGCGATAGAACAATCCAAATCTGTAGTGAGGCGTGTAACAGACAGTAAATTAAATGGGGAGCCCGAGACATGGAGAGCCGAGAAAAAAGAAGTAGAAGAATTGAGGGATATGTCGGCAAAGCCGGAGACAGGAACGGTGTTGCCATTGGCGACGGCGATAAACTTTGGATGCGGAGAATCCAAGTATCGGGGTGGATTCAGGGATGTGATATGGTGAGTAGCACCCGAATCTACTATCCAGCTCGGACTAGTGGAGAGACAAGCGATACCTTCGTTGGAGTCAGAGGCAACAAAGGCAGTTGAGTTGTGGAGCAACCCTTGAAGTTGTTGGAGCTAAAGTCAGACTTCATCAAGATCAGCACGAGTGACCGACAGGCTGAGGGCAACAACAAAAGCATTTGGATGAGGAGGAAGACCATGTTTGCAGTAGCAGGTGGCCTCAAGATGTCCATCCTTACTACAAAAAGAACACTTAGGTCGCGGTTTGCCTCCGTGACCCCTCCCCCAAGATCCCATACGTCCCCTACGAGTCGACAGAGGGAGGGAGTAATGGTGCAGAGGAATGCTGAAGAAGGGTCAGTGAAGGAGGTTTGATAACATCAGGAGATGGTGAAACCTTTAATAGCATGAAGCATACATCAGAGAAGGAGAGAGTAGTAGCAGACGAGAGGACCTGAGCCCGAACACTATGAAGATGAGGCGGAACATGAGTCATCATCATAACAATACCAACAGCTTTCTTTTTAGCACGTTGGGCAGCGAGATCCGTAGTCCAGGCTCTAGAGACCGGGGCTGATGCTGAATCTAGTCTTCAACCAACGTCTTAGACTGAGCAATGAAGGAGAGTCCAGACTCTGGAGACCGGTGATTTTGTCATAGAGATGTTGGAGACTATCCTTGCCGGAGTAAAGGGAATGGAGCTCATCCCACATTGTCTTGTTCGTCTCGTGATACATGGTCATACAGTAAGGTTCACCATCAAGGGATTTGAGAAGCCGGGTCTGAACACGACCGTCGTTACGCATCCAGTCGTCAGTAGGTGCTGAAGGAGGATCCCGAGAAAGATGATGCAGAAGTCCCTTGGACTGAAGTACTCGACGGACAGAGTGCACCCATTCAACAAAGTTCTTCTTCCCAGCAAGAGAGATTGTAGTGATCCTCAACTCATCACGCAGTTCAGGAGCAGGAACCAGACGAGCTGCAGGAGAGGAAGCCGACTGCTTGGTAGAATCAATCGAGGAACCCATGGATAGGCGGTCTGGCGATTAGAGGAATCAGTTGGAGCAGATACAGTGGACATCGGCTAGGCGGCAACTTGACAGCGGACAACGGCTAGAGGCAACTTGACAGCGAACAACAGCTAGAGGCAACTTGATAGCGGACAACGGCTAGAGGCAATGCACAGTCGCCAATGAGCAATGGTCAAGAAGCAGCGACCACGACTGAGGAGACCGCGACAAGAAGGGAAGCCGCAGTAAAGCTGGTAAGAGGAGCAAAACGCGAATGAGGGAAACCGAACGTACACAAACAAGTTGGACCGCGCTACAGAAGAAGACCACGTGGTAAAAGAGTAGACCGCGACGGCTAAAGAAGTCAGCAGTGGGTGCAACAGACCGGCACACACTGAAAGAGGCCGTCAAGACCGCGTGACTAGAGAAGCCGACAAGAGCACCGGAGTCCGCAACGAACACTAGGAGATCGCGCAATAAGAACAACCCGCCTGAACACGAAGAGAGGAAGCAAACACGCGGCAGTGTGCGACAAGATTAAGTCTGCATGAGCAGACCGCGCGACAAGCAACCCGTACGAATAAGAAAGAGGCCGGAGCGGCTTAAAGTCGCACAAGAGACAGGTCACGGGGAGACCGGAGGATCCAGAAGAGGAGAGGACCGCAACGACTAGAGGAGAACGCCGCACGGTAAGAGAGGAGGCGGGACCCGCGGAACATACCTGAGAGAGTTATAAAAGGAGAAGAGGAGGAGGGGAGGAGGGTGATTCCACGAGAAGTAGCAGAGAAACTGGCGGTTAGAAGAAGCAAACTGCACGAGAAGAAGCAGCAGAGAAATTGAAGGTTAGAAGAAGTAAACCGCGAGATGTGCGGACACTAAACCGCAAGGAGGATTGCGGTTAGAAACTCAGAGACCGCCCGGTATTGCCTAGCCATGTAGAAGAACACTTAGGCAGAAAAATGAAACCCTGTATATCCTTCTTGTGTATGTAAATACAAGTATGAGTACAAATATATAAGGAGAGGAGAGAAAAATCTCAAATCCAAGATGTGAGACTAAAAACAAATAAGAAGAAAATACAAAAATGGAGCAAAACATGGGCCTTTACATTGTCTTTTCTAACAACAAGTTTAAGCAAAGTTAGATCAAACCATCCCGAGGCTTTTATTTGGTTGATGTATTATATTTAATTGCAATATTTTATTTATATTAGCATTGCTTAAGATATTGCACCGTATTTCAACCCATCTATATAAAACATTGTGCTTCCATTATTGGAGCATTAAATGTTTCCATATAGCTTAATTATTCTTTATAAAGTAGATCATATCTATTGCAGTATATTAAATACCATCCTCGTACATAAAACATGTATAGGATTTTGAAGTAATGTTATGGTAATAAATGAAATAGTCGTTCAAATGTTTAAAAGATCATACAGGGATGCGTTCAAATGTTTAAAAGATCATACAGGGATGCGTTCAAATGTTTAAAAGATCATACAGGGATGCATTCAAATGTTTAAAAGATCATACAGGAATGCGTTCAAATGTTTAAAAGATCATACAGGGATGCGTTCAAATGTTTAAAAGATTGTATTCATAGTTCATAATTTAAATGTTGTAATCAAATATTTTCAGCTATTGCTTTCTCTAAAAAGAAGATATGTAAAAAAACGTTTGTAAATGAAATAGTCGTTCAAACGTTTGTTTTTGTTGTAATCAAATATATATATATATGTACAGTCCTGCACAAAAAGACTGTCGGTCCGGTCCAGGATCGGTCTTTTAAAAGACCGGTCTTTTGGCCGACCGGTCCAACTCAAACCAGTCCCGGTCTGGGATCGGTTTTCCTCTTCTTGAGGAGGACTGGTTGGGACCGGCGGACCGGTCCTAACCAGTCCCAGACCAAATTTTTTATTGGTACTATGCTATTCTGAATAAATTGCAGTCCTTTTTTTTATTAGATTTTGTATGAATGTTGTCTAGAGTCAAATTTTGGCTCTAATCTCATCTAGGCTGATGAAAATGGAGAGAATTATAGTCCAAAACCTATGAATACGAGTGCATAACCGGTCTAATTAACGGACTTTTATCGGTCTTTTACCGGTCCCCGTCCGGGACCAGTCTTTTACCGGTCTCGGTCTGGGACCGGTCTTTGGTGGAAAAGGGGGGACCTCTAGGGACCCCCCTGGGACCGGACCGGTCTTAACCGGGACTGGACCGGTCTTAACCGGGACCGGACCGGTCCCTAGCCGGTCCTAACCGGGACCGGTCCCTAGCCGGTCCTAACCGGGACGGTCCCTAGCCGGTCCGATCCCAACCGGACCGGTTAGGACCGGTTTTTTCGTGCACCACTGTATATATATATATATATATATATATATATTTGAGTTATTAATTTATATTATTATTTAAGGTGTCTTAGTCTATGGTTGTTTAGTCTCACATCATAGTCCATCTTTAAGTGTCTTTGTAATCACCTATATATTACCCATATGTGGAAAAATAAAATACATCAAGTATTATCTCTTTTCTCTTTTCCAACATGGTATCAGAGATTCTTTTTCATCCCTGATTTTTCTTGGCCACGTCTGTTAGGGTTGCGATTAGATTGGCTTCCGTACGTGTTGTCTGATTTCATTGCAGATCCCATGTAGAGCTTCTTCTCGTTCTTGTGTACGAACGTATTGCTGCTTCCGCTCTCGTCGACGAGACCGACGTCTGTTTTCGTCGACGGGAGGCTTCTGATCCCTCAGAGACTGTCAATCTCATCCGCTGATGGCATCGTGTTCTGCCGCAGGTGCTCGCATCCCGTCGAGCTAATCTCGTTCTATTTTGTTGGCTGGTGCTCTCATCGACGTTATCCCCATCTTTTTTCTTATCTCGTTCGACGATCTCCCGTCAGCTGGTACCAACGCCATCCCGTGCGTCGCTATTTCTGCTTAGCGATCCCGCCGCATATCCTGTTGTTGTTCCTGTCAAAGATCTTATCCACCTGCTTCTTGGAGCTGCTATTCCGACTGGAGGTGGCTTCCATGGCCGCATGTTTTCCCGAGGTTCAGATTCCGTGCGTCAACCGCAATGTCCAAACACTGCCTCCTTTCCTGCTTAGTGAGACGATGCTTTCAGCCGCTATTATCCTTTTTGGGGTACTACCCTCTTGTCGTTGCTGAATTTTTTGGGGTCGTTTTCTGTCTTTATCAGTCTTTTATGTTGTATTGTTTTGTCTTCTTACTGCTTAGATTTATTGTCTTATATCTCTTTCACGTTCCATATGAGGGGGAGTGTTTGGGATGAAGACGACTCAGATAATCTTTTTGATATTTCGCCTTCGTTCCACACGACCTATAGGCTTATGTTGCATGTTGTTTGCGTCTCCCCATATTTCTTTCGATTGGTCATGTGTTGGAGACGTGACTAATGTTGGTGTTCTAATCTCAGTGGGTTGTGTCGCGTGGGACCGTGTCGTGCGGGACTGTATCTTGTGGAACCGCTCTTTGTGCTGATTATCCTCGCCAGCTTATCCCCAATGGATTATCCCCTATCCCCGTCTGATGATTTGTTCCACATCATTGGTTCCCTTCTGCATGTTGTGTTTGTAGGTGATGTTGGTTGACCAGTTTCCAACGAATCCACGTCGTATGTGGGTCCTGCATCGTGTGTGGGTCTGCGTTGTGTGTGGCTATGCCCCCAGCTTGATTCTGCGGTTTGAAATTTTCCCTGGTGGCTCATCTGATGTTTTATCCCATATCGCATACCTCCATTGTCTTTATTTGATGTGTCCAAGCTGAAGACGTCCCCTTCAGCTTGAAGGGGAGTGTTGGAGTTTATGCATTTAGTGTCGGTCTATGTATTAGAGCCCTCTAGGAATGTGTCTCTGGGTTTTGCCTATTCTAGTTTATGAGTCCTTGTAAGTTGTTTAAGCACTATTTGTTTTGTGTGTGTGTGCATACACACACACACACAAAAATATATCAACAACCAATCAGAATTTGCGGTGTAACACCGATGCCCACCAAATAAATCTGGACCGTCCGATCTGATTATATCATAAGATCTCAGTCGTTCGATCATACAAATGAATCAGGACCGTCTATCTACATTTTCATAGGTCTCCTAAACCTAGAATAGTATGGTGTCCTAAACCTATAAATTTTATAGGTATCCTACCATGCAATATGAATTTACTATTTTACCCCTCTAATTTTGAAAAAATATAGAATAAAATTGGCTCAAGGACTTGCCAAGATTGCAGCCCAACAACTTGCTACGACTCATTCACGGGTTGGGTCAAATGCAGCCCAATGCACTTGCAAACAACAATCCACGGGTTAGTACAAACCAAAACCCTTAATGATATGGAGGATATATACCAGGCCTGGATTATAATTTATACCTGAAAATCATCTTCAATCCCATGATGTGGGACAAAATTTTACCATGGCTTAGGGTAGGCACCGCTTAAGGTTGGCTCCGTCACCGCCTGCCGCTTGCCCGGAGCCCACCAACAGGGGCGCCGGACCCCGGCGAACCCGTCGGTGGTACTCTGACGGCGCTCGGTAGGGCCACCTCCGGCGGTGGCCCTGACCGTGAGGTCCAGAACTGGGGCTCACGTTTAGGGTCAATGCTGACGGTGGCCCTGCCGGAACCCCGTCGGACTACCCCCGGGCCCCGGCAGGTTCACCGGGTTCCGGCGACCCCACGGTGGGCTCCGGGAAGGCCAGTGGCGCTCCGCCGCCGCCCTTAACTGCGCACCCGATGTTTTTTTATTTTCAATTTTGTTTATTTTTAAAATTTGTTCTAATTAAACATTTTAAATTAATTTATAAATTATTAAATTACAAAAGATAAATAATTAAAAAAATATCTAATAAAAAAATTAATAATATTTTTTTATTAAAAAATTACATGATTACCGCGAGGGCGGGCGGCGGGCAAAACCCGCCACCGCGGGACGGGTACTGTCACGCGGGGCACGGGGGGTGGGGGGTACTGTCGCGGGGGGTGGGGCGTGCACTGTCACTCATATATATAATGTTTCGTATGCACAGTAGAACATAATTTATGCCCAACTTCATTCTTAACTTTTGTTTAACCAATAGCTAATTTGTGTTTCTAGAAAAAAAACAAAAAAATCGGGCAAACTATTTTCTGTCGAATATTCCAATTACTGAGATCCAATCATTTTTGGACATTTCATGGAACTTAGCTGGAGAAAGTTTATGACTGTTCCTTTTTTTTGGAAAAAATGATTATGGTTAAACAGGGTGTTCCTTATTCAGAACTTAAACAGTGTGTTTCTTCCCTTAATTCTATCCACAACTTGTGTCCTTTGATTTTCTTATGTATTCTTTGACTTTTCATTACGTAATTAACCATTTGGACCTCCATAGTCTCTCACTGTACATATAATTAAATTATGAGGAGAATTATAAGGCCATGCTTTAGTACTCGTGTCAATCTATTTTTGCCTAACAGGACCTATACCAGGAAGAAAGGAAGAAATAACGTTACAGTAGATGAACTTATTCATGTTATCACACCAAAAGGCAGAGGTAGATCCTTCTCTTCTTCTTTTTTCTATATTTTTTTCATTGTTTTCATTTAACTGTTGCCTTTCTAATGCATGAATTTTTTACTAATGTCTAGAAAATTTGACTCGTAGCTTATTTATTTTGGCCTATTTGATATATGGACGCTATTTTATTCTATTATCTATTTTGTTTATGGTTGGATTTTGACCTTTAATGATATTTGGATTTATATTGTTTAAAATCTTGTGCTTCATTGTGGCTCTTGAATGCTTCATACGGATTCTTGTGCTCAGACAACTGTTGATGGTCACCTCTTGAATGCTTCATACTTGAACTTAGTATTCTTTCCTTCTTCGGAAAAAAATATATATCTTCAAAGAATCTGACATCTTTGTAGATAATTCTTTGATGAAGATGTGGACTGTAATACCTGCGCCTTTCTGTTTGGCAGCTTGTCCTACAAACACATATTTAGTAGCTCCCCCCCTCCCCAACTTATCTTTCTTAGATATCCCTCAAGGTGTTTCAGGACATTCTATTAATCATATGTATAGCAGTTATCACATCTTCATCCCACAATCCTTTGCGAATCTGCATCTTTTGTAGTGGGTATTTAGTGATTTCAATAATATGATGATTTTTTCTTTATGTCGCTCCATTCTTTTGAGGTGTTCCAGGACGAGCTTTGAAAGATTATCCCATTTTCTCCCAAAAACTGTTGATGGTTACCCCCAAGTAAAATTTCCAGCTAGGCCTACAAATAAAATACCGAAACCGCAACACCGCACCACACCACACCGAAATCAAACCCACCAACCGGTTTGGTTGTGGAGCGGTTTTGGTTATTGGAAAACCGCATGTTTTGCGGTGGGGTTCGGTTTTTGCCTTGACAAAACCGAATAAACCGCATTACACCGCAATGATTATAATATTAATTTAATTTATTTTTATATCTTATAATATATCTTACAAATTAATTAATATATCTTGTATTTTATCTTATAATTATATAATATAATATATTAATATATCTTAATCTAAGTATCTAAATGAGTACCACACTACAGATCTACAACCTCTGCTTGAATTTAACTCGTGGACGAACCGCTGAATCTAATAGTGAGATTGAATGTGGTTTTTCATTTCTTATATTCCGGCTTCACGAACCACGCTCTTCTGCATGTGTTAGAAAATTTTGAGGGGATATCATTATTGGGTATAAAATGTAAATAGTCCATGTACTTTTTGATAAGTTTTGGCAATGTGCAAAATCCGAAACTGTACCGCAAAAACCGACTCCAAACCGAACCAATGTCAAACCGCACCGCACGATTTGGATGCGGTGCGGTTTTGAAAATTCCAAAACCGATCCTCTTTGGCGCGGTTGCGGTTTGGACTCAAACCTCACCAAACCGCACCAGTTTCACCCCTATTTCCAACATCACCATTCCTAAACATTTTAATTTTCTTACTTCAAATTGAGTTGCTACATACTGATGAAATAATTTAAACATATCTTATGCTTCAAATTTCTTCTCCACAAGATTAATCTAAGTATAACTAGAATGATCATTAATAAATGACACAAAATAGCATGCATGATTAGTCTAGCAAATAGGAGTTATCCAAACATGAGAAGGAATCATATCAAAATATTTATCACTCTGATTATAGCTAGAAGAATAAGTAGTTCTACAATATTTCTCAAGCTCATGGTCTTGACATTTGAACTTTTTACTAATTCAACAAAATGTTTTTATGGTATGAATAAATCATACCAATTTATTATGTATATATATATAATGGGATTCTGTTGATACAGAGCCAATTATAATTGACTTCTTGAATGTTCCCATTGGCATGCATCCAGCAGGAATTGAACCTATGAATTTGCCAATGAGTTGGGCGCTTTAACCATTCAGCCATGAATGCTTAACAGGGATCATCATACATCGTGAATGACCAAATTCCAATTGAAATGAAATCTTTAGGAGTAATCAATGAAACAACATCAGTCGGTTCGGACCCCCACTTAATTTCACCCAAGCTTCATCTTGGTCATGGATAGATCACCCAGGTTCGGATCCATAAGCAGTGACAATTGCCCTATGAAGTCTCGCTTTCGCTATGGCTACTGTGGATTCCCTTAACCAAGCCACTGCCTATGAGTCGCCGGCTCATTCTTCAACAGACACGCAGTCAGAGATCACATTCTCCTCTCACTGCTTGGGAGCTCACGGTTTCATGTTCTATTTCACTCCCCGATGGGGGTTCTTTTTACCTTTCCCTCACAGTACTACTTTGCTATCGGTCACCCAGCAGTATTTAGCCTTGCAAGGTGGTCCTTTTAATTCACACGGGATTCCACGTGCCCGTGCTACTCAAGTCAGAGCGTAAGCTAGTGATGCTTTCGGCTACTAGATTCTCGCCATTTAGGGTGCAACACTCCACCGCTTCGCCTAGTAGCAGGGAAAATTCATATCCAATATCCATCACATTGACTCTTAACTCATACACCTATCATCTTTCCACTCACCCGTCCCTGAAAGATACTATGAGTGCCAAAAAAGGTAATATAGTAGTTAGGTTTTTTAGTCAAACTATTTACAAAGATCAAGTTAGTAGGAAATGAACTAAAATGATAGGTCCTAGGGGAATATGAGGAGAAATTTGAATTGCTCCATTACTAGCCACCGGTGCAGACATACCATCAACAAAATGCACATTGCTAGAGGAAGGAGTCAATGAAGTGACTCCATTAGGAGATAATTTCATATCTGGCGCCCCAAAATCTATAACCAAGAAGTGTGCTGCTTTCGAGCAGAAAGAAAGAAGTCCAGGCTTTGGGTAGCGTTGCCGGATATGTCCTTGAGCTGGGACTGCTCAATAGTAGCTTTTAAAGCTGCTAGCTCTTTTAATCAAGTTCCCATTTTCAATAGGAGGATTCCCCCGATGATCCTTAGTACCATACAAAGAGATGTGAGGTCAAACATATCTCCCATTAGCACCTCTTATCCATCCCCGTGTGACCAAATTGGGGTGTAGGTCCTAACATTTATCTTTCTCATGTCCTTTCTTCCTACAATATGACACTTCATCTTATTTTTATCATGTATTTTTGGCTCTGATTGAATTTGAATATTGACACTTTTTGTATTCTGCTTTCAAAGTTCTATCATGAGAGTTGATTTATCATATCCCATACTTATACCAGTACAGAGAGAATCAATATGACTTGCTTTTCTTCGAATGTAATTAACAGTATCTCCAAATCAGGAACATAATTACTTCCCAACATTTTAACTCTCTAAAACTCGATTATAAGTTAGTTCATTTCGGCAGTTATGGAACCCACGTTCATTGTCAACCTTAGTTATTAAAGGCGCAAGGCGCACCAATGTGCAAAGGTGTCTTGGAGCCTAGCGCATGCGCACGCCTGACAAAGGCAAGGTGCAACCATATTCAGTTTAAATAATCAGCATCAAACATCATTTCATCTTAATCAGATTTTTCATCTATTCTACTCATTAATAAATAATTTATTATTATCATTTATATCTCTTAAAAAATAGAATCAATGTGATCACTTGCATCATATCTAAGTCTCAACACGTGATTATGTTTCACAAATACTAAATCATGTAAAAAATATTGAGTTCTTACCTTATTTCTTTCTTTATTTTGAAAAAAATTACAATAGAAATTGCATGTAGACTTGTCTTTTATGCTTCAAAGGCGCAAAAAAAGCTCACGAAAGCGCAAAACTCTGAGCCTGGTGAGCCTAAGACACGCCTTTAACAACTAGGCTGCTAACCTTTCCTTTTCTTAGGAGCAACAACTACAACTACAACAGTTTGTGGCCGTATTTTAGGAATCACGGGGATTCACCTACTGAACTGTGGACCACAATATACCACTTCAACCAGGAACCATCATACTGACTGTGCAAACACACTGTTAAGCATGTATCTAGAAAGATTGAACAACTAGTGACTAAGATGATTCGGTAGGCATCATCTGCCCGAGTGCTAAGCCCTTCTCCAGTCCCATTCTCCTATTGCGCAAAAAGGAGGATAGTTATCGTTTTTACATGGGTTTTCGGGAGTTAAACTATGTGATCATTCCACCCGGTCATACATGAATTGTATTGTGAGGAGTCACCTTCTCTAAACTTGACCTCTAGTCGGGTTATCATCAGGCCGAGTTATAGCAAAACAGTCTTTCGCGCTTATGATGGTCGTTGCGAGTTCCTCGTCATATCATTTAGGCTAAACCAACGGCCACCATCTTCTAATCCATCATGATTGACATTTTTTCCCTACTAATGTGTGATTTCTATATGGTGTTTTTGTCATGCATTTAGCTCGAATTTGCATTGATTAACTTCTCATTTGATATGTTTCATCTTCATATTCTCTTATTTCGATCATAGAGCATATGCGAGCTATTTGGGTGCATTTCATGTACTTCATGCATGGGGGAGTCCCTCCTCATTTTGGTTTAGTTTTGATTATAGTAATCTTATTTGTCATATCTTCATTGTAATTGTACTTGTGGATATGTGGGGAGGTTGAGAGCACCCTTGAAACAATTTGTGAACATGCACGACCGTGTGCGGTCTTTGTCGGGTTCAACACTGCTCGTGCGTATTATACAGGGCGGTCATGCGCATTCTAAACGCATGCCTGATGTGCATTTAAGGTTTTTGCACGACCGTGCACGATTACCCGCACACGACTGTGCACGTTCATTCCCCTCGACCTTGTAGGATTTTATGCTTTCAAATTTTACTCGTGCGCCGTCGTGCATGCCCGACCGCGCGTGAGTTACACAATTCACGACCGTGCGGGTTTCTTCACGCATGACCATGCGGGTTCTTTGGACGCGTTTTCTGCATTCGGTTTTTGCTCATGCGGCTTCCTTCTTGCATGACCGTACATGGTTTATCGTGCATGGTCATCACCTGGCGGCTAGTTTGCGCTTTTTCGCGCCCAGATTTTGGTTCCTTCACGCACGATTGTGCGCATGTCTCACACATGATCGTGCGTGAGCATTTTGGCAAATGGCCTATAAATATTAAATTCTTACTGGATTTCACAATCTTTCATTCTTTTTCCGATTGGAGTGGCTGGATTTCACCATTTTTCATCCTAGGGTTGCCTCCATTCATTCAGGTGCTTAGAGGAGTTTCCTTACCATAGCTTTGGAAATCGACAAACAAGGAAGGAGATTACGATGTGGATATTACGGACCATTGAGAAGGCAGTGCATGCTTGTTTAGACTTTAGAGGTGACAGCTCTTCCAAGTCTCGGACGCAACCAAGGATCATCGCGGGGGAAAGCACCGACTTCATTAGCTTTGTTGGGGTCCAAGGCACAGACTCGAGTAACGTTTGTATCGCTCTCTACTTTCACCCCTTAGATTTTTTGGTATGGTACTCTCATTTTATGAATGCATGAATGATGTTTCTATTGCAATGAACATGTCGTAAGTATGTCTAGCCGATGTTGTGAATGTTAGCTTTTTTTAGTTGTTTTTGTTGTTCTTGCGCTCTTGTGATTTGGTGTTGTTTTGGATGCAAAGAGGTGATTACGACCCTTAGTAGTGCAATCATTTCAAGTGAAGAGGTGCTTGCGACCCTCATTCAAGCCATCGTTATGTGCGAAGAGGTGATGCAACCCTCACCGAAATTTAGATTTACTTTTCTTGCATCGGTAATTTATGAAAATAAAATCCAACTTAACGTTGTCCGTAATCACCTTTGTGACTAAATCTTCATAACAATTAATCCACCCATCCACCTTTGTGACTAAATCTTCATAACAATTAATCCACCCATCCGTAGTTTGTATGAGATTCGATACTCGGGGAGTTATTCTTCGTTTTATATTACTTCGACTGGTTCACTGCTGACGCCCTCTCCACGTGAGAGTGGTGGCCGCAAAGCGGTCAAGCCTTTTTGTGTCGGTTTCAGGGGCATCGCTTTTCGTGCAATCATATGTTCTTAAAGTTTAGGTATTTTGGTCCTCCAATTTCTTTTTAATCTTTACCACATTTACTTTTTTCCCGTTTTATGTGCCTCGATTAGTTTTCTTTTTGCAAAGTTATGCCATTCCATTTGTAGATTCATGTGTAGCTAGTTCAAAGAGTTATTTGTTTTTGTTGGAATAATTTTTCCAGCAGGCCACGTGCATGTGGGACCGTCCTCTGGCTCCCCACCGCTTTTCTGGTCTAGTTGTTGACCCCGGTGGGCCCCTCTGGCGGAATATCCCTACGCTGTCCTGTGGTTAGAATTAGTCCCACATCGCCTGCAGCACTCACTCCTCCGTGTCTATGTACCCCGCTCCCCTCCATCTCAACACCTGGGTTTTCAGATGCGATGTGGGGCGGCGGGTTCCAACATGGTATCAGAGGGAGGTTGTTCTGCTGCGGGGGTGTGTTGGAATAATTTATCCAGCAGGCCACGTGCATGTGGGACCACCCTCTGGCTCCCCACCGCGTTCCTGGTATGGTTGTTGACCCCGGTGGGCCCCTCTGGCGGAATATCCATACGCGGTTCTGTGGTTGGCATTAGTCCCACATCACCTGCAACACTCGCTCCTCCGTGTCTATGTACCCCGCTCCCCTCCATCTCAACACCTGGGTTTTGAGATGCGATGTGGGGCGGCGGGTTCCAACATGGTATCAGAGGGAGGTTGTCCTGTTGCGGGGGTGTGTTGGAATAATTTATCCAGCAGGCCACGTGCATGTGGGACCACCCTCTGGCTCCCCACCGCGTTCCTGGTATGGTTGTTGACCCCGGTGGGCCCCTCTGGCGGAATATTCATACGCGGTCCTGTGGTTGGCATTAGTCCCACATCACCTGCAACACTCGCTCCTCCGTGTCTATGTACCCCGCTCCCCTCCATCTCAACACCTGGGTTTTGAGATGCGATGTGGGGTGACGGGTTCCAACAATTTTGAATCCCTCTCTACACCATTATGTGTGCTCATTTGCAGTCCAAATGGTGCAAAGGTTATAATCATCGCAGCGAGGAGTGCTATACGGGAAATCGTGGGTATGTTTTTATGATTTACCATATGGGGAATCAACATTACATGCTTCATACGGCATGCCGAACTATTATACTCATGCTCCTCCACAACAGTCATTTTCACGACCTGGAGAGTTGGCTTCTTTGAGGCCGAGACCTTGGAGGAGGCAATGTCTATTTTGTCGGAGATTTGGCTACAAATAGAAGGGGATGATAATCCGGTGATCACCGTCTTACCACCCCTTACCCTTTTCAGTACTTCAATTGCCAATGATTCATCTATTACTCTCCCATGTTTTCTTGGGAGTGTATCTGATCTGTCAATTAGTGAACCAGTTGATCAATGCAATGACATAGTGAAGCAGGCCTCCCTACCAGTTTCTCCTCTTCTTGTGGATTCAGCTTTGGAGAATAAAACTTATATTCAAACATTAAATCCTCCTATCTCTTCTGATTTCACTAGACATGTTTCTAATAACATTATTGATGAGGTTGCTTTGCAAGAAGAGGTAGCGGAGCTTCTTACTATGACGCTATTTTGTTTTAAATGTTGTAGGGAGGGGCACATTCTTGAAGTGTGCCTATTGAATAAACTCTCCACCTCGAAGAAAACCTTGGGTGCAAGTCTCCCCTATTTCTATAAGCCTCCCTCCATTGCAGTAACTTGTAATGTGGAGGAGCCCAAAATGGTGAAATCCCCCACAGTTACCTCCTCAGAGTGGGATGCATTCATAGCAGCTCGCGCATTCATGCCAGCTCGCTTTGTTGTGCACCTGTTGTGCCGTCCATACCTTCTAATTATAATATTGAGGAGGGCACCGTTATTTATTCTCCACTGCAACCACTTTCATCCCGCTGGCTCTTGAGATATCCTTCCGAAAAGTACTCCAGCGGCGGTTTGGTGAGCTATTCCTACCTTAGTATAGGTAGACGAGACCACTGGTGTTGAGGAATCCTCTCTTAGACATGTGGAATTCTCCACTTGTACTATCTTCGCTTTGGCAGATTCTGCCGTAGAGGAAATTTCCACCCCTTCCCGTCGATGTTATCACTGTGGATCCACTCACCGGAGAGGATCTTGATGTTGATAACATCAACATTCTTATTTTGGAGAACGATGAGGTGGAGCTGCCTTCTCCCACCACCCATCAATCTCCTAATTTCTTATTTTTTAATAATGACAGCTATCTTGTACAGAAAGAGGTACAAAAATACAATATCTCTTTTGTTTCTTTTAGAGAATATTAGAAAAAATGATGTATTGGCCCATTAATATAGCCCATGTAGGATTTAGTGTTTAGTCTCACATTGTTTGTATAGCTAAGTCTTCCTCTCCTCTATCCTATATATTTGTACTCATGCTTGTATTTTTGTATTCAAGAAGTATATACAAGGTTTGAACCACTTTTCTACGTGGTATCAAAGCGAACGGTCCAACTTGTTTTTTTCTAACCGCTCAGTCTTCCGGTTAACCGGGCGACCTGTGATTCTGCTTGACCACATTGCTTCTGCGGCTTCATCCTTTCTAACCGCATCTTTCTTCTCTCCCATGGATCCACCTCTTCTCTCTTCTACGCTCCTTTTATAGCCTTCCTCTCTCTGTCAAGTGACCCCACTCTCGTGCGGTTAGATTTTTTAACCACTACGGGCTGCTCCCCCCCCCCTCTGCGGCTTCCTGCGGCTAGATATAACCGTCTGGCCTATTCACGGCGACCTGCCCATATCCGCTGCGACCTGTTTATGTCCGTTGCGACTTGTTCCTATTCACGGCGACCTGCTCCTTGTCGTGCCAACCTCTTGTCGCACGACATCTTCTTGGTCTTATCACCGTAGTAGTCTTTCCTTCTGCGGCCTTGTTTTCTTGTCGCGCGGTCTCTTTGTCGCACAGACCTCCTGTCGTAAGGAGTCTTATCGCCCTTGTCGCAAGGAGTCTTTTCCGCTGCGCGCTCGTGTCTTGCCGCGCGGTCTCCTTGTCGCACAGACTTCTTCTGCGTGGACTTCTTGTCGACCGGACTTCCTTGTCGCTCTTCTCTTGTTGTCTGCCTTACCGCTTCGTACCTCTCTGCTCGACTTGGCTGTTCGCGCGGACTGCCTGTGGCTTCTCGTGTACTATGCTGATCTTGTTGCGGTCTGCTTCTAACCGCACGGTCTAGTGCCTGTTCGCCGGCCTCTGCTCCTAGTTGTCGCTCGCCCAGGATTCTTGTCGTTGTACCTCTAACCGCTGCGGGCTTCTTCTACCCACTGCGACCTCATGGCGTCTGAAAATTCTAATGCCTCCTCTGTTCTACCTGATCGTGTTACGACTCCAGTCCCCGAGCTTCGCGATGAACTCCGAATTACTACTATCTCTCTCAGTAGGTGTTTGCTATAAAACATGCTCCTGATGGGACAGTCGAACGGCTAAAGGCCCGCCTTGTGGCTCGAGGATTTACTCAACAACAGGGACTTGATTATGTTGAAACCTTTTCTCCCGTTGCCAAGTTGAACTTTGTTCTTACTGATCTCCTTGAATGTGCATCATCACTGGCCTCTCCATCAGTTGGATATTAAAAATGCCTTTTTGAATGACGATATTCAAGAAACGGTCTACATGCATCAACCTCCCGGGCTTGAGACCACGAGGGAGTCTCGTGCCTGTCATATTCAGAAATCTATTTATGGTCTCAAACAATCTCCCAGGGCTTGGTTTGAAAAATTTAGTGAGGCCGTTCGCGATGTTGGATTCAAGCGGAGCTCACCTGCTTTCTCTCTCTTCACTCGTCATCAATCAACTGAGACTGTTATTCTTCTAGTTTATGTGGATGATATCTTGATTACTGGTGATGACACCACAGGGATACAGAAAATCAAGCAACACTTGAACTCCGTTTTTCAAACAAAAGATCTGGGGGCTCTCAGGTACTTTCTTGGACTTGAGGTTGCAAGACGGTATGATGGTCTTGTTCTGTCACAATAGAAGTATTGCTTTGATCTCCTCCACAATGCTGGCTACTGGTAACTCCGATGGATGCAAATCACAAGTTATGTGCTCATGGTTCTGACTCCGATTCCCTGCTTACGAACCCAGAGTATTATCGACGTCTTGTGGGAAAAATGATATACCTAACAGTTACAAGACCTGATATTTCATTTGCTGTTGGAGTGGTCGGTTGATTTATGCATGTTCCTTGAACTTCTCATCTCCAGACAGTAGAACGCATCCTCAGATATTTGAAGACAGCTTCTGGACAAGGATTGGTATATAAGTCATCCTCCTCTCTATCTCTTGTTGCATACTCAGATGCGAACTACGCAGACTCCCTGGATGATCGACGTTCCACTACAGGTTTCTGCACCTACTTTGGGGGGAATCTTATCACTTGGCGTAACAAGAAGCAGTTTGTGGTTGCTAGCTCTTTTGCTGAAGCTGAGTATCGTGCAATGACAGCCGTTGTATCTGAACTCACCTGGCTTGAGTCTACTTGGTGATTTAGGGGTTGCTTTATCCTCACTAGCAACCTTGTTTTGTGATAGTCAGGCTGCAATTCACATTGCGAAGAATCCTATGTTTCATGAGCGGACCAATCACATTGAAGTTGACTGTCATTTCGTTCGTGAAAAGGTTCAATTAAAGAAGTTAGAGTTGGAGCACGTTCCTGCGTCAGGACAAGTTACCGACATTCTCACCAAGGCATTACCACAACAAATGTACCATCAGTTCTTATTCAAGTTTGGTGCATACGACTTGTACGCTCCAGCTTGCGGGGGAGTGTTAGAGAATACTAGAAAAATGATTTCATTGGCCCATTAATATGGCTCATGTAGGATTTAGGGTTTAGTCCCTTATTGTTTGTATAGCTGAGTCTTCTTCTCCTCTCGCCTATATATTTATACTCATACTTGTAATTTTGTATTCAAGAAGTATACATGGTTTGAGCCACTTTTCTACAGTTTCTAATTCTCTTTCCGTGCAGGAGCAATTTAGCATTTCGATGGACCAGGCCATCAACTGTGATTTAAATAACGAGGGAAATTCCGCCCCTTTTCGTTTTACATTCTTTATCCTCTGTCTGCAAAGCCAAGGTTGCAGATGTCGGATGTCGGAGACACGTCGGTTTGGGTTTTCATGTCGGTTCTTTATATATCGGGGGATATATTGACGATATTTCATATATCATATTGTAATAACGAGGGAAATTCCGCCCCTTTTCGTTTTACATTCTTTATCCTCTGTCTGCAAAGCCAAGGTTGCAGATGTCGGATGTCGGGGACACGTCGGTTTGGGTTTTCATGTCGGTTCTTTATATACCGGGGGATATATTGACGATATTTCATATATCATATTGTAATATTTAATTATTTGTATATGTAATTAAATGTTATTTTTGTATGCATGTCACAGTACTACCTATTTTACAACCTATTGAACTTCTAAATATTTAAAGTTATATGTAACATTTAACATATAATACTTTAATGTTAAAATTTGTAAAACTAGTATTTTTAAGAAACATGCAACTATATATTATTTCTATGAGATCAAAATTTTAAAAATTAAATTTCAAACATACCTCATTCTTTATTACTTACAGACTCATCTATAGTTGACAAACTAGATAGAATATGATATTCGTCTGATGAACCCCCTAGATTTGCCTCGTTTACCTCAGATATTTTTTCCCCTTCTTTGATAAGTAATTGCCACTTCTTTGTTTGTAACTAGTCTTGGAGGCCTCCTTTCATCATGATTAGCGTCGACTATATTGCCAATTTGTGCTCATGACAATCTCTCTCCAGGAAAAACTTCATCATCACCATCTTCATTTTCATCCTCCTCAGGATCAACATTCACCATGCACTCTTGTACCTTTCTAGAATCTACATTCTTAGCTATCAGTGGATCTCGAGATGTGTCTGAATATTTTGACTTCAGCAAAACATTAAACTTTACAAATACTAGAACATTCAATCTTTTGCTATCGAGTTTATTTCTCTTCTTAAAATGTATCTACAAAATTTTAAAAAACGTTAAATAATGCATACAATCATATAATAAGGTGTTTATGTTTAACTAAATAACTAAATTAATGCATATCATCTCAAAGGTGCTCAAGTTCCTCTCACAAACAGAGGATGAAGTAATTAGACTCAAAATCTTCATAACTATAGTTTTAAGGTGTGACATATCAACACTGTTAAGCCTCCACCAATGTACTGTGAAATTTAAAATGACAACACAGTTTAATTATACAATTACATCGTTAAAAATTAAAGTTAATAAAAATATATAATAAATGTATCTGGATTTAAGTTGGGATTTTGTAGTTGTCTCTTTGTCATGTCTTTACCAAATAATCTTTGTGGTATTGGTAAACATCAAACTCAACAATGATGTGATCCCGTGTGGAAGGATATTTCCTATATATTCTTGAGAAACACTCAACAAAACCACTCATAAACCTTCCGTCAGCCTCAATCTTCACTCAGACAGATTAATAAAAATGTGTTTAAGTAATAACATGCGAGGTGCAGAGGGCTGCTCATCTTCTTCTCCAATCTGTTGTTAATCAACTTCCATATAGGAAGAGATTTGTTCTCTTGGTGATCGAGAACATCAGCAACCTCTTCCTTATTTTTTTTATATCACCATATAATCACCCATGGAAGGTGTATCCTCGTCGTCTCTTCTCAAAACTTTCACAAATAGTGTGAATATACCAACAAACAGCTCGACATTCACTCAAAATAACATTCATCACAATCATTGTAGTCTACCAAATGCAAAATAAATTAGTAAAAAAATACTATAAAGCTACAGTTGTAAACATATAAATGAAATGAATAAATATGCAATAGTTTTACCTGTTTTCCCTTGGCACTACTGACCAACTTTGTTGCAACCCACTTTGCAGATGTGAATAGACTCCTCAACTGGTTCTTCTCCTCTAAGATACTCTCTAAAGCTAGAAACATTGTAGAGAATCTAGTCACACCTGGTCGAATATGCTCATGAGAGTCCAAGTCCTTCGTTGACTCTCTAAACATGTCGAGAGAGATGGTGTGACCATAGATAAAGATAAAGAGTTGGCGGCCCAAGGAGATAACACTCTTTTTTGGCTTCATTTTTCCTATATCTTGTAACAATAGATTAATTGTGTGAGCTGCACAACTAGTCCAAAAAATCTTAGGCCTTTTCAAAGTTATAGGCTTTGTTGCAGCCATATTATTGGACATTCTATCCGTCATAATCTGCAAGATAATGCCCTCTCCTGGGCTCTCAGGGCTATCAATCGCCTCATCCAAGAAGTCAAAGATAAACTTTCCATCATGTGTGGAGGAGGAGACATTCTTTGAAAGCCAGAATGCCACTTCGGAACTACAATGTATCATGATGGTCATCATGCTTCTACCCTTTCGATCTGTCCACGCATCAGTCATGATAGTGCAACCATTCAATTTGTAGGTCTGCGTGAATGTGCCCAACATCTCGCTCGTCCTCTCCACCTCCGTTCGCAAAATTATCTCTCAACTAATAAAATGTTTGGATCTTTATCCCAGGTCCACATAACTTAATGACATGAACCATCTGCTGGAAGGAGTTACATATGACATTAAACAGGATCCCGTTTTCATATGCCCATTTACCTATATATATGGCAACATCATCCCTTGCTTTCTTTTTGTACTTGATCTCTATCGTGTTCTGTTGGAAATCTTTTCTCTTTCTAGACTCAACAACTGAATGAATGAATTGGTCCATTGGACCCTTGAATATGTGCTCCTACGTATGATGTCTCATCTAATTCATCATCACGTACTCCTCCAACTACCACCTCATTCAAGGTTGCTTGTAACTTTGCACTCTTAGCTCTCTTATTCTCCAAGTTTGAGTTTAAGGCGACTCCACCTTCGCCTTAACGTCAACGGGAACTTGATGGAATGTCTTAACATTACCCTTCCACTCAGCCAAGTGATGCTTGAAACGTTTAATTCCATGTTATGGGCCTAACTCGGTGGTGGCCGGGGGTGGGGATGATGATTGCGAAGATACTGTGGAGTCGGAACCGCGACTGCCTAGGCTGGGTTGCTCGTTAGAGGAGAGAACCACCAAAATCTCACATTCAAAAGATGCGAACTAGAATTCTTTCTTGCTTAATCCCTACACACTTCTAATGCTTTTATATAGGCTACAACATATAAGAAGACAGAACACAATGATGACACCTAATAGTAGACTCGGGGCTCAAGGCTCATACATAAAGATAACAACTAGACACCTTGATAATAGAGATAATTATAATAATACGTGGCACGTAACATCTCATCCGCCCTTGAAATCGATCTTGCTTTCAAACTCGAACTCCACGTGGTGACCAGAGCATCTGGCAGCTTGATCTCCCGCCAGAACAATGCCTGATATCACGTAGCAACCACGACAGCAGTGGTGAGTAGCGGCGGTGCTGTTGGAAAGATGAGCTGCGTAAGTAATGGCTTCGACATGGTTGGTGGAGCGGTGAGGAGTAGCTGCAACAAGTAGGTCGGGGAAACGACGACCGACAGAAGGAACAGATCTGTAAGCCACCGGTGATCATCGGGGTCGACGGAGCGGTGGCCGACGGAGCAATGCTGGCAGAAAGGCGGCCATGATGTCTGACGAAGGTGGCCCAAGGTGGGGCGGTACCACCACAACAGGTGATGGCGGAAGGGAAATTACTGCTAAGAGCGGTGGCACGTCAGCGGCCGGCCCAGATGGCGATTGCACGAAGAGAGGCGGTGGTGGAAGCGGCAGTGACACAGGCTGCGGCAGAAAGTCGGCTGTCGGATTCTTATTGTGGTGGAGTGCGTCAGCATTCCAGAGAAGTGTGTCCATAGAGCTCATCATTTCTTGTAGCTTCGATTGGATGGCGGCGGCAACGATGACAGTCAACTTGGTGTTCCCCATAATATGATTTAAAATTTAAGTAATTAATTAATCAGGAGTAATACTTGATTAAATTAATTAAACATATAAATCAAAATAGGCTGGACGGTAATAAAAAGAGGGATGGTGGGGGAGGTTTAAACATTTAAACCAAGGAAATAAAAAGGGGGATGGTGGGGCTCGAGGAATAAAATAAGGGGAGGAAAATTTTGCCAGCAGATTATTTTGAAAACAGTGTGGGCCGTCAAAAAGAAATAAGGGGAATTAAATAAGGGGAAAATGAATTAACTGAAGCATAGGTGAAGTGGAAGGAGACAACTTTCAAAATAGGCTAGCAGATTGCGCGTGGTTTAAAGTTTAAAATAAAGTGGTTATATACGTACACTTTTTTTTGGGTAGGGTCTCGAGGGATTAGGTCTGCTGCTTTACGCTTTAAGGAGGGTAGGGCTCCAAAATAGGAATGGGCTGGCTGGAGGCGGATTAGACGGAAGCAGAAACAGCGGAAACGTTGTTCGATGCAGGAAGTCCACATAGACGTGCGAAGGAGACCGACAGTGGAAGTCGGTATCAGGCGTGGGGTTGGTGAGCGGCTCTGTGGCGTCGGCGGCTTCTGGAAAGAAGTCGCGGACGCAGAGGAGGCAGTTGTTGTAGTTTTGTTTGCAGTTTCTGGCGTCGATGGCGCTGGAGGAGTCGATCAGAGGGTTTTGTGGTGTCGTCGACTGGCTCTATGTTGCTTATGTTTAAGTGGAAGGTAGAAGAGGTTTCTGAAGTGTTCCCCCGTTGCGGAGGTGGGTGTTGGCGTCGAAGCTACTGCAGCTAGCAGAGGCGACAACGAGATGGCCGACGGATGAGTGGAATGACTTGCATTGGCGGAAGAGCACCAATAGCTCTGATACCAAGTTGTTGTGGGCCTAACTCGGTGGTGGCCGGAGGTGGAGATGACCATGGCGGAGATACCTTGGAGTCGGAACCGCATCTGCCTAGGCGGTATTACTCGTTAGAGGAGAGAGCCATCGAGATCTCACATTCAAAAGATGAGAACAATAATTTTTTCTTGCTTAATCCCTACACACATCCAATGCCTTTATATTGGCTACAACATATAAGAAGGCAAAACACTAATGATGACACCTAATACTAGACTTGGGGCCCGAGGCTCCTACATAAAGATAACAACTAGATATCTAGATAATAGAGATAATTATAATAATACGCGGCACGTAACATTCCATCATTCACTGTCTACTTGCAGTAGTTGCATTTGATTCTGTTGGTGTCGTTTACAACCATCTTCTCACCAAATCCTCAGAATGGATCTCTACCGGTTGGTATCGATGATACGGGCACCTCACTAGATCTAGCAAAAGAAGTCATTTTATGGAATATGAAATGAAAGAAATATTAGTTATATGAAATGAAAGAAATATTAGTTATATGAAATGAAATAAATATTTTATATAACTACCTCACGGGAAAAAATAAATATTTTAATTCCAACATGTCAAATATGAGACAACATTTTCAGTAGTCCTACTGCAGCCCTTACCGGTCCTAAAGCGCATCTAGGATGATGTGCCTCGGATTTCATCACAAAGCTACCCAAGTTCGCAGGGTATGATTGCTCATTTCAATCCCATGTGACACCTAACATGCAATTATATGGAGTATGCTCCTCCATGTGGCACCTAACACTGCAGACACAGTTGCTGCTAATTTGTATATGGAGTGGTGCTCCTCCGTGCAATTATCTCGTCCCATCATCATGGATCAAGATCCCATCTTTATGAGCAACTTCTAGGTGACATTGTTCAAACAACAAGGTACACCATTGCATATGAGTACGGTTTATCACCGCAAATGGACGCTCAAACAGATGCCTTTAATCGGGGTTGGAAGCATATTTACTACATTTCACATCTAAGCAGCCACTCAAGTCGAGAACTTGGCTTGACTGGGAGGAATACCCATACACAACCTTATTCAAGGTGTTTTACAGATGGCCGCCCCCTACGTTACTTCATCACCTCCCTGTAGAATGCCAAGTGAAAATCTTGGTATATCAACTCCATGACCGTGATGAGATCATGCTTTAGTGGAAGTTTCACTTCCATCAAGCCTGGTAGCGGTTGACTATCTGAGCAAAATCATTGCAGGCACATACCATTGGAGATATGGCGACATGGTGTTTGCAAGCTACAACCACACTACCAGATCATTGTCGACTCCCGAGTTCCCTGCAAGCTATCGACACAGTACTAGTGTCCTTTTTCTGTTATTGACTGCATATGAGAGGTTGCCTTCCGCCTTCATCTTCAGCTATAGAGCTGCATGAACATTCCGTGGGTCACATCTCAAGCATGTGATTGCGACCAGAGCCACTACTTAAGACAAACATGTGGTCGACTCTATTTGCCCGTAGGATTCGAAGGCCATCATGGACACGTTTTCATCACATGCTACAGTTCTCCAGTCTCTGGTTCTCATTCAATTAAAGAATCAGTTTGTCGCATATGCCTGGTGGGCGAACCGCTGCGATTTTCAGCTCTAGGTTCTAAATTTCTGCCTTGAGGGCAAGACAAGTTTCCCAAATGGAAGTAGTACTACAAAGAAGAATTACATCACGGTACCAAATCAATTTGCCTAGGTCGAAGGTCTTGACAAAGTGCTTATCATCGTAGCAAGGTAATTGAAGAGCCGATTGAATTATTTCAGATCAGTTACTTGAATATCTCTTGTAAATTTTTTTAAAAAAAGGGAGAAAGGATTTAAACATCAAGCATAGATAATATTAGAGTCATTTCTAATGAAAAATGCACCATAAGTTGTTTTGTATGTTTATATTACCGATCAGGTGAAGAGGACAGCGGCGCGGTATCGCCCGGCGTCAGCGGTTTCGCCCGGCGGAAGTGCTGGAGGCGGCGCTGTAGAAAGGGGAAAAGCAGAGAGAGGAGAGGGAAGAGAAGATTAGGGTTAGAGAGAACCAAAAGGGATCAGCCCCCTTCCTTAGACAAATGATCCAAAGACGCACTAAAAGTCCAACCACACCCCCTTATATAGTGAGGGTCCAATACAACAATAATTAAAACAAACTGAAATTAAAAACAAGCTGAATAAAATATCATCCAGCCCTCTGCGGGTCCGGTTCATTCGCGCCTCGCGAGTCGCCCTCCGGTTCGTGTGTGCCGTGAGCCCCCTCCTCCGAGCCGTGAGCTGAACCCCGAGCCCGCTTCCTTCATGTGTAAACTCGCCATGCCGTCTCCTCCGGCTGCAGCTCGGTAACAATACCGGCATCTGGAAAATTGGCCTTGTCCTCAAGGCAGTAGTCCGAAAACTGCCGGCGAAAATCATCTCGAAGGAGCCAAGTAGCTTCGTTCGTCGGGCGGTGCTGCCATGCGATGCTGATCTCTTCCGGGCTAGCGTCCCCGGGTAAGTGGTTTCTACGGTCGTGAATGGCCTGGGGGTACAAGGGCTCGGACCCGGTGTACTCGAGGTCGGCCGGGATATGATCCACTACGGGGTGGTCGCCTACCACCCGTCGAAGCTGGGAGACGTGAAAAACCGGGTGGATGCGACTGCCACTGTGTAAGCGGAGCCGGTATGCCACGACTCCGATGCGACTGATGATCTCGAATGACCCATAATAACGCGGTGCCAACTTTGGACACGGCCGCCGTGCAACAAAAAGCTGGCGGTAAGGCTGCAGTTTGAGGAAGACCTCCCCCACTAGGAAAGTGAGATCCCGGCGCTTACGGTTGGCGAAGGAGATCATCTTTGCTTGGGCTCGCCGAAGATCGTGTTTCAAGCTGCCGAGGATGATGTCCCGATCCTGCAGGTGGTCGGCCAGGCTGGCCACAGGGCATTCCCCGGGTAGGTGGTGGGTTACAGATGGCGGCGGGCGGCCATACACTGTCTCGAATGGGGAGGTATTCGCCGCATGATGATACGCTGTGTTATATGAGTACTCCGCCCAACACAGCCATTTGGCCCATGTGCCTGGCCGTTCTCCAATGAAGCAGCGAAGATATGTCTCTAAGCACCGGTTGAGAACTTCTGATTGCCCGTCGGACTGCGAATGATAGGTCGTGCTCATCCGGAGATGGGTACCCTGTAGGCGGAAGAGGGATGTCCAGAAACTGCTGAGGAACAAGGGGTCACGGTCAATGACTATGGAGCGGGGAAATCCATGTAGTCGAACAATCTTTGTGATGAAGGCGCCGGCCACCGTGGCTGCTGTGTACGGATGGCGCAGGGAGATAAAGTGTGCATACTTTGACAGGCGGTCTACCACCACCAAGATGCAGTCGAACCCGTTCGAGCGAGGGAGCCGGGTGATGAAATCCATAGCAATGTCTTCCCAGATGCATTCCGAAATCGGCAGGGGCTGTAGCAGGCTGCTGGGAAACATAGTCTCATACTTGGTCTTCTGGCACGGAAGGCACGCGACCGCATGGGCCTTCACCTGGCGGAACATCTGTGGCCAGTACAGGGATGCCGCCAACCGCCTGTAAGTGTGGAATGCTCCCGCGTGTCCACCGGTCGGGGTGGCATGGAACTCGTCTAGTAGCCGGGGTATGCTTAGCGAGGAAGCGGAAAGGGCAAGGCGGCCCCGATGGAATAAACGGCCTCCCACAAGCGAGTAGGGCAGATGAGCTGCTGGGTTCGCCAAGAGGGCTGTCCGGATGGCCGCAAGGTGGGGATCCTGCTCGACTTCCAATTGTATTGTGGTCGCATCGTCCCAAATCGACCGAGATATGGCCGCGAGCTCAAGGGCTTGCGGTTGACGGGATAAAGTGTCTGCCGCCCGGTTCGACCGACCGGGGCGAAACTCGTTGGTGAAATCATAACCCAATAACTTAGCCACCCAGACTTGCTGTGCCGGAGTTGCGATTTTTTGTTGCAGTAAGTAGCGAAGGTTGTGGTGGTCGGTGCAGACCAAGAAGGGACGACCGAAGCGGTATGGACGCCAGTGTTGGACCGCGAGCACAAGGGCCATGAGCTCGTTTTCATAGGTTGAACTGCTCCTGATTGTTGAGGAAAACGCGCGACTGTAGTAGGCGATGGGACGGCCAGCTTGCATGAGGACCGCCCCTACGCCGGTGCCAGAGGCGTCACATTTGACGACGAAGGTTTGCTGAAAATCTGGCATAGCCAACACCGGTCCTTGCACGAGGGCGGTTTGGAGCGCTGAGAAAGCCGCCAGGGAGGCGGGTGACCATGAGAAGGGACCTTCCTCTGAGAGCTTGAGCATCTGGGTGAGTGGGCGAGCCAACGCGCCATAGTCCTTGATGAACCGCTGATAGTAGCCGGTGAGCCCGAAAAATCCGCGGACTTCCCGCAGGGACGTAGGAGGCGGCCACTGCAGGACCGCCTGGATCTTATCTGCATCCATGGCCACGCCGACGGCCGAAATAGTGTGGCCCAAGTAACTCACTGTCGTTGCTCCGAATGAGCACTTTTTGCAGTTGAGGACGAGTTGGTGTTGTCGGAGCGTCAAGAATGTGCGCCGCACGTGATCAAGGTGTGTCTGCCAAGAACGACGAAGCACCAAGATGTCATCAAAGAAAACGAGCACATGCTTACGGAGAACTGGGCGGAAGATCTCATGCATGGTCGCTTGAAACGTCACCGACGCGTTGGTGAGGCCAAACGGCATGACCAAGAATTCGAAATGGCCGTCATGCGTCCGAAATGCGTTCTTCGGCACGTCATCCGGGCGATCCCGGATTTGATGGTAGCCCGCCCGGAGATCCAGCTTCGTGAAGTAGGCGGCACCGTGTATCTCATCCAACAGCTCCTGTATCACCGGAATGGGGTACCTATCCGGTACTGTGACCTTGTTGACCTCCCTGTAGTCGACACAGAAGCGCCAACTCTCGTCTTTCTTTCGCACAAGCAGCACCAGACTGGAGAAAGGACTGGCATTGGGTCTGATGAGGCCGCCCAGCAACATCTCCCGCACAAGGCGTTCGATCTCATCCTTCTGAACGTGCCCGTAGCGGTAAGGGCAGACCGACACGTCCGCTGCCCCTGTCTGGAGCACAATCGGGTAATCGGTTGGGCGCACAGGAGGAAACCCTTGTGATGTGGCAAAGATGTCCACAAAGTCATCAAGGAGGGCTTGGAAGTCCACGACCAAGGGTGGAGATGGGGACTCCGCGAAAACGGGCAGAAGCCAGGCTGAAAAGTCCACGTCCGCCACCCGAGTGAGAGCGCGCACCGAGATTGGTGACCGAAGAAGAGCCGCCTCTCGCCCTCCAAGCGGCATGTGCGACACTTGTGTTGAAACAACATCGTCATAACGACCCAATTTACGCGGACATCCCCCAAGGTCTGGAGCCATGCCACCCCTAAGATGACGTCGAGACCCCCCAATTCAAACACATAGAAATCCGTCGTGATAGTGCAGGAGCCAACAGTCAAAAGTCACCCCGGCACACTGTCCGAGAGTCGGTCGGCGACAGCCATCCCCAAGGCAGACCGAGAAGGTCGGGGACGGAGAGATCGGCAGGGCGAGGTCGTGCGCTCGGCGTGCCGAGATGAAGTTGTGGCTTGCTCCACTATCAACCATCACGATCACCTGTTGGTCGAGGATCACCCGGTCATCTTCATTGTCCGGGGCCCAGTAAGTCCGCCCATGGAAAAGAACGGAAGGTAAAGCACATTGAGGGTCGCCCCCTTGGCATGTGCGGAAGAGTCGTCATCCCGTATGGCGATCGCGTCGAAGTCGGCCATTGTGACCTCGGGCTCGTAGTCGCTGAAAAGCGCATGGAACTCCTTGACGGTACACACATGTTGGGGAGAGTACGGTTGGCGGCACCGGAAACACAACCCTTTGCGGCGGAGTTCGTTGTAATCATTATTGGAAATACGGTGCGGGTTGTCGGTGCGGCCCTGTCGGGCGCCCCCTTGAAGCGGGGGCCGATCCCGAGGAACTTGCGGCCAGGGTGCGTGGTGGCCCTGGGATGGGGTCAGCCGAAGGCCAAGGTCCTCCTCCATCGCACGAGCAAGCTCCAATGCTTCTGAGACAGTGCGGGGGTGATGGGTTCGAATGCGGGAGCGGATGGTAGGGAGCATTCCTTGAAGAAAAAACCCCAAATAGTGGTCGGGTGGAAGGCTGGACACTTGTGTCACCAAGGCAACGAACTCGTCGATGTAAGCGTCCAAGTCCGCCGTCTGGCGGGCACTGCAAAGGCGCTCAATGGCAGAGCCGGTGTAGCGCGGGTCGTAGCGAGTGATCATCTCTTACTTGAACTCATGCCAGGAAATGGTGGGCTCGGCTTGGCAGATCCAACGCTCCCAGTGAAGGGCAGAGTCGCTGAGGCTGACCACGGCCGTGCCCACCCGATCCGCCGGCGGTGTAAGATTGAGGTCGAAAAATTGTTCAGCGCGGGTGATCCACCGCAAGGGATCGACACCAGAGAAGGAGGGAATATCCAACAGCGGTGTCGTCCGCCCGGGTGTTGGGGGGGGGGGATGGAACCGGCGTGTGCAAGGGGGCGGCATCCCTAAGATGGATGTTGCGTCAGCCGCGGAGGTTGAGCCGGACGGCGGAGTGGTGGAGATCGGGAGTGGAATGGTGTCGAGGCGGCTGAGGAGCGCCTAACCGGCGATAAGGGCATCGACGGAGGACTGGAGGGTGTCGAGGCGGGCGTCCTGGCGGTCGAGTCGAGCGTGGGTGTCGTCGGTGCTCTCGTGGCCGTCGGTGAGGTGGGCTCGGGTGTTGGGCGCCATCGGCGAGCAAGGAGAAGATCCGGCGGCACGCAGGCGGGCGGAGCGGCAGGTCGGACCAAATATTACCAATCGGGTGAAGAGGACAGAGGCGCGGTGTCGCCCGGCGTCCGCGGTTTCGCCCGGCGGAACTGCTGGAGGCGGCGCTCTAGAAAGGGGAAAAGCAGAGAGAGGAGAGGGATGAGAAGATTAGGGTTAGAGAGAACCAAGAGGGATCAACCCCCTTCCTTTAGACAAATGATCCAAAGATGCACTAAAAGTCCAATCACACCCCCTTATATAGTGAGGGTCCAATAAAACAATAATTAAAACAAACTGAAATTAAAAACAAGCTGAATAAAATATCATCGGGCCCTCTGCGGGTCCGTTTCATTCGCGCTCACGAGTCGCCCTCCGGTTCGTGTGCGCCGCGAGCCCCCTCCTCCGAGCCGTGAGCTGAACCCCGAACCCGCTGCCTTCTCGTGTAAACTCGCCATGCCGGCTCCTCCGGCTGCAGCTCGGTAACAGTTTATATAAAACTTCCTATTTAATATTCTCCCCAGCCTGCTCATACCCTGGGCATAATAGGTTATGCTGGCAATATATTTTCAGGTTGAAAAACTCATATAGACTTGTTTATTTAATATGAACCTCCATCTATAACTAGTTTGAATTAGGTTCTAATCTCATTAAAGGGGGCTACGCCCAATGGCCCCACTCCCATGTCTTCCAATTACAAAAGGGTGTTGTTATAAGCAAACCTTATTTTGCTGCTAGAAAAAAAAATCAATTTTTTATTAGATTTTTTTTAATTTTTTTTTATACTGGCAAACCACGGGGCGCTCTCTTTTTCAATCCTCCTTCGTTAGCAGTGGGGAAGCTGACCAAGCGGCCATGGCGGCGTTCTTCTGGATCTGTTGATTGCCTTGAAGGATCGGTTCAAACTGTGCATGATGGAGGGGAAGAAGGGGAGGACCCGGGGCTTTTAAATTTGTACCCGTCAATGGTTTCACGGGTGCTGTTTGGCTCCGTTTCCAGTTTTGTAGCATGCTGTGATATCTGCGCTCGAGAAGGACTTCTCTGACGTGAATCATGAGTTCTAAAAATCGTTGGAAGCTCTCCTCCTTGTGCTTGATAGTCTCTGCTGCAGCCACTGATTCGAGAATCCATCCACTGTTCTCTTGAGCACGTCGTCCCTCGTATTTGTTAGGAATTCCATCCCGCTGACTAGGGTTTCTTCCGCTTTCTCCTCAACTTTCCATTCTTGACAGGCACACACGGTGGTGGCATTTCTTCAGCGGCGGGTGCACGGAGAGGGGTTGGAGGCGGTGACGGTGGCAGATGATGGGATAGTGGAGGGGCAAAGTCCGGCGGGGGGTTTGCGAGTATAAAAAATTAGAAATGAAAAAAAAATCATTTTTAAAAAAGTGAATTTATTTTGGTTTGCTAGTAGCCAAAGAGGGTTTGCTCATAACACCACCCTTAAAAAATATTCTTAGTGGAGGTCAAAAATCTTGTTCGCGATAGAGTTGTGTTAACAATATTGTCTCACATCGAGGTATTCATGTAGCCTTATTCACTTTGTATACATTCTGGCCCTTTCTACCTATAACAAACTTCATCTTAAGTTAGATGCACATGTTATAATAGGATGAATGGACTAGTTAATAGAATTATTTTTGACCTCCTATGCTTGTTCCAACTCTCAAGTCTTTATGCTGGTACTAATTAATCCTCTGAATCTACATTGATGGTTAATTAGTAGAAATTACTAACCTATATGGCCTGCTGCATCTCTTTTATGCCGTTTCAGAATATTTTGTGCAGGTTGTACCTTTACTCGATTAAGATGCTTTGTACATGTACAAAGCAGACCATTAGAGACACCTGTTTGGTGTTGTGAGAGTTTAGCTGCTAGGCATGTTAAACAGGGGAGGGGTAAACCAAAAATGACTTGAAATGAAACTGTAAGGAAAGACATGATGCACTTAGGCGTTAGTGAGATTATGATTAAAGATAGGGCGCAATGGCGATAAAGGGTTCATATAGCCGACCCCACTATGGTGGGTTAGAGGCTCGAGTGTTGTTGCTGTTGATCCCAAAAGCTTATAGCTGTTTGAAATGTCTTTTATCTATCATTCCATCATGAATGCTAACAGAATATGCCCACATGGCGCTGATTGGACAA
Organism: Platanthera zijinensis; assembly: GCA_039513925.1. NCBI lineage: Eukaryota > Viridiplantae > Streptophyta > Magnoliopsida > Asparagales > Orchidaceae > Platanthera > Platanthera zijinensis. The sequence goes on along the minus strand of CM077087.1, from coordinate 46,551,975 downwards.
GCAATGGAAACTCAAATTTTGAAAACATAAAAATAGTTTTACTTCACGGCTATTTCCTCCTCTTGTGGCACTGATATCTTACTTATAAATGGAAAACAAATTGTTTATTTTTTTAATGTTTAATTTTTTATTACACATTTTTTCAGTATTCATACTTGAATTTAAGATTTGAGGCTTACTTCATAGCACTTGTAGATTTTCTAGACCAATTTCAAGTAACAAAAAAAATGTTTGGGGCTTTTTAAATTAACGAAATATTTAAGGAATCAGTATAATAATTTCCTCTATTTTTCACTGTTTTCGTCTACTCAGAATAGCTCAATTCATTTTTTTCCTTAAATTTTTCTTCTGTTTTCTCTTGTGCTGCCTGGTGGGTTTCAGCTTTAGTGCCTGACTCCGTGAAGACCGAGCTGCTGCAACGTATTCGCGCATTCCTCACATCAGCTGCCCTTTAATACGGCTCTGTCAGTTTTGTTTTTAAATGTCTGGGATTTAGGGTTTAACTTTGTAAATTTTCTCCTCTACAATGTTTATCAAAACTGATGAAGGGATCAGTGTGGACCTCAGCCTCCTATTTTAATGGGACAAGTGTCTTCGGCTCTGTTTGGGATGCTGTAGGTCGGCTGTGTGGGCCCCCGTTGTTTGGCTTTCCCGCAGATATTCATAAGCACCAGAACGTCCTTCCTGCACCAGCCGCCCCAAACAAAGCCTAAGAGAAAGAGCAACTTGTGTATATACAGTGCAAGGATCCTGAATTAATTCATAATTTTTTTTCTAATGTTTTACTTTCTGCTGGTTTGTTACAATAAGTGCACTTTTGAATACCTGTGCTGTTTTTAGCATGTTAATTTTCTTGCTTAATTTTTGGTTTTATTACAATATGCTCATATAAATAGTCTTATTATTCCTTTGTTGTATGAAGTCGTGGATGTGGGTGGGCATGGGTGTGTGGGCGGGGAAATTTTTTTTCGTTCTGCTCGGCCAATGAAAATGCGCGAGCAAGTGGGGCCACAATGCACAGATTTACTGTGCACCGCATACCCCACAAAATTACAGGCTTCTAGTGCGTGTCATTGGTGGGGACCTAAAGGAAGCAACGGTTGGCGGACCTTATTTTTGCTCGTGGGCAGGGGCGTGGTCGTGTGGAGGCAGTGTTAAATTGTGGTTGTAAACATAGGTGCTGTTTTGGCTGTGTTTGGAATTTATATTTCACCAATGTTAGCCTGCATGCTATTTTTTTGCTTGTTTTGAGTGTGGAATGTTGACAATTAGTATCACCTGGCTAAACCTATGACTGAATCTGTGATGTGATTTTTGGCCTATAATGTCACCTTGGTACATTTTCTTTATGATTACTACTGCCCAATGCTATTTGCTATTACTACCACTTGTTTATAACTGCTTTCACTACTCCACCTCTCTCCCAGAGTGCAGCATATATATTTGAACATGTGTGCACAACTAGAAATACGCCCACATATGTACACATTTTCGTGCACATAAATGCATACTGTGTACATGCAAGCACGCACAACTGTGTGCACTCACGCGCGGGCACACACACGATACTGCCCTCACACAGCACACTGCACTCTCGTGCGCTCACAATTTTACATTGTCTGAATACTTTTCTTATTACACTAGAAAGCAGGTTTAGGATTTACATGATTTTAATCTCTTCTGTATTAGATTTACCTGTTTTGCTACACTATATATACACAAGTCTTGTAATCTCAATAGTAGGTGCATTAGTCTTGAATCTCAATAGTAGGTGCATTAGTCTTGGTTGGCTTCTATGAGATTTTTTCTTTATAATTTGTGAGTTGTATCCGGTATAAAAGTGTGTTTGTGTTTGCTATTCATTTTTGGCATTCCGTGAAGTAGCCTGCACAAGTGAACCGCCTCTTCAATGTATCTCAGTGCTAGCATGTCTCTTGAAGTTCAATGTTAACGTTGTTCTATGAGTCACAATTTTCGAGTTCTAACGACCTTGTTGATTCCGTGTTCCCCCGGTTTATTTCCTCATTCGGGCTATGCGCCTCAAAATCAGCAACAATTTAAGCATCAACTGTCCTTTGCGTGCGCACTTGTAGCTCCCCATAGTGCATCCCCCTACCTCGCTAACATGTTATTTGCTATGTGTATTTGTTATTTGATATGCATATTTGGCCATCAATCCATTCTCCACAACGCCGCCTTGTTGATTTAACATCCTTCCAGTGTTGTCCGGTCGGGTTTGTGTTTCGCTTCTCATGCACAGTGCAAGCCCCATGACGAGATTAATGCCTCCTGATTCGTCAAATTTGGCATCAGATGAGAACTTCCTTAGCTATTTTAGTGAATGATCCTCACTTGCGCAACATCGAACAAACTCGATGAACTTGACCGCACTGTCATAAACCTCTTGTCCCATATGGATAACATGGAGACATCATTGACCGACATTCTGCATATCTCATGTATGACTCACCCCTTACCTACACCTATTCCGCTTCCCGCCCCAAGAAATATCCTTCATCAATTGGATATTCTAACATTTGAAAGAATGCATCCTTGCTAGATTAATGTTTCTAATACAAACTCGACAATCACAAGTTGTCATTTTTCCATGGTCTGTATGAACGGCTCGGCTCGACTCTGCACCAGTTTAATTAGATCCTCAGAACTAACCCAACTATGATATTGACAATTTGTTATGATGCTCGAGAGCCCATCATTTGAGCGCGTATGTGTTGTCCTCCTGAATCACTAGGTCGACACATACATAGACGATCTGTGAAGTCGGATGACTATGTTTTGGCCTTGCTTCAACACATTATACGCTCTGCTGTGCGCATGACATTCAATCTTATATTCGGGCGCTCTTTTTTGCATTCATAATCTCATCACACCTTGTATTTCATCATGCTCGTTTTGTGAAGATTGAATTTATTCCAAACCCTTGCTTCAACCATTCTAATCTTACACCTTCCTAACATTGTGCCCTCCACATTCCTCCCAAAGTTCTATTATTGACTATCCATCGCCCTCCATTTGAAAATTCACCAACACTTCAGTATGTACCCACTCATATGTGCCCTCTTGACATGCTTGTCCCTAAGCTGAACAACCAACCCTAATGACCATCTCATCGCAAGTACCTAGAGTTTTTTTTTCCACTAATGCTCTGTTTGGCACGATTTATTTGCTCCGGTGAATTTGGAGAATGTATGTTTGGCATACCAATGGTTATCACCGCCACCAAAAAAAGAAAACTAGTTTTAAAGTCTATGAAGTTACTTAGATAGAGCCGGGCTTTTACAAACAACAGCTTATATCCACCGCGTTCATGATTGTCATCGTCATGCCAAACGAAGCATAAATCTATTTTTATTGCGGATAGCCCTACTCCCCTCACACATCAATGCCCAAACAATAAACTAGTCGTGCTCCTTAGTGAGCCGTTTTCATCTTGACTCAAGGGTTAGCATCGGATACAACCTAGGCTAGGAAACCAACCTTTGAATGAATCATGAGGTGAGCATTCAATCATCTCCTTCTAGTTCTAACAATGTCCCATGATATGATATTTATTACCATATTTTGTGCACGATATTAATTGTATGTGAGGATCACATTGTTGTACTTGTCTTCAGTATGCATTCGTTCAAGCATGATGTAATACAATTAATTTGACTTTTTTGCACTTCCGAATTACCCTATTTTGTCATTTTGCGTCTCGAATTTTTAAAATTGGCAATTTGCACCCCCGGATTACAGATTTTTGACACTTTGCACCATAGGGTTGAAATTTTAGAGGTATTTAGGTCCGGGCACCGCCCAAAATCCTCATTTTGACACTTTGCAAATAGCCAAAATAATCATTCTGGGCGGTGACCGGATCTAAATACCTCTAAAATTTCAACCATGAGGTGCAAAGTGTCAAAAATCTATAATCCGGAGGTGCAAATTGTCAATTTTAAAAATTCGGGATGAAAAGTGCCAAAATAGAATAATTCGGGGGTGCAAAATGCAAAAAAGTCAATGCAATTTTATTGTATAATAAGAGAAGTTATTTTGATGCAACTATACATTTATGATTAGTAAAACTATCCTAAAACCACTAATGCATTACATATTAATGTAACCTTTTGGGTTTTTCTTATTAATCATTAATTATTATTTTTGCATAATTTAAAGTTTAGGGTGAGTGGGAGAGAGAGAGAATGCGAGGATCACATATTATGTATCTATATATGTAGATATAATTAAAGTAAAATAACATAGAATAAAAGCAAAGAAAAACATGTAAATGAGGAAAGAAAAAAAATTTAACTAGACATATAAAAAGAAAATGAAAATAGAAAAAATAATAAAGCAAACAAATTAGAGATGTTAAAAGAGGAGGAAAAAATAAAAAAAAATATTTAAAATAGATTAAAAACATCACTTGGGAGGAAATTATACTCAAGGTATTATTGATGTCAAATAGTGTGCATGAAGAATGTCATGCCGCCGTAACCGCTTGACCGGTGAAAATAAGTTCTCACAAACGGAGCCTAAATTAATTTTACAATTAGATCATTTAATCTTATTTTTAAAAACAATAATGCAAGAAACAACCTATGTGATTTGCCTCCTTTCTTAATCTTAGCATTATATGAATTGATAGGGAGATAAGTACATGAGATGGATAGGTGCATCCCCAACTTCCAATGGGGCAAAGAAGCCAACACACAATCATCATTGGATTTCATACAACAAGTATTGATTACCTACTACACATGGTGGCCTTGGATGCTAGCCTTATAGACATTAACTTTTACTATGTGATTAAAGATATATGGAGAGTATTAAATGGAATTTGTAAACAAGGTAATTGGGATGGGGGAACTTATGTTTATGATAATTGCCCTATGGTAGCGGGGTAGGCATATAACCCACCTTTTAACCGCAGGATGCCAGTCCTATGAGGCAAGTCGTCGCCACAATATAAACACATTTATATAGTGAGATTTTCCAAACAACCTCCAACTCTCTCATCTATGCTTTCTTGACAGCTCTATTAATTTTAAACACTGCTTTATCAAAGCAACTTTCTCACCAGCATGAACTGTCCTAAACATAGCCTTAGAGACATGCCTCCCAAATTGTATAGTTTATAGATATGGAACTAACATCACTCTACCAAAGATGAGCATCATTGCTTGGAAATGTTGAAGGAAACACTAACTTTGTAGTTTGCAAAAGAATTGTATATCACCTGCCCTAGAGACATCGCTAAAGGAATATGGGGGCACTTTAAAAAATTTTATTTATAACAACACCCTCAACTTCAATCATTCCAACACAAAATGGAAGACTGGTTCAAGGATGAGCAAAGATTGGGGAAACACATCAAGAAGATGGAACTCTCCTCTATTCCTAGGCTATATGGAGAGAAAGAGGCCTAATGAAATACAAAGGTTCAAAATCAAGCACTTCATCCATTACTAGGAAAAAATGCACTGCGTCTATTTTTTAGGCGCACAATACATATTGAGAACTCAAAGGCATAGTGAAAATTTGATATTGAACTTCCTTGAACTACCATACATCATTGATGCCCGGAGAAATATAATTGCTCATTGGTATGGTAATTATTAAGGGGATGCAGTACATGTCGATTGTATCACCAACACACAGATCACAATTACCCAATCCTTACGTGAGAGGGAGGATTGGAAAAACAACTCCCATTGCAATTGGGCCAACATTCCTACTAGACGTCAGCAAACATTCCCTGACGAAAAAGGTATGCCCACTTTCAAAACACTCGAAGAAAGAGTGATATATTTTCTCATTTCTTTCGAAGTGGAGGATTTTGCTTTGAGTTGTTAACTCGGGTTTGATGAGTGGGATTCTTTTTGGAAAGGGGGTTGGTTAACATGAACGCATTGGGTTATTTGTTGAAATATGGGGATGTGCACTGGTGAATTTCAAGTCATTTTAACAAATATGATTTGAGACATTTGGAGAGTTCATTGATTCCATGTTGCCGGTAGATTCATAAAAAAAAGCCGGGAGACCGAGGTTAGGAGAGGAGATTATGGAGACTCTACAAACACACATACTTTGCTATGAGTATAATTGTAAATCTTCCTTTTAATTAAAATGGGTAATTGACATCCCCCCCCTAAAAATCACCATTTTGGTGCATTTGGTCCCAAAAAATTTTAATTTGACACATTGCACCTCCCAAATACCTTTAAGTTGACACTTTGCTCCTTAGGCTTAAAGTTGAGGAGCAATTTGATCTGAAATTAATGAAATCTCAATATTTTAGGTCTAAATAAGGTGCAAGAATTCCTTTTAAATCTCCTCCAATGATGATAATAATAACAAAATCAGTGCAAGTACACCCTAGAACATTAGGGCTGAGAGGGATCTTATAGAGGACTGAACTTTAAGTTGGCCCTAGGGAAGACCTAGGCTTGTTCAACAATAGAGAATGACTATTAGCTATTCACAAAAGGGAAATTTGGATCTACACTACTCTTTTAATAAATTCGGACCAAAATACTAATCATATATCTGCCTAGGGTACAAAAATCATTTTAAATTATTCCATTAAAAAAATTTAAACCATGCAAAAGTTAAAAGTAAATCATTAATTAAAATATGATATTTTTTTACATAAGTACATTGATTTTAGCTATTGATTGTCAAATTATATTACCACACAAAAATATATTATTTTCACACCGATATATTATTGGCATACCAACATTAAATTTTTATTTTTGCATATAGAAAGTAATTTTAAAAAAAAATAATCAACAACACTAAAACCTTTATCTCACTATAGTGGGGTCGGCTATATGGATCATTTGTCGTCATTGTGCTCTATCTTTTGTCATAATCTCACTAATGCCTTAAGTACATCATGTCTTTCCTTATAGTGTCATTCCAACTCTTTATTGGTCTACCCCTCCCTCGTTTAACATGCCTAATGACTAGACTCTCACAACGCCTAATAGGTGCATCTAATGATCTCCTTTGTATGTGTCCAACCCATCTTAGACTAGCTTCCCGCGTAACCCAACTAATAGAGGTAATGTTGTAAATTTCATCTCAAAACTAACCTATCTAATTTTCAACTGGCTCTAATCAATTAATATATTAAAAATTTAGTTATTTAAATTTTTTTTACACAAAAACGTTGGATCCGCCAGATGAGTGGTGATGGTGAGCCCCCATTCACAACAAACCTCGGCAATCCCCGGCTGGAAGCAACCCGTGTGGCTGGAGACAAAATTTCTAGGTCCGGGGATCGGATCGTCTGGGATCAGTGACGTTTCGTTGCATAAGTCAGCCCGATCTCACGCGCAAAAGTGTATGTAAGATTTTTTACTGTTCGCACTCCCGAGATGTCTCTGTCACATCCAAGATGTCCCCGCCTTAATGCAAATGGGTATCTGAGATGTTCCGAACCCAAAAAAACTAGGTCAGGACCCGAAACCAAAAAATTTGCGCGCCCGAAGGCGGCAGATTTAGGTCGCATAGTTCGTCGGAAGGAAGATCGGAATCATGCCTGTGAAGAGTAGGTTGGCGAACATGAGAGACGGGCGAGGGTGAGAGAAGAGAAAGGGCGTGCGCTTGAAGGAGAGATTTGAATATTATTTTGAATTCTTTGTTGGTGTGCTAATAACCATAATATGTGTGCTTATAACATTTCCCTAATTTTAAGTTCAGTAATCTACTATTCTTGCTTCCCCTGTTCCCCATTTCCGTCCTCGAATTCTATAAATAAGCCCCCCTCAGTAGATCCAGAGCTTATTTCCCGCCCAGCCATGAAGGACTCGCTCCTCAGGGTTTCCAAAATGGGGGTTCCTTTGCGCGGGAGCACGAAGAAGAATCCCCGCCGTGATTCGAAACCCAATGCTAACCCTAATTCTGAGGATGCCGATGTCTCCTTCATTGCTTCTCATCAGATCTCCACTATCGCCGACGATCTCTCGGCCACTTCATCGAATTCGATTGTGACAACAGCCGGCGATCTCGACGAGGTAGGATCAAATTCTCCGGTTCTCCCTCTGGCACTCGATAATTCCGACAATCCATCCGGCGGGCCGGAGATCTCACTGCCGTCCTCAGCCGAACTCAACGAAGCGATCTCGTCTACAGCGCTGGATCCGCTCGTTGAAGAGATCGTTGGGGGCGGAGGATGTTATATGGAGGAGGTGAGCTCTTAAAACGGCTGAACCAAATCATTTCTCTTTTCTCGCGATTAATTTGACCCCCGGCGACGAGTTTCTCTGTTCCAGATCTCGACGGGATCGTCGAACGCCGCAAAGGGGTTGGAGAAGGATGAGGGAGAGGGGAAGATGGAGGCGGCGATGGTCGGATTCTCGAATGCGGCGGAGAAGCTCAGAGGCGCGATCATGGAGATGATGATGCCCGCGATTGAACAGAGGAAGCGCAATGGGAGCGATGTTGTCTTCTTCTCCTTGTCGAGGCTTGGGGAGACTGCTCTGGCATGCTTTGTTAGCGCTGTGTTCGTCTCCGTTTTCGTCGCCGCGGTGGCGAAGAAGCCGGAAGGCTGCCGGAATAATTTCTCGGCATTCAACGGGCCGTCTCCGACGTGATTGCCGGCGGGAGTGAGCTGATTTGAATGATGCGTTATGGTTCCGCGAGCCTGAGGTTAATTTTCTGACCATTTACCGTAGCTCATTAATAATAGTCCTGTTTCACGTTTAGAGCCAAAAAAAGTGCTTGGAATAAAAAAGTGGTTGGTATTAGGCTATTAGCACTCTATTTTGGGCCCAAAATTTTAGTTGTAATTAAAAATTTAACTGCAAATAGACTGTTAATCAACTAATATGGAGAATGTTCTAAGGCCTCGTTTGAGGCGGCTTATTTGCTCCGATGAGTTTGGTTAAAAACGTTATTATCGTAGAATGTATGACCGTATCAAGAAAATAAACTAGTTTTGAGCATAAAATGATTGAATTTTTTAGGTGAGGTCGGACGTTCACGAACGACGGTTCATGACCACCGCGTTCACGACTGCCACTACCTCGCCAAACAAAGCCTAACTGTATGATGGTCATGTTGAGCTAGATTTGAGCAAGTGAACGCATGTGGTGTGGCCCTTACATGCACCACAAGCAGTGACGGAACTAGGATTCAGATTTAGCCCAGACATCAAGTTAAAAAAATTAAAATTTTGTTGTATGATTATAACATTCAAATGAGTATATAAATTGAATCATCATCTCAAAAGTATCATGTGTACACTCACTTACAAAAGAAATGCCAATAATATTGTAATGTGAACATTTTAGAAACTGAAAAAAAAAAACAATCTGTTAGACCCATTGCCTAAAAATATCGGGTGTATGTGTGTATATATATGTTGGATGCATATATATTAAATATCACAACTTAAATGTGAAACACAAATGTCATTGCATTGCTCTCTAATCCGGTTTATATGCCAAAATAAGTAACGGGATTTCAACTGAATTGCAATCTCATAAATCAATTAGACCGGAATATGAAAATCAAGCATGCACATAATATTTTAGATCTGAATCGAATCCGATGGATGATTGTTTTTTTATGAATATTTGAATAAATCTAACCATAACAGAGTTTTGACATTTAGATATAGAATTTCAATTTTAAAATTGATAATCTTATCAAATCTTTATGAAAATAGTTGATTGAAAGATCTATGTTATGTAATTTTTTGATACGAGCCTAACGATACTTTCAGATTTGAATTTATTTGAACGGTTGAGGAAAATTTAACTATTAAAGCTTGCAAGCTAGTTTGTATAAGCTAAAAAACCAATATTTTTCTCCCCAAAAATTCAGCCCGGGCACGTTCCGGGTGTTCCCGTGAATAGTTCCGCCCTTGACCACAAGTTCAAGACATGAGCTAATATTGACCTAATAGGCTCAAGGATAGTTCATTGGGTCCAGTTGAGTTAATTAGGTCTACAATGACCCGATAGGACTATGTGTGCCACCCTAGGTCATTTATTTTACGTTCTAATTAGTTCTCATTTATCTAATAGTGCAAAGTTTTTTTTTTTTTTTGCATACTGTGATAATAAAAAATAAGATTATTAACACGTTAGATAAATAAATAATTGATCTGGGCCGTAAAATGGCCTTTCAGAGGATCCTAGTTTTGAAATGGAGGGGCAAGATGAAATTGTTGTCCGGAGGGTGCAGCCTCAGTGTGGAACGGTGCAAAATTAGAGAGAGAGAGAGATTAGGCTTCGTTTGGCACAACGGTGTCGGTCATAAACGCACGAGTTAAATTGTCATTCTTTAACAACCATCTAACAAACTGCATCCGTTTAAACATAGAAGTGAAAAAAGTTCATTAGGTGTGCGTTAACTATAAGAGGTCGTATATATTTCATAGTGATGGGGATGAAGCCCCATTTAAAGCCTTAGGGGTGCATTTAACCACACTTCCCCAATGATTTCTCCTATTATCGAGATCATGGGTTTGACCGGTAAACCTATTTTCCATGATCTCCCCCAGAATAGGAGGATCATGGGGGGCCACTCTTTAGATAACTACCGCCACCGGCCACCGCCGCTTGGCCGTCAGGCCGCCGCCACTTGCAGGTTTGCCACCGTCCGATCACTACGAAGCCTCCACCGCTGTCCGATCCGCAGGTGACCACCCACTAACCACCAGGTTAGTGGGGGGCCCACCATAACCACCTCCTGAAGGCTATAAAAGGAGTCACATGTCTCCCCATTTCTCACCTTTTGGCTTCCCCAGTCTTCTTCTTCCTCAGGTCAGAGCTCTGTCGAACTCCTCCCTCGAGTCATCTTCAAGCCGCCTACGAGCCAGAGGAGCGCCCAAGTCCCCAAGTTTGCAGAGAAGGGAAGAAGATAACTGTCACCAGCACTCAAGCACACCAGCCACCTAGCAGCATCCAACACTCCCTCGACACAGCCTGTTGCCCGTTGCGAGTCAGGAATTCTCTCTCACTACCAAGTTGTAACGAGTAGTGGCTTGTCGCCCTCGATTCTCCAAGCATATTCTAGCGCAAGCTGATAGTAGACTTTGACTGACACAGATCCGGTCACGTGATTTTTTACCCAGTTGAGAGGTTTTCCACGTTAAAACCTCTTATGTCAACTCTCTATTTTCATTGACTGTGTGCGCGCTCGACCATCCCGAGAGCTAAGGCGGTCCAGTTTATTCCAGTCCGGCTGGGACGCCGAGTCAATCCGCAATAGTTTGGCGTCGTATGTGGGAACCACGATTCTCAGCATCCTTCAGAAGCCAAGACCTCCCTCCTTGAAACATCCAAGCTCCGCTTCAATGGTGAAAAGAAGCGCCCGCACTGCTGAAGTATTCATCCTCGGTGGACGCACTGAACTGGCACACTCCCGCTCACTTGTGAGCATACCATTGGAGACAGAAGCCGCATTCGCACCTGTCACCGCCCTTGAGGGGCGAGTCCGACAAATGGAAGAGCAGCAAACTGAAATGTTTGCTCTGCTCAGGAATCTTGGTGTGCCTCCTGCTCCTCCTTTAGCACCAGTTAACCCACCGCCGCCAAATCATGGCAGGGCGCAAGAAGCTCCATTAAGACAAGAGGCGCCCAAAGAATACTTTGACGCCGCCAGCTTCACTCACCCGCCTCGTAGAGGAACTGAAACTGGGCGACACCGCCACAACTGGGGAGACGAGGCCCGATTTCCCTCACTCAAGAGGTTCACCCGGGAAGTAATTCGGGAGGTGATTGCAGAAGAATACCGGCAAGCGGGCCGACGGGATATTCATACTCACCGACCACTCTACCAAGGCTCCCCCTCGCACCACAAATCCCGGCTCATCCAATTCCTCATGGTTTCAAGCTGCCGAATATCGAGACGTTTAACGGAACAGACGATCCGTTGGAACATGTCAACCACTTCACTACCATTATGAAGATCTATAACACACCTGATCAGTTACTCTGCCAAGTGTTCCCAGCCACTCTCAAGGGGCAGGCCCGCACATGGTTTCACTCCTTGAGGGTAGGCACCATCGCCAACTTCACAGAGCTAACAAGACAGTTTGCGGATCAGTTTATAGCAAATCTGAGGATCGTCCGCGACCCTTCCCATTTATCAGATATCCGCCAGAACGAAGGGGAGTTTTTGAAGGACTTCTTCCGCAGGTTCTCTGCAGAAGCTCGCCAAATCCCAGGTGTCGACCAAGAGCTGTTAAGAGGACTGTTCCTTGGGGGCCTCCATTCTAGCGGCTTCTATTATGCATTAATGAGGGAAACCGTCCCTAGATACCCCGACCTCATACACCGCGTAGAGGCGCAGATCGCAGCCGATGAGGCTATTGAAGCTCATCGTCAACAGTTCGATGGGAACCAGAAGTGCAAGAGGGAGAAGGAGCCGGCCCATCAACACCAAGAAGGAAGATTTTGAGAAGAACGTTGGAACGGGCAATGCTGACGTGACCATCAGAGAGATCAGTAGCCCCAGGATTACACTCTCCTCAATACCACGCGCGCCAACATACTCTACACTATCCAGAATGAGCCGGCCTTGCATCGGCCTAAGCAACCGACTCATAATCCCGGGAACAACCAGTCCAAGTATTGCGAGTTTCATTGAAGCACAGGGCACACTACTGAGGGTTGTGCCCTCTTGAAGGAGGAAATCGAGCACTTTGTTCGCCTAGGGCTGCTCGGAAGATTTTTACAGGGACGCCTACAAGACCAGCAAGACCCACCTGGGCCGCCCAGAGATCATCAAAATGCCCCGCAAGGAGGAGCCGATGGTAGGCAGATGGTCGAAAACATCGAGACCATCGCCGGATCGCCCGTTCTTTCCGCTCAGATACTCTCGATATGCACGCAGGGGGGCACTCATGAAGATAAAAAAGTGCAGGCAAGACACCACCATAACTTTCGGGGATGAATACCTCAAGGGGCTCCGAACACCTCACTAAGACCCTCTTGTAATCAGCGTCGGGATTGGGGATCCCTGCTATAATATCAAGCGAATCCTCGTCGACAACGGAAGCTCAGTTGACGTCCTATTCTCTTCCACCCTTCATAACATGAAGCTTTCCAGACAACATCTGACACCAGCCGCGGGACCAGTGTACGGGTTCGATAACCATCCAGTCTAGGTGCTGGGAATGATTACCTTACCAGTTATTATGGGAGGGTTCCCAAGGCAGGAGATGCATGAAGTCCAATTTGTTGTGGTAGATTCAAGCTCAGTCTACAATGCAATCTTCGGAAGACCTGTCCAGTCCATTTTCAAAGCCATCCCCTCGATTCTCCATCTCGTGATGAAGTTTCCCACTTTAGGAGGGATCAGAGTCGTACGCGGAACCAAGAGGTTGCTAGGACTTGTTACTCGAAGCAGGCACAACCCGTCGAAGCCACGACTCTAAATATTGATGACTTTGATCTACGTGACGAGGCGATCCTACAACGGGGATGCCTATCAAAGGATTGGTCGAAGTCCCCCTGTCACCAACAGTTCCTGCTCGCACCGTCCAGCTTGGGTCCCTCCTGTCACAACAAGAAAAGGAGGAGCTAACAGCTTATCTCTGCAAGAACAAGGATATATTTGCCTGGGCTCCCGAGGATATGCCTGGCATAGATCATCAAGTCATCCAACATTCCCTTAACCTAAACCCGGCTTGCAAACCCGTCATCCAGAAGCAAAATTTGCCCCGAAACGGCTCCAAGCAATTGAAGAAGAGGTACAAAATCTCCTCGATGCCCAGTTCATCCGAGAGGTAGTGTACCCCGCATGGCTGGCCAACGTTGTCACGGTGAATAAGTCTTCCGGGATGTGGAGGATGTGTGTGGACTACACCAACCTCAATCAAGTTTGCCCTAAGGATAACTTCCCCTTCCCAGAATCGATCAGTTAGTCGATTCAACCGCCGGGCATCGACTCCTAAGCTTCATGGAAGCCTACTCCAGCTACAACCAGATCCGGATGAATCCTGCAGAGGAAGAGCACACGACATTCTGAACTGACAAAGGAATCTACTGTTACAAAGTGAAGCCCTTTGGGCTCAAAAACGCCAGAGCAACTTATCAGCGGTTCATGAACAAGGTTTTCAAGGATCTCATTGGCAAGTCTATGGAAGTGTATGCGGAAGATATGTTAGTTAAAAGCATTTGTCGAGAAGATCACCTAGAAGACCTCGAAAAGTGTTTCAAAATCCTCTGCCAGTATGGTATGAGGCTCAACCCTAGTAAATATGTGTTCAGGGTTACGTCTGGGAAGTTCCTAGGATTTATGATAACACAGTGGGGAATAGACCTTCTTGGCCCTTTACCTCAAGCTTCGGGGCAAAGGAAATTTCTCATAATGGCTATTGATTATTTCACTAAATGGGTGGAAGCGGAGCCGCTGGCCAAGATCACTGAAGAGAATACAAAGCAATTTGTGAGGAAGAATATCGTTTGTCGTTTTGGAATCTCTGCAATCATAATCACCGACAACGGTACTCTGTTCACGGGAAGGTCCTTCACAAAACTATGCGAAGATTTAAAAATCAACTTGCGACATACGGCTGTGTCGCATCCTCAAACCAATGGGCAGATCGAGGTGACCAACCATACCATCTTAAAGGGTTGAAGACGTGACTACAAGATGCTGGGGCAGTGGGTCGGGGCATTCCTCAATGTGCTATGGGCATACCGGACAACCGAGAGAACTCCCATAGGAGAAACGTCGTACAATCTCTGCTACGGCACCGAAGCCATCATCCCGGTCGACATTGGCGTTCCAATCCCCCAGGTTTCCAACTTCAACCTCGAGAAGAATGGTGAAGCACTCAGAGACAACTTGGATTTGGTCCCTGAAGTCCGCGAGGAGGCAGCCCTCCGCGAGGAGGCAGCCCTCCGCGCTGAGGCCTACCAACAACGGACTGCTCGATATTACAACCGCAAGATGAGATCCCGACCGATCAACGTCGAGGACTTGGTCCTCCGCACCGTAGAGGCCGCAGGCAAAGGGATGCAATGAGACAAACTCTCTCCTACATGGGAAGGTCCCTTCGTCGTCACAGCAATGGTAAAACCAGGAACGTACAAGCTGCGGACTGCCGAAGGAAATACTCTTCCCCGCACTTGGAATGCGTTGAACCTGCGCCGATTTTATCAATGATTTCCTGCTTTGTATCTTTCAAATTGTCTAACGCATTTTTATTTTAAAAGACTCTATGACGTTGCAAACTGCAAATCTTGTCTATTCAAATAGGGAAGACGACGCACTCATAACTCCCCGTGGGGGCCTGCCCCCCTCACGGTTAAGCCTCGATTACAACCCGCGCAAACTAAGCCGCGAGCCCGACTCGTGAAAAATCCACGTGGGGGCCTGCCCCTCTCACAGCTAAGCCGCAATTACAACCCGCGCAAACTAAGCCGCGAGCCCGACTCGCGCAAACTCCCCTTAGGGGCCTGCCTCCCTCACGGCTAAGCCGCGAGCCCGACTCGTGCAAACTCCCCGTGGGATCCTGCCCCCCTCACGGCTAAGTCGCGGGCTAGAACCGTGCAAACTAAGCCGCGGGCTAGAACCGTGCAAACTAAGCCGCGAACCCGACTCATGGAAACTCCCCGTAGGGGCCTGCTCCCCTCACGGCTAAGCCGCTATTACAACCCGCGCAAACTAATCCGCGAGCCCGACTCGTGCAAACTCCCCGTGGGGGCCTGCCCCCCTCACGGCTAAGCCACGATTACAACTCGCACAAACTAAGCCGCGAGCCCGACTCGTGCAAACTCCCCGTAGGGTCCTGCCCCCCTCACGGCAAAGTCGCGATTACAACCCGCGCAATCTAAGCCCCGAGCCTGACTCGTGCAAACTCCACGTGGGGGCTTCCCCCCACGGCTAAGCCGCGGTCTAGAACCGTGCAAACTAAGTCGCGGGCTAGAACCGTGCAAACTAAGCCGCGGGCTAGAACCGTACAAACTAAGTCGCAGGTTAGAACCGTACAAACTAAGCCTCGGGCTAGAACCGTGCAAACTAAGCCGCGGGCTAGAACCGCGCAAACTAAGCAGCGGGCTAGAACCGTGCAAACTAAGCCGCGGGCTAGAACCGTGCAAACTAAGCCGCGGGCTAGAACCGTGCAAACTAAGCCGCGGGCTAGAACCGTGCAAACTAAGCTGCGGGCTAGAACCGTGCAAACTAAGCCGCAAGCTAGAACCGCGCAAACTAAGTCGTAGGATGAAACTGTGCAAACAAAGTTGTGAATCTAGTTCATGTGAAATACTTCGCCAACACTCTCCTGCAAGCCAAACTCGCAAAAACAGTTCTCAAAGGAGAAAAAGGAAAAAACGAAACAACTAAGTGACATGAAAATAACGATGTCATGCAGATCTGTGCACAAGAGCGCCCACTACAACTGCTAAGAAAAAACAACACACGATATGAATAGCTGGAGGAAGAGTACAAAAATACAAATACATAAACGTGAGGCCGATACTCATCAGTAGCATCGACATCAGAACGCTCATCCTCAGAAACGTCATCAAAGCTAAAGCCAGAGGTGTCGCATCCCAAGTGCGGACCATCAAAACGGAAGGCCTTCGCCACTCCACGCCTAAGGGCTAACTCACGAGCATCTTCCACTTGAGACTCCACCTCCTTGGACCAGATCTCGTCGTGCACCTCCTCCGCAATCAGACAATGGTCTCGCATGTAGTACAACGACTCCAAGTACTCCGCGAGTCCAGCGGACTTCAGCTCTGATACACGATTGTCAGAAGATAGCATCTCCACTTGGGCCCTCGCCTCCCGAAGCTGAGTCTCAAAACTGGTGGTTTCCTCCTGGGAATGTTTCAGAATCTGTGTGGTCCTCTCCATCAGTGTCTTCTCTACCTCTAATGTCGCGTGTGCATTCTCCAACTCGGACAGCCCGGACCCCATCCAACGGAATCGTGAAACGCCACAGTCATGCTACTCCTTCAAGGAGGCAAGTGAGCTTGTCATCGATCGAAGCTTCTCCTAAAGGGCCAGATACCCATCCTTCAGGCTCACATAGTGGTCGTTTTAAGTAACGACAGTCTAGGCCTGAGTCTCGATCTGCACAAAGGAAAATGAAAATTAGCATCACAAGATGAAAATTGAAAATTTCACCCAAACAAGAGTACTTACCACGTCGCTCATTGCCTCAAAGAGGAAGACATGCGCGGGGCCGCCGCCTCCGCAGAAGGAGCCTAAAGGGCTGGGCGCTCAAGCACCTGAACCTCAGGGGTGGTATCATCTCGGGCAACTAGAGGAGCCTCCCCATCCGTCATTTCGACACCACTAGAAGAAACTGCGCTAGTTTTTCTCTTACGTCTGCCACTAGAGGGTACCTCGATACTCCGCGAAGAATCCAAAGAAATACCGCATTGACGCAAGCGCTTCTCCTCCACAAATGAGAAAATGCTGAACAAGAGATTAGCCAATTCACGGGGCTCCGAAAACCCCAGCACCGGAGAAAATTCCTGCTCCTTCACCTTCTGGCGGCGACAACGATCGGGGAGCGAATTCCACATCTCCGGTAAGCCCCAAGGGTTCCTGATGTATCCTAAAAGGGTGTTCCCGTGACGACGGTCTACCCGAGCCTCGAACTCGAGCCAACTCTTACTGCTATGAATCTCCACACGCTCCCCACCATCAGAGCGGACATCACACCAATCTCGGAAACACTCCAAAGAAAGTCTCCCGCCATGCTCACGGAAGAAAACAACCATACTCATAAGGCGCACTACTCCCAATGAGGTAAACTGGGAGATCGGCACCCCCGCAAAATTTCAAGATCTCGATCACCTCCTCGCAAGCCGGGAATTGGAAGCCAGACCTCAAAGTACTCTCGCAGATTGTTAGCCAGCCTCGGCGGGGATTTTGCACTCTCTCCTCGGCATGCGGAATTTTCACCTCCAAATCAGCAGGTAGCCCGAACCTCTTTCTCCAAATGACGATTTGGTCCTCGGTAAGAGAGGAGCGTAGACACAGTAGTCTCGCGGTACGCTTCAAGCCCTTTCACCAGAAAGGAAAAGTCAGATGCGGTATGAAAGCACGCCTCACATGGTAAAATTAAAGGGTAGGACCCCTTGAAGCAAGCCAAGGGGCGCTCCCGCGCATGCGCACACGAAAAGCATAATACCTACAGGCCCCGTGCAGCAGAGCACACGCACAGTCTGGTATGCACGCGCCCACACGCACACGGTCGGGCTCATGCGCACTCGCGTGCGTGCACAACTAGGCATGCACGCGCACCCGCACATGCGCGGTCTGACGCACACGCACGCGCGCACGCATCGAGGCACGCACGCGCGGCCCGGTGCGCGGCGCGCGCTCATCGGGCGCGCGCACCCCGAGCACGCGCACCCGAGTGGACGCGCACCAAGGTGGGTGCGCGCGTGCCCAGGAGTGCGCACCCAGGCGCACACTCAGGCGCCCACACCTAGACGCACACAGGCGCGCGCGCGCGCCCGCACGACCTGGTGCGCGCTCGCGGTCAGGGACGCGCGCACGACCAGGTGTGCACCCGCACGACTTGGTTCGTGCGCCTCCTCGCATGCCCGCGCATTGACTGCCGTTGCGCTGCCTGACCGTGGGGGCGCCGGGAGCCCCCCTTTTTAGGGCACGCTGGCGCTTCCTCTTGTCGACCCCTGTCTCCCCCAGAATTTTTTTAACATGTCGTTACCTGGGCTCGCCGGGCGCCGCTCTCTGATGTTTCTTGCCTTTCGCCGGTCGCCGTCATGGTCGAAGAGAATGGGGGAAAATTCTTGTTCTCTCGCTTGTGCCAACTTCCGACAACAAAGAATTTGGGGGGTAATTGATGGGGATGAAGCTCCATTTAAAGCCTTCAGGGTGCATTTAACCACTCTTCCCCCATGATTTCTCCTATTCTGGAGATCATGGGTTTGATCGGTCAACCCACTTCCCATGATCTCCCCTACAGTAGGAGGATCATGAGGGGCCACTCTTTCGATAACTACTGCCGCTGGACGCCGCTGCCCGCTGCCGCCGTCGTTGCTTGGCCGTCAGGCCGCCGCCGCTTGCAGGTTGGCCACCGTCCGATCACTACGGAGCCTCCACCGTCGTCCGATCCGCAGGTAACCACCCACTAACCACCAGGTTAGTGGGGGGGGGGGCACCATAATCACCTCCTGGAGGGCATAACATGAGCCTCGGGCCTCCTCATTTCTCACCATTTGGCTCCCTCAGTCTTCTTCTTCCTCGGGTCAGAGCTCTGCCGAACTCCTCCCTCGGGTAATCTTCAAGCCGGCTACGAGCCACAAGAGTGTCCAAGTCCCCAAGTGCGCAGAGAAAGGAAGAAGACAACCGTCACCAGCACTCAAGCACACCAGCTACCTAGCAGCATCCAACACTACCTCGGTGCAGCCTATTGCCCGTTGCGAGTCAGGAATTCTCTCTCACTACCAAGTTGTAACGAGGAGCGGTCTGTCGCCCTCGATTCTTCAAGCATATTGTAACCGCAAGCTGATAGTGGACTTTGACCGGCACAGATCCGATCATGTGGATTTTTACCCAGTTGAGAGGTTTTTCACGTTAAAATCTCTTGTGTCAAATTTCTATTTTCATTGACTGTGTGCGCGCTCGACCATCCCGAGAGCTAAGGCGATCCAGTTTATTCTGATCCGGCCGGGACGCCGAGTCAGTCCGCAACACATAGAAACATCTCCCGCTAAGAATGCCAATACATTATCACAATTCTTAGTTTATGAAAAAATTCATAAATTTGTTTAATGCTTTTTATGAGCAATGTTATAAGTAGATTTGGGCTATTCGCAGTCCAAAATATTGGCAATCTAAAACAGAGCCCTTGTTTCGTAAATCAAGTCCCGTCGTAGCACAAAATAATTTCCTCCTAAGCCCCGTATCGTGGAGAGCCGCTCGGGATCGAAGATAAGAAGATAAATCCTAGAATCGAGTAGAAGGAACACACAAAAATTAAAGAAAACATTTTTTTCCATGTGCAAGCAGAAGAAATTCCCTATTTTTTTTGGAAACCAAGTTCTCCCAGAGGAAAATTCACCAAGAAGTGTGGTATTTGACCGTAGGGACTAGAGTTTACACGAGAGAGATGAATAGAAGGTGAGAAGAAATGAACAAAAAATGATGGTAAATGTTGTGTTCATAAATTTGAACAAGGGTGACTTCGAATCTGCGTGACCCGAGAAGAGTTTAATGAAGGTGCTGAAGATTCCGTGGAGGAAGTGATCCTTGTAGACGAATCCAACAACATTTCTCTCATGTCATGGAGAAAGTACTCTAATCGTTATTTTTCATATTTTGTTAGACTGCGAATTAAATGAGAAATTTTAGGTATTTTTTTGGAGTGCAAATAGAGATTTTTGGGCTACTTATAACATTTCTCTTTTTTATCTTGCATTAAGATGAATGTGTCTGTGTGATAAATGACCAATTTAACGAACCAATTTAGATTTTATTTTACTGGAAATGGTGAAAATCTTAACTTCAGGGCTTCTCTCTTGATTGAAAGGAAGCTGACAATGTGCTTAACTCTACCAACTTAAACCATAGCTTGTCCCAAAGACAACTATCCCCTCTTTGAGTATTGACGCTCTAGTTGACTCTACAGTTTGTTATTGTTGTTGGTCGCTTAGCACTCTCATGGACATGAGTATTCAGACTATCTTAGCATGAGAGTAATTCAAGTGCGCAAATTGTCAAAGAGAGAATTGACAGCAGAAGACAACAAGATTTTTATGTGGAAACACCGGAAAGAAAAAAATTCACAAGGCCTACCCAAGTTCTGACAAAATTCTCTAATTGTAGTCAATTACACGAGTTAGAGTTTAGGAGGGCGATGGGTCACCATTCCTTTGCAAGTTCTCTAGAAAAGGCTAAGTATTCAGCAGCGCTCGCTGGAGCAGTCTCGGGAGCAGAATTATCGCATGTGGAGTATATGTTGAGCAGGAGAGTGATCTGAGAGCCAAGTCTTCATTGGGAAACCTCTCGGCTCTCTCTTCCCCTTTTTTCTATGTCACTTCAAATGAAGGTCTAGGGCCTTCAATAGTTTTTTTTTTGGGGGGGGGGGAGGGGGGACATTGACAATTGTGCCCTTCTGGATACTGAACGGGTGAATAGAAATGCACGATTTTGATCATCTTGATCACCAATTTTTGGAAAATGACATGCATGACCCCCGTGCGGTCAGGCTAATCTGGGCAGCCCGAGTAACCTTGGCGGCCCGGGCAGGCTAGCGGATGAGACGACGGCGACGGTGATAGCATACTCCACCGCGCAAGCTCCGTGACGTGTTCTGCCGCATGTAGGCATGCTCTCGCATGTTGCCATGTTGCATGTATGCATGTGTCGTAGTGTGTGTGGTCATGCTCGGGCGTGTGGGGACTTGTGTGGGCGCACGCGTGAGCCCCGGTTGAGCTTGGGTGTGTGCACGCCATTTGGTTTTGATGGGCCTCCTGCGTCGGGTTATTCTTTTGATTGAGGAGAAACCTCGCCCTATAGAGGTGAACCATTTCGGTGTGCCGGTTAGGCTTGCGAGTTATGATTGAAGAGTGAAAATAATTCTCACAACAATGGAGATTGAAGATGTAAAGATGGTCACCTTAGCCACCTTCCTATTGAACATGAAGGTGAGGCGTTGGTGGGATGAGAAAGTGAAGCGCAGTTTTGGGGGTTGCTATTCACAAAGATTTTGTTGGGGGACTTTTCTAAGTCCTTCCTATGGAGATACATAACCGCCTTCATGCTTAGTATTGCAAGGGCAATTCCTACGACTGACTCCGAGATATCTTAGGGTATACAATTACCTTGATGAGTTCACCAGATTAAATCGTTATGTAGAGAGGTTGGAGGAATCTGAGGAGATTAATACCCACAAATTCTATAAGGCTCCTTTCGTTGGGCAGGAAATGAGATGCAAGAGTTGGAATTGATCCAATTCCAGCAGTATTTGGGGAGACTTATTTTCACCGGTCAAGTGGCAACGACCGCATGAACCGGACCTTAATTAAGTTCCGGTTCATGCGGTCATAACCGCTTGACCGGTGAAAATAAGTCCCCCCAAACGAAGCCAAAATCTCAATAGTATCAAGTGGACAATCAGTCATAGAAGCTAAGGGATCACAAATGTTTCGTTTTGATCTTTCTGAGAGCACTCACCAACTGCTTCACTGCTTGAAAGTTCCCCAGATGGGTCACTTTAGGAGGAGGAGCACTATTAAAGCCAAGGCAAATAAATAGAAGGGAAAAAATGGAAAATTGTAACGGATTTGACCACTGATCCGCTACAATGGTTGCCTATAATGTCAGCATCATCTAATGTAACGGCTATATTAATGCTGAAGTATTATAAATATGTAATAGGCTATGAACCAATGGTATGCTATGATATTTTGTCTTTGACTTTACTTACTGTTGCGGATTGACTCGGCGTCCCGGTCGGACCGGAGTAAATTGTGTTGGTATTTTGTTAGATGTTTTGTATCCTATTCATTCTTGTAGGTAAAGAAGAGCAGGATCAAGAAAGACAAATCAATGCATTGGAAGAGAAGTAGAAAATAGGTTTTTTTCATGCATGCATTCTTGCTTCAGTACATCAGTTTATATATAGAAGAAGTTAACGGATAATTTATTTGACTTAAATGCTTTGCAGGGAATCCTAAGCATTATAATTAAAGGGGAAAAGCATTTCCAAAAAAGCTGGCGTTTTGGAACCATGGCAGCATTAAATTGGGCGGCTTAGGGCAATTTTCCAACACCCCCTCTTTGTCCCAGCGGCCCAAAAACCTTCATCTCCGTCTTCAGCTTTCCATGCCGATCTCGATGCAGAGGTTTGGTGAGGGCGTCGGCGATCTGATCTTCAGTCGGACAATGTTCCAGCTGAGCTTCTCCTTCTTCGACTTTTTCTCGAATGAAATGGTACTTTATGCCGATATGCTTGCTCCGTTGATGAAACACAGGGTTTTTTGACAGAGCTATTGCGGATGTGTTGTCGCACTTGAGGATGATAATCTTTAGCTTTTCTCCTGTGATTTCTTCTATCATTCTCTTCATCCATATCCCTTCACACAAAGCTGAGGCTGCCCCCATGTATTCCGCTTCAGTCGTTGAAAGGGCCACCGTCTGCTGTTTGCGTGAGCGCCAGGAAACTGGGTTCGATCCGTAAAAGAAAACGTATCCTTCAGTGCTTCTACGATCATCCAAAGAGCCTCCCCAGTCTGAGTCACAGTAACCTGTGAGCGTTGGGTTGAGATCTTTGGTGTAGTGGATGCCGTGGGAGATCGTCCCTTTTATGTATCTTAGAACTCGTTTTGCTGCTTCCATGTGTCCTTTGGATGGTGAACTAACAAAACGGGAGAGAAGATTTACTGAAAATTCTAGGTCGGGCCGAGAATTGGTAAGGTAAATGAGAGACCCAATTAAACTCCTATATGCACTTTCATCTGCTTTCTCTTCTCCTTCTTTGAGCTTTGTTAATTTGGTGCTGGTGCACATGGGAGTTAAACTTGGATTGCAGTCCAACATGTTGTATTTTTTCAACAGCTCCCTAGCATAATGTTCTTGGGACAGGAAGTATGAGTCCTCTGTCTGCCTTACCTCCATCCCCAGGAATAATCTTACATGTCCTAAGTCTGACATTTCATACTTCTCTTTCATCTTATTCTTGAATCTCTGTAGACAGACTTCATTATCTCCTGTGATGAGAAGGTCGTCTACATACAAGCATACAATCAGCTTGTCTCCTTCAGTGTTGTTTTTGATGTATATAGATGGCTCGAATTTACTTGGGATGAGGCCTTCTTGGCTGAAGAAATTTGTAATGTTTGCATGCCACGCACGGGGTGCCTGCTTAAGTCCATACAGGGCTTTATGCAGTCGATACACAGAACTTTCTTCTCCCTTCTTCACATAGCCTTCTGGCTGTTCCACATACACTTCTTCACTTAAATCTCCATTCAAAAACGCTGCTTTGACATCCAATTGGTAGATTGGGTATTTGTTGTTTGCAGCAATAGCAAGGAGGAGCCTTACAGAGTCCATCCGAGCGACGGGTGCATAGGTCTCTTCATAGTCTCTCCCAAATTTCTGTGAATACCCCTTAGCAACAATGCGGGCTTTGTGTTTGATTATATTTCCTTCTTCATTCTCTTTGATCTTGTATACCCACTTCAAACCAATCACTGGCTTGTCACCTGGCCGGGGGACAAGAGACCAAGTATTATTTTTCTGGACTGTGTTGATCTCTTCATCCATTGCTCTTTTCCAGTTGGCTTGAACTGCAGCTTCCTCATAATTTGCTGGGGTGTTATGGAACAGGATAATGTTTGTGTCAGCATATATTTCTTCTATTGTCCGGGTTCGAGCGGCCGGTGATGATTCAGGGGAGACAGGATCATCCAGATGGATATCCATTTCAGCTTCAGGTTTCTCCAATTGCACCTGGAGGGGGTTCAAATGGAACTCAACCGGGCAGTGAGGACCAGTGATTGCTCCAGAATTTGAATCTGAGGCCCAATTCCAGCAGTCTTCCTCCTGAAAAACTACATCTCTGGAAACCATTAGTTGTTGGGTACTTGGATCAAATAGCCGGTAAGCCCTCCTGTTTTCACAGTAGCCGAGAAGTACGCATTTTGTGGCTGTTTGATCCAGCTTATCCCTTTTTTCTTTTAATATGTGTGCAAATGCCACACAACCAAAGGTTCTTAAATATCCCAGATTTGGTTTTCTCTGGTACAGCATTTCATATGGTGTGGTTTTGTTGTTGGTTTTAGTTGGTACCCGGTTTAAGATATGTACTGCTGTGGTTGCAGCTTCTCCCCAGAAAAGTTTAGGCATTTCTTTGTGTAGTAACATGGCTCTTACCATCTCCAATATGGTTCTGTTTCTTCTCTCGACGACCCCGTTCTGCTGAGGTGTTCCAGGGACTGTAAATTGATGTTGTATTCCCTGGATTGAGCAGAAATGTTGGAGAGCATGAGATGTGAACTCTCCACCATTATCACTCCTTATAGCCTTTATACTCCTCTCTAACTTCTTTTCTATTTCCCTCTTAAATTCAATAAAGCATGCTAGTGTTTCTGATTTTTGTTCAAGTAGATGAATCCACATGAACCTTGAAAAATCATCCACAATAAGGAAAAAGTACCTTTTACCACCAGCAGTAGGAGTTGGGGATGGTCCCCACAGGTCACAGTGAAGGAGTTCCAAGGGTTTGCTGCTTCTTTCAACTTGCTTTGTGAAGGGTAGCCGGTGTGACTTGCCCAGAGCACATGTATTGCATTGGCAGTGTTGGATCTTTAGCTCGGGAAGGCCTGCTCCAAGCTTGTTGTCAAAAATGTTTTGCATAGAGTCGAAATTAAGGTGTCCAAGACGGCTGTGCCACTTCATGCTGTCATTTGGGCTGGAATTTGTGGACATTAACACGGAGGAGTGTGGAGGCTCAAGTGTTAGTGAGAACACTTTGTTCTTGGACATTTCAGTTTGAGCAACTTGTCTCCCTTCTCCATCAGTTATGCAGCAGTTGTTTGATTGGAAAGTGATAGTGTACCCCTTGGTCATCAGTTGCCCCACACTGAGGAGATTTTGAGCCAATGAAGGTACATATTGCACATCTGTAATTATCTTGTTCTTTCCATCTGGGCCCTTGACAATCACGTCTCCTTTCCCTTCTATTGGTCTGGAGTTTCCATCTCCAAGGAAAACAATGGACTTTTCTCCTTCATCTATGTGAGTGAACATGGCTTTGTCATGAGCCATGTGATTAGAACACCCGGAATCAATGAACCACCTTGATGACGGCTCCATGGTTTCCTGTTTTGAGCAAGTGAGGAACAACTTGTCTGTTACTTCCCCTTTCACATTTTCTGTGAATTTTGCATCTTCCTTATTCTTAAACCAGCAGTCTCTCTCAGTGTGTGTGGGTTTTTTACACCTCTTGCACTTAAAAAAACACTTTGCATTCTCGTGATTTGATTTTTTACAGAGAGTGCAATATACCCCGGTGGTTGAGTTGTTTTCACCTTGCTGTGATGTACCTTGTTGATGCCTGAACTGCTTCCAGTGTGGACCATTTCCTCCAGGATTCACAGCAGATTTCCTTGAGAAGTTCTGCTTTCCAGGCTTTGTTTTGGTCTGCAAAGCCTGAGAGTTTGTTGATGGATGCTTCTTTGTGCGTTCTTCGTGAGACTGTATCTTCCCAATCAGAGCAGCAACAGGGAGTGTCTCTATGTCATTGCTTTCTTCTATTGCCACAGCAATGTGGTCATAGGATCTGGGAAGACTTGTGAGAATCTTCATTACTACTTCCTTTTCAGCCATGGGGGCACCAAGATTACTTAGTTGATTTGTTAGGTTGGTGAGTCTTGGCATGAATTCGAAAATGGTCTCATCTTCTCTCATGGTGAGTGAGTCAAACTGCTTTCTTATATTCACTCTTCGTATTGAAATTACCTTCTTATCTCCTTGATAGATTTCTTGGAGAGTGTCCCAAGCCTCCTTGGCTGTTTTTGCTCCCATGATTCTTGGAAATACATTAGATGAGAGGGCTTGTTGGATGAGTAGTAGTGCCAAAGAGTTTCTTTGTCTTTCTCCTTTGGGTATGCTTACTTCCTCTCCTTCTATAGCCTTCTCTTTGGGGTCGGGTTGTGGTCCATTAAGGACTACTCCCCATAGATCCTGAGACTCAAGCAGCGTTTCCATTTTGACAGCCCAGTGATCATAGAGCTCGCCATTGAAATGAGGAAGATGTGGGGTTAGAGAGGGATATGAGTTGTTGGTAGATGATGAAGCCATGAGGAAACAAGGAAAGAACAGATACGATGTAAAAGTGGAGTGGCTCTGATACCACTGTTGGTATTTTGTTAGATGTTTTGTATCCTATTCATTCTTGTAGGTAAAGAAGAGCAGGATCAAGAAAGACAAATCAATGCATTGGAAGAGAAGTTGAAAATAGGTTTTTTTCATGCATACATTCTTGCTTCAGTACATCAGTTTATATATAGAAGAAGTTAACGGATAATTTATTTGACTTAAATGCTTTGCAGGGAATCCTAAGCATTATAATTAAAGGGGAAAAGCATTTCCAAAAAAGCTGGCGTTTTGGAACCATGGCAGCATTAAATTGGGCGGCTTAGGGCAATTTTCCAACAAATTGGACCGCTTTAGCTTGCGGGACCGTCGAGCGCGCACACAGTCGATAAAATGGGTCAGATGTACATAAGAGGTTTTAACGTAGAAAACCCCCTCAACTGGGTAAAAAACCACGTGACCGAGTCTGTGCCGGTCAAAATCCACTATTGTTTGCGGTTACAGGGCGCTTGGAGAATCGAGGGTGACAGGTCGCTCCTCGTTACAATTCTGTGGTGAGAAAGAGAATTCTATGACTCGCGTCGGGCAACAGGCTGCGCCGAAGGAGTGCTGGTTGCAAGGCAGAGCCTGTGAGCGCGTGCTTGCGGCGGCTGTCTTCTTCCTTGAGCTATGCACTTTGGGACTTGAGCGTCTCCGCAGCTCACTGGTGACTTGGCGGCGGCTCGATCGCGCTCTGAGGGTGGCTGGGAGACGATGATCTGGCAGAGCTCTGGCCTAAGAAAGAAGAAGGTTGGGAATCCAAAGATGTCCGAAATGAGGAGGCCTGAGACTCCTTTTATAACCTCCAGGAGGTGGTTATGGTAGTTATGCGGTTATCCGCACACCGTAACTACCTACATAAACATTAATTTCATAGTTTAGGGGATTATTTATTTTAATGATGACATGCCCCCCCCCCCCCACACTAACTTGGTGGTTAGCGGGCGGTTACCGGCGTCGGTAGTTATTGAAAGGGTCCCCCCCCCCCCCCCCCCCGTGATCCTCCTATTGTGGAGGAGATCATGGGAAGTGGGTTGACCAGTCAAATCCATCATCTCCATAATAGGAGAAATCATGGGGAAAGGGTGGTTAAATGCACCCCCAAGACTTTAAATGGAGTTTCGTCCCCATCACTTACTGTTCATCTTCCTACCATAAAGTTTCTCCTGATGTCGTCCGGCTAGCCTTCCTCCGGCGGTACCTTTACATTGGTGCTCTCGCAATGTCTCTACTCCTGTATGTCTCCTAAACGCATCACAGCCCATAGTATCTCGCAAGCTATGAGTAATCAAGATTTCGAAGAAAAATATGGAGAGAATTTGATTGGCGCCAGGAGGTGTACATGGATCAAAATGAGGTCATACGTTCCGAGTTTCAGATGTTCAAAAACGATATGCATCAAGAAATGAAGAAGCTATCGGATCAACAACAGCGCACTACCAACTCCAACGTGGACTTTTACAAGGAATTTCACGAATTCAAGGACCTTATGACAACCTTCGTTAAGAACTCCAACAACCGCCTGCCAAAAATTGTCTCTGGTGCGTCTTGTATTTGATGTCGGGGGCCTCTCATCGTCGTCGTCTCAAAATTTTTCACCTGTCCCGCGACAAATTGGTTTTTGCCTTCTGACAATATGTCATCAGTCGCCTCCACTACCGGTAATGCAAGGACGACCTTCATATATTCTTATTCCGACAACACCGCAACACATGGATCATAATGGCTGCCTCTTTCAAGATCCACCTCCAGTCGGCAATGCCTTTGATCCCCCTCGTCGTCATTCTCGCATTCATACCGATCTTCCTCATTTTAGTTCCAGTGACGCGCACGATTGGCTTTTTCATTTTGAAAAACATTTTGATTATAACAAGATTTTACCCGAAGATTATCTTTTAGTGGCATCAATGCAATTGGATCGACAGGCCTCCCGTTAGTTAGTATCAGGTTCTGGCATGTGTCACCAACGGCCTTACATGACCTTTCTTTAAAGATGACTTGTTAAGTCGATTTGATCCTACGACATATGATGAACGAGCAGCTTAATTCACAAAATTAACGCAATTAACTTCAGTAGTGGCTTACCATGATGTCTTTGAAGATTTAACTTTTTGTATCCCCAATTTAACAGATAATTTCCTTAACAAGTCTTTCCTTTTCGGGTTAAAATCACATATCCGCCACGAGGTTATGGCCCGACAATCTGATAATCTACCCGCTTGTTATTTTGCCCGGGTGTTTAAAGAACCCATTGACGATTCACACACTCAAAACCTCCAATCTTGTACGATCACTTACATCAAAATGCAAACTACTATAACACAAAATAAACCTTATCATCGTCATTTGTCCCCGGAGGAGAACCAAATTCGCCGCGAAAAAGGGTTGTGTTACACTTGCGATGGGTGTAATACGCCTAATAACAAGTGCAAGGACAAAGCAACATTGCTCACCCTAGAGGATGATTACACCTCCCAACCAGACCCTGACGTAGACACATTAGAGGAGACAATAAAACAACCTTGTATCTTGCTACCATCAGTTTAGACACTCTTCATAATTTTATCTCCGAAAAATCTTTACGCTTCCATGGCTCTATCGATAGTATGTATGCGCAAATTTTATTGGATTGCATGAGCACTCATAATTTCATTTGTTCACGTATTACTTCACACTTACGGCTACCGAATTCCGTTTTTAAACCCTTCTCTGTTCATGTCGGCAATGGCGAAAAAATGATCTGCTCTGGACTGTGTAAAAATGTGTCGGTACTGATCGACTCAAACAAATTTGTTTTAAATTTACACGTATTGGATTTTATCGGAGCAGAGATCATCTTGGGCTATGATTGGTTGGATACATTGGGTGACGTAACAACCAATTACAAACAATATTCCTATTACAATACACTGTATTATTGCTTTTAGTCCCGCGCTCATTTCGTCCGCTCAAGTATGCAGGCTAAAGTCCAAAGACGCAATTTCCTCCTATGTTGTTTGTTTTTCGGGACAGCCAGAAACCATAATCCAAGTTAATTCCTTGGAGTGTTCTGTTCCAATCGTCTGACCCTGCTATAGTAATTCGCCAACTTATTTGATAAACCTCGCGGTCTGCCACCCGCTTGTATGTGTGATCATCGCATTCCTTTACATGATCCCACTCAAATCGCTAAAGTGTGGTCATATCATTACCCACATGTTCAAAAAATGAACTCGAGCGACTAGTATCGGAAATGCTTCAGGATGGATTGATCCATCCCAGCCACTCATCATTTAGTTCTCTCGTCCTTCTCGCGAAGAAAAAGTATGGCACCCGTCGATTCAGCATAGATTCTCGTTCGCTTAATGTCATTACAATCAAATATTCATCTTCCATGCCTACTATAGATGAATTAATTGACGAGTTTTATCATGCCCATGTTTTTTCCAAATTAGATTTATATTTTGGATATCACCAAATCCGTATGCGCTCGGCAGATATTCCCAAAACCACGTTAAGGACGTATCACGGCCTTTTTGAATTTCTGGTGATGCCGTTTAGCCTTACAAATGCCCCCTCCACCTTTAAATCGCTTATGAATTACCTTTTCACAATCAATTAAGGCGATTTGTCATTATCTTTTTTGACGACATACTCATATATAGTTCAGACCATGTTTCCCACTGACAACATTTATGCTAAGTATTTACCATTTTACAAGATGCTCTTTTGTTCGTCAAACTTTTTAAATGTTCGTTCGCCGTATCATTCATTGATTTCCTTGGCCACGCAATTATCCGGGGCGGAATTAAACCGAATTTTGATAAAATTATTGCCATTCAAAATTGGTCGCAGTCTTCTAATATCCGGTAGTTACGAGCCCTCCTAGGCCTAGTTGAGTATAATCGGCATTTCATTCATCAGTATGTACTCTCTCGGCGTGAGGAACAATCTCTCCGATCAATTTATCAGTACGCCAGAAAAACAGAAATTTATGTATAAAATGCTCGGTTATCATTATACACTCGAATATAAATCAGGCATACAAAATACGGTAGCAGATGTACTCTCTCGGCGTGAGGAACCTTCAACTTCTTTACATACTCTAACATTGTGTTCCTACCCCTAAATGCCACTTTTACAGAATCTGGACTTGTTTTACACGACTGACCCGCGAACTATAAAATTTTTTAAAATTTTAAATTCAACTCTAGCTGCCAAACCAGATTGGGAGAGACATGACGATAACCTTTCTTTAAAAATAAGTTATTCATTCGCCCATAACTTAAAGTCAAGCGGTCATTCTGAAAACTTTGCTTATAAACGATTGTCAGCTTATTTTTATTGGCCAAATTTTAAGACCAGCGTTTCAGAGTTTGTTTCAAATTGTGATACGTGTCAAAAATGCAAATCCCTAAATACTGTCTCATTTGGATTACTACAGCCGTTGGCCATCCCCACCAAAATTTGGGTGGATTTAATTATCGATTTTATCACTCATTTGCCTAGTTCTAAATCATTTACGAATATTTGGCAATTGTGGATCGTTTATCAAAGGGGGTCCATTTTTCCCCACTTCAATTCTGCTTCATTGGCTCTAGTGTTGCACGAGTTTTTTCAGATTGTTGGGGAAAGATGTACGGATTTCCCGAGACAATTGTCTCAGATCGCAACCCATTTTTTGAGTGACTTTTGGCGTGAGCTTTTGTTCAAAATGGTACAACCCTCTCTTATAGTTCAGCATATCATCTGCAGTCGGATGGTCAGACAGAATGAGTAAACCGTTATCTCAACCAATACTTGCGGGTATTCTCACATGCACACTCGAGATCTTGGTCGGACCTATTGATCTTGGCGGAGTATTACTATAATACTATGTTCCACACCTCCTGTGAGTACCCAGGACCGGCCCCGCATGGGCGAAGCTCCACTGAGATCGTATGTGCTGTAGTTGCAACCCCCAACCACTTTTCGCGCCTGTTTCTCGGTCGCGACGGGCTATTGAAACTGAGACTCGATCCTACAACCTTCTTAATAAGGATCTTTCAAACCACTCATCATCACCAATTGAGCTGCATTGAGCTCAATTGGTGATGAGGAGTGGTTTGAAGGCTCCTTATCAAGGAGTTTGCGGGATCGAGTCCTGGCCTAAACAACCTGTCACGACTGAGAAACAAGTGCGGAGAGGGGTTGGGGGTTGCATGGCTGCAGTCCAGACGATCTCAGTGGAGCTTCCTACATGTGGGCCGGTCCTGGGTTTAGGGTAAAACAAAGGGGAAAACAACAGTATACTTATTAGTTATTTAAAAGAAGCTCAATTAGCAGTCATACAATCAACATGTATTCACAACCTGTAATCACACTGCAGGTGTTCAAAACCAGCGCAATTACCCTATGTCGACATAGTATGTACCGCTTCTCTTCTAGTAAGGTAGCGAACCTCGTGGGCCTAACCGATATGATCATCTGTGACAGTGGTCAGTCCTGCCACTTCTGCGGGTGATCATTGCGCACTACCCAGGCCCCAACGTACAATCAGGTGTACTCTTGGATGTAAGCAACATCCGGCAAGATCTGAGATTTAGGCTGACCAGCGGAGGAATCCAACGGGGTATAAAACGGTCGATCACCAGTGGTACACATATCCCTGTTGGCATGAGTCAGCAACCCTCCCACACCGATACGAACTGTCTGCGGGCATGACCGACCCGCCACTTTTAACCGCAAATAATTTACAAGCATTTCAATAAATAACTTGCACATATCAGATCTGCGGTGACCTGCCCTACTTGACATGAAATAGTTCGGGCAAGCGGCCTTCTCATATCAATGTGTTGCTCAACTTTAGACAAAGAGCGCAACTAGTATAGGAGCACATTATTTGGGGCTAACCTTAGAGGAATAACTCAACTAGTGGTTATCCCTAACTAATGCTCTATCCGAAAACCAACCACTCGTCAGAGCAGGACCCGAGCTCAAAAAATGCAAGAATAGTAAATTGCAGTAATAAAGTGCGGTAATAAAATGTTGATAAATAAACTTCAGAATTGAAGTACTGAATTGTACTGCAGTAAATAAATGTTGAATTGAATTGCTGAAATAAAGTACTGAAAGGAAAAGTTGAACTGAATGAAAGAGTGTTGAACTGTAATAACTGTAAATAAAGTACTAAAAAAGAACTAGACCGGTACAGAACTAGAGTAAAAGTAGTACTGAAATGAAAGGAAAATATTAAGGATAGTAGTCCATCACTCTATTTGTAAGAGGTTTCAGTTTCATCTCTGTTCATAGGAGGCAAGTTCAGTTTCATCTTCATTCATAGGAGGCAAGTTCAGTTCCATCTCCGTTCATAGGAGGCAAGTTCAGTACCTCTCGGTTCATATGAGGCAAGTTCAATTCCATCTCCGTTCATAGGAGGCAAGTTCAGTTCCATCTCCGTTCATAGGAGACAAGTTCAGTTTCATCTTTGTTTATAAGAGGCTTCTTATTAGATTTCACTCATTATTAAGGTCCGAAAAAATAGTTCAATTGCGCCTTTTAAACTTGTCTTAATCGTACTTGAGAGGCTTTATTATGAGTTCCTTATTTCTCAATTCATATATTAAACTAGTTTAATATCGATAGCATAATCATTCATTCGAGGGTAAGTGTTAGGAATATTGACCACAATATTCTAGATTTGAAGAAGCATCATAAGTCAATAATATACACAAATATGTATTTGATATTTCTCTAAGTTAATATGTGCAGGTAATAAGTATTTGATTGACTAACAGCTTGGGAGTAAGTCAGAACACTCCAAAAGTGAAGAATAAAGTACAAATACGTCGAGTCATCTCACTTCACTCGACGCTCAAGGCCTATATGTGTTGAATCAATGTTATTCACTCAACGTCTCGAAAGAGAAGTAGAGAATCTGTATAAGTTCAAATGCGTCGAGTCATCTCACATCACTCGACGCTTAGGATTCATATGCGTTGACTGAATGTTACTCTTTCAAAGCCTCGATTAAAAAGCAGAATATTTATCCAAGTACAAATGCGTCGAGACATAAGACTTGACTCAACGCCAAAGTTGTTTGTGTTGAGATAACTGCAGTAACTTGACGCCTCTTTAGAAAGACTTCACACAATGCTTCATCAGAAGCAGAAAAACTATCAAAGTACAGATGTGTCAAAACACAAGACTTCACTCAACGCCTAAGTAGAATGCGCTGATTTAAGAACTATCTCTCAATGCCTCATCAGAGTTCAAGTATTTGACTGAGTTATGTTACTTCCAGTACTTAACGCCTCTACAATAGATCATAAATTTATTCTAATTCAATTGGCATCTAGTCTATTCTTCTGATGTCATACATAATTCAAATCGACGCAAATTACACGATAAAAGATGGAAACCGCCGCATTTCTCTGATACACAATCTTGGGAGATTCAATTGTTTAAAGCGCCCATGCCGCTTTCTAAATAGATAGAAGATAGCCGTTGTTTTATTCATATATAAAAGCTAGGGTCGGGAATCTCTCGAGACTCTAATCTTTAACGAATATACTTGTTGTGGTTGCACATCTCTAGCAAACCCTAATTTGAAGAAACTCCGCCGACTAGAAGCTTTCTGAATCTCAGAAAGAAGTTCTCTGCAAGAAATCAACTTAACATTCTCTAAGGCTCTATTTGGGACAGCTCTGGCAGATTGAAAAGTTGCTGTTCGGATAGAGCTGTTTTAAAATAGATCTCTGGGGAGCAGTTTTGAAAAGCTGCAGAGTGTTTGGGTGTTCTGTGCAGAAGTGCGCCCGGAATCGCCGGAGAAAGGCCATCGGGGGCTCGGAATCGCCGGAGGAAGGCCGTCCGGGGCTCGGAATCGCCGGAGGAAGGCCGTCCGGCCTCTGAGCATGTTCCAACTGAAGAAACCATTAGATTTCCAAAACCTATGAGAGAGAAAGCTATTTTGCGGAAGCTGAAGCTGGGGGGTGGAGATTTCTGAAGAGCTGCAAAACAGCTCTAGATTTCTGAAAAGCTCTTCATAAGGAGCTGTCTCAAACAGTTAAAAAACAGCTCTAGCGGCTGGAATAGAGATTCTCCAGCCGCCAGAGCTGCGCCAAACAGACCCTAAATCTGAATCTGAGGATCATTATTGTTACTGAAAGGATTTACTAGCTGAGATGGAAATCAATCTGTCATCTTCAAGCTCTATAATCATCACTTCATTCATTCAAGAATTGAAGAAGAGGAAGATTTTTTCAAGTTTTCATCACAGCACAATCAACTCCAAACCTGAAGATTATTTGTTGTCACTGCTGGTGAAGAGAAACTATTCTGTGAAATAGTTAAAAGACAATTCCTCAGATCATCAGTTCTAGATTCCTTGTAAAATAAACTCTATTTCAATCTCTGTTGTAAGATCTCTTTGAGATCTGAGTGTAGGACTTGTTCATAAGTCTATGGTAGGATTCTTATATTGAATCTGAGGTAGGTCTGAGTTATAAAGGCCGAGATAGGGCTTGGTTGTGAGCTTGAGGTAGGAGACTTGTTGCTATCTCTGAGGTATGACTGAGAGCAGTCTGAGTTGTAGGAGTGGAAGCCACTCTGAGGTGTAAGATCCTGTGATGGATCTGAGGTATAAGATCCGTTGATCTGAGTTTTGGAGAAATTAACCTAGTCTAACATTCTGCTAGATATGAGAAGCAAAAAGTGGATGTATCCTAGATAGGGGAACCATTATAAATTTCTTGTGTGTTTTTTTGTGTTCTTGAAAGTCATAATCATCTCTAACACACTAAGTAAAAAATCAAGAAATATAAAAAGTATCAATGAAACTTATTCACCCCCCCCCCCTTCTAGGTGTTTAACTACCCTTATAAAGTCTTTCAAGTGGTATCAGAGAGAGATTGTTTAACAAAGACCTAACAGTCTGAACAAGATCTCTAAGGGTAGTAAAAGTTAATCACCATGACTTCTGGAGAGAATCACAAAGTGCTAAGTTCAATGAAGCTTCTTATTTGTAAGAAGAAGAACTTTGGAATATGGAAGGAGAGGGTGAGGCTTTTTGTAACACCCCTATCCGTCACATAGCATATAACAGTATGTCCGACCGGGGTCCGACGCCATATACCACAGACAGACCGAAGGATTACTAAATGAAATCATCCTTTCAATAACACACGTCCTACACAGAGCACATTCTAGCGGAAGCATTTTAAATGTTGCAAAGAAAAGAACCCAAGCAACAATATGAATGTCCACTAAATACCCAAAATAGAATGAGCGTACAAATACACAAAGTACTTGGCCTTATGGCCTTACATGTGTTTACTTTAAACAAACAGTGTCTTCCAAACATCGACACGCGGGCCGGTCACACATGAGAATAAAAGTAAACATTCGCATTCGCCTTCGAGGGCCGGCTCAGCAACAAGGGCTTCAGCCCGCTATTTGTCACTAGGCTTCGTAGACCTGCAAGCAACAATCCACCGCAGCGGTGGAAAATAAAAGCAACGATCAGCTAAAGCTGATCAAATTATAATGACCTCACCTCGGATTTGGGGTGGCGGTGCTCCTTCCCTGCATTTTATTAGTAAAAGCAAACAGTATAGTGAAAGTACAATATAAGCACACTTTACCACAAGCGTAGGCACACACGGCCACACACTCCGTGCTCTCAGGGCACTTACACGGTGAACTCGGTCCACCACCGCCCCTAGGACGGCAAAGTCGTGAGATAATAGTCTTTTTCAGCCGAAGCCTAAGACCCATCCTCTATGTCATCGGTAGGCCTCTTGAACCGAACCACATAGAGCGGGTACGGTTCCACTCAACTCGTTGCTCACACCGCCACAACAATTCAAGTTATCGACACAAGTTAAGCTTCCCCGAATCCCGAATATCAATCAAACAAAAGTACATAACTCGGTTATGCACAAGGTTGGCTCCCAGTCCATCAAAACGACAGAACTTTGCTTCTGCCCAGATTTCCGGGTGCACCTTGGAGTTAATCCCCAAGGCTCCCTGCTGCAATCTACCGCGTAGAAAACCCGAAAACACCCATCGGCATGGAGTCTTCTTTGGCTATTCATGCATAATTAAACATCACCGATCCAGACCAACTTGTCCGGGTAGGCTTCACACACCATGCCTATGTCCGTACTTCGATTTCGGACTCTACATACAAAACAATGGGGACTATTCATGTCTACCCGAAGGAATACCTCGCACTTACAGCTCACTCGCGGGAGGGAGTTTCTTATGCAAAAAGGAAAGGGACTTCACTTATCCAAGAAGAGAATCGTTACCCTTGTGGTTCTCTTTGGCGCCATGAAGATCTAGACGGATGAAAAGCACCGCAATGGCCTTGCCTCCATAGATCTGGACTCAGCTTGTGATTTGGGGCTCCGAAGCTCCACCGACGACCGGATCTCTCATTCTCCTTCTTCCTTGCTCTCTCCTCTCTCTAAAGCTTTTAGAAAGAGAAAACTCAAAGTGGAATGAGGGTTTCAAACCCTATTATCGGCCTTAACTTAGCAAGGACCACTCTGGACCATTAGATCCCATTAAAAGGAAACGAACGGCCACGATTCGCACTTAAAACCACTTTCCTGGGCCGAACACGGCTTGTGGCACGCCCGTGTCCAAGGTTGTGTTCCACACTCGCCGTAAACTAGGAAATACAGAACAGGACACAACCTGTGACACGGCTTGGGACACGCCTATGTTAACCATGGACATGCCCGTGTCATGGGCCGTGTGCCCCAATCGACGCTGAAACCGTTGCATCCCGACAGGATACGGGCTTAGACACGCCCGTGTCAAATGTTGACACGCCCATGTCAATTGGTACACGCTCGTGTTGTGAGGCGTGTTCCTTACTCGACACAGGACCAAAACATCCTGAAGAGGACACGGCCATGTGACACACCCGTATCACAGGCCGTGTGCCAGACATGCCCTGGGACACGCCCGTGTCCCAGGCCGTGTAACTCTCTCGACACAGCCTGGCTAACAACCCGAGCAGGACACGGCCCTGGACACGCCCGTGTCCTAGGCCGTGTAGCCCTTACCAGGCCCCAAACTTGGCTTCAAACCCTGTCCGTCCCTCTTTTGAGTTTCGGGGCATTACACTTTTCATGAAAGCCTCAGACCAAGGATTTATGTAATAATGTAAGAGGGACCCTTCATCCCCATGAACATCTCAGCAGTAGATGCTAGCATCCAAACTCCAAAGAAATACTTTGAGATGACAAAGGATGAAGTAGTTCTGGCCACTATGGATAAGACGGCTCAGAACATAATTGTCAGTGTTATTGATGACTCAACCTTCAAGAACCTTGTTCACTGTAAAAATTCAAAATATATATGGGATTCTCTGGTGGTCTACATGGAAGGGACTAAGGAATTAAGGGATGACAAAAAATTCATTCTGAATTAGTAATATGAAGCATTCAAGCAAGATAAGAAGGACTCCATAGATGTATGTTATGAGAAATTCTTAAAATTATGAATGGTCTAAAAACTTTTGACAGACAATTCTCCAACTATAAACTTAATGACAAATTCTTGAGGTCACTCAACAAAGAGTGGAACATCAAGATTTGTGTCATAAGGTAGATGAGCAACTTAGCCAATATTCTGCCATAAAATATGTTTAACAAGTTGTTGTCACATGAGCTTCAAGTGAACTCCAGAAAGGCTGAAGAAAAATCGGTTAAGTCAATCAGTAGAGAGAAGTCAATGACCTTCAAAGCTGAAACCTCCAGAAGGAGCAAAGAGAAGACTCCTTCTCCCCACAAGAAGGGTTGTTGAGTCAGAAAGCTCTGCACCACTCAGCTCATCAGAAGTTGAGCTGCAAGATGGAGAGCTAATCCTATTCTCCAAGAAGTTCAAAAAGATGTCGAGTAAAAGAAGATAGTGGAAGAACAAGGTACCTACAGGCTCCAGCTCAAGGAAGCCCCGTAATAACCAAGGCAAATTTAGAAAGGACTCCACTGGGGAAATGTATGTCTAAACAGAAAAAATAATTTAAAATTGATGTAGTTTTCTACTGTTGCAATAGGTCAGTGCATGTTATAGTTGATTGTCATGTTAAAATAAAAGATAGCAAGAGGTCTAATGATAAGAAGTATCATAAGGATAAAAAGTTTGGTAAAAGCTTCTTGGCTAAGAAGAACTCAAGCCTATCTTACAGTGATTATGAGACTTTAGAATCTGAAGAAGAGAATGCTTACATTGGACTATTCTCTATGGAAGAGGATACAGATCACCAAGCAGCCAAGGCGGGCATAAGGGCACCACTGTCCTCAACTGACAGTGATTGAAGATGTAGAAGGCTGCAATTTCATGGCAATATCTAGTGAAGAAGCTCAGGATGACAATCATCCCGACGAGGTACCTACTAAAACTTCAATTTCTCCATATGAATCAGATTATAAGCTTGTGAAGATTCATGCTCATGCTCATCTAATGATGATAAGCATGAATCTGAATCGAAAAAAGAAATGAATAAAATCATTTAAAAATATAGTGTGATCCTTGAGGCTGTCATTAACAGTAAGAAGATTGTGAGAAGCAGGCTAGGAAAATTGAAACCCTCAAAGATCTGGAACCTAAAATTAAGGTGGCAAATAAGAAGCTTGCCCTCCATACTTTGAAACTTACTGAGCTCACAAAAATAATTGATGGGCAAACTGAGTTGCTGGCACAGAATGCTAACACCATCAAGGAACTGGAGACAAAGCTCCTAAATG
This sequence comes from Platanthera zijinensis, assembly GCA_039513925.1. Lineage (NCBI taxonomy): Eukaryota > Viridiplantae > Streptophyta > Magnoliopsida > Asparagales > Orchidaceae > Platanthera > Platanthera zijinensis. The sequence continues at coordinate 46,512,439 of CM077087.1, read as the reverse complement.
AGAGGAAGCTAGTCGAGAAATTCTCCAAGCCCAAGACTGTGATGTCACTTATTGATACCTTCTCTTCTCAAAATAATAGGAGAGGATTGGGATTCAAGTGGAAAGTTGGAGTAGCTAATTCCAAGGGAAAAGGCAAGACTCCAATTGTGACTTAAACCACCATTAAGAAAGTAGTGATCCCTTCTAACATGTATGACTATGATAACATATATAGTCACTGGAAGAATGATGGTTCCACTAGTAAGGTCAACGGTGCATATTTCAGTGACAGTAATAAGCCCTTTGTTTTTGGTACCTCAGCCCCTTAACTCAAAGGTAATGGTGGTGCATCTTCTCAAGTCTCTTTAGCTAACAAGAAGGTCGATGGCACAATAATAACTCACTCTCACAAGGCTATATCTGATATCATCAACACTGTATCAGCTACCAAGTTGACCCCTATTGTTGTAAAGCAGATAACATCAAGTAAGACATGTTATCATAGAGTACACAGCCAAGTGATTGCTGATAAAAATAGGAAGAAAGCATCAGACTTATTTGCTGAACATGAACACTAATTGCATCATCAACTTCTAAGAATGTTCAGAAAAGAAGGTACAATATCATTGAATGTTAGTGATGTGGGAAAGTTGTGCACTTTACCATAGATTACTGGTTTAATCCAACAACACCACATGCTATAAAATCAAAACCAGTAAAATCTATTCATGTTGGACTGATTGCACCTAAGGCTAACAAGAACCACGAGCCCAAATTCCTTTGGGTTCCTAAGATAAATTAAATCTTTTTTGCAGGTATATCTAAGCACCAATCAGATGCATATTTGGTACTTGGATAGTGGGTGTTCCAGGCACATGACTAGAACAAGGAGACATCTGAAAGATTTCACTCCTGTGAAAAATGGACCTAAAGTTATATTTGGGGACAAAGGAGAGACTAAAGACTATGGTGAGATCACCAATGACATCATCACAATCTCAAAAGTAGCTTGTGTGGAAGAATTACAACACAATCTGATCAGCATAAGCCAACTATGTTATCTATGCTATGTCATTGTTTTCCACAAGGATAAGTATCTCATTAGAAAGTCTATTGATCAAGAGATCATTCTGACTGCACTAGGAGTAGGAAAATTTGTTGTCTTAATTTTCTTTGAATAGATTATAATTCTCCAGTTTGCCTTATAATAAATGAGAAAGACTTTTACTGTGTGCAATGACACAAGAGGCTTGCTCACTTGAATTGAGAGTCTATCAAAAAGCTCTTCAGTGAAGGGCTGGTCAAAAATTGACCTAACTTGAAATGAACCAAAGATGGAATTTGTTCTGCATGCCAAAAGGGCAAGCAAACAAAAGCCTCTTTCAAAAGCATTTTGTCCAAGGATTCTGATTGTTTTCTCTGCCTTCTTCATATGGACTTATTTGGTCCTATGTCAATTCATAGTCTATGTAGGAAAGTCTATAATTTTGTGATAGTTGATGATTACTCTAGATTTATTTGAGTATTATTTCTTAAGTAAAAGTCTAATACTTTGGATAGCTTTGAGACCTTTGTCATGCAAATTCAGAATGAAAAGGGATGCACTATGGTCAAAATCAGAAGTGACTAAGGCACAGAATTTTAGTCTAAAAGCATGACAAACTTCTACAAAGGGTAAGGTATCTTTCAAGAATTTTCCTCTCTAAGAACACCCCAGCAAAATGGCAGGACTCTCATTGAGACTAGAAGAACCATGCTAAGTGACACTTCTCTCCCAAAATATTTTTGGGTTGAGGTAGTAAACACATCATGTCCAAAATAGGTCATATATCAACAAATATCACAAGAAGACTTTATATGAGCTTATGAAGGACAGAAAACCAAATTTAGCATATTTCATAATTTTTGGAAGTAAGTATTATGTGCTTAACATTGAGAAGTCTTACTTGGCCAAATTTGCTGAAAAATCCTACGAGGGCATTTTTGTTGGGTATAATAGCCATAACAAAGCTTATATGATCTTCAACTTGAAAAATCAGGTTGTAGAAGAGTCTATAAATGTTATATTTGATGAAACTATTCACAATAAGCTTCCAAGCTCTTCTAGTGTTGCAGGTGCAGAATTAAGATAGATAAACCGCGCATAGAAGACACACTTTCATCTAAACTAGAAAATGATGATAGTGTGCTCATCCTAGAAGAAGGACTGGCTGAAATGTAGATATAGGAAGAACCCCAGCCCACTGAAGATGAAATTCAAGGAGTTGGAGGTAGGCTACCGGTAGCAATTAGACATTTAAGAGACCACCCCAGGGAATTGATAATTGGGGATGCAAGCCAAAGTGTGATCAAAAGGAGCAGAAATCTGAATATAGTTATGTACTTCAGTTTCCTATCTTAGATAGAGCCCAGGAAGTTTGAAGAAGCCAACATAGATCCATTTTGAATAGTGGATATACAAGAAGAATTGAACCAGTTCAAAAGGAGTAATGTTTGGAAGTTGGTTCTCAGACCTCAAGGACATAACATCATAGAGGCTAAATAAATATATAGAAACAAGATAGATGAAAATAGTGTTATAATTAAGAATAAAGCTAGACTGGTCATTAAAGAGTACAAACAAGAAGAAGGTATTGACTTTGATACAACATTTGTACCAGTAGCTAGAGTTGAAGCTATAAGATTGTTACTTGCATATGTTACTTACACAGGATTTAAGGTCTATCAAATGGATGTGAAGACAGCTTTCCTGAATGGTGACCTAAAAAAAGAGGTCTATATTGAGCAGCTATCAGGTTTTATTAATCCTTCTTTTCTTAATCATGTATTTCATATAGAAAAAGCTTTGTATGAGTTAAAACAAGTCATAAGGGCTTGATATGAAACCTTGTTTAACTTTTTCATTGAGAATAAATTCTCAAAGAGAAAGATAGACAAGACATTATTCCTAAAAGAAGTTAAGGGTAAGATTATCCCAATCCAAATTTATGTTATTGACATAATTTTTGGGTCTACTGATGATGGTTAATGCAAAAAAGTTTGTCAAACTTATGCAAGGGCAATTTAAGATGAACAATATGGGTGAACTCAAGTATTTCTTGGGTCTCCAAGTTAAGCAATCTGAGGATGAATTATTTATCTCTCAGTTTAAATTCACCAAAGAGTTAATTAAGAAATTTGGAATTGAGAGTATCTTCACAATGAAAACTCATATGAGGTCAAGTATATTACTAGACAAGGATAAGAGTGGCAAGCCAGTTAATGAAACCTTGTATAGAGACATAATTGGCTCTCTCCTATATTTGACTGCTAATAGACCATATATTATGTTTGCTACATGTATTTGTGCTATATACCAGCTTGCCTTAAAAAATCTCACTACTCAGTTATAAAGAAGATTCTGAGATATCTTAAGGGCACACCAGATCTTGGCCTTTGATACCCTAGAAATAATGATTTTGAACTAACAGGCTATTCAGATGCAAAGTTTACAAGTTGCAAAGATGATAGAAAGAGCACTTCTACTACTTGTCAATTTCTAGGTAGAAGATTGGTATCCTAGAGCAGTGAAAACAAACAAGTGTAGCAATCTCCACTGTCGAATCTATATACATCTCAGTAGGGAGTTGATGTGCACAACTCTTATGGATCCAGAATCAACTTTAGAATTATAATATTTAGCTAAGTAAAACCCCAATATTTTGTGACTCTTCAAGTGTTATTTTAATAGCTAAGAATCTTGTATCACACAGCAGGACTAAGCATATTGAAATAAGATATCACTTCATAAAAGTGCATGTTGAGAAAGAAGTTATCTGCCTTGAGTTTGTCCCCACAGACAGACAAGTGACTGACATCTTCACTAAGCATCTTGATGAAGTCAAGTTTAATTTCTTCAAATTTGAATGAGAAATGTTAAATATGAACTAAAAATTTTTAATGACCATAACCTATTATTGTCATTAAATATAGAAATTTTTATGCGTGCTTTTGGAGGTTAAACATTTTGCAGAAGAAAATAAAGAAGAAAAAGGTCAACTGACTTGGCGTTGAATGAAATGTCTGGCGTTGAGTTAACTCTTTGTGTCGAGTGGAATCCTTTGGCGTTGAGTGGAAACACAAATGCTCTGACGTGTCTGAATTCTTCATATAATTTGATTAAATCAAGGCCGTCTATCAAAAAATTGTCCATCACGGCAAGATACGTGCCTTTCCACCTTCTCGAATAGAGTAGGCTATAAATAAAAATCGTGCCTAGAATAAACTCTATCATTCCACTACCCTTTCAATATTTTGTGTCTTGTACCCTAGATTTCTCGCACTATCTTCTCCTCCTCACTTAATCTCTTTGATTCAATGCCTCCCAAGGTGTAACGCCCCGAAACTCAAAAGAGTGACGGGTGGTGTCTTTGAGCCAAATCTGGGATTTGGTAGAGGTGACACAGCCTGGGACACGGGTGTGTCCTAGGGAGTGTCATGCTCGGGTTCGACGTTGGTCGTGTGGTCGACTATATTCCAGTTAACGGTTGTCGGAGCAGTGAACACGGCCTGGGACACGGGCATGTCCCATGGCGTGTCATCCACTCAACGATCGTTGAGTGAGGGCACACGGCCTGACACACGGGCATGTCAGTGACCGTGTGCTGCTTGGGAAGTTTGCGTGTTTATACTGAGGGAGCTACACGACCTGGGACACGGGCGTGTCTAGCACACGGCATGTGACACGAGCGTGTCACATGGCCGTGTCGTGCTATGGTCGTTTTGTACCTTTGTCGATGGAGGAACACGCCCAGTGACACGGGCATGTATTGTATGACACGGGCGTGTCAAGCCTGACACGGGCATGTCGAATGCCCGTGTTCTTTTCGGTACGCGACGATTTTGGCATCGATTGAGGCACGCGGCCTTGGACACGGGTGTGTCACAAGCCATGTTCGGCCCAGGAAGTTTAATTTCGGGTTGAATCACAGTCGTTCGTTCCTTATTTTGGGATCTAACGGCCCAGGGCTCTCCATGCTAGGGTTAAGGCCGGGATTGGGGGTTTAAACCTTCACTTTCACTTAGCCATTCTCTTTCTAAAACCTAGAGAGAAGGGAGAGCAAGGAATTTGGAGGAAGAGAGATCCGGTCGCCGGAGGAGATTCGGAGCGCCAAATCGAAAACCGAGCCCAGATCCGCGGAGGCAAGATCGTTGCAGTGCTTTTCATCCACGTAGTTTTCCATGGCGCTAAGGAGAAACTCTAGGGTAATGATTTTCATCTTGAGCATGTGAAGCTCTTCTTCTTTTACATGAGAAAACCCGCTCCCGTGAGTGTGCGGTGAGTTTGCAGTATTCCTTGGGGTAGATATGTAAAGTCCCTCTTGTTAGAGTCCGGAATCATAGTACGGACATAGGCATGATGTGTGAAGCCTACCCGGACATGTTGGTCTGGATCGGTGATGATTTGTTATGCATTGTTAGCCGGAGAAGACTCCGTGCATTTTGTTTGTTTTCGGGTTGCTATGCGTTAGAATGCATCAGGGAATCTTGGGGATTAACCTCAAGGTGCACCCGGAAATCTGGGCAGAAATGCATTTCTGCCATTTCGGTGGCCTTAGAGCCAGCTAAGTATATAGCGGGGCTATGTACCATATTTGATTAAAAGTTGGGACTGGGGGAAGCCGGGCCCGCGTCAAAGGCCAAAGGGTCGTGACGGGGTGAGCAACGGGCTGGTTGAACCCTATCCGCTCCATCTGTTTCGGTTAAAGTGACATAAAGTTAATGTGGGACTTATCGATGATTTGGAGATCGAGTCTAGGATACGGCTGAAAGGACTGAATGCTCACGAGGTTTGCCGCCCTGGGGGTGGTGGTGGAGTCAAGGATCGGACTGGGTTCGGACTGGCTTCGCCGAGTAAGTGCCTTGAGAGCATGGGGTGTACGGTCGTATATGTGTGCACCTGTGATGTGATGTTTACTCGCTATGTTGCTTGTTTTGCTAACAAGTGCAGGGAAGAAGCTTTGCCGCCCCGGTTTGGGGGCAGAATCGTTATAATTTGGTCAGCTTTAGCTGACCGTTATTCTTGTTTGCCATCGTTACGGTGATTTGTGCTTGCAGGTGCTGCGGAGCCGAGCGACAAATAGCGGGCCAAAGCCCAAGTTGTTGAGCCGGCCCTCAAAGGCCTTGTGTTTTTACTTTATTAGTTCATGTGTGGCCGGCCTGCGAGCTGAAGTTTGTAAAACACAATTCTATTCAAGTGAACTATTGTAAGGCCATAAGGCCAGTACTTTTGTGTATTTTGTACTTCATTCCTTTTGAGCTTTCGTTAGTGGACATTCGTGCTTGTGCTGGGTTCATTTCTTTGCAACATAATAAATTGCTTCTGCTAGATGCTCTGTGTAGGACGTTGTGATTGGTTGATTGGTTTCAATAAGTAACCCACCGATCTGTCTGTGGTATATGGCGTCGGTCCCCGGCCGGACTTACTGCTATATGTTATGCGACGGATAAGGGTGTTACAAATTTGGTATCAGACTACTGGTTTCGGTCAAGCTTAAATGAATTCGTGGACGAATTCACTTTAAGGGGTGGTGAGCACATGTATGTGCGTCATCGTTATAACATAAAAATAACCCATGAATGTCCACTTAGGAATGAAAATACACATGTTTGAGGAACCTGCGTGTTCCTATAATTGCTTTTTGCAATGTCGTGTGGTCACTTATTGATGTTTTGCATGATTATAGTGACCAGGAGTGGTGCTGGGCCGTCAGAACGGCCAGTTTCTGAGGCGAGCAGCGCACCAATTGATGTGCCTACAACACCTCCTTCAGCTGAGACCATTCGACTTGTAGCATAGGCTGTGTTTGCGATGATTAATGCGCAGCCTGTGAGGCAGGTGCAGCAGCCTGCTCCTGCTGTGGAGCAAGTACCGCTCCAAGCGGCAGAGCCAAGGAGGGTGGAACCGGTTGTAGTGGAGCCAGTGTTGCCTAGGAGAGCAACAGAGAAACAACTCAAGCACGTGATGGGCTTCAATACTCCAGTGTTCTTGGGGACGGGAACCCTAACTCAAGCAGAGGATTGGCTCTCTAGAATTAAGAGAGTGCTGACAACTACTGAGACTGAAGAGTGGCAGAAGACCACAATTATGACGTTCTTGTTGGACGGTGATGCAAGGTTATGGTGGGAAGGCTTAGAGCTACACCATCTGAGGGGTAGGCAGTTGACTGATGTCTCAATGGAGGAGTTTTCGAGGTTGTTCTTGGCTCGATACCTCCCCTTAGCTCAGATGATTGCTTTGGAGAATGAGTTCCAGAAGTTGGTTCAAGGAGACAGTGTCGTGGACGAGTATCTCCACGAGTTTACTCGTTTAGGCCGGTACGCAAGCGCTACCTTTGTTGATGAGGAGTGCAAGACGAATCGATTCTACGAAGGTTTGAGAGATGACTTGAGATTGCTACTTTTGGGGCCTATGGCGTAGGGTTTCCTAACCTTGGTCAACACGGCCCGGTCGTTGGAAAAGGACATGAAGAATGTTCAGGCGAAGAAGGACTCTAGTGGCAGGAAATCAGAGTTCAAGGTGTCGCCTGCAAAGTCTGGTTTTCGAAGATGGAACAAGAAGGCTAGGACGTCGGGTCCGGCCCCTTCTTCAGGTGCCTCGGGGGCAACTACCAACCGAACCCCGGGCGCTTGTTTTACTTATGGTAAGACGGGGCATTTTGCCCGTGATTGTTGGAGCGGACGTCTGAATTCCGATAGAAAGCAAGGAGCAACTAATGAAGAAAAGGGCAAGGCGGTGGAGTCAACCACATCCCACTATGCTCTGACTCAACCGAGAGTCTATAATCTGGGCCAGCAGGAGGCCATCAAACAGGCAGACGTGGTGACAGGTACGGTTTAATTTATAGCAAGTTATCTTTAAATATTGTTACCTAGTGCTTGTTAGCTTAACACTGTTTGTATATGCTTTGTTCTGATTTGCGATAGTCCGGCACGAGCACTATTCGATATGGGAGCTTCACACTCCATTTTGTCCGAAAGTTTCATAACGCGCATCGGAGTCCCTTCTTCGATGGCGAAGAACAAATTGGATGTGTTGCTGCCGAATGGGTGTTCGATGCGCGCGGACAGAGTATGTGTTGTAAAGGTTCATATTGGAAGTCAAGAGTTCGACTTGCTAGCGTCGCTGCTGCCGCTAGTAGAGTTCGACGTCATCTTCGGTATGGATTGGATTTCGGAGCAAAAGGCTTTTATAGATTGTAACTGTAAAGAGTTCAAGCTGGGTGGTTGGCAGGAGATAATGTTTGCGGGACTGAAGGAGTCGAGCAAGACGCTGATGTCTGCTCTTCAGGTGGTCAAGGCAGTTCGTGTTGGTGCAGAGCTGATCTTCACGTTAGTGGAGGCTGTAAAGCCTAAGCCCACATTGGGTAGTATCCCAGTGGTTTGTGAGTACCCCGATATGTTCCCGGACAATCTTCCCAGAGCCCCCCCACAGCGGGAGATCGACTTCACGATCGGGCTAGTGCTAGGTGCCAAACCTGTGTCACGCTCGCCTTATAGGTTGGCGCCTAAGGAGATGGCGGAGTTAAAGGTTCAACTAGAAGAGTTGATGGAGCAAGGGTATGTGCATCCAAGCTCGTCGCCTTGGAGCGCACCGGTCCTCTTTATTAAGAAGAAAGACGGGAGCTTGCAGCTGTGTATCGACTACAGAGAGTTGATCAAGCTAACGGAAAAGAACAAATACCTGATCCCAAGGATTGATGATCTTTTCGATCAGTTAGTCGGGTCGTCGGTATATTCAAAATTGGATCTGAAGTCCTGTTATTATCAACTAAGGATAAGGGAGAGTGATATCCCGAAGACAGCATTCAACATGAGATATGGATATTTCGAGTTCACAGTCATGCCGTTTGGGCTGACTAATGCTCCATCGGTGTTCATGGATCTGATGAACAGGACGTTCAGAGAGTACCTAGACCATTTTATATTCATCTTCATTGAGAACATATTGGTGTACTCGTAGTGCGAGGAAGATCACTTCAAGCATCTGCATCTGGTGTTGGAGACGCTGAGGAGGAATGAACTTTACGCAAAATTCTCCAAATGCGAGTTCTGGTTGTCCTCAGTAGCATTCCTTGGTCACATAGTCAGTTGAGAAGGGATTGCGGTGGATCCGACGAAGATTATTGCAATACGAGAGTGGCCTGTGTTGTTTTTGGTAGCGGAAGTCCAGAGTTTTCTGGGGCTTGCTGACTATTTCAGGCGCTTCGTAGAGAACTTCTCGTGGATAGCGTTACCTCTCACGACGTTGATAAGGAAAGATCAAAAGTTTATGTGGACGTAGGAGTGCGCGCAAGCGTTCGAAGAGTTGAAGAGTCGGTTGACCACGGCGCCAGTGCTAAGTTCGCCGAGTGGGACCGAAGGTTTTGAGATTTATAGTGATGCCTCAGGCAGTGGTTTGGGCTGCGTGCTGTTGCTGCATGGAAGTGTTATAGTGTATGACTCGCGTCAGCTGAAAGTGCACGAAAGGAATTATCCGGTCCACGACTTGGAGTTGGCGGGCGTGATTTTTGCGCTAAATCTATAGAGGCACTACTTATACGGTGTAAAGCTCGATATTTATACCGACCACAAGAGCCTTAAGTACCTGTTGGATCAGAAGTATTTGAACATGAGTCAGCGGAGGTGGATGAAGTTCCTGGGGGACTATACGTTCAAAATTCATTATGTACCCGGGAAAGGCAATGCAGTTGCGGATGCGTTGAGTCGTAGGGCTCCCGCCCAAGCCAACAGGTTATCGGTTCATGATGAGAGGTTGATTCAGGAGTTGGAGGCGTTAGACATCTGTTGTGTTGACAAGCAGACTAGCATCGAAGCGCTATTGAACTGGACGAAAGTTCAGTATGACCTGACTGATCGCATTCGGCGGGCTATGAAGTTGGATGGCAGCATGAAGGAGCTCATGGATGCAGCTTTGGATGGGTCAAATTCCCAATTTTCAGTTAAAGATGGGCTACTAAGGAAGGACAATTGTTTGTGCGTCCCAAACGTGGGAAATCTACAGGCGAAGTTGATGTACGAGGCTCATCATACCAAGTACACAATCCACCCAGGGAGCACGAAGATGTACCGGGATCTAAAGAAGTTATTCTGGTGGTCAGGGCTCAAGAAGGATGTGGCACTGTTTGTGGCTAAATGTCAGACTTGCGCCTTAGTAAAGGCAGAGTACCACAAGCCAGGGGGATTCTTGAAATCCTTGTATATTCCAGAGTGGAAGTTGGACGACATTTCGATGGACTTTGTGCATGGCTTGCCAAGGTCGCAGAAGGGAAATGACGCCATCTGGGTGATCGTAGACCGGTTAACAAAGGTGTCGCACTTCATTCCGCATAGGAAGGATGATTCTGTGGAGAAATTGGCAAAGTTATATATGGATAATATTGTGCGACTTCACGGTGTGCCCCGTAGCATCGTGAGTGATCGAGATGGGCGGTTCACGTCCAATGATTGGAGGTTGGTGCAACAGATGCTGGGAACTAAGTTGAATTTCAGCATAGCTTTTCATCCACAGACGGATGGGTAGACCGAGAGAGTCAACGGGACCATGGAGGACATGCTCTGCATGTGCGTTCCAGACTTCGGAAAGCTTTGGGAAGACCACCTGTATCTGGTGGAATTTGCGTACAACAATAGCTTCCAGGCGAGTATACAAATGGCGCCCTTCGAGTCCCTTTATGGTAGGAAGTGTCGCACGTCATTATCGTGGTTAGAAATGGGTGAGGCAAGGTTGTATAAAAAGCAGGAGGTAGAGAACACTACTTCTTTGGTGCGGATCATTCGAGAGCGTTTGCTTATCGCTCAGGATAGGCAAGCGAAGTACTACAATGCCAAGCATCGGAACGAGGAGTTCGCGGTCGGAGATTGGGTGTACTTGAAGGTAAAGCTGTTCAAGGGGGTTTCACGGGTACGACGCTTGAAGAAGCTGAGCCCGAGATATCTTGGACCATTTGAGATTTTGGAGCGGATCGGCGAAGCGGCTTATCGTCTGAGGCTATTAGTGGAGTTGAGTGGCCTACACGATGTATTCCACATTTTGTATTGTGGAAGGTGGTGCAAGAGCCTTCGCATGTGATCGCAGTTGATCAAGTGTCGGTGGATGAAGGGTTGACGACTAAGGTCAAGCCCGTTCGTATTGAATACTTTGAATTCAAGCGACTTCGTAACAAGGAGATCAGGACGGTCAAGGTCCGATGGGACAATTGCGGTCGGGAGGAGCTCTCTTGGGAACAGGAGCAGACAATGCTGGAGGAGTACCCAGAGTTATTTCACTCAGGTACCGCTTTTGGTTTTGTATTTCTTTCCTTTGGTAATTTCGTGGATGAAATTCTTTTAAGAGGGAGAGAGTTATAATGCCCTGAAACTCAAAAGAGTGACGGGTGGTATTTTTGAGCCAAATCAGGGATTTGGTAGAGGTGACACAGCCTGGGACACGGGCGTGTACCAGGGCGTGTCATGCTCGGGTTCGACGTTGGTCGTGTGGTCGACGATATTCTAGTCAACGGTCGTCGGAGCAGTGAACATAGCCTAGGACACGGGCATGTCTCAGGGCGTGTCAGTCACTCAAAGCTTTCCACTCAACGATCGTTGAGTGAGGGTACACGGCCTGACACACGGGCGTGTCAGTGACCGTATGCTGTTCGGGAAGTTTGTGGGTTTGTGTTGAGGGAGCTACACGGCCTGAGACACGGGCGTGTCCCAGGGCATGTCTAGCACACGGTATGTGACACGGGCGTGTAAAATGGCCGTGTCGTGCTCTGGTCATTTTGGACCTGTGTCGATGGAGGAACACGCCCAGTGACACGGGTGTGTACTGTATGACACGGGCGTGTCAAGCCTGATACGGGCGTGTCGAATGCCCGTGTTCTTTTCGTGATGCGATGGTTTCGGCATCGATTGAGGCACACGGCCACGGGCGGACCCACCTACAGACACACCCGGGCACGTGCCCGGGTGTGAAAAATCGCGATAAAAGCGTATTCACTGCTGCTCCTCCGTCATATTCGCTTATTTTGCCCTAGTCGACTGCCCCGATCGCGCGTTTCCCCTCCTCTGGCTGCTGTTCCGCCTGTTCGCGAAGTGCCCCTCCTCCCGCTGCTGTTCGCGAAGTGCTCCTCCATCTCCGCTTTGGCCGCTGCTGTGCTCCTCCATCTCCGATTTGGCCGCTGTTGTGCTCCTCCATCTCCGATTTGGGTACTTCTTCTTCTTCTTCTTCTTCTTCTTCTCCGATTTGTGCTCCTCCATCTTCTTCTTCTTCTTAGTTCTTACTGTTTGAAGATATCTGCTCATCCAAAATGCTATTCATTCACAATCGTGGAATAGTATCGACAATCACTGTTTACTTTATTCAATGATTTTGCTGTTCATTTCTGCCAATTTTTACAATATTTATAGTAACATTTCACGACAGCAACTGGAGATTGTTTAACTGTAGTAAGTTGATTATGTCACTGCAGTTGCTCAATGTATCAGGTTATTGTTGCAAACCTCATGTAGCAAAATCAATGTTAGGCTTTTCATGTAGCAGAAACATTGCAGCATCATGTAGCATACTTGCTACCACAGAAACATTAGAACATAATTCTACTTTTTTTATTGTGGCTTCTGCAATTTTTATAAAAATATAGAACTTGCATCATCATAAATTGCAATTGGTTTTATACCATCAAGTCAACTATGTTTTCTTAACAATATCCATGATCCAAGTTATTATAAAGAGTCAAGAAACTTAATATCTCTTCAGTCTTCACTATCCTAAACGAAGGGGGATAAAAGACTTTTAGGAAGACAACACAAGAAGTTCTGATAGGGATCGTGGTCCACAGGAAGGTTGGCCTGGATCGAGATCTGTTAGGATTTACACTCGTAGAAAGAGGGATTAGGGTCACCATATGGATGATCTAAGCCCATCATCGCATTCAAAGTGTCGACGAGATATTTTCTCTGTGTTGGTTTAGTTTTTTTCACATGATATTTTTGTGTGTATTGTGGGGGCCAATCATAGTTGCTCATTGTGTAACTATCTTAGAAATATGTCTGTGGAGTTATCATGATTAGATGAGTAGGGGCAAATATGTAGGGGCAAGGAAGGCAAGAAGGTGAGTATGTATAGCAAATATTATAAAATGCATCAATTAGATGAGTAGGGGCAAGGAAGGCAAGAAGGTGACTATCATGATTTTATTAGTTTTTCTCATGTTCTCATGTTCTTATTTTTGTTTAGCATATACAACCTTAGCATATCAATTAATATCTCCAAAAATCCAAAAGGAGATAGTTTCTTGCATTGCATCTGAGATAACAAAGACAATTGTTCAAGACATTGGGGATAACTGCTTCAGTATTTTGGTCGATGAATCACGTGATGTGTCCACAAAAGAACAAATGGCTGTGGTTTTACGCTATGTTAATATCAAAGGTCTTATTATGGAGCGTCTTCTTGGATTTGTTCATGTTATAGACACAACTGCCTTATCATTAAAGAAAGCTATTGATAATTTGTTTGCAAAACATTGCCTAAGTATTTCTAAATTACGGGGTCAAGGTTATGATGGTGCTAGCAATATGAGGGGTGAGTTCAAAGGACTGAAAACGTTGATATTGCAGGAGAATAATTGTGCTTTCTACATTCATTGTTTTGCTCATCAACTACAACTAATATTAGTAGCTGTTGCAGAAGATCATGTTGAAGTTGCAGAGATTTTCACGCTTATTAATCTTGTGTTGAATGTTGTTGGCGGATCTTGCAAACGACGTGATTGTATAAGAGCATTAGAAGTTGATCGGGTTGCTATAGAGCTTGGTTGCGGAGAGTTAGAAAGTGGTACAGGGGCAAATCAACCACTTGAATTGAAAAGGGCAGGTGACACACAGTGGAGTTCACATTATGGCACAATATTAAATTTTATCCGGATGTTCTCATCTATTGTTGAGGCACTTGAAATTATCAAGGTTGATGGTGCAGATGGAAATCAAAGAGGAATGACCAATACTTTAATTAAAAGTCTCTTGACTTTTAATGAAGAATATTTTATCCAAGTCACACGAGTTATCACAAGCTTTACAGAAAAAGGATCAAGACATTGTTAATGCAATGAAGTTTGTAAAATTTACAAAACAGTTACTGTTGAATTTCAGAAATGAAGATCTTGAATGGAACTCCTTCATGACTGAAGTATCAAAATTTTGCACAAAACACCATATAGAGATTCCTAATATGAATGAAAGATATATGCAAGCAGGAAGATCAAGACACAATGAAAGAGAGATTACAAATTATCATCATTTCCGTGTTGAAATCTTCAATACAGTGCTCGATTGGACTTTGAACGAGTTAAATGATCGTTTTAATGAAGTGAACACTGAACTACTTTTATGTGTTTCTTGTCTGGACTCTAGTGATCGATTTGCCTTATTTGATAAACAAAAGTTACTTCGTCTTGCAGAATTGTACTCATCTGACTTCTCACCAATAGAATTGCAACTACTTGAAGGACAACTTGATATGTATATTATTGATATGCGCTCTTTACCAACCGACATGTTCTCTCATAATAAAGGAATTGGTGGTCTTTTAAAACTATTGGTGGAGTTGAAAAAACAAGATCACTATCAGTTGGTTTTCAAGCTTTTAAAGTTGGCATGTCTTCTACCCGTTGCAACTGCTACAGTTGAAAGAATGTTCCCTGCAATGAAGATTATAAAAAATCATTTACGAAACAGAATGGGAGATGAATGGATGAATGACTGCATGATCGTTTATACAGAGAAAGATGTTGCTGAGGGTATTACTAATGATACTATTATTATAAAATTTCAGAATATGTGTCCACGAAAAGTGATTTGTTGAACGGTATGTCATGTGTTTTTGGTTATTAACTTTTTATTAATTGCAATATTAGTTTAAATTTATTTAAGCTTTGCAGTTAATTATTTATTTTAAAATTGTGTCCGGGTTAAAAAAAATTTCCTAGTTCCGCCCCTGAAGACAAGCCACCAGACAACCAGACCGTCTGGCTAAACCGCCATACTGCCCGAACAGCTAACTGCCCGACTAGACTACAAAAGCGCCAAACTCTAACAATTCCGGCTATTTTCAAGAGCCCAATTTTCCTCAAATACCAACCTCGTGAATCTTTTCAAGGCAATGGAAAAATTCAAACTTCTGAATTAAGGTTGGGAGTCGCCCCACTCATCGCTTGTATCATTCATTTCCTGATACGCTCAAACGCTCGAATTGAATTTTCGAGAAATACTTTTAATATTTCTACATAATAAAGAGCTCGAAAATTTGCAAACGCCCTAAATCGCTTTGAGCTCGGGATTTCACTTCTAAAAATCTCGTTGTTATAATTTAAAAATAAATCATAATTTACATCATGATCGCGCGCTACGATTCTTTCTTCCAAAAATATTTGAATGATCAAAATTTAAAAAAAGCAACTTTTTATTCTGAGAAATTGGAGAATCATGAAAATCAAAGTGTCCCTAAATTTTAATATGACATCAAAGAGGTCTTCAATTAAGTCTAGAATTTTTTTCATAAAATTCCATCCAATTTTGGGTATTTAATTTGGTCAAATAAATCTTATTTAGGTTTTTTTTCAATACCAAATTAAATTACAAAATTTCCAAAAAAAATAAGGTGATTGCCCTCATAAAGGGAAACAACTTTTATGTTCAACATTTTTCTCCTAGGGGAACAACTTTTATGTTCAACATTTTTTGATATAGATTTGATCTGCATATAGCAAAATCCTCACGACTGAGATCGAGCCAAACCGCGAGCTTTATTCTTCTGTCCCCACTGCGGATCAGGCATATATTTGTTGTGGGGGCCCAAAATCTCATGCAGGGGCGGGATTTGATGAAATCTCAGTCGTCAGATTTATGCATGGTGGTCAGACAGCTGTTGTTATCTCGTGGTGGCAGAAGCTTTCGGGCTTCTGCCATCGCCGGCCAGCAACAGCCAATCACCGACGTTGCCCTCGGTGACTTGCTGGGGCTGGCAAATCATTTGGCGGTGGTCCGGCGGCCTGGCGGTGGTCCGGCGGCCTGGCGGTGGTCCAGCGGCCTGGCGTCGTCGGCCACCGCCAGGTTTCTCCATCCCGAGAGATGGGTGGCGCGGCCAGCTCTGCTCCCGACGGTGTCGCACCAACCCACTTCTCTGATTATTCGCATGCCACACCACCACCCTCGACCGGCGCGTCGGGGGGTCAAAATTTCTTCTAGCACCGGCTTTGCCACCCCTCTTCTTTGATTACTCTCACACCACACCACCACCCCGACCAACGCACAGGGGATCGGACTTTCCTCCGGCGGTGGCCCGACGCCATCGGTAAATTGAAATAGAGCACATACCAAAATATTAAATCACGGGTGCTACTAGAGACGCGCTCTATGATGGTACCACCACTTTCCACCATCGGGGAGGAGTGCCTCTAGTAGAGTACCATCCTACTACCACCACTACCGGCACTGGGCGGGGCTCACCACGCGTGACTCTTAACCGAGACTGGAGCTTGGCTCGGGTGGCGCTGGCAGAGCTTTGACGGTCGGGGGTGCATGATGCACGTCGGTGAGATAGGGAGGAAGAAGTTTTACCTGGGGAGGGGGGCTCGGGAGGTGTTAGGCCGACTTGTCATTGGAGGTGGCGGGATCGGGTTGGGGTTTTTCGGTGAGGAGGGGTTCATGCTGGGGGTGGGGGTGCTTGATTGAGCTTGTGAGGAGAAACTGGAGGGGGAGGGGCATATATATAGTCTAGGGAGGTGCTCCCTCCCCTCTCTTTACCGGTGTGGGATAAAACCCAAGAGGATCATTCCTCTCCTCCTCTCCTCCAGTTGTCCTGGCCAGGTGGCCCTCATCTAGGGTCGAGGTACACTCCAGGTGACAACATCAAGGGAGAAGGGGGAAGCTTGGGCCTTGTTGGGCTTGGGAAAAGAGAAGGGGATGGAAAGGTGTTGGGCCTTCTCTTGGCCCAAAGCCCACCCCTTTTTGGAGGTTGCTGATTTAATAAAGCCCATGTACAACCCCGTATTCGCGGAGTAGGGTCCCTTCGGCAGGCGCAGAGCCAATTTTAAGCTTTTAAGCTTTTTGGACAGTTTGGACTCTTGGTGGCCAATTTTGGCTATAACTTGGAAATATACTAATAGGGGAGGAAAATATTGCCTTCCCCCTTGCCCCCCTCTTTGAGGG
This sequence comes from Platanthera zijinensis, assembly GCA_039513925.1. Taxonomy (NCBI): domain Eukaryota; kingdom Viridiplantae; phylum Streptophyta; class Magnoliopsida; order Asparagales; family Orchidaceae; genus Platanthera; species Platanthera zijinensis. Next base: position 46,495,231 of record CM077087.1, on the reverse strand, counting down.
GCGGGCGCGGCCAGCTTGCGAGGCGAGACCGCCGGCCAGGCGGGTTCTCGCCCGCGCGGCCAGCTTGCGGGGCGAGACCGCCGGCCAGGCGGGTTCTCGCCCGCGCGGCCAGCTCGCGGGGCGAGACCGCCGGCCAGGCGGGTTCTCGCCCGCGCGGCCAGCTTGCGGGGCGAGACCGCCGGCCAGGCGGGTTCTCGCCCGCACGGCCAGCTTGCGGGGCGAGACCGTCGGCCAGGCAGGTTCTCGCCTTTGGACCTCCTTGGGGCAAGCTTTTACCTTTTTACCCTCGGGGTGGGTTTTCCCTTTTTGCCCCCCGGTGTGGAGGTTTTCTATTGGCTGGAGGCATTTTGGCCCCAGGGGCGTTTTGGTCATTTTACCCCCAAGACTTGGAAAAACTATAAATAGACCCTTATGGGTGCCTTGGGAAAGGACTTGTCATTCTTTCCTTAGCCACAAATCTCTTTGGCTTTCTTCCTCCAAGGCACCTAGCTCAAGCATTGGCTAGGGAGGGGGAGACCTCAAAGGTCTTCCGGGTGTGAGGTGGGACCTCCGCGCTAGAGCCGAGGGTCAGTTCATAGCTTCCTAAGTCTTCGGTCCGTGGCGTTCTTCTGAGTGTAGTAGGTGTGAGGTCACCCCTTTCCCCAAGGGTCGAACTCCACGGAAGTCAATTTTGGCTTCGGTCATTTTTGTCTTCAACAGTTTTGGTGCGGTGAGCGTGGAGAGTGACCAGCACAGAAGATCTCAGGAGAGTGTCATGGCTGGAGATCAGGGAGGTAGTGATGACCTCGGTGGTTCCCCCATCCCAGGACCCTTCGTAGGAAGGGAGGAGTTTATGGCTTCCATCGAAGGCATCATGGGGATGCTTAGAAGCATTGCCCCTCGGGCTGACAGCTCAACCCCCACCTCCCAGGGACTAGCTCCCAGGGGTCTCGGTGAGCTAACCCCGAGTGGTCTCGGCGAGATGGCTCATAGGGGGCAAGGCGAGATCACCCCAGCAGGGGGGGAAGTGAGTATGCCAGATAGGAGGCCTGGGAAGGAGAGGATGGTAGAAGGGGTTGAGCGAGACCTCTCAGGCCGGGAGCTGTTCCCAAGCCCGGCGAGAGCTAACCCCCCAGGCGAGCAGGTCGCGCGAGTGGAGGTGGCGAGAGCTCCCCTTAGGGGGTCACCCTTCAGCGAGTTGATCATCTCAGCTCCCGTTCCCGAGGGGTTCAGAGAGCCAGACATGGTTTACTATACCGGGAAGGATGACCCCGTCCAGCATCTGCAATGGTTTGAGGATGCCGTCTCCATCAGGCCGATGACGGACGCCTTCAAGTGTCGCCTCTTTGCGATCACCTTGAAAGAGAAGGCGAGGGACTGGTTCCATCAACTCCCTCCGAGGTCCATCTTCGGGTTCGAAGACTTGAGCCGGAGCTTTCAGCTTCGCTTCTCCACCTCCAAGAAGAGGAAGAAGGGTCCTGAGTCCCTCTTCCTGATAAAGCAAAGGGCTGAGGAGTCGTTGGCCCACTACGTTGATAGGTTCCAGGAGGAGGTCCTTGACATCCAGGAGGTGCCAGGGTATGCCCTCCAGATGGCATTCACGGTAGGATTGCGTGAAGGGTTCTTCAAGATGAGCTTGACTCGGAAGGCCCCCCTTTCCTTCGAGGAGCTGATGGAAAAGGCGGCAGAGGAGATAGCCATGGAGGCAGCCAACCCGGCCTTTGTAAAGAAGTTGGCAAAGTTGACAGAGGTAGAGTCGAAGGAGCAGGGTGGCTCAAGGCATCATGAAGGGAGAAGGAGAGAGGAGCATAGAGCTCAAGGGTTCCAGAGACAGGAGGGTCCGGAGCCAGGCTGGAGGCAGCAGGGAGGACCTGCCCATGGTCCAGGAAGGGCTCTCATTCAGGATGGAGGGAACCATCATGGGGGCCAAGGGAGGTTCAACTTCCAAAGACAAGCCCCAAGACAACTCCTGCCCCCACCCCAGCAAGCGATGGTGATTGGCCGAAGGGATAGGAGGAATCGCAAGGGGAGAGGGGGAGGTAGGGTAGAGTTGCCGTACTGTGACTTCCACCAGGTGGAGGGGCACGCAACAGCTACCTGCCCTGAGTTCCTGGAAGTAAGGGGGGCGAGAGCTCCAGTCCAGCAGCCGCCGGAGCGGATCGAAGCTCTGCCCCAAGGAGGTAGAGGAGGTGATGATGTGTGTGAGGATCGTGTTGATGTAGGCCCCCGAGGTGGTATAGCTGTGATCCACGGGGGGGTGGGGATCGAAGCCGCTCGGAAGGCAAGTCTTCATGTGATGTATCGGCGGAGCGTTGCCTCGACATCCCAGACCCCTCCCCCGGAGGAAAGGGTCACCTTCTCATCAAAGGACATGCCAGAGCATGAGGATCCCTTCTGCGACGCCCTGGTCATCCAAGCAGCCGTCGAAGGCTTCACCGTCTCCCGGATTTTGATTGATAACGGAAGCTCGGTCAACGTCATTTTCAAGAAGGCGTTCGAGGGGATGAAGGTGGAGCCAAGGAGGATAGTGGCGTCGGATGGACCTCTGTTCGGATTCTCAGGGGGGAGAAAGGAGGTGGAAGGTGGAGTCGGACTCCAGGTGAAGTTGGGAGGGACCTCAAGGAACTGCAGGTTCGTCATTGTTGACGCTCCAAGCAGCTACAATGCCATCTTCGGAAGGCCCCTCATCAGCGCCTTCCGGTGCGTGCCCTCATCCTTCCACCAATGTCTCAAGTTCAACTCAGATGGGATCCAGGTCAGGATCAAGGGAGACTCAAGGATGGCGAGGCAGTGCTACGTCACGGCAGTTAACACCATCTCTTGGTTGGCTAAGGCAGAGGAGATGGAGAAGATCATGGAGAGCCTGAGCAGGGTTGAGGTGGCCAGTGGGATGAAACCTGATGGCAACCACTAGGCCCAGGCCCCCTGAAGAAGCCTCGCCTCGGCGGAGTCGTGTATCTTTTTTATGTTTATGTTATTGTAAGGAGTCTAGCCCCCGACCAGTAGAGTCGAGGGGGTCATGTAACCCATTTTCTTTCCCCCGTTAGAGGATGTTGGAATTGAAAAAGCTTAGGTGACATGCCCAGCTCCCAACCCCCGAGAGGATCTCCTCATACCAGGCTCATACTAGCTGGCAGGGTCGAGAGTGTTTCGGGGGGTGGCTCATTTTTCCTTAGCTCCGAGATGATTCCGCTGCCAGGCTCTCACTAGCTGGTGGGTTCAGGTTGATCTCTCGTGGGAGCCAAGTCCTTTTGCTCCGAGATGATTCCGCTGCCAGGCTCTCACTAGCTGGTGGGTTCAGGTTGATCTCTCGTGGGAGCCAAGTCCTTTTGCTCCGAGATGATTCCGCTGCCAGGCTCTCACTAGCTGGTGGGTTCAGGTTGATCTCTCGTGGGAGCCAAGTCCTTTTGCTCCGAGATGATTCCGCTGCCAGGCTCTCACTAGCTGGTGGGTTCAGGTTGATCTCTCGTGGGAGCCAAGTCCTTTTGCTCCGAGATGATTCCGCTGCCAGGCTCTCACTAGCTGGTGGGTTCAGGTTGATCTCTCGTGGGAGCCAAGTCCTTTTGCTCCGAGATGATTCCGCTGCCAGGCTCTCACTAGCTGGTGGGTTCAGGTTGATCTCTCGTGGGAGCCAAGTCCTTTTGCTCCGAGATGATTCCGCTGCCAGGCTCTCACTAGCTGGTGGGTTCAGGTTGATCTCTCGTGGGAGCCAAGTCCTTTTGCTCCGAGATGATTCCGCTGCCAGGCTCTCACTAGCTGGTGGGTTCAGGTTGATCTCTCGTGGGAGCCAAGTCCTTTTGCTCCGAGATGATTCCGCTGCCAGGCTCTCACTAGCTGGTGGGTTCAGGTTGATCTCTCGTGGGAGCCAAGTCCTTTTGCTCCGAGATGATTCCGCTGCCAGGCTCTCACTAGCTGGTGGGTTCAGGTTGATCTCTCGTGGGAGCCAAGTCCTTTTGCTCCGAGATGATTCCGCTGCCAGGCTCTCACTAGCTGGTGGGTTCAGGTTGATCTCTCGTGGGAGCCAAGTCCTTTTGCTCCGAGATGATTCCGCTGCCAGGCTCTCACTAGCTGGTGGGTTCAGGTTGATCTCTCGTGGGAGCCAAGTCCTTTTGCTCCGAGATGATTCCGCTGCCAGGCTCTCACTAGCTGGTGGGTTCAGGTTGATCTCTCGTGGGAGCCAAGTCCTTTTGCTCCGAGATGATTCCGCTGCCAGGCTCTCACTAGCTGGTGGGTTCAGGTTGATCTCTCGTGGGAGCCAAGTCCTTTTGCTCCGAGATGATTCCGCTGCCAGGCTCTCACTAGCTGGTGGGTTCAGGTTGATCTCTCGTGGGAGCCAAGTCCTTTTGCTCCGAGATGATTCCGCTGCCAGGCTCTCACTAGCTGGTGGGTTCAGGTTGATCTCTCGTGGGAGCTAAGTCCTTTAGCTCCGCCCCCCAGGAGGTTAGATCCTTTTACCCTGAGGGGGTCTCGCCACCCAGGCTCTCATCAGCTGGCATGGCAGGTTGACCCCCCCAGGAGGTTAGATCCTTTTACCCTGAGGGGGTCTCGCCACCCAGGCTCTCATCAGCTGGCATGGCAGGTTGACCCCCCCAGGAGGCTAGATCCTTTTACCCTGAGGAGGTCTCGCCACCCAGGCTCTCATCAGCTGGCATGGCAGGTTGGCCCCTCGGAAGAGGCCTCATAATCTTTCGATACCGCGAGAGCAAGCTACACTCAGCGAATACGTTGGGTTGGACGTTTCTTTCCGAGCTTGTGCCAACCTCGAAAAGAGCGGGGATTGTGTACAACCCCGTATTCGCGGAGTAGGGTCCCTTCGGCAGGCGCAGAGCCAGTTTTAAGCTTTTAAGCTTTTTGGACAGTTTGGACTCTTGGTGGCCAATTTTGGCTATAGCTTGGAAATATACTAATAGGGGAGGAAAATATTGCCTTCCCCCTTGCCCCCCTCTTTGAGGGGCGGGCGCGGCCAGCTTGCGGGGCGAGACCGCCGGCCAGGCGGGTTCTCGCCCGCGCGGCCAGCTTGCGGGGCGAGACCGCCGGCCAGGCGGGTTCTCGCCCGCGCGGCCAGCTCGCGGGGCGAGACCGCCGGCCAGGCGGGTTCTCGCCCGCGCGGCCAGCTTGCGGGGCGAGACCGCCGGCCAGGCGGGTTCTCGCCCGCATGGCCAGCTTGCGGGGCGAGACCGCCGGCCAGGCAGGTTCTCGCCTTTGGACCTCCTTGGGGCAAGCTTTTACCTTTTTACCCCCGGGGTGGGTTTTCCCTTTTTGCCCCCCGATGTGGAGGTTTTCTATTGGCTGGAGGCATTTTGGCCCCAGGGGCGTTTTGGTCATTTTACCCCCAAGACTTGGAAAAACTATAAATAGACCCTTATGGGTGCCTTGGGAAAGGACTTGTCATTCTTTCCTTAGCCACAAATCTCTTTGGCTTTCTTCCTCCAAGGCACCTAGCTCAAGCATTGGCTAGGGAGGGGGAGACCTCAAAGGTCTTCCGGGTGTGAGGTGGGACCTCCGCGCTAGAGCCGAGGGTCAGTTCATAGCTTCCTAAGTCTTCGGTCCGTGGCGTTCTTCTGAGTGTAGTAGGTGTGAGGTCACCCCTTTCCCCAAGGGTCGAACTCCACGGAAGTCAATTTTGGCTTCGGTCATTTTTGGCTTCAACAGCCCATAGGGCTGGGGAGTAGATCCCATGTGGGTTTGGTGGGTTATGGTGGTGAGAACCACCTTTTTATATTTTAAAATATGAATTTAAGGAGGTTTGACCAACGTCAATCCTATGGTGGGTCTCTCATAAGGTCATGGTCAGAGTAGGTTGGGGTCATCGAGAGACGGACCAATGTTGGGGTAAGGTAGTAAAACTGAAGTGTGCACTCTTTTCAGTGCATGATAAAGCTCGGTTTGACCTCCAGTTATCAAAATTGACCAGAATGAAATCTGTTGACCTCGTATTGATCATACAAATCCAATACCACTGACCGAGGTCAAATCGGAATTTATTTGCTCAATATTCAAAAATTGTGTGTCGTTGCGCGCTACAAGACTCAAAGTGGTCATATTCATCATATAACTTCGCATTGCAACGCAACGAATCTCATCGCACTCATATTGACTATTCGAGTCCATAGGAACTGACAGAACTCAAATCGGAGTTCTTTAGCTCAATATCCAAATTTTTCGTAATCGTGACGTTTTACGAGGTACGGTCATTTTCGCCATATGACCTCGGATTTCAATGAAACGAGTTCCATCGCACTCTTATTGACTATACGAGACTATAATAATTGACAGAACTCAAACTAGATTTATCTTGCTCAAAATCCCCAAAATACGATTACCACGTACCTCTATTGGGTCTTGGGTAGGGGTTCGGGCCACTTTTATTGGGCCCACTAGAGTTCTAGTAACCCAATAAAAATCGAGATATTACAGTGCAGACCCACGTCACCACACACACACACTTAATAGCACATTTAAAACAAAATTTACAACATGCACAACAAAAATTTAAGACCCAAGCAGATAGAAATTGAACGGAACTCCACTTCAATGTTGATAATATGGTCCTTAAGCTACATCCACAGCGTCAACTAAGCTTGCACTGCCACTCTTGCATACAATTAAGCCCATGATATTATGGCTCCTTTAAAATACTAAGTAGAATTAAAGAAACCGCTTATAAACTCAACTTACCTTCCTTATCAAGACTACATCTGATGTTTCATATTTCAGTTCTACGCCTCTATAAGACAGAATCAGCTATTACTATAACTCCTTTACCTCGTCAGACAACTACTACCACCCTGATCCATGAACCCATATCCATCCTGGCCGAACAAACTATTTTCATACAGAATAAACCAATACAACAAGTTTTCGTGCAATAGAAGGGTCTGGACCACGCAGACAGCTCCTGGGAACGCATCAAAGCCTTGGACTTGCAGGTACGTACTCTGCCCGCTTCCCTGACTACAAACCCTAATTCCACAATTTTCCATCGGCAGGCCTTCACTGACTCAGCCTAGATCGGAACCAGACAACATTACTGCATCTCCACCACTACCTTAGAATTTAATTCCTGCAACACAAGCATCACATGACAACAGTTCTCATCAGCAGTCAACAATGGAACAGACCACACCAGCAGCTCCAGTCCCCACTACGTTTTCACAACCACCAGGATGGCGCTTCCACCGTCTTCGCTCGGCTCGACCTCTTCAATGGTCATATTTTCCACCACTGCGCTGGCCATCTTCCATTAGGAGGCATCGTTCCCATCACAACCCTCGCCCTCCATAAACCGATCTCTATTGTCCGTGTGGGAGAGTGATGTAACGGATTTGATCACCGATCCGCTATACTGCCTGCAATGTCAGCATCATCTACTATAACGGCTATTTTGTAATGGCTATATTAATGTCGAAGTATTATAAATATGTAATAGGCTACGAACCAATTGTATGCTATGATATTTTGTATTTACCTTTACCATGTTATGGGCGACCCTGTTCATAATTTTTAAAATAAAAACTCTTAATCAATTATTTTAAATATTACGGTAAAAACTCTTCCTTTCGTAAAGTTTCCGCTGAATGTCATTCGGCTACCCTTCCTCCGTCCACTCCTTCGACGACACCTTTACCAAAATGATTGGCGACAAGGGATCACAGATGATATAAATGTTACCCAAATCACAACCACCTGGTCGTAAAGATGAAGGAGGAGGCTCGCCTAAACTAATGAGTTACTATGTCGTCGAAGAGAAGGTCGATGTCAGTGGCAAGCTCTAAACATAAAAACCTTACTTGTGGCCGACCAGAGAAGAGAAAAGGGGATCTCATCGCTGAAGGACTATGGTGTTTCGACGGAGGTGAAGCCCACGACGACATGCTGGACTCACAAAAGCGGGGTATCGGGCTGCAGAATCATTAATTCTTGTGTAAGGGGTCGGGAATGGTGGGAGGCTCTTTCCTATATTATAAATTTCCATGGGAATTCAATTGAATTTCAATTTCCATGGAGTTTTTGGGTCGCTGAGCAACAAAATTGAAATTGAGAATTGAATTCCAATTCCAATGCTCCATTTCCGCCCAAACGAATGGTCCCTAAGGGTCTCCGAGACGGCTGACATTGAACTGGTGGGATCCAAGTCTCTTGGATTCCGCACTCTGGGGGAGACTACGTGAGCATTGGAGATGGAATTGGAGAAAGTCCAATGTAGGAAAGGTTTTATTGCAAAGTGTTCAATGTAAAGTACTGCTCTCTTAAAGAAAGTCTAGGAGTGGAAGGCATAAAAAGGGGTCAAAGCCTATGGTGGCGACTCCCTCCTCTATTTTGGGGGGATACTACTTGATGTGGGAGGAACAGACCAAATTGAGTTTTGCGTGTGGATTTACACTCGTCATTATGAACTTTGAATAAAAATCATCAATTTTGGTTTGCGGTTGAACTCTCATGTGTTTTATGAGTCAAATCTTCCACGAGAACAACACAACCACAAGCAAACTCATGTTAATAATTTATGAGAATAGCGGCAATTAAAAGCAGCTAGAACGTAGAGGCAAGCTTAGAGATACCTAGTTTGATGCATAAACAAAATGCTAATGAATTGAAGCAAGGATATGTAAGGGATATAACAGAGGATGCAGTCCATCCCGAGTCCATATGTTCCAAAGAACGTCTTTGCTCGAAGGTGAAAACAACCTCTGCAGGTTGAGTCAATCTCGACCGTTAAGCCGGAGTAGGGAAGCGAAGTAGTCAACAATTGGAGTACTCTGGGTCGTCGAAGTGGTATTTTGAGGTTGGCGACGACCTATCGTTAGAAAGTCGATCGGATTGAGCAGCGCTGGACGAGACCCGCCCGTTGGAGCTTTGATCGAGGAGGGAGATTTTGAAATTGGCCGCAGGGATCATCGTCTGGAACGCCACTTGAGTCATCGGCGCGTTTATAAGGAAGATTGTGTTGGGAATGCGAGCAATCAATCCCGACCAGAGCACCTATTTTAAATTTTAGGCGAGCAACCTGCGCGACCGCATTGAGTGGTATGTCATCGCAACAAAATAACACAATGCAAAAAGAATAAAAGCACACAGAGATTTTAACGTGGAAAACCCAATTGGGTGAAAAACCACGGGACGATCGGAGTCCAACCCGAAAAGCCTCCACTAAAAGTGTGTGAAAAACACACGCACGGATTACAGGCTTTCCCTTCACTGATCCACAAAGGATCTTCACCAGCTTCACACTACACAATACAATAAATAGTAACAGAAAAATTACAAGTTACCGACCGGCGGATGAGACAGATTACACAAATCCTCTCCAAGATGCCTCTTCGAATCCTTGCCAATATCTGCTCCAGATCCAATCCGTGTAGGCGAAGTACTCCTTGTCAACGTCGTACAACAACATCTGAAAGCTCTCTCAAACTAAGACGATTGCCACAAAAGCCTCTCTAGAAATCTTTCAATGCTTGAGTTTGGAGAGAAGTGGATGCATTACCCCTCCTCCTTCATCCCTATTTATAGGGCCAAAATCAAGGAGGTAGGTGTGGTAGATGGCATGTGGATGAAGCTTCCATGAAGCTTCCTTGGTCAAAAACACATGTCATGAAACTTCCTTTGGACAATTTCCTAGAAGCTTCCTTTAAGAGCACATGTTGAATTTCAAGTCAAAGACGGCTAATCCTTTTCATACTTGTCATGAAACACATGCTTGAAAAGTATGATCAAAGTTGGCTAGCCTCTTTCACACTTAGGAGGAAATTATCTTAACAGATTGACGGTAGTTAGAGGTGCAAGGGTAGCTTCCGTCAATGCAGATAAACAAAGCTTACCTTGCGACAAGAACCATCGTCGATCCTCCTACTTAGCGCGCCAACAACTCAAGCGGCGTTCCAGACGATGATCATTGTGGCCAATTTCATCACCTCCCTCCTCGATCGAAACTCCAACAAATGGGTCTCGTCCAGCGTTGTTCAACCCGATCAGTCCTCGAATGATAGGTCTTCGTCGACCTCAAAATACCACTCCGACGACCTAGAGTACTCCTAGTCCTATTGTTGTCTACTTCACTTCCCTCCCCCAGCTTCCCGTTCGAGATTGGCTCAACATGTAGAGGTTGTTTTCTCCATTGCCCTACGGTCTCGGAACGGACTGAATCATCTGCTATATCCTTGGCGTATCCTTACTTCAATTCATTGGCATTTAATTTATGTGTACTACTAAATATCTCTAAGTCTACCTCTACGTTCTTGTTGCTTTTAATTGTGGTTAATTATTCATAAATTGAATATTAATGTGTATTTGCTTCTGGTTGTATTGTTCTCGTGGAAGGTTTGACTCGTTAAGCAAGTTAGAGTTCAATCGCAAACCAAAATTAATAATTTTTATTCTAAGATCATAACGACGAGTGTGAATCCACGTGCAAAACTCAATTTGATCGCCTCGGCCTACATCAAAGTGATAGCCGAGAGAGGAAGGAAGCTCGTTGGTCAAATTGATATCAAAGTATGTGATTCGTTTCTATCATGAATCAGATGATTTTTTTTTACAAAAATTTTGGATCTTTATTTTTTCCTATAAAAAGATGTTTGCTTTAAGTTACAAAATAAAATATAACGATCTGAGTTTTAAATTAAAACAACATCAGTTAAGACCTTTATTAAAAAAAAATATCATGTTTTATTTTGAGTTTAAAAATTTTAAATTTGGTCTCTCCTTATTAAAAAAATATGTAATTAAGATAAAAATAATAATTAATTATCTCAAATTTTGTAATTTGAATATCACCTTTCATTAAAATAGTTAACTATTTTAAATACTAAACATTTACTAAAAAATTTAAATTTGAGTTACAAACTCACAATTAAAAAAATTTAAGTTATTTTAATCTCTAAGTATTTAAAAATTTTAATGAAAAATCGCATATGTTTATTGTATAGTGCACGGGAGATTTAAAATTTTGAATTACAAATTTATCAGAATTGATAACGTCTCTCACTAACATAAAACACTGATGGCACCGAGAGAATACTAATTCTAAGAGCTTAGAGCGCACACATCCGAGCTATTTTATGGGCGTCCAGAACCTAATAAATTCTTGGACTGATGTCATAACATGAAATCTTTCATGAGTCGGAGTCAAATACCGTTGAGTAGGCAAATCGAGTATATAACCCGTAGGCTTAAGAGACCTACATTAGACTGGTAAAAACAACTAGAACCCATAAGAGATAAGCTATGGTTGCCTCCCATAACTACTTGGGTTGAGTTTAAAACGGAGTTGCGCAAGCATTATGTCTCTCGCCCCCGACTCCCTCCAAACTTTATATCGTAGATTTCATGATCTATGACAGAGAAGTTTATCGGTGGATGAATACACTAACAAATTTTTTATTCTTCACTCTAGGCTATAAATTCAAGAGGGTGATGAGATGGTTGTATCATGTTACCTGCACGGGCTATACTATTCCAATATAGACCAACAAGAGCCGCACAATTATCACAATTTGGATGAAGTTTCTAGCATGATCCTAGAGTGGAACATGAGTTTGGGACCACTAATAGACATTTCTCAGTCACGCCACTGCTCCCACTAGTACGATCATAAATTCCCCTAGTCATATTACCCAAGCGAGCACATTGGCCCCAATTATCTCCACTATAGCACTCTCTTCTGTAGAGGAGTTTCCTCCTGAGCCTCACTCCAGGAAGAAGAGTTTTCCCTAATCATCCTATCACCTCAATAAAAATGGTGAGCTCACTTACTTACACTGAATCACAACCTTTAGTTGTTATTACCTTTCCGAACCTCTGCTCCAAGAAGAACTTATTGATGACATTGTTGTGGTCACTGCATTTTCTGATTCTCCTAGGCTATTGTTATCACCTACTCCTGTGGCCATGGACACTATGCTAAATGATCACCAATCCTTAACACAAGAGTCGCCACCATATGTTGATTTTGTGTTTGGTGATTGCGTGTTCGGTCCACTTCACCATCGGTTGAGTTTAGGCAAAATATTGATTTTTTTTAATTGGAGGTCGTCTATTTATGTCACTACATTATCCTACAAATATAAACATGTCCGACAAACTCTATTTTTAGATTATCAATATTTTTATCAAAATTATTGTTATAAGGATTGAGAGAACTTTAAAAAATTTCACTCATAATAAAGGTACACACTTTAAATGATTTCTCTGAAAAATTTTAAATGATAAATTTGAAGATCACGCTATAATTTTGCTAAGCTTATATTTGGATATAGACAGACGTGTTGATTTATATCAATATATAAAACATTTTATGGGGTATTTTTAGAACACATTATGGGGTCGAATGAAAACTCAACTCGAGTGTAGTAGCGTATATCACACTGAAGTCGTTAATAGAAGTTTGGGAAATCTTTTTAAGTGTTTAACTGGGGAGAATCCGAAATAATGAGATCTTATACTTCCACAAGCTGAATTTGCTTTTAATAAAAATTATTGTTATAAGCACTCTCATTATGGATATTTACACCCTATTTTAATTCTTATTTTTTTCTCTTTCTCACGATTTAGGCGCACCCCAATCTAAAACCGATGCCCTAGCCGCCTGGTCCCTTCTCCTCCCGCGACTTTCCCCGCCGGTCTCCACTCCTCCCGCTGTTAAAATTTTGCACTTGGTGGTTGCATCTCCTATTTTGAAAGAATGACTTTCATTTTAATGATAAAATGTTTACATTTTTGTATGATTTCTGGACATTTATTATGAAAAATATTGAACTTTAATTGGACTTTATATGCACACTTTTATTAAATATTTGATATATGATGTGTTTTTTATTTTTCGTATTGTGGGCTGCTATGAAAATTTTGGATTGTAAGTAAACAATTGGACTCTAAATAAAATATTTCGGACTGTAAATAGCGATGGACTTCAAATAGCAATAGTTGGACTGCTTATAACATTACTCTTAATAAATCTACTAATTAATCCCCTAATAAATCTTCTTTTGAGATTGTTTATGGATACTCTATACCTCATTGACTTAATCGTCATTTTCTTCCATCTCATGAATGTATTTCTTTTGATGCGCAAGTTCATATTGATTATTTAAAAGAATTGCATAAGAATATTGTTAATAATTTGTGGGCAACTTCTGAAAAAAATAAATTCATGGTCGATCGTTATCATCGGAAGTTATACTTTTCAAAAGAAGATTAGATGTTTACTTATTTCAGGAAGCAAAGATTTGCTCTGAATATATTATAAGTTGCAACAGAGGAAGTTTGGTCCTTTTCAAGTCCAAAAATGCAAAGGTAAGAATACATACTTTCTAGTTTTGCTTGTTAGATTTGGTGGTTGATATTTAACATGTCTGATTTGGCATTATTTTATGGAGATCCACCTAGGTCAACCCCAGTCCACCTGCTGCAACTCTAGATATACCACCTGACATAGCACAAGTGATGACACCTATCACTACGGGGATATAGCAGGTTATTGTGGTACGATGGTTTTGTATTCACCATGGGACAATGCTATTAGGTTTCATGGCGACGAAGAGACATTATAGACAACTCTTGAATTAGTACTTACGAGTTACAGCGACACCGCTCAGATCTCTCCATTGCTAGTCTTAGCGAGTTTTTGTCAGGGTCGAGCTCTCTCAACCCAGGGGAATTGATGCATCCTCAGGGCATCATAGTTTCTTTCACTCAGTATTTATATATATCATTTCACGTATTTCTTTCTCACACACCCATCTTTATTTTTCGGCACATTGGTTTAACAACCTAATGAGATCACGAATACAAAGTCTAGTAATTTTAGGTAATTATGATGAAAAACGCAAGTTTAATTTATTTAATTAGGATGTATATATAAATTTATATAGATAAAATTCAAACCCAAAGAAATCAAGTCAAGAAATTGAATATTTGAAAATTTATTAGGAAATAATAATATTATTGGAATCAAAGGCCCGACAAAGAAATTAGGAAATTCTCCTTTGAAAATTATATTATTGGAATCAAAGGCCCGATAATATTAGTTTCTTTCACTCGATAATAATATTATTGTCGAAAGCTGCCCTTGCGCATAGAACCACCGTTGATCCTCCTCCTCAGTGCACCAACAAATTATGCGGTGTTCTAGACAATAATCCATGTGGCCAGTTTCATCAACACCCTCCTCGATCGAAGCTCTAGCAGACGTGTCTCGTCCAGTGTTGTTTAACCCGACCGGCTCTCGAACGACATGTCGTCTTTGACCACAACATACCACTCTGACGACCTGGAGTACTCCTATTTGTTGGGGTTGTGGAACACTTCCGGTCCTCTTGTTTCTCACACCGGGTTAGCCCATGTTAGCTTAGAGGAATCGAAGTATGATCCCCCTCCGACATATCTGGCGCCGACGACAGCGGGGGTCCGGGGGCAGCCGCCCCCGGCAGAGGTCGAGCTGAGTTCGACGTTCGACGTTGTGCTGAAGCCTATTTAAGGCGTATTCCTGTTGTTTTTTAGGGATACGGTTGAGACGACGGCTTTCGGCGGATATACCCTTTTGGAGGCGCATATTGGAGGCGATCCAGAAGGAGTTCTTCCGTTGTTTCTTGTCCAGAAGGAGTTAAGGTAGGATCGGTTTTGGATCCTTGAAACCTTTGTATCTGTTCTTTTCTTTTGGTGATTACAAGAACTGAGAAGGGAGGGGATAGGGGACGTAGCCCGGTTTTGGGTGAACCTCTGAAATCTGCGTGTTTGTGTGCTTGCTCTGTTCCTTTTGTTTACTGCTTTTATTCGGATTTCTGCTTCTCGGCGCTCCGGATTTTCTACACTATTGTCGTCGACATCGCTTCCCTAATCCGACTTCCCGTTTGAGATCGGTTCAACCCTCAGAGGTTGTTTTTTCCTTTGTTGAACTGACTCTGGACGGACCGCATCATCAACTATATCATTTACATATCCTTGCTTCAATTCATTAACATTTAATTTATGCGTCCAATTAGATATTTCTAAGAATGCCTCTACATTCTTGCTCTTTTAAATTGTTGTTATTCATAAATTATTAACGTGGATTTGCTTGTGGTTGTATTGTTTTCGTGGAAGGTTCGAATCGTAAAACACATGAGAGTTCAACCACAAACCAAAATTAACGATTTTTATTCAATGTTCATAAGGATGAGTGTGAACATGCGCAAAACGCAATTTGGCCGGCTCGGCCTATAACACTACAGCTCAAGGCCCTTTGACCAGCTTCCCTTGCGTCAAAGTGGGGCATATAACATGTGTGTGTTGGAACTGTCCTTTGAAGATGGAGAGCCATGCGTTGGAGATAACTCAAGTAGCGGTTCCAAGCTATCAGAGAAAGGGAAGGCGGTAGAATAATCTGCTTCCCAGCACCAACCAACCCAATCGAGAGCATACTCCATTGGATAACAGAAGGCTATTCGACAGAACAACATTGTGATAGCTACGAGTTATTTTTTAGCTCGGACAGCTTAAATTAATTTATACCTCATATGTGATTGTGCCTTGTGTGTTTATAATTAAGATTCGTTCTAATTTCAACTATCCAACGAATACTCACTTTGATACTAGTGCGTCATGCACACTCTTTTCTATTTAAGGAATTCATAATGCAAATGGGAGTGCCATATGTGTTGGCAAAAGACAGACTAGATGCACTGTTGTCGAAGGACTTTCTAATGAGCACATAATGGAGAAGTTGCGGGAAAGTATGGATAAGATATTGAAAATTTGACTTGGAAGCATCCTTACTATCATTATCGGAATTTGACATGATATTTGGCATTGACTGGTTTTTGAGATAGGTGCATGCATTGATTGCATGATGAAAGAGGTTACACTAGGTAGGGTTACCAATGGCAAGACCATGTTTACTGATTTGTGAGGGGTGAGTAAGACTCTGATGTCTACTCTTCCAGTGGTTAAGGAAATTCATAAAGGCGCAGAGTTGTTCTTCACTATGTTATAGGCTTCAGAGCACAAGCCCAATTTAAGGAACGTACCGGTAGTGGCAGAGTATGCAGACATTTTTCCTGATGAACTCACTGGTGCTCCGACTCAACACGGGATTAACTTTTGTATTGAATTAGTGTCGAGGGTCTTACAAAAATAAAACAAAAAATATCAATCCATTTAATCATATTTTTTATCATATAATTTTATGTGCATAATAAGAATTTTTAAAAGAAATAAAACCCCCCAAATAAATCTATTTAATATAAATTTTCATGTAATATACCATTTTACTCGTTATTTATATTAATATAAATAATACTCAATTTTATATAGTGGGGTCTGCAAAAATAACTAAAGCATCAGACCAGAATCGAACAATTTGGGTTGGTTAAATTTCAAATAGGTTTGGGTCTGGTTCCCATAATATAAGAACTGATAATTTGGATTGTTTCCTTTTTCCACAGGTCAGCTACTCAGATCCGACCTGAGAATTGAAAATCAACGAAAAATAAAATTTTCTTTAGACAACGTTTATAATTTATGGCTTAATACATAAAAATGATTGAGAATATAATAAAATGACTAAAGAAAATAAATTTTGAAATCATGTTGTTATATGACTTCAATGTTATAGAGAGACATGATTCAATTATTGTGAAATAATGGTAGTTGTATGACAAAGAATCATGAGTTGAAAGAGCTAGTCGAATTTTTTATTTATTTTGAGACATGGGTAGAACCAAGAATTGAACCAAAGTGAATGATTTAGATTTGATTATATACCTTAGGACCATGGGTCGGTTCAATTTCAAAAATTTAGAATCAAACCTATATAAGATCATTTCTTAATTTTAGATGGAATCAAACCGAACTAATCTGAGTTGCACCCATAGTACTAGAAAATAGATTTTATGCAAAACACATATTTCAATTCCTAACATTTAACTATTTTAAGATTTTAGTGCAAACCATTTTTTTATAGATTACAGTCTTTAAACTTTTGCTCATTTTAATTTAAGTCCCAAAATCTCTCCTCTGTTAAGTCTCTGTTAACTCTTTCCTTTGCATCACAGAGAAAATTGTTAAGGAGCAACAATACAGAGGTATCAGTGGTGGCACGAAGCAGTTGGGGCTGTGGTGGTCGATGATTACTGGGGAGAGGATGTAGGGATGGGCGTGGACCAGGCAGAGAAAGAAAAGGCTTCGGGCTACAAAGATGCAGCAGTGGGTGTAGACCATGTGAGCCCACACATAGAAGATTACGCGAAGTCCCCTCCTAAGCTACCTCGACATACAAGCCAAAATAATGCATAAAAATAGTAATGCAGCAAAAATCGGAAGTGAATTTTATGAGACTCGGGCCTTTTTGATCGGTGAGCTGTCTCTAGCCTACGATTAAAAAATCAGGTGATCGGTTCGGTGCCAGGCAAATTCCACGACCAGCGACGGTTTACAAGTTGTTTGAGAATTCTAGGGCGACATGTCACTCCTCGTTATAGCTTTGGGATGAGAGAAAACACATGTGTGCTTGGTGGGCGACAGAATGCCTCACACAAAACTCGGAATCAATCTCTTTTTGTATGTGGTAGACATTTTCAGACGCGTCCCGGATGTTGTGCGCTGCTTCGATGCTCGTGGGAGATTTGTTGGTAAGGACTCGTTGAATACCTTGTACATAGGAAATTTTTCGGAGAGGTCGACAATGTGTCTTATTCTCTGGAGCATCGTGGACTTAGACAAATTCTCGGACTAATGGAAAGGAGGTGGCTCGTGGGAAGATTTCGGCAAAGCCCTGACCTGTAGGAGAAGAAGACTAGAGGAGAAAGTTAGAAATGAGAAGAGTCTGGGGACCTGTTTATAGGCTCCCAAAGGATGATTACAGTAGTTATGCGACTATCAGCAAACCGTAACCAGCCAAATTATTATGTGCAGATCTTATTTAATATAGTTTTAAGTGCATATTATTTTATAATTTTACTAAATACAGGCCATAATTATTTTATTTATTTTCCTCCACTTATGAGGGTGGTTACGCCGGTTGTTACGTTGGTGATTACCCGCGTAATGGACAGTGGTGATCGCTGGACAGTGGTGGTCAAAAGGAGGTCGAACAGAAAAATCTGTTCTGGGAAGACTTACTGGGCGGCCGGCTGGGGGAGGCTAATCAGATGACCGCCGACCTTAAGGAGGTCGGCCGGGGTTGCTCGTTTGGGGGTGGACAACCGGGATGCGCCCGACGCTGGCCTCACAGAGGCCGACTAAGTGAGGGCCGCCCAGTGCCGGCCTCACGGAGGCCGCCCAAGGAGGGCTGCCCGGCACCAGCCTCATAGAGGACAGTCAGGCCAGGGTCTCCCGGAGGCCGGTCGTGCGAGTGTCGCCTGGTGCCGGCCTCACGGAGGGCGACCAGGCGAGGGCCGCCCGGTGTCGGCCTTTGTGAGGTCGGGGGGCGTCGTCCGGCGTCGGCCTCATAGAGGCTGACTGGGCAAGGGTCGTCCTACGTCGGTGATGACGGCGACGACGACGATGGAGGCGATGACGACGACGATGGTGGCGGTGGCGACGACGACGGTGGACAGCCTATAAGACCCCCTTTTTTTTTCTTTTCAAACACCTGGGTCTTAGCCCAGAATTGCTGCTTTGCGGTGGCACCGACTCACGGGAAGGTCGCCACTACAAAATGCCAATTCTGCCGGCCCTTTTCGATCACAAAGAGAGAGAAGTAAGTATACATAAAATGTAAACAAGTCCACAGAAACATGTATGAATAGAAAATCATAACCAGTCCATCAATAGATAATAATAGAAAATAGAGGTACTGCAAAGATATAGTTCAGGTGAAATATAGATAAACGGGCTCGAGCCCGGTACATCAGAGTCCTCACTACAAATCACTCATCGCGGAAGCTATAAAAACACTAATCACTCACGGAGCTGGTCGCAGGTGCACCGGTGCTAGACTGACCCACCTCCATGCGCACCGTATTCCGCTAGTGCTGGTCCCTGGACTGCTGGTCCCTGTCTCCCATCCGGAGCTCTTGTAATGTTGTGGTTCGAAAACCATTAGTCATAAATACTAAGCCCTATCATCCCCTACCCCTCCCCCCACGGCTCCTAAGCACCAAGCGGAGAGGAGGAAAGGGAGCTACAAAGGTGGAGAGTAATCAAGCAGATGACAATGGAGTTAATCTAACAACCATCATGGTGTATAAACAACTATCTAGAATAAAGTACATCTAGCAATTCTATGGTAGTAAGTAATAAAGTAGACATGTAATAAGTAACAAATATATAAGAAGGCAGATAGAGAACAAATAAGTAAATAAGTAAGTAACCTTAACTTATATGAATGCTCATACAAACTTATAAGTTAAGGGGTCTTCTGGAAGGCTCCCATCGTATAAAAAGTCTCATACCGATTTATACGTTAGGGTGTCGGTTGTATGCAAATATGAGTGTAGTGATATGTTATGCCATGATTCATGCAAGTGAAACTCACGCACACGACTCTATGCGCACAGACCTTTAGTTCCCCCTGTTTAGGTAGCTAGCTTCACTCCCAGGAACCTCCGTAGTGGCAAACGGAGATAGTGGGTCAGGCCCCCCACTCCTAGGCAGGTATCCACACTACCGGGCCTAGCCCTTTCGTACGCCCCTAGAAGAACACAACCTAGAGTATCCGCGTACTAGTGCTGGCTATATCCACCAGACTTTCTTTGGCTAAGTGTCCCACACCGCCGAGTCAACGTACCAATGTCGGTGTGAACGACAATCAAATACCGAAGAACCACCACCTTATTCTGTACTCAAACCCTCGAGCCCTTGGCTCCCCGGACAGTCCCGTCTGTACATCTACCTTCAGAGCTACCGTCTGAACGGCAACCAAACCAACTTATTCTACCTCCCTAGCTATCGGGGTGTGTGTATGTGCAACCCTAGTTATACTAGTTGCTCTTTTAGCTTATCATTCCTACGGCTTACGTTAGCCCAGGACTGCCCCCGGTATTCCCCGTGAAGGGCTCTCAAAGGGCACTAGGAACTATGATGGTAGCTGAAGCCCACCGTTCCCTTTCGCAAGGCACTTATTGTTATTGGTTGATACCCATTACCCGATCCCTTTTTAAGTTACTTTAGATCTAGCCCTAGAGTATTAAGACTCTTCCTCTCCTACCCGGGGTGGACGATCTTTCGTCGTTCCCGAACGCCACTTAACACTAGTCAATCTCACACTCTACTTATCCTGACTTCCAACAATGAACTTAAACTTAACTTGCCCTATCCAAACCAACAACTACCAAAATTCCATCTCCCCAAGTTCATTACCCACTCTAGTTCAGTTTCCGTGGTTTTACTATATGCAGACCATCCTAAGATACATGAGGTATATAAGGGGAGGTACTCCAAATTGTCTTCCGAATCTCCTATAATATTTATTGGAGGTCTATCATGACATAATATAACTAAGTTCAAGATTTCCAAATTTTTCCTATTATCGGGCATTTAATTTATTTATTCTAAGCCTCTCAATGCCCTAGTATGAACATGAAGTGCACTAATGAGCCAACAATAAATCATCATAAAATCAGTAAAAATCCTATGAGACATTTAAGCAGTAATTCAAGTTTTGAGAAATTTCAGAGGTGTTTAGGCCTATATTTCCTAATTTACCATTTTAGGCCACTTTTACCATATTATGAAGCAAGTACTGTAACTATGTACCCAAAAATCACAAGACAATTACAGAAGCTTTATGGTGACTTAAAACTATCAGAAACTAAGTCCCATGATTTTTATCTAATATTTTGGGCTCTTAATTTATTTTAATGTAAAATACTAATTTTTCTAGCTTAGTGAAGGAGGTACTATTTTTAATTATCTAAAATTCTATATAAAATTACAGGGTAATTATTATGGTTTTAAACACCAACTGACCAAATTTCATAATTTTATAATTAATAATTGGGCATTATTTGTATTTTTGACTACATATCACAAATGGTAAGTTAAAGAAACAAGTACCCAAAATAATCAGATAAAACTCCCAATAAAAATACAAAAGGTATAACATGCTATACGATACCCTAATCCAATATTTCATAACTTTCCATTGAACATAACTTCCAGAATCATCAAAATAAATATCTAGGGCACAACTAGAGTTGTGAATGAAGTACTGTATAAATTAACCCAAAAATCTCAACAAAATTATATTATGTCCATTTAGACCAGAAAATCATCCTTCTTAAATTTAATTTGATTTTTAGTTCATTTGTCAGCATAATAGTTCAAATTAAGATTGGTGCCCTAAACTAGGGTTAGGATTTTAGATGGCCTAACTATCTCCAAATCTCCTAAGATTTTGTTCAGAGAACTATAATGGCCCTATGGTCCTGTCCACCAATTTTCAAGTCAGTCCAAGGTCATTTGACCCCATGAACTTCACAACCCTACAAATCCCCATTAAGGGACCTACCCCAGGGTTCTAGGGCTACCCTATACCAAACCACCCCAAACTCCCTTGGAGGGTGTGTGATTCCCTAAAAAGTCAGTGACCAAAATATCAGTCTATGTTGAGGTGATATGACTACTCAAATTACCAAGGGGGTGATTTACCCTAAATAGCCCTTTATGGGGCCAACTAGGGTTGAGTAAAACCCTAGTCAAAACACCTCCAAATGAGGTGAAAATTTTTACAGTGTCCTATTATGTCCTCTAAGGCCACCCACCCAAATTTAGGGGGGATTTTGAGGTGTTTAGGACACTTGATTAAAATACACATGATTTATTAAATTTTTCTAAAAACTTTAGAAAAATGTTTTCCAAAAATCCTAATTTTTGGACAGCACCTAGATATAGGTAAGATTAGGCCACACCCCAAATTTCAAGTCATTTTGATGACTGGATTGGAGTGGGGAATTTTTCTAAGGTCAGGACAGCCCTATGGATAGACTTCACCAAAATGAGTGCTGAGATCTATCCAGTGGTCCAAATCACTTGAAACAAATTTTAAAATTTCCTAGACTCATAGATCTACAATATTGGTGTTGACAACTTTTTTGTAGGAGCCTCTAAGTATTTTTAGAAATTAATGCAAGTTACAGGCAGAAACATTACAGAAAATATATAGAAATTACTTTAATCAATATGTTTGCACAGATCTTAAAGGTCAATCCGTCGGTTGGGAGGTTGTCTTTAACCTCCAGCCGACAGTCTAGATAGCACGCACCTGGGAGCACTTCTCCCTCCCACAGCCGGCCGTCCGGCCTCCTCCCTGGCCGGCCACCGCCACCACCACCTCCGTTGAGGTGGTGGCCATCGCCGGGCGGCGGCGCGACCGCCAGAGAGGCTTTTTCCGGCGAGCCCGAGAATTCATTTTTGCGGAAAAAATCGGAAAGAGAAGCTCTTCCGATCGGGCTCAATTGAGCCCGAGTCTTAATCCTAAAGAAAGCTAAGATCTACCCGTAGAGAGAGAGGAGGGGAGGACCTTGTTCGCGGGCTAGAGGCGTGCAGACCGTCGGGATGCCATTGGTGCGGTGGTGGCATCGCCGGAATTCTTAATCGCACAGTGGGAGGCTCGAAAACTTCAGGTAAAGGCTGGGAAAACTTCCTCTTGGGCCTCTGAGGGTGTTTAAAAGCTCGGTTAAGGAGGGGGAACAGCCAAAAGTTGATGGCCATTAATGGCCCATTATAGCTTGGCTCGGCCATGGTGGTGGGGGGCTGAAACGGCTCTGTGAAAGCAAGCTAATGGCTGGAAACTCCTCCTCTTCCCTAGAGGAGTTGGATCCAGCCGTAAAAGGGAAGGGGGAAGGCCATGACATCAAATGCCATTGATGGCCATGAAGGCCGGGGCTCGGCCATGGCCGTAACTGCTCTTTTGCAAGGCTGTCGGTCCACGTGTCAAGCTTGACCGGTCAACTTATTTTAAATAAGACTTATTAGGTCTTAATAGGAGAAAATGGCCCACTCCTAGACCGGCCCAGTTCAGCTGAACCAGCACACAGCCATAACAAATCTGCCAGAAAAATGCCAGCAAAATTCTAAGTATAATGGCGTTGAGTGAGCTCTGCTCACTCAACGCCATCCTTGATACGGCGTTGAGTGAGCTCTGTTCACTCAACGCCGTCCCAGATACGGCGTTGAGTGAGCTGTGCTCACTCAACGCCATCCAGACTATGGCGTTGAGTGAGCTCAGCTCACTCAACGCCATCCGGATTATGGCATTGAGTGAGCTCTTCTCACTCAACGCCATCCAGAATATGTCCTTTTTAAACGATGGCGTTGAGTGAGCTTAGCTCACTCAACGCCGTCCAGATTATGGCGTTGAGTGAGCTCTGCTCACTCAACGCCATCCAGACAACACCAAATGGCATTGAGTGCAGTCAGTGCACTCAACGCTCACAACGCCATCTCGCCTGACAGATTACGTCGTTGAATGAGCTAAGCTCACTCAACGCCATCCAGTCTATGGCGTTGAGTGAGCTCAGCTCACTCAACGCCAACCAGACGACACCAGATGGCGTTGAGTGCAGTCTGTGAACTCAATGCCGTCTAGCTTATGGCTTTGAGTGAGCTAAGCTCACTCAACGCCATCCAGACTACGGCGTTGAGTGAGCTTAGCTCACTCAACGCCATTCCAAGGTCACGGGCGTGACGGATTGGTCACGGGCGTGTTAGGCCCATGTTGAAATTTCTGAGCTCGACGATCGTCTTCCTGAGGTCGACGATCGTCGAAGGGGTCACGCCCTAGGTCACGGGCGTGACGGGTCGGTCACGGGCGTGACCACCCCTTGACTCGAAATCTTGGTCGATATACTTCAATTCCTGGGTTTCCTAGGGTTCTGTTAAGATAAAACCACTCCCAGGGGTCTAGTTGGAAATGGGATGTTACACAGCCGTAGGTGATTACTTGGGTGGTGCACATAGTGGGATCATGTGCATGAATTTAACAAGTATCGGGCGCGCCGATCGCGCGCGGTGGTTATTTTCATGATCCCCACCAAGTTAGTGAGAGTCATGGGTTGTCGGTTAATTACACACCGGTTCTTCTATAAATTATGCTTGGCCCCATTAATTCTGATAAGAATGCACGTTGTTGTTGGACCTCGACGATCAATGTTACTCCTCATGGTAGCCACGACAAAAAAAAAGTAGCAGCATATCTAGAACTCCATTTGTCATTAAGGACAAATATCAAAAGAAGCGAAATGTTAAGGACTGAAATATTTTTTAAAAAATTGAGACTAAAATTATAAAGGATAAAGGTTAAGAGTTAGAGCAACTCCAACGGGCCCCTAATTCTCCAAAAATGCAGAATTTTTGCCTCAAATCGATCTCCATTTGGCCCTCTAAAAATGGCGTGAGCTGCATTTCCTCTCTCCTCCTCCTCTAAATTTAGAGGAGGGGGGAGGAAATGTCATGAGCTGTATTTATTTATTTTTTATTTTTTATTATTTAATTTATGTAATTACAAAACTTTCGTATAAAGTTATTATCTCCGTAGCTGTCAATATACTTCTCCAAATATGACATATAATATATCAATAAAGTCGTGTTTTCGAAACCTACAAAACAAGACTAATATTGAATACATTCAAATCAATATTTATCATACAAAACTTTCGTATAAAGTTATAATCTCCGTAGCTGTCAATATACTTCTCCAAATATGACATATAATATATCAATAAAGTCATGTTTTCGAGACCTACAAAACAAGACTAATATTGAATACATTCAAATTAATATTTATCATACAAAAGAGAAAATAAGACATTTTACTTATTAAATGTACGCATTCATCAAAATACATTCAAATTAATATGCATAAATTTTTCAAAATTACATTGATTCATTGTCATGTCGCGCCCAAAAATATTCAATTAGTGCATCTCGAAGTGCAAAATGTGCAACTCTTTATTTGATTTTTTTTTGTCGATTTAGAAACTGACGAAATTTTTCGGCTTCAGTTGTGTCTATTTTTTCAATATTCTGAGTGAGTGATGACATAGAAATATCGACATATTCAGTTTTAATCTCGTCCATCTTCGACAATCATATTGTGTATTATAATGCAAACAGTCATGATATCATATAACACATGTTTATCCCAAAATTGGCATGGCCCCTTAATAATTGTAAATTGTGATTGAAGAACTTCAAATACTCACTCTACATCTTTTCGGCATGCTTCTTCCATCATTGCAAAGTGTTATTTTTTTATCTTGTGACTGGAAATAGTTTGAACTAGTGTTGACCATTTCAGATATATTCCGTCAGCTAAGTAATAACCAACATTATAATTTTCTCCCAAGATTGTATAATGAGTATGAGGCATAATCAGTGGCGGAGCCAAGAATATTAAAGCGTGGGGGCATATGACACTTAAAATATGAAAATAAATAAATAAAAATTGCTCAATAAAAAATGTTCATTATAAAATAAAACTAACATTAATACATAAAAAGTACATAAAAATACAG
Source organism: Platanthera zijinensis (assembly GCA_039513925.1). Lineage (NCBI taxonomy): Eukaryota > Viridiplantae > Streptophyta > Magnoliopsida > Asparagales > Orchidaceae > Platanthera > Platanthera zijinensis. The sequence continues at coordinate 46,469,819 of CM077087.1, read as the reverse complement.
TAAACATTCTCTTCTTTTTTAAAGGGAGGATACATATTCTAAATTTCATTTTTTGAAATTATTGCAAAATATCTCCATCATCAATTGTATCAAACACTTCCTTCTTAATATAAGTAACCAAACAATCATTCAACCATTCATTTCCTAATCTGTTGTGAAGATTTTCTTTATTCAAGCTCATTGCAGAAAATGATCTTTCAACTGTAGTTATTGCAACTATTAATGCTAAACATAATGTCAATAGTAAATAAACTTAAGGATAACTCATGTCCTTCTTATGTTTAACTATTTTTTGAGCAAGTTCACTAAGTCCATTTAAATCACAAAAAATATTCATGAGTTGACACATCATAAAACCAATTTATTAGTTGACTATCAAGTACTAAAAGAGATTTTTCATTAAACTCTACCGGATAAAAATGAGCCAACTCAATTAATTTATCCTTATTAAAAGCAACAAATGAATCCTGAGGATTGAAGCAAGTCATGTTTGAAATCAACTGAATATTATCATTATCAAAACGATCATTCAAATTTTGGTATTGAGAGTCAATTACTATGAAAAGCATCACAACCTTATAAAAATATAGATTAGACCTATTTTGAACCCCTCGTTTGCTTCTTGCAGGATGTAAGTAATTATCTTCCATCTTTGAAATCTCAATTTCATATTTTTCACAAAACATAGACGTTTCAGTGACCAATTGTACAAAAATACTATCAGTTCTTAGGTCTTGAAGTCTCTTCTTTGTAATATTAACAAAACGCATGACATTTAATAGGTGTTGATCTTTTCTTTACAAAGCTTGAGATAACTCAAACGTAATCCCCAGTATTATCTTCATCATATGCAATGTAAAAGCAAATTTAAAGCAATCTATCTCCTTCAAAACATTATAGGCCCCAGTGCTAGTTTCTCCAAATGAAGTGTCTTCATTTAAAACATTAAGCAAAGCTTCAATAGAAGGAAATAATGAAATGATACTAAGAGTGGTACCATAATGTGAATTCCAATGAGTGTCTCCATATCGCTTTAAATTCTGTTCTTGATTTAAGCCACGTCCTATCTCAATTGTACCCAAAGCGATGCCTTCATTTATTTTCATAACTTGTACGTGTTTCTCGAAGAATTGTTTGTCTTGGTCATGAAAAACTAACAACATTAGTTAAGATGTGTAAAAAATAAGAAAAAAGTATTCATCTTTTTGTGTCCTTTTGCAACGTTAATCAGTGTAAGTTGAAGCTGATGAGCAAAATAATGTACATAATAAGAAGATAAATTTTCTGTCAATGTCAAACTTTTAAGTCCATTAAACCGTCCACTCATATTGCTAGCATCATCATAAACCTGACCACGAATCATTAATAAACTCAAACTATATGTATCAAATAGTGAATCAATTACCTGTTTAAGTGATAGAACACTGGTATTTGAAACATAAACCATGGCCAAGAATCTTTCAATTACAAAACCATTCTTATTTACATATCGCAGGATAACACTCATTTGCTCTTTAGTTGAAATATCGTGAGCCTCGTCAACTAATAAAGAGAAAAATAAATCTCCAAACTCAAAAAGCAAAAAAGATAACAAAATAAATAGAAAATTGTATCTTTTGCTTCACTGTATTCCAACCATTGAGCATAAATCTTTTATGTACACCATTTTGCAAAAAATCTACGAGCTTTGTCTTGAGTAGTTAATCTTAGTAGCAGGATACTCTTTAAGAATTGGTTGGTTTGGACCTTTAATTAAATATGATCTTCGAATATTTTCTCTCTCAATCGGATCTTTAGAGATATTGTAAAGAGGAGGCCTTAAACCTGGATCCGATATTATTGCATTTTTTATATGAGTAATTGGAGTTGGAGTTGGAGTTGGTGTTGGAGTTGGTGTTGGAGTTGCAGTTAAAGCTAACCCTTGTCGTTTAGTTCGTATAATAAACTTATCCATTTTCATGTATTATAGCACAAAAAAATAATAATGTTTATTTATTTCCCTAGCACAAAAACAACTCTAAAATAACAGGCAAACAGCACCCCTAAAAACAAAATTGAAGAACCAACTCGCACTAATGAAAATCTAAATATGTATGTTTTGTCAGATTCGACTGACCGGCACTAATGAAAATGACTTTAAACCTATGGATCAAAAGTAAAAAAAAAAACTTACCTCTTCTACCTCGACATCCACCTCCATTATGACACTTCTTCATCTTTTAACTATACATCTACTACGTGTACTTCCATTACGACAGTTCCTTACTCATATCTCACCTTATCTCCTATGAATTTAATAACAACATATAATAACTCTTATTAGAATTCTTAAGACTAATTTGGCCTCTCAAATCTCAATTTAAGACCACATTTTTACAAAACAAATGGATTTTTAAACATCAAGTAAAATTTAGAAGAATTTTAAAATCAACAGGTTGAAACAAATGGAATTTAATTTTTAAAACATCAAGATCATATTTTCCTGTATGATACCTTCTTGAAGCTTGTCGGCTTTGAGCTCACGGTTGTTGGGCTATCAGAGAAAATGGCCGAAATGGAGGATTGGAGGACCGCTGGGCCGGAGGTGCCAGTCGAGGCGCCCGTCGGAGAAGATGGCTAGAAGGGAGATGTCGGTCGACCGGTCGAGTCACCAGTCAAGGCGCCTGTTGGAGAAGGAGATGGTCATCGCTAAAGAAAGGATATGGCAACTCGCAGGTTGCGACCGAAATTTGCCAGTTCGGCTAGTGGATTAAGGCATCGACAAATGACGATGAGAGACAGGAGGCGGAAATAGGAAAACCGAATAGCGAATGACAATAATATGCCTCCTAAGTTCACCTAAACCGGACCGAAAGACGTGTGGGGGCACGGGCCCCCGCAGGTCCCTTGATACCTCCGCCCTAGGCGTAATACCTTGTGCTAAGTTGACAAATAAATGGGACGACTGCAGAACATTGATATCATTGTTAAATCCCGGTAAGCCAAAATATGCATGTCATATTCACAAGTCATACGATATTACTGCCTCAAGAATGATTGTTGGTCCACCAAGACGTCCTGAATATTGTTCTGCCCATACTGTTGAGCAGTTCTTCCATTGCCAATGTATACAATCTAGATTTCCCAGTATCCTTGGAAACCCTCGTTCTTCACCATTCTATAGTAATCTTGTTATATCATTCGCATTGGGATATATCAAATATTCATCTTTGTACAATTGCCCTACAAAATCTCTTCAAGCATTAAATCACAGTTGACTCACCAATTCGAATGTATTCATTGCAATTATCAACTAATGTTCTATACGCCAACATACAAAATGCTACTATAATTTTTATAATTTTGATAGTCCAAGCTTACCAACACCGTCCTTCTTTTGAATGAAAAATTGGCATGCTCCTATACTGCAGTGACAATGCGAAGGAAAAGATTATTTTGCATGTGAAATCTTCTTTGAAAAAAGTTTCCCCATATGTGGGGTGCTCAGAGAAGTAATTATTACAAAGTCTAGTATTACTTTCAATCCTCCCCCGATTGATTACCACATGCACATGTACTGAATCTCTGTGTTGTGGGCGTGCATCATCTTGAAGTTGATCTACAATTATGGCATTATTGGAGGCATACATACGAGCTAAAATTTCATCTTCTTTCTCTCATTCATCTATGTTTCTTCCCACTAGAGAAGTTGTTGAGAAAATAATTCATCAACTGAAGACAATGAATTGAAGATCACAAATGAGATGAACCTGTTCCAAAGTTCATTTTTTGTTCGGGGAAAGTATATGTGGTTAGATAGAAGTAATGTTTATATAGATTGTTTTGAAAGTATATATGATTAGACGGAAGTTGGAACCTTGTTTTATCTTAGTATTGGATTCTTTCTCCACTCAAAGATTCCTATCAACTCATCAACCATGTCAAGCATCAAATCCAGAGCCTTGTTTTAATCCAGCATCAGATTCTTTCTCCATTCAAAGATCTCTTTCAACTCATTAATTATATTAAGCTTCAAATTCGGAGCCTTGTTTTTTCCCAACATTGGATTCTTTCTAACCGTCTTCTTATCCAAAGACTTATTTAAGTACCTACCACTCTTTCTCCAAAAGCAAACACTCTCTCTTTCCTTTAATTTCCATCATGTCTTCCAACCATGGTCGTGCATTCTCCCCTAAAGAAGATCAAGCATTATGTTATGTTTGGCTTGAAGTCTCAGAAGACCCAGTTATGGTAAATAATCAAATAAAGCACAAGATGTGAGAAAGAATTGTGACCATATTTCATAACACAAGACCTCATACTTTCTTAGGACGGAGAATCCAAAATCTCTCTCGTATCGATGGTCATTTTTAGCAATTAAGACTAGCAAATTCTGAGGATGTATTTGACATATTGAACAACGAAATCCAAGCGGCGCATCTGAACTCGATATTGTCAATATTTCCAAAAAAATAAGTCATTATGAATAAAACATTATAAAACCACTATTTGGAAAATCTTCATCACTCGAACGAATTGAATATGGAGGAGGTGTATATGGAGATAGTGATTACAGAGGAAGCCAATATGGAGGAGACCAACATATAGTACCTCAATATGGAGGAGGTCAACATGGAGGAAGCCAATATGGAGGAAACCAGTATGACTGAGACCCACATGGAGAACCTCAATTTGGAGGGCCTCAATTTGAAGGACCTTAATTTAGATGACCTTAATTAGGAGGATTGGAGAAAGTTAATACCGAGAAAGCCACTACTGAGAAAGCTAGTAAGATGGAAGTCAATTTGGAGGACCTCAGTTCGGAGGAGACCAACACGGAGGAAGCTAATATGGAGGAAGCAACTATGGCATATCAGAGTATGGATGAGAACAATACAGGAAAAGTGCATGCGGAAGTCGGAGCGAATCCAATGATGATCTCCCAGAATTTTAGTTTAAATTTCAAATGTAATATTTTTATTTTGAATTATGTAATGCTTATTTTATTTTATTTATGTAATCAAATTTAAAATAAAAACATGGAAAAAAATTAAAAGAATATAATACAAAATAATAATAATAACTTATAAATATATAAATATATATATACATATATGCATATTATATAAATATAATTTACATATAATATACATATATATCTTCAAATTATTATTTATCATACAAAAAATAACAATCAAAGACTCATGCCAGAGGCGAAGATATAATTTCTTGCTACACTATTTATCATTATAATTATTATTATATATATTTATGTATACATGGGCGGAACTAGGATTTTTGCACCGCCCGAACACAATAAATTTGAACATAAACTCATTCTCATTTGCATGATTTCTATTTTGCTCTATTTTGGGAGAAGATATTTTGTTTTCTGAAGTGGGTTTTGCTCAATTATGGGGAAAATATATGTTTCCGAAAGTAAAATCAATTTAGTTGAAATGTTTATAAGAATGAGTGAGAAATCTTATATATTGTTTTTGCCCATTCATTCTTCGTGTTTCTATGTCTAGCATTTGTGTTAGTGTCTGATAACAGATCAATACCTGGTGTTGGCATAGTCATCCGAGATCACCATTTCTAAGGCTTTAGGTTGCATCACAAATTGTGTAAAAAAGCACTATTATAATTATCTTTCAATGAGTTAAAACATCCAAAAAAGGAAAAAAATTGAGAAAATCTCTTTGCCAATTGCATCACAAATTGAGCTGAACGTTTTAATTTGAGATAATCAAATGATGCTTAATGAAAATGGGAAAAAAAATCAAGTGATTTGAAAAAACAGTAAAAAACTGCAATAAATCACAAATGCCCAAATTAAAAAGAAGGAAACTAGGGCATAAATTAGTGTTAATGCCCTAGTGTTGAGATTCAGAAATTCAAAGATGCAAGAAGCAGTCCAACTCAATGGTGTGTACCTAGAACTCCTCTTCTAGTCTATAAGACTAAGAAGATCACAAATCAAAAGATGCAAGAGCCAAGAAGCCAAGAACTCCAGGCTCCCAACTCTCCCCGGTTCAGCCTCTACAAGAAAAGAAACAAAATAGGCTTAGTGTTAAAACCGTCAATCTACTCTCGACTGAAATTTGAAAGTGAGAAAGTCTGAAACTGAAAAGGACCAAAGGCCCAAATGGCCTACCAGAGTACCAGACAGTAGCAGAGTCGAGGAGTCACGGACTAGGAGTCTCACAGACTTGCAGTCACAGACGCAGTCACCGCCCTCCGGTCAGGCAAGGGAATGAGGGATTGCCGCTTGCTAGTTGCCGACGACCCGAGGTCGCCTACTCCGCTACTTGCCTAGATGACTGTCGGCTGGACTTCGCCAAAATTGGGAGAATGGGAGGGACATGAATGGTGAATGCCTTAGCGCCTAAAGGAAATAACGGGATTTCGCGAAAAACACGATCAGGCCGTGTCTTAACGTGGGTCCGCCCATGTATGTATACATATAAATATATTAATATTATTTACATATAAATATATATATATCTATATACCTTAAAATATATCATGTTCTCAAAATATGAAGAACATAATTGGAATTGCTCTTATCATATTCTTCATATTGGAAGAACATAATATAATAAAGATCTCTGAGGGTCTGTTAGACGCGCAGGTATTGGTTTTCTGGATTTGGGTTTGGCCAGAAATCCAATATCTGCATGAATTGGTTTTGTGCAGAAAACCAATTATGCTATTTGACTGCAGGATGGTATTCAGTGAACAAAATTAGCATTGATATGTAAAAGTTGTTCGACTGCACACTGGAATTGACTTTCTAAACTTCAAAATTTTAAAATTTAAACAGCTTTTAATTAAAGCAGCAAAATGAAGTACTAACATTGAAAGTTAATGTTTCAAAATAAGAATAACTGATACGACATAAACATAGTTCATAATTAAAATACAAAAACATGATATGACATAGATAAAAGTCTATTGTTCATTAAATAAAGACACAAATCTAGCGATCAAACTGCATTTCACAGCCACGTGCCCTTCATGTCTTCAGGTAGTCTCATGAATATCTCACGTTTGACACTATCATGACACAGTATGTCCATCACCTTGAGGAAATCACGTTGGTGTAAATCCGTCATATTCGTCAGTGCTACATAAATGTTATCAACATTGGTAGATGACTTGGTCCCCGCTGCTTTCTCTACATAGTCGGTTAATTTCTCTATGGCCACCGTTACTGCATCAGCTCCTACCGCTCGCTTTCTCCTCCTTCTACTACTTCCTTCTCCCTCCACTCTAGTGTGCTCTTGAGTATTAGCTGGTTTCTCTACCATAGACTCAACATCTACCTCCCTTGATATTCGCGGCATGACTGTCAGCTGCTTTATCAGTACCGCAGAGCACAGCTAAATCAGACCAGTTCATGATAACTTTGTTCTTATAATGCTTGACAGACGGGTGCGCATGTATTGTTATAATGTATTTAGAATTATAAAAAACAAATGCAACTAATGTAATTAAAATATATACCTTCACGTAGTTAGCCCACACCTCTTTACTATCCACCTTCACCATGTTTCTTTACCAATCCCAACCAAAGCCGCTAGTGTTTAGCATTGCGCTGACTTATACGTAATACTTGTTCCAAGTTTTCAGGCGTGCCATTAGCTTCTCCATGCTCATTTCTACATCGCAAATGTCTTTAAGCGTTGTTGTAGCTGTTGTAAAAGCAACACTTTTCTAGCCGTCTGAGGTTTTATGCCCCAAACTATGTTGCTCCAACAGTGCATTATAAAGAGTAATGTCCATTTCTAACGTCCAGTGCATTTAGGTTCGCTCAGTCCTACCACCCACCTTTGCTGAGCTCTTATCCATATTCTTATCTGTTGAAAATTAAGCAAACTAAGATAGTGCACAAACAAACTACGATAGGACATATGCATAGCTGCACACGAACAAAAGTTTAAGTGCACCATATTATTAAAAATTGAAGCACACTAAGATAGCACAAAGTAAAATTACATTCCAATCCAAACATAGAAGCAAACAAGCTAATAATGTAGCACTTAAATTATACAAAATGTTTTTAAAGCATATTTTGATATTCATAAAAAATGTTCATAGCTAGCGTGTCTCTAAAATTGGCCCACTCCTGTGTGAATTGGATTGGACTAATAACGTCTGCGTAATCATAGAACTCTTCTGATACATCCTGCGCGAATAGATCGGAGTCAACCTCGTCCAACATTTGTGCATCGCTCTCTTAGTCTCTTTTCCACTAGAAAGTTATGTAGTATGCAACAAACATTTATCACCTGGACCTATTTAACAATATAAAATTAGCTCTAGGAATAGAATAATAAAGCTTTACCATGCAATTCAAAAGTCCTTTCTATAATATACCTGCACTTTATTGAAAAATGACGGTTGACGTAGAATACCCAATCGTTTCTTCAACAATCCAAAGCTTCTTTCTATAACATTCCTTTCTTTTGCATGATGTAGGTTAAATAATTCCTTATAATTGGATGGTATGTTACCATGATTTGACCACTCTTTCAAATGGTAACGTGTCGACCGATATGTGGCAAGAAATCCTTGACCATTCGTGTATCCAGCATCAACAAGGTAGTACTTGCCTATACAATAAAAATATGTAAGTCCCACACATGCGTATTTATTTTTTTGAAAAAGAAATTTTTAACAGTTTACCATTTGACACTTCAAAGCGGTCTTGTCGCTCCAATGCATTACATAATACACGAGTCATATGTTGAGCCGTCCCAACGGGGCAATACATATAAGAATTTCATAGTACTATCACATACACCGAGCATATTTGTTGTGATTGCCTTTTTTCAGTTACGATATCTGCCTTGATCTTCAACCGGAATAGGTACTTCAATATGTGTACCGTCTAACACATCAATGCTATTTGGGAACCATCTAGATTTGTGTTATTGTCTACTTTCAGGCAATCTAATGTAATCGTCTGATAGTTTTAATACAGCTTGTAATACAATGTTGAAGTGTTTGTTAATTGTGTCAATCGAGCGGATAACTTGCCACCAACAATGCGAAACTTTGTGTTATGTGCCAAAATGTATAGAAATATTGCAACTGATTCCTTAGTAGATACATATTGCGTATCACACACAAACCCTTTTGCCCTGAGAATATCACAAAGCTCATTGAATGGTGCTTTACCCATACGGAGGTGGCTGAAGCAGTTAGCCTCATGCCCATCATATAATCATTTTAATATTATATTACGTAGAACGTCTTTATCTTCCACATCAATCGGGTTTCTGGGAATGGATTCCATAACCACCACAGCTGCGCCATAAGCAGCAACAACGGCTGACTTGATTATAATATCCATTTTTCATTTTTTTGTACCTTTGCTTGATCCATGACAGGCCTAGATACACAAATCGCATTGAAATCAAATAGATACTAGCATTTAATGAATGAGATCAAAATCTAACCCTATGACTAAAAATTCAGGGCAAAAAAAATCTGCCTTTAACATTGACAAAAAAATCTAACATTTAATGAATGAGATCAAAATATAACAGTTAAATAATTTAAGTCCTAGTTATCAATTTTAATGAAATTGAGCAAGCTCAACCTCATTTTGTTGAGCTAATTTGAATCTAACATTTAATAAATGGGATCAAAATTGAGCTAATTAGTTGCTTTAATTTCCTTGCCTCTTCATCCATTTGCCCTAGAGTATGTTTCTCCCATATACCAAAGAACAAACAGAATTAGATTTAAAAGTATACTGCACATAGAGATGGAATCAAAACAAGATGTTGTAAAATTGAAAGCGACATACATCATTGATCTACTATAATCAAAGCAAGATGTTGTAAAGGAGGAGGAGGAAGATGAAGTAAGGAGGCAGAGGAAGAAGAAGAAGCGAGTAGGAGGAATAAGAAGGGGCGGCCATCGACGGAGCTCGGGAGGAAGAAGGAGGAAAAAGAAGAAATGAGGAGGAGGAAGAAGAAGAAGTGAGGTTGAGGAGGAAGAAGAAGGGACGACCATTGAAGGAGCTCGGGAGGAAGAAGAAGAAAGGAGGAGGAAGAAGAATTGAGGAGTAGGAAGAAGAAGAAGTGAGGAGGAGGAGGAAGAAGAAGGGGCTCGGGAAGAAGCAGAGGATGAAGAGAAGAGAAGAGGAGGCGGAGGAGGAGAAGGAGGGGTTATACCTGCGGCGGAGAGAGCGGCGGAGGAGGCTCGGCGAGGAGAAATCCGGCGTCGAGCAGAAGAGGACCTAAAAATCGCGCGATGCCGGCGTTGGGGGGGTAAGAATTGAGGAACACGATTGTTAGGTTATAATTAAAACTGACGTCTTTACTTCAAAAGCCGATTCCTGGCCAATTCCAACCCGCCGAACACACCAAACGGAATTGGCTTTGGCCAAAGCCAATATCTGAAAGTCAATTCCGTTCCGCCGAACAGGCCATAAGATCTTGATTGTAGATGCTCTTAGGACAGAAATATGTTTTTTGAGTTTTGGCTAGATTTAGGCTCCGTTTGGGAGGACTTATTTTCACCGATCAAACGGTCATGACCGCATTAATCGGGACTTAATAAATATTAAGTCCTGATTCATACAATTAAGTCCCGATTGATGCGTTCATGACTATGACTCCTTGACCAGTGAAAATAAGATACTCTAGCTGTTCTAATTCCTTGGCAACTTTACCCACACGGCCGCCCTATACCTTATTGTGCGACGTCCTTCTCGCTGCGCTCGCCGCCGCTCCTATTCTTGCCCTCGACGACCATCTTCCCTCCGCCTATTCTCTCCGTCGCAATGGTGGAGCTCCACCCGCCGTCGGTGCTATCCCGGTCGGCGATCGAGCTTTTTGGAGATCCCTTCCGGCGATGCCGATCCCCTATGGTTCAAGAAATCCTCATTCCTCAGGGAAGACTTTGATGCCGAGTCGTACATTGCCGACCTACGTACCTTTGTTCCCCTTGAAAGCCTTGGGGCCGAGCTTCGGTCTCACCTCTCCACCCTCAAATCCGAGCTCGTGGAGCTCATCAACCGTGATTATGCCGACTTCGTCAGCCTCAGCACTCGCCTTGTTGACGTGGATTCCTCGATTGCACGCATGCGAGATCCTCTTGTTGATTTCCGCGACAAGATCGGAGCCTTCCGCGCCGCCGTTGAAAATTCCCTTTCCTCCCTCCGTGGAGGTCTCCACCAGCGTGCGGAGGCGTCGGCCGCCCGGGAGATTCTCGAACGATTGCTTGACACTTTCCACGTTGTTTCCAAGGTAACCTTACTTTCTTTTTAATTCTCATAGTTAGAGTTTGCAGCATTTCTGGAACCAAAGGGCTACTCATTAATCAATCCTCTTATGATTTGCTTCTTGAGCTTAAGCTGACATTTGAAACTTGTGAAATGTTTATTCAACCAACAAAAGCCAACTTTCTTTGCTAATATTTGCAGCTTAGTGCCGCCAAAATACAGTATTGTAAGTTGCATACTTGCATATTGGATGTAGCTGTCATGCCGCTGATGGCTAGATCTTTTATTTTCTCAGCCTTTCTCCATCTTAGAAAGTAAAAAAAAAAGAATTTATAGTTTCTGTTTATCATCTTCATCTTTCCCTTTTTTCTTTCCCACCTTGAAAGGTTAGGATTGAACATTCGTGCTCATCATTAGTAAACAAGAACTTGCAATTAATGAGAAATCTTCCGCCTTGGAACAAAAGCATCCTGCTCCTCAAGGAGGTTTGGCACAAGCTAATGGGCCAGAATTTCTTCGACTGAGAAGCGTTGGTAGCTTTCCAAGGTATCTTTCCAATCTGCCGGCCGGACACCGGTTTTGAAAAATTCAATGATAGCCCTGCAAACATCATCTTTGCTTAGAGACCAGAAATAGTGGAGGAAGGAGGTGGTGATACCATCAACTCCCGGGGAGCAGTGTTTCTTCATAGAATTGATAACAACCCAATTTCAGATTCAGTGATAGTGCAGTGAGAGATGAAATTAGCTCTGGCCCAAGGGGAGGCTTGCCCGACAGGGATGTCCAATTATTGACAGTAGGAGCAGGGCCCTGCCATTTGTTAGGAAAGACATGCAGGAATTCATCTTCAATGTCACCTGGGCTAGCCGTCAAAGAGCCGTCCGACAGGAGGACTTGATTTATCCGGTTGCATCGTCACTGATTCGAAGCAATAGAGTGAAAATAAGCAGAATTAGTGTCCCCCTCCCGAGCCACCTAGCCTTAGCCCGCTGTCGCCACCAAGTGCTCAACCTAGCAAGAGTGGGAGTTTAATGATTTAACCTTGGCAATAAGGAACAGTAGTTTGAGCAGCAGTTAGCCTGTCTGCAGAGCTCTCCATCTCTTGAAGAACAGCAATGCCATGCTCCAATTCAGTTTTGAGTGATCCAAGTTGTTTGAGCTTCGTACGACTCCAAAAAAATAAAGCGCGAAGGGTATGGCAGCATTTGTCGGAGAGCACCTCAACAGCATCTCCAGAAGCACATTTCTACCATTGTGAGGCCACAAGTTTCCACACTATCAGATAAGTGGGCTACATATCTTCATACCGTAACCAGCGCGAGGGAGCAGTTGAAGACCCACAGGCTATCAGCAGCAGGATGTGGCAGTGGTCAGAGGCGATCTGATTCAAGTGGTGAAGGGAAGGGAGAGGCAAAATATCCATACGTGCCGAGTTAATGTAGGCCCGATCCAGACGGTCCAACACACGGCCTACACCAGGTTTGTTATTAGTTATTACACCATGTGTAAGATGGCCCAATAAACCCGATTTCATGAAGATCATCCCCCGCGAGCCATTCATCCCTCTCCCGCAAACCAGCCATATATTTGAACGAGGTTGCACCTTTCTTGTCTTCATGTCGGAGAAGACAGTTAAAGCCTCCACCTACAATTGCAGGGCTGTCATTGGATAAGTGAGACGAGCAATTCCCACAATGGACGCTGCAGATGATAGTTGTTGTTTGCATAAATTCACGCACAGAGCCACTGCCGCTGATCAGGAAAGGTAGACATGCCAATAAGACATTGCACTGATGACACAATCAGTGAGAAGACCACAATATCATGCAGCCAAAGAATCGCTATAGCACCAGACTTGCCAATTGCCGGATGATGAAAATAATCCCATTGTCGGCCAACAATAATTTTAAGATCCTATTGGTTGAGTTTGTTCTTGCAGCTGAGCAAAGCTCTGTAATCTGTCAATTTGAATTTTTTATATATTGCGCTTGTCCCTCAAATTTCCTCAAAAAATGTTTGGTAGTCATTGAATATCAAGAATTATGCTTTTGAATTTGGATGGGCATCATTTGAACATAAATCAGACTTGTTGCAAATTTCCTTGAGTTACTGTTTAAGGGAGCTTCATCACAGTATTTCCTTCAGTTATTCTGCAATTCTCTTGGTCTTTAAGAAGATACTAGTTTGTTAATAGCGATGCTATGTCCTACGCTAATATTTTTTTTTGTTTCCGATCATTTCTAGGGCTTTTTAATATGCTATGTTGCCATGTTTCAACTTTGAAATTGTTAACTCTTTTATAGGTTGAGAAGCTTATCAAAGATTTGCCAACCACACTGTCTATTGAGTCAAATACAGATCTAGTTCATTTGGAAAAGGGAATTCTAAGCAATGAGAATTCCTTGCAGCCAGCTGAAAATGGAAACAACCTCAGAGTGACCCAAAGCATCCTCCTGGAAAGGATTGCTAGTGAAATGAATCGTATAAAATTCTCCATTAGTAATGCAAAGGTCTCTTTCTTTTATTGAAAGCTACACTTTACCATGCTAAATGTGACTATAATTTTTTTTTTTCAATTTTCCTCTACTCTGGATATTATTGTTGAAGTATGAATAATTTTATTATTTTACTCTAAAGAAAAGTTGATTAGGAAGAGATTGTGGAACTAACGGAGATTAATTTGAGAAGATTTCTGATATATTATTACTCTGCAAGACCAAGATTCAAATGAAGCACTGACAATATACTTATTTCATCTTATATAGCATTATGCATTGAACTATCTATTTGAAAACACAAGATGACCCCCAATATATATTCATTTGTATTGCTCTAATGGATGGAAATTTTACCTTTTTTTCAAGATAAAGGTGCACATCCTAATATTACTTTAGCATGATTGATATTTTTTTTGGAATTCTGAGGCCTATTCTTCATTTCTACTGTAGAAAACTTTCTACATCTACTATGCCTCATAAATCATTTTAACTTGTGCTACATATGTTAGCAACTGTTATTTTCAAACATGAGTATGCCATTACAGAGTGTATAATAGCAATTGCAGAAATTATATAGTTGTAAAATATCACCATATATATTGCATAATATATATTCTTTTTGAAGCCATCGTTGAATCTTGTCAATTTTGCTCAAAGTGACTAGAAATATTCATTTTAGGAAGATCAATGTAGGAGTATATATCCAATGTGTATTATTTGCACTAAACTTATGGCATCCAAAAGACAATTATTAGATTATTTTGTCTCATATTTTCTTGTATGACAGTTTTTCTCCACATATATTTAATAACAGAAGTTCAAGAAATACTAACACATCTGACACTGGTCCCAGAAGATTTTTGACAACATCCTAGTAGAATTGAGTATGACAAACATGAATCGTGAGGCAGGTCATTAGAACATGCTTATTCGAATCTGTCCTTCCGATGGAAGCATACATGATACATATCAATACATATGTCCTGAGAATTAAAGTAGTCTTGAAGGCCGATCAAGAGAACTTTTAGGCAATACCATACTCCAATGCAATGGAAAGGATACACCAATTGTTGTCTAGATCACAATAGTGGAACAACCTGTTAACAATGTCAGCAATGCAGGAATGGACGGTGAGAAGTAGAAGTTGTATAAACCAATTTTGTGTCGGAAGTAGAGAATTGCGTCCTTGGGGTAGTGATGTTATGGACAGTCATAGGAATTGTGGATCCTGTGGAGGAGGGTTCTACTTGTAATTGATGTGTGTGTGTGTGGGGGGGGGGGGGTGGCTTTTAATGAGAAATGGACGATGAGAAGTAGATGTTGTATGAATGAAATTGTGTCGTGAGTAGAGAATTGCGTCCTTGGGGTAGCGACGTTATGCACAATTGTTGGAGTTGCGGATTGATATGACCCGGAGCCGGTTCAGGGCGGTCTATCATCGGAAGGGGCCAAGGATCACCGAGACTGAATCATTCGGTTTAGTCTCTCCCTCCTCCTAAGCAAGCCGGTTGGGCCCAGCCTGTTCACGACTGGGTATTTGGGGGGATGTCGCCACATCCCTAGGGTACACATCACATATCATAGGTATTCGCTTGTTTTATTCTTCCGTAGGAGTAGCCGTAGCCTAACATCTGGTATCAGAGGGAGATTCTCGATTTGGAAGAGATTGAAGTATCTGTTCACGCTTTAGAGGGGGGAGGACAACCCTCCACAATGAGGATGACATGGGAAGGTGGTGGATCAAAAAGTTTCCATATTGGTCGATAGTGGGAGCACCCACAACTTCATCAACACCGAGGTCACCAGAAAATTGGCCATCACACCGACAGAGCATAAGGTTTGCAAGGTGCTCGTAGCAGACAGAAATCTCCTACAGTGCACGGGGGCCATGAGGAAGGTGCCACCGTTGATACAGGGATTCAGGTGTCAGGTGGACTTGTATATAGGTTGGTCCGAGGATCAGATGTTGTGTTGGGGGTGCAGTGGTTGAGGCAGCTAAAACTAGTTACAAACGGCTGAGAGAACATGACTATGGAGTTCACACATGGGGGACAGAAGCACAAGCTGCACATCCATACGGGCCCTTCGGTGAAAGAAGCCATTATCTTATCTCTGGAAAAATGGGTCGAGCAGGACTACACCATGGCTCGGGTCTTGATCAGAGGAGATTCCGGGGAGCGGAAGGAAAGGATCTCAGAAAGGGTGCAAAAGGTATTGGGAAGGTTTGAGGAGGTCTTTGAGACACCAAAATGGTTGCCACCGCCGCGAGCATGTGATCACTGGATCATGATTAAGGAGGGCGCGGAGCCCACCAGTGTCCCACCGTACAGATATCCCCACATACAGAAGGAGATCGAGAGATGCGTCTGAGAAATGTTGCGGTAAGGGACCATTCGGCGCAACACGAGTTCATTTTCTTTTCCGGTCCTATTGGTGAAAAAAAGGACAAAAATTAGAGATTCTGCATAGATTACAAAGCTCCCAACGTGGTCACAGTCAAAGACAAATTTCCGATTTCGATCATCGACAAGCTTTTGGATGAATTGCATGGAGCCCAAGTATTTCACGAAGTTGGACTTGCGGTTAGGATATCATTAGATCCGCATGCGGGAGGGGGACGTCGAGAAGTCCGTGTTCCGAACACATGAATGACACTATGAATTCCTTCTGATGCCTTTCAGGTTGACAAATGTGCCGACTACCTTTCAAACGGTCATGAACGAAACATTCAGGCCGTGGTTGCGAAAGTTTGTGCTAGTCTTCTTCGATGACATCCTCATCTACAACCCGAGTTTGGAGGCGCATATGGAACACCTGTTGATGGTGCTGCAAGTTCTCAGGGAGCAAAAATGATACGTGAAGAGGTCAAAGTGCTCTTTCAGACAACAGGAGATGGAGTATCTAGTTCACTTGGTGGATAGAGCAGGGGTTTGACCGGACCCGGGGAAAATCCAGAGCATGACGGAGTGGCCCACGCCCACCAACATCAAGATGTTACTGGGATTTCTGGGGCTAACGGTCTACTACAGGAAGTTTGTGATGGACGTGGGAAGATCGCTAAGCCGTTGACTACGTCATATTTTTCCAACATCATATTTTTCCAAGTTGTTCGTCATGGAAACGGACGCGTCAGGGGCCGGTCTGGGGGCGATGCTGATGCAAGAGGGGAGGCTGCTGAGCAGCATACTACAACCGAGCGATCCAGGGAAAGGCGTTAGGCCTTTCGATTTATGAAAAGGAAATGTTGGTCATCTTGCATGCGGTGGGAAAATGACGGCCATGTTTCATCGGGAGGCACTTCAAAATACGAACCGACCACCAAAGGTTAATGTCTTTCCTGGAGCAGCTGATCTCGTCACTAGAGCAACAAAAATGGGTGACAAAGATGCTGGGGTACGACTATGAGATAGAATATCGCAAGGGGAGGGAGAATAAAGTCGTCGATGCCCTTTCATGCTTGCCTTTGACGAGTTCTATTTTCGCTATCTCAGTGCCTGCCTTGGGCATAGTGGAGGAGGTCCACCAGTAGGTGTTAGCCAACGAGGTGCTAAGTCAAATAGTGGCGAATATTGCAGAAGGCAGAGTGGTGGCAGCGGGCTACCATGTCATTAACGACCATTTGTTACATGGGACGCATGGTGGTGGCACCTGGATCCCTACTGAGGCAGCAGTTACTCCACAAGTTTCACGACAACCCCAACGATGGGCACTCCGGGACCCTGCGACCTACCAACGGATCAAGCATAACGTGTATTGGAAGGTATTGACGGAGGATGTCACACAACACGTGAAGAACTGCAAGGAGTGCCAGCAGAAAAAGTACGAGACGACCACTCCAACAGGGTTGCTGGTGCCTCTGGACATTCCAGAGCTCACATGGGAAAACATTGCGATGGATTTCATTAAGGGGTTACCCACATCACAGGGCAAGACGGTCATCCTGGTGGTGGTTGACCGCCTCTCCAAGTATGAGGACTTCATTGCGCTTGCGCCCCCTTGCACTGCGGAGTCTGTGGCGGAAGCCTTTGTCCGGGAGGTAGTGCGACTGCATGGGATACCGACCTCCATCATTTCTGATCGTGGCACCTTGTTCACTAGCTGGTTTTGGAAGGAACTCTTCCGTCTCACTGGGACAACCTTACGCATGAATAAAACCAACCATCCCCAGAGGGACAGGCAGACGGAGGCTATAAATAGAAGCGTGGAGACATACTTGAGATGCTTCGTTGCGGGTAAGCCCCGCCAGTAGAGTAAATGGCTTCCATGGGCAGAATACTGGTACAATACGACGTACCAAACGATGACAAAGATGACACCGTTCGAGAGTTTGTATGGGAGAGCACCGTCGACACTTCAAAATTATGATAAAGGATCATCCATAGTGCCAAAAGTGGAGTCAACGTTACAAAGGCGGGACAAAATCTTAAAACAGCTGAAGGAGAATCTCCATATATCACAACATCGCATGAAGACCTAGGCAGACAAACACCGACGAGAGCAAAGTTTTGAGGCAGGGGAGCGGTTGTACCTCAAGTTACAACCATACCGATAGCTTTCAGTGGCGGGAGTGAAGAACCAGAAGCTTGCACCCCACTACCATGGGCCCTTCCAAATCCTCAGTAAGGTGGAGACTGTAGCGTACACTTTGGAACTTCCGACGGACTCCCACATCCACCCGACCTTTCATGTGTCGCTGCTCAAAAGGGCCGGGCACGAGGATGTTCCAAATGTTAGTCCACTGCCAAATGCGACAGAACTGGGCGAAGTTCGGCTAATAACGGAAAAGGTTCTTGAAGCGCGGATCAAGACAGTGCATGGGGAAGCCCGTCGTACGACTGTTGATCCACTGGAGGGGCTTGGGGGAGTCCGAACGAACTTGGGTGGATTATGACGAGCTCGAAGAGACATATCCCGAGTTTCAGCTTGAGGACAAGCAATTTTTCGAAGACGGCGAGAATGATATGACCCGGAGTCAGTTCAGGGCTATCATCGGAAGGGGCCAAGGATCACGGAGACTGAACCATCCGGTTCAGTCTCTCCCTCCTCCTAAGCAAGCCGGCTGGGCCCAGCCGGTTCACGGCTTGGTATTTGGGGGGATGCCGCCGCATCCCTAGGGCACACATCTTATATCTCAAGTATTCACTTGTTTTTTTTCCTTTTGTAGGAATAGCGGTAGCCTAACATGGATCCTGTGGAGAGGGCTTGTAATTGTGATTTGGGGGAGGAGAGGCTCGTTTGGTTGAATACGAGCATTTTTAATGTAAGAGGGTTCATGTGTGGTTGGGTCTAATTGGGGTGTAAATATGTGATATTAGTGGGCAAAAAAGAAGCTGTTTGGTAGCATGGAGTGGGGTCATTGAAGCTAGCGAAGAGGATGAGGGGAAGATACTAAAACATGATACAAAAGTTCGCACCTTTGTTCCTGAGTACCGGTTACCTCTAAGAACCCTCAAAACTAGAGTTTCAAAAGACTACAAGATGTTGCCTAACTCACATAGCCCTTGTTGCATGGAGAGGGGATGCTCTTAATCATATTAAAAAAAGACCAAGGGCTAGAAAATAAAGTACTAACATGATTCTAATAAAAGATAAGCTTGAAAAGATGACTCTCTATTATTAGGCAGGTTGTCTAAGCCCGTGTATAATATCTGCTATCTGAGAGAAAGCATATACGTTTCAGAATATAGCTTGATTATATTCTACATTAGAAATAATCAAGCAATATGAAAATAATCATATATAATGGTTATGAAGTAGTGAAAATTATTAGTGCCATAAAATGTCATCGGATGCCATATAATTTGTGTAAGATATAATGTATAATGATGTTTTCATAATTCACATGACTCATGTACATCTGAAATGAACCTAGAATGACAGATTGAAGAAAGATTGATATAAAGGGATTTTTTTTTATTGTAAAAAATTGTGCCACAAGAGAGAAAAATTAATAATTTATTAATTTCTCATATATTTTTTCTTAATACAACATAAGTATTTGTACATATATATAGGAGGAGAGAGGGAAGACTACAATCTATCCTAAGGTGTGAGCGTAATCCCTAAGAGGGCTTTACATGGGCCTCCTCAATGGGCTTTTTTTACAATTTCTTTAACACTCCCACGCAAGCTAGAATACAAGTCGTAGGAACCAAACTTAGTTAAGAAACAAAAATATAGAGGTTGCGGTAGAGCTTTGGTGAGAATATCAGCGATTTGATATATAGCAGAAACATGTCTTAAGTCCATTTTCCTTAGTTGAACCTTTCCCGAATATAATGACAATCGACCTCTATATGGTTGGTACTTTCATGAAACACATGATTCTTGGCAATATGAATAACATCTTGACTATCGCAGAACAAGGTGATAGAAGAGGAGAGTTTGACACTCAGATCTCCTAGAAGGCTTTCAAGCCATGTGAATTCAGAGACGAGAGAGGTCATTGATCGATACTCAACTTCTACAGATGAGCGTGCGATGACAAATTACTTTTCGCTTCGCTAGGTAACAAGATGTCCACCAAAATATGTGCAAAAACCACTTGTGGAACGACAATCATCCAGGTATTCAGCTAATCAACATCAGAGTAAGCAATGGGAGATTGAGACGATGAAGACTTATATATGAACCTTGACCAGGAATAGACTTCAGATATCTGAGAATGCACTCAACTGTTTGGAGATGAGAGGTTCATGGAGCATGCATAAACCTACTGCCAACCCCAATAACAAATGTTATATTCTGTCCTGTAACTGTCAAATAGATCAACTTTTCCACAAGACGACGATAATATTCTGGGTTTGGTAGGAGCGCATCAGATTCGGAGGAGCAAACACATAACTTGTAGTTGACATTCAAGGGGGTGCCAGCTGGCTTGCAACTAGAGTTGCAAGCATCATGAAGATGATCAAGACAATACTTTCTTTGAGATATGATAAGACTATCGGGATGACAAGCTACCTTGATGCCAAGAAAATATCGGAGATTCTCAAAATCTTTGGTCTCGAACACGGAGGCTAAGTGTTCCCTTATCATTTGGATGCCGTTTGAATCTTCGCCAGTAATTAAAATATCATCAACATAAACTAGGAGAATCACGGTGCCTGTTGGACAATGATATGTGAAGAGAGAAAAGTCAGCCGAGCTTTGAATGAACCCAACATCACTAGCATCCCGACTGCACTTGTCAAACCATGCCCGAAGAGACTGCTTGGGACCATAATGAAATTTCTTGAGGTGACATACACGAGACTCTTCCGTGGTCTCAAAGTTGGGAGGTTGATGCATGTAGACGGTCTCGGCAAGATCAACATTGAGAAAGGCATGCTTAATGTCGAGTTGGGGTAATGTCCAATATTGATGGACAACTATATAGATAACTATGCGGACAATATTGAGCTTGACAACAAAAGAGAACGTCTCTTCATAATCAAGACCGTGTTGCTGAGTGAATCCGCGAGCAACAAGACGAGATTTGAGGCGCTCAATTGTCCCATCAGAGCGATGCTTGACGTTAAAAACCCATTTACAACCAACCGGAGAATTACCAAGAGTAAGAGGAACAAGGTCCCATGTGTGATTGTCCCATAGAGCTGTCATTTCCTCATCCATTGCCGCCCGCCATCCTGGATGCTGAAGAACCTCCTGCACAGGAGACAGAATGGAAATAAAGGACAAACACACTGCAAACCTGCGAAGGGGAGAAGAGAGACGGTGCAAGGACAAATTATTAGAGAGAGGGTGAACTGTATAAGCAACTGTAACTTGAGGGAGAACTGTAGGCAGATCATTAGGTTGGGGACCAGCATCAGCGGTCAGCAAATGCTGCAGTGCATCAGTTAGAGGATGACGATGAGTATAAACTTGTAGAGGAGGATGTGTGGGTAGTAAAGGAGGAAGGGGTGTCATGCGATTATGGATAGGAATCGAGGGAGGAGAAGTATGAGTAGGAACAATTGGACGTGGGAGATCCGTAAGAGAGATAGTCTCAGGAGGGGCAAAATAAAATGGTTTATCCTCAAAAAAAGTAACATTCACAAAGGTGATTGTTTTTCCAGTAGTAGGAGAATGACAAACAAAACCTTTCTGTGCACGAGAGTATCCAACAAAGATGTATTTGGTAGCGCGATGAGCCAACTTATCGATTGGAGGTCTGAGATGATGGACAAAGTAGGCACATCCAAAGACTCGATGATGGATGGAGAATGGAGGTGTGGAAGGATACAAAATAGAGAAGGGAGTAGCAAAGTTGTGGATGGACGACGACATATGATTAATTAAATAGCATGCGGTGGAAATAACAAAATGCCAATACTGCTTGGGAACGTGCATTTAGAACATAAGGGAGTGAGCAACCTCCAAAAGGTGACAATTCTTTCGCTCTGCGACACCATTTTGTTGTGGTGTATAAATACATGAGGTTTGATGAAGAATGCCGAGGAGATTGCAGGTGTCCTGAAAGTCATGACTGATACACTCGCAAACATTATCAATACGAAGAATCATGATGACACTCTCATATCTGAGATCAACAGTGATATAAAAGTAAATGTTATTATTGAATGGAGAAGTCAATTGTTCACGGAGTGGCATTGAGATAGACAAGAGGCTCTCTCTCTTAGAGATTGCTATTGCAGAAGCAATGAGTGAAGATAGTAGATTAAGCAGAATGATCCTATGAGTCTACAGTTAATTTCTAAATGCAGACACACGTCCGACGAATTTTAAACTTGCAATAATATATATTTTTTATAAATCAAAACTTAAGATAACCTCAATAGAAGAAAACTTTGCAAAATAGAGAGCATGTGTTGTAGTATTAATGTGAGAGTATAAGAATCATAAATAGGCAGACAAATGAATATCAGCACTAGCCGCAAGCGGCGTTGACTCCCTATTTGAGGCTCATACAATCTACTATGTCCTCTATGAGTATGATGACGTGCCTTCACCAATCACAAGAGAAAACACTCGCTTGTGCCGCATATTTATGTTCTATTAGTGGTTGGCATGAACAACATAAAAGAACACCTGTGTAAAGCCATCAATCTTAATATTTCAATAATCTTTTATCTTCATATTAGTGGTTGACATAATTAATATTAAGGGAACATCTGCATAAGTCCACAACAGTAAGTTCATATTTCATCACCCTTTTTTTATGCAGTGTCTTAGTTTTACCGATGCTAACACGTTGAATTACTTATAATATGATTTTCTACTTTCATTAATCTAAATATGTGATACCCTACTTCATGTACTTGTAGTATTCGTAGATTTTATGTGTGCGTGTAGGGAAGTTACATAAATAATTTCTTACATATTAACATTTATTATTTGGATTATGGTGAATTATTATTTTCATCCATGGATAAGGTACGATTTTCATAATTTCACATTATCATATTTCTACGTACCAAGATATAACTCATAGGTGAAAGTACATAAATTTATCTTCATGATATGCCTAATCAAAAGTGATCGAATTTCTTACCTCAGTGTTATAGCATTTGTACACATGGCGCGACTACATAATTTCTCGCAAGGCATGGTTCTATTATGACCTCCTCGCAATATTCATTCTCCAATCTACACCAACGATTGATCGACACCTGAAATTAAACAAAAATCCTTAAATCAAAACTGTATGTAGAGCCCCACAAGTCTAGGGATCATCTCTTCCTTCTAGGATTTGGTAGGAAACAAATTTATATTCATTATAGAGGCTGGTAGAAAATGAAAGAGTGAAATGATGAAATAAAAAACAAAATGGATTTTACCTCTTCCCCAGCTGTTGGAGACTGCACAAGGATCCATTGGTTCTCTGAAAAAGGAAAAATCATGATTATTGATTCCTGGAATCGAGCATATGAGAAAGGAGAAACCATGAACCCCACGGGAAACTTACTGGAAGGGAGAGGTCTGATGGATACTTGGCAAAACGGCGGAAAGGGAATGTCGATCTTGAATCAATTGATGACCATGGAGCTAAAACCCATGATTACCTCCATTGACGCTTGTGACACCGAAACTAATTCTGGTCTGACCTTGAATCAAAATTATAAATTAATAACTGGAATCTTTTGATGTTACACAAGGTGAATCTCTCTAGATCTGATGGTGCTCTAAACTTGTGGGCCGGGCTCGAGGGTACTACTGCTGTAGAGGTTGGAGATGGTATCGCTGAAGATGATGCAATCGAGGATGGTACTGCTGAAGCTAGCGACAGTGCTTTTACTATAAGAGATGGTTTTGAAGATATCTGAGTCGGAATAGAGGAAACCAGTGCTAGTAACAATACTAATGATGGTGTTGTTACTGTCGTTGACGTAGATAACGATGATGGTGTTGATGCAGGAAATGACACTGCTGTAACTTTAAGGATAATGCTGACGATGGCACCGGTGTCTGCAAATGATGATGCTTGTGTCATCGAATATGGAACCGCTGTGGAAGAAGCCGAATGATCAATCAGTGCTAAAGGTTCGGATTGTAATGAGGTACTAGGCGAAGGATGAGACTGTGATAAAGTAGTAGATGAAGGTTGGGGGTGCAAAGAAGTAGCAGACGAAGATAGTTGTGTGGCTTGAAAAATGGAGTCAAATCTTCAATATTGAATACAGTTGAATTCCTATACTTTGTGGAGCATTTCGTTCATAAACATTTTTTTCAATACTTTTGATAATCGTGTAAGAATCCATCGCTTGACATTTAATTTTTGAGTGGCTTTCTTGGGGATCCTCTCAGCATGTATACATACCAACCTATATTCTCCTTCTTTGAAGCTTTGCAATCTCCCGTGGCTATCATTGATCCCCCAATCAGCCCCTCTACATGATTAATTTGAGCCATCAAGCCATATGCAAATAACTAAAGTAATCTATATATATATACATATAATTTCAAGTGATGTTTGAAAAATGAAAGGAGTTGCTACCTCTTTCTAGCCGCTGTCTCCATAACCGCGACTTCCCGCGCGGACAAGGTCCTTCTAACCGTTTCCCTTGCTCTGTATCTCTCGTGGCTTCCACTTCTCCTCCTCATCCTACCACCCTTTATAACCTCTCTCGCAGGTGGGGAACTCCCTCCCTTGTTTGTTTTTTTTTCTCTCTGCCCGCGCGGTCTCCCTTGCTATCCGCGCGGTCTTCCTCTCGATACTCACCGGCTACTCGAAAGGTGACAGTTTCTGCTGATGTTACCTTTCGGGAGGATCTACCTTTCTTCTCTACTTCAGATCCTACACCTCCACCACCAACTGTCTTACGTCCTGTTATTCCCGTTACTACTCCTCCGCCACCGAGACTACCGCCCAGGCCCCCCTGTTGCCAAGCCTCCTGTTATTCGGGTCTACACTCGTCGCCATCCTGCCTCCAGTGCCCCACTGCAGTCATCCTCGCCCTCTGATGCTCCGAGTCCCGCTGATCCGGCACCGGAATCTACAAATCATCCCATGACGAATTATGTATCCTTACATCGCCTCTCTCCACAATTTCAGACATTTTCCACTTCATTATCCTCGATTTATGTACCTAACTCTGTGCAGGAGGCTCTCCAACATCCTGGCTGGCAGGCGGCTATGGAAGAAGAAATGACGGCTCTCTGGGCTAACCAGACCTGGACCTTGGTACCCTTACCTACCGGTCAGACACCTGTTGGTTGTAAATGGGTCTCTGTGATCAAGCATGCTCCTGATGAGACGATTGACTGTCTGAAGGCCCGCCTGGTGGCCCGTGGCTTCACCCAACAGCAAGGCCTCGATTATGAGGAGACATTCTCTCCTGTGGCCAAGCTGAACACCGTTCGGGTTCTTCTCTCGGCAGCTGTGCATCGCCAATGGACATTACACCAACTGGACATAAAAAATGCCTTCCTCAACGACGACCTCCAGAAAACGGTTTTCATGCAGCAACCGCCCAGGTTTGAGACCACGGGGGAGTCCCGAGTTTGTCATCTTAAGAAGTCTATCTTTGGTCTCAAACAATCCCCTCGGGCATGGTTTGACAAGTTCAGTAATGCCGTCCGACACGTCGGCTTTACTCGAAGTTCAGCTGACTTCTCACTATTCACACGTCATCAGGCAACGAGAACTGTTCTTTTGTTGGTTTATGTTGATGATATCTTAATCACTGGAGATGATTCAAAGGGCATCCAAGCAGTCAAACAACACCCCTGCTCCGTCTTTCAGACCAAGGATCTGGGACATCTTCGTTACTTCCTTGGTATTGAGGTCGCAAGACGACCGGGTGGACTCGTCATCTCTCAAAGGAAATACTGCCTGGATCTCCTTCAGGATGCTGGCTACTCGGGATGCAAGCCTACTACTACTCCGATGGATGCAAATCATAAGTTGTGTGCACATTCTTCTGATAGAGACCTTCCTCTTCAAAATCCGGAATACTATCGACGACTGGTTGGAAAATTGATCTATCTAACGGTCATAAGACCGGATATCTCCTTCGCTGTGGGGGTGGTAAGCAGATTTATGCATGCTCCACGAACATCTCACCTTCAAGCTGTTGAGCGTATCCTTCGATACCTTAAAACCGCCCCGGGTCAAGGATTGGTATACAAAATCTCATCGTCTACTCCAATATTGGTTTCGTACTCTGATGCAGACTATGCCGGTTTCCTTGGATGATCGTCGGTCAACCAGTGGTTTTTGTACCTATTTTGGAGGTCATCTCGTTACCTGGCGGAGTAAGAAACAAACAGTGATTGCTTGATCATCAGCTGGAGCAGAATACCGATCGATGACGTCTGTTGTCTCTGAGCTTACCTGGCTTGAAAGTCTCCTGGCCGATCTAGGGGTAAAACTTCCCTCACCTGCCATCCTGTTATGCGATAGCCAAACGTCTATACATACTGCGAAGAATCCAGTCTTTCATGAAAGAACGAAACACATTGAAGTAGACTGTCACTTTATCCGGGAGAAAGTACAAATGAAGAAAATAGAATTGAAGCATGTTCCTGGTACTGAACAAGTGGCTGATATCCTCACAAAGGCTCTACCTAGCACCCTATTCTATCAGTGTCTGTCCAAGCTTGGTGCATACGACTTGTACGCTCCAGCTTGCGGGGGAGTGTTGGAAAAACCCATGTAAATAGGCCCATTTATTTGTATTTCTTCCTTTCTCCTCTTTAGTCCCACATCTTGTATATTGAGACTCTCTTCTCTCTTTCTCCACTCCTCGGATAAATAATGTATGTTCCATGAAGAAACCATTGATATTTATTTTGCATTATTGAAGAAAGTTTCTGATAAGGAGCTAAACAGTTAGGTTAGAGATTCTCTCTTGTATAAGACTCTCTTCTCTCTTTCTCCCTCCTATAAATATGTATTCATACATTGTATTTCATTATTGAGAAAGTATATACAAGGTTGAGTTTCTCTCTACAAGTTTCAATAACAAAATTTAAACAAAAACGAAACGAGCATCGCAAAATCATCGAAAATTGCGTACTTCAAAAAAATAATTTGCGTGATGTCAAATTGACATTGAATTCTGTTTCCATCATAGAGGAATTCTTTTCTTCTTTTACTTATAAATTAAAACATAAAAAAATATTTATCAAACAAGCTCAGTTGCGAGTCTTACATTCAGGTTGCTGGAATGATTTTCCAGCTACAGGGCCTGTTTTGGGGGACTCCTGGACAGTTGGGATCAGAAGAGTGTAGCACTGTTGAAGGGGGTGGAGAGAAGTGGTTGGTTGGATGGATAATAAGAGGAAGGAGGTG
This sequence comes from Platanthera zijinensis, assembly GCA_039513925.1. Lineage (NCBI taxonomy): Eukaryota > Viridiplantae > Streptophyta > Magnoliopsida > Asparagales > Orchidaceae > Platanthera > Platanthera zijinensis. The sequence goes on along the minus strand of CM077087.1, from coordinate 46,442,362 downwards.
ATTGTCTAGATGGAGACTGGAGAGGGGAGGGAGGGGATAACTTCCTAGCTTTGACACTTGGATTTTTCGGTTTCGGCACCGGGTGATTGAAATGAGGATTTCTTCACTAAAACTTTCAATACCTCCAAATGAACCTCCTATCTCTATATACAGATTAAGGTTCCACCATGGTCGGTCATGATTCTGTAATCACGACGGCTCTAAAATACATAAAAAAAATCAGAGAAGTACAAAAAATAATTAAAATTCACCGATCGTCGATGATCCGTACAAAACAGACAACTTCGATCTTTGTGTAGGTCTATATGTGTCGCGATCCCTATCAGTAGAAGCCAACATATGAGCTCGACCAAATCTCAACTGAGCTCGACATATGATATAAGCTCGATAAAAGGAAGGCTTGAGGCACTTGTTTAAGAAGTGAGACCGAGAATGACTAAGTGATCTTTGCATTTGCATAAACAGTGAGAGATAGATCTTGACAGAACTAGAGGGTGGTTCAATAGAAGAAAGGTGGTCCCACACTCGGATTACTTTCTATGAAAATGACGGATGTCGAGTTGTGGCTTGAGTCCTCGATGAAGGAAGAGGATTTGGTCTGAAACGGACATATGGTGCTTGTCAAAGAAGGGTTATCAATGGAAGCAAAAAAATCATGAGAAACAAGAGAGAGAAAAGCTGTTCGTAGAAGGGTAATTGCTGAAGAAGATGATTTTCCCCAAGATAATGAAAAGAAGAGAAATCATAGTGAAATTGATGGAGGGAACAATTACTTGAAGAAGAGCGTTTGACAATGAAGAAAATCTATTTGAAGAGGCTTCCTTCCACAAAGAAGAGTTGCGTGGGGCTTCAAAGAATAAAATGTGGATAAGGTAGGAACATACCTTGCTCCTGATAGTCTGATAGTGTGTAGGAAATAAGATGTTATTGAAACCCTACAAAGGCCTTATTTATGGGTGCAAGCGGAAAAGATACAAGTTTTTAAGAAGTCATTCAGAAATTGTAAGTATATGTGAGTACAAGTGCAGGAGATCCACATATATGAAGCCATACACATATTACAAGTGTAAAGGCATTCTAGCAATAACAATCACTCATTACTAATTGATACGTTCTCGGGAAATCCCAGAGAGGAATTCGACAAGGGGGAGGGCCGGCGGTGGAGAGCGAGATGAAAGGTTAGAGAGCAACCCTAATTCTCATACATTCAAACGTGACCCAAAAGTGTACAACTCCACCCCTTATAAGTGCGGGGTGCGACGAAATAAGAAACACAACATAAAAATAAAGAAATAAATGCGTACAGCCAAATAGGAAATAACAAAATAGGAAATAATTAAAACGTCAGGCTGACACAACATCTTCGGTCTCTCCTCCTGCAGACGGATCCGTCGTCGTCTTCCTCAGTGTGCGGCCCCGCCACGGTGTCTCCTCGGAGTGTGCGGGTCCCATCAGCATGCACAATCGTAACAATACCGTCGCCTGGAAAACATGCCTTGTTCTCAAGGCAGTGATCAGAGCGGTGTCGACTGTAGTGATCTTGGGACAACCTCGTGGCTTCGGTCTCTAGATGGTAAGACCCTGCAATCGGGACCTCCTGCAGGTCCCTCTGAAGGTGGTAGCAGCAACCATGTAGTTTGGCTAGGTAGTGCGGCGCCAACTATCGTATTACTTTTGGATCAAAAAAATCGGGCTGGTGGCAGTCCGACCGGAGGCTGGGTGACATCAGCGAGTGCAGTAGAGCGCTCTTGGTGGCCCGTCGGAGAAGGAGAAGGCACCACGGATGGGCCCGAGAGGGCCCACAACCCCGCGGGGAAGCTTACGTCCAAGGGCCGTTGGATCGTGCGGAGGGAGATCGGAGAGCGTAGGAGGGAGGAGTTGCCGTCGAGGAGACATAGCTGTCCCTCGTGTAGGAATTGCATGGACATAGTCTCCTTAATTGTTGCATACCTCACCGAGCGTGCAGAGCCAAGCCACTCCCAGAATGACGCCGAGGCTGCCTAAGCCGAATGTGTAGAAGTCCGCGGTCACGGAATAGCTGCTGCACCAGGTGCTCAGAGAGGAGGTTGTGACTGGCGCCACTATCCACCATGATGATGATCGGGCGAATCCTGTAGTGTGCCGGGAAGCTGATGGTCTGCTTGCCGGAGAACTAGCCCGTTGAGGCGCCAGATTATCTCCAACCGATGGAATATAGCTGCGGTGGAGTCGAGAGGGGTATCCTCCGGTGAGAGCTCCAGGGCCTCAAAGTCAGCCATGGTAACCTCAGGGTCGACGTCGCCGATGATGGCGCGGAACTCCTTGACCACGCAGATGTGAGTAGGAGAATAGGGCTGATGGTAGCGAAAACGCAACCCCTTGTGACGGAGGTCGTCCAACTCACGGTTGGAGAATTACTGAGGATCTCGGTTGACCTGGCAATGCGGCTTGAGGAGGTCGAGGAGCTGGTGTCTCTGGAGTAACGGTCATCGGTCGGCCACGGTCGGCCCCTCGACGGAGGTCTGCCTGACGACGATGGTGGCCGAGGAGACAAATCCGCCTCCACGAGGCGGGCCATGTCGAGGGCATCAAAAACCGTCCGGGGGTGATGAGTGCGGAGCAGGGCGCAGATGTTGGGCAAGAGGCCCTGCATGAAGAAGCCGAGATAATGATCTGGAGGAAAGCTTGAGACATGGGTTACGAGGGACACAAACTCATCAATTTAAACATCCAATGCATCGTTTTGGCGGACCCCACACAACCGTTCGATGGAGGATCTAGAATAGCGGCTGTCATGGCGGCGGATCATCTCCTGTTTGATTTCTGACCAAGAGATCGTCGGGTTGGACTGTCAGAGCCACCAGGCCCAATGAAGGGCGGAGCCGTCGAGTCCCACGAAGACAGTTGAGATCCTTATCCTGTTCGGGAGTATGGCGGAGGTCGAAGTACTGCTTCACCTTGGCCATCCACCCAATCGGGTCCACACCGATAAAGGTAGGGAGGTCCAAAGCAAGAGCAGGGACGGCCTGGAAGAAGCAGGGACCGCGGAGTCCCCGATGTATTGGGAGAGGCGCCGCCCCAAGGATGGACGTGTCGGCGGCCGGGAACGTGGAGCCATTTGCGGAAGGGGCGGCGACGGGCTGGAGTGCATCGAACTTCGCGTGAAGGACAAGAATGGAGGCGTGTATTGAGGCCACCATGGATTCTTGGGTGTCGACACGGCAGAGGAGGGCCTCAGTGGAGTCCTCCGGCAGCGGTTCTACAATGGACCAGGGTCGTAGGAGCCATAACGATGGTTGGTGCAACGACGCGGCGAAACAGGTGGGGCGGAACTGGCTTGATCATTCGTAGTGGATCAGGCGACGAGTGGCGGATGCGTGAACAGGACCGGATTGTTTATGCAGAACTGGATCTGGTGAGTCCGAAAGGGATCGCGACTGGTGGCGGATTGCGAAACTACGCGAAGCGACCAGACACGTTGGTGTCGGCGGGGCGAAACTTGCGAGGAACGGCGGAGCCGAAGCTGCGGACACGGGATGTTGCGATTCGGCAGAGAAGCATAGTGCAGCGGCGCCCTGCGTTGATCGCGGTCTTCCTGCGTCGCGGGGTGTGGCGCTAGGTTGATCCGGGGAGAGGCGCGAATGCGTTGATCGACCGAAACAGAAGGCCGGCTTACGAACTCACGCGGAAAACGAACCAAGACCCCGATCGGAAACCGAAAGTGCCAAAATTTGCACGGGATTAGGAGCATCGGTGGCGAGGGCGGGCGGTGCGGCAGGTCGGACCAAATTGATACGTTCCCGGGAAATCCTGGAGAGGAATCCGGCAAGGGGGAGGGCCGGCGGTGGAGAGCGAGGAGGAGAGAACGAGAGGAAAGGTTAGGGAGAAACCCTAATTCTCATACATCCAAATGTGACCCAAAAGAGTACAACTCCACCCCTTATAAGTGTGGGGTGTGACGAAATATGAAACACAACATAAAGAGAAAGAAATAAATGCGTACAACCAAATAGGAAATAACAAAATAGGAAATAATTAAAACGTCAGGTTGGCGCAACGTCTTCGGTCTCTCCTCCTGCAGACGGACCCTTCGTCTTCTTCCTCCGCGTGCAACCCCGCCACGGTGTCTCCTCGGAGTGTACGTGTCCCGTCGGCATGCGCAATCGTAACACTAATTATATTCATTTTTACTTTATCTATTGTAAACAAACAATATTTGTCTTAGCTTCTAATCATTCATCTAATAATTCTCATCTTATCATTCAAGGTCCCTAAGTCCCATTTAGCAAATCTAGTTATAATGTTAAACCTCAACGATCCTTGCTTACTTTTCACCACAATCATGTCCTACCAACTTTTCACCACAATCATGTCCTACCAACTCTTGTACTTCTCACTCGGTCAAGTTGGGCAATGACAAGTCACCTTTTGGGAATGCCCTAGCACTAGTAAAATTTAAATTTGGGTTCATTTTATTTATCTTGATGTTAGTTTTATATATTTATCATAGCCTAATATTAACCTGAAGCTTTTCATTTGGATTAAGAGACCAATTATGATGACATAAGACTAATCACACCTAAATATGCATATATTCAAATCAACTACTGGAATGATTTATAAATAAGATAAAATGATATATTTATAACTTGATAACATATTATCATCCAGACTAGGACCCTATCTTTTGCCGTGTATTTATATACGAATTGTATGCTTGCACCTATAGAAATCCCAGTTAAGAACTGGAGACGAATCAACCACCTTTCACGCTCCATCTTTACGTTTTGAAACCCTAATAAGTTCACTCCATGGTGTCAATGATAATTTTCGATCACTTCATTAAATCAGCCAATCTGAAGAAGCCAGGAAGCTAAATGAAAATTCAGTCACTATTTAATAGTTTGCTACCTGATACATCTTAAACAACATGGACGTAAATTTATTCAATCCCACAATTCAAATAACTATGTTCTGTCCAACAATCTAAATACCTTAGCAGAAAATATTTATTATTTATCTCAACATTATTTCTATTTTATTAATTTTATGAACTCTTACTAATTAACTTGATAAACGAGTTATTGTATTTAGTTGTTGTCTACTCATGACTCAATGTTTTAAATGTTCTCCAAAATATCCGACATATTGGCCAACATGTAGGTTTTAAAGACAAAACAATATATTTGTGTGAAAAAATAGATCGTCTTTTGTAAAATATAGGTTGACATATCCAATTTATTCCAAAATATCGGCCAACACGACTTTTGAAAATATTATCCACTATTTTATTTTTGGTTATATTAACTGTTAAAGAGAACAGTAAGAGAATGATTCGGCTTATTTTCAATAGGAAAGGAGACCCCTCTTATATAAGAGGGGTAATACAAGAGTACATACCCTAATACTAAAAAAAACAACTCCTAACACTCCCCCTCAAGTTGGGCATGTTATATTTTTCATACTCAACTTATTAATCAAACCACAGTGAATGTTCAAGCCCAAATTCATAGCGAGAATATTAGTTAATTGAACTTTTGAGGGAACAAAAGGAATACAAACAATCTTCTTTTCAATATTCTTCTTAATGAAGTGTCTGTCCACCTCGATGTGCTTTGTGCGGTCATGTTGAACGAGATTGTTGGCAATACTGATGGCAGCTTTGTTGTCACAATACAACCGGATAGGACTAGCTTCACGCAACCCTAGATCACTCATAAGGGAGCATAGCCAAAGCCCATCACAAATGCCATGTGCCATGGCTCTAAACTCTACTTCTGCACTTGACTTAGAGATAACCGGTTGTTTCTTACTTTTCCAGGTAACTAGGTTCCCTCCAAAAAATGAGCAATACCCAGAGGTAGATCGTCTATCTTTAACAGATCCGGCCCAGTCCGCGTCAGTATAAATCTTAATCTTTAATTCAATATGGGGGTAAAGAGGATTCCCCTTTCAGGTGAAGTCTTCAAATATCTCAAGATTCTAAGGACAACATCAAGGTGTCTTGTCTTTGGAGAATGCATATATTGACTAACAACACTCACAACATAAACTATGTCAGATCGGTTATGTGATAAGTAAATTAATCGCCCCACAGGACGTTGGTAACCAGCAACGCCCTCAATAAGATCTCCATCATCTCTTCCAAGGGTGTGATTGACCTCCATGGGAGTGTCAGCAGGTCTACACCCACTCATACCGGATTGTTCCAATAAATCAAGAATATATTTCCGTTGAGAGATGAAAATACCCTTCTTTGACGTACCCACTTCAATCCCCAAAAAATACTTGAGTTTGCCAAGATCCTTTACTTTAAACTCTTTTGCCAAATTTTGTTTTAACTCTTTCACTTCTTCAATATCGTCCCCTGTTATGACGATGCCATCAACATAGACAATGAGAGCAGTTAACAAGTTATCTCTCCTTTTTATGAACAAGTATGATTAACATGACTTTTTTCTGTACCTAAGAGAGATCATGACTCTATGAAAACGGCCAAACCACACCCTTGATGACTGTTTCAGGTCGTAGAGAGCCTTTTTAAGTTTGCAGACTTTTCCTTCAGATCCTAAAGGAGAGAAACCAGATGGAAGCGACATATACACTTCCTCTTCCAAATTGTCGTGAAGAAATACATTTTTTACATCCAATTGGATGAGATCCCATCTTTTGCAAGCAACATATGAAAGCAAGACTCTGATAGAGTTCATTTTGGCAACATGAGCGAAGGTTTTCTGATAGTCAATGCCAAGAGTTTGGGTATATCCCTTGCCACTAACCTTGCTTTGAAACGTTCAATCAAACCTGTAGAGCTCTGTTTCACAGTAAACACTCATTTACAACCAACTGTCTTCTTTCTCAGTGTGAGGAGAGTTAAATCCCAAGTGTGATTCTTTTCCAAGGTAGTCATTTCTTCTAGCATTGACCCTTTCCATTTAGGATGCCCAAGAGCCTCCTGTCATGTGGAAAGAATACAGACAGAGGCAAGGGAAGACACAAAAGTTCTATATGAAGAAGTTAGAGTGTCATAAGAAACATAATGAGATAATGAGTGTTGAGTACCAAATTGGAGGCCTTCACAGAGGTCAATAGGTTGTTCAGCAGGAGCCTCAGACGGAGTTGGCATTGAGACTGGTAGCGTAAGATGAGCCGGAGTGTTATGACCCTTACCCCGTCTGGTGTACACCTGTAAGGGTCAAGTTGGGGGAAGAGGAGGTTTTCCAAGGCAGGGAGTATATGGAGGAATGGAGTATGGAGGAGGGATCGGTAGGGATAAAGGAGGAGAGCTCATTTCTTCTATATGTGCAGGCTCCCTCTGACGTGAGGTCTCATGGTAAGGCTCAAAAGTACGAAACGTAATATCAGCCGAGACAAATGTCTTGCGTGTAACGGGATGATAACATTTGTACCCATTCTGAGTAGGAGAGTAACCAATGAAAACACATTTAAGAGCATGGGGATCAAGTTTGGGCTGGCCCGGGGAGGGAATATGAACAAAACAAACACACCCAAATGTCTTGGGTGGTAGAGATGTCGAAGTAACCCCTAAAGTGCAAAGAGGGGTTTTGTGACCCAATATCGTAGATGGCAGGCGATTGATAAGGTAGGCAGTGGTAAGAACAACATCCCTCCAATAGAATTTAGAGAGATGCATAACGAACAGGAGACACCGAGCAACTTCTAATCGATGACGGTTTTTTCGCTCAACAACGCCATTCTAAAAAGGAGAGTGAACATAGGAGCTATGATGTTGAATCCCATTATCAGTAAGGTGGTGCTCAAATTGAGAGTTGATATACTTTCGACCATTTTCACTATGTAAAATTTTGATTTGGGCATAAAATTGAGTAGAAACTATTTTATGAAATTTTTGAAAGATTGAAAGTGCTTTATGCTTGTGCTCATCATATAGACCCAAGTTGTGCAAGAAAAACAGTCAATAAAGGTAATAAACCATCACTATCCAGAAATTGAGTCAACGGGGCAAGAACCCCAAACATTAGTGTGCATAATATAAAAAGGAATAGTACTGAGTAAAGAAACATGACTAACATGAAGACGATGTTTGCAACAACACATACATCACAAACAAAGTTTTTAAAACATGTAGAAGGAAAAGTATAAAATAGGCGTTGCAGGGGACCCGTTGGAGGAGTCGAACACATACAGACCATCCTGCAGGCTACTAGAGCCAATCACCTTCCCCGCCTTCAGATCCTGAAGAACACAATGAGAAGGAAAAAAAGTAACTGAGCATTGGAGAGAATTAGTCAAATGACTAATGGAAAGTAAACTGCGGGTGAAATTAGGAACATGATGAACAAAAGATAAGATAAGGGAGGAACAAAGGATGAAACCCTTCCCAGCAATGAAGGTGAAGGAACCATCAACAATGCTCACCTTATCTCGGCCAGCTAGAGGGGAATAAGATACAAAACTGAAGCTGAGTCAGCCATATGGTTAGTGGCCCCGGAGTCAATAATCCAATGTGTAGAAGGATGAGTAGTAGCAGAATGGGCATCTAGTGTACCTGTATAAGCAAGAGAAGATGAGGAAGTGGCAGTGGCAGCAACCTCACTAGTAAGGCCATACATCAGTCGACGAAGGGCCTACATTTCATTAGCAGAAAAAATAGATGGAGAGGTGGGAGGAGGACCGACATGTCCGGGAGAGCTGCTCTCAGGAATCTCATTCAGATGAGCAGAGTGATATTATCGGCTTGGAGTTCTCCCACGAGCACGACCACCACAGGGTGTAGATCTCCCACGAGAAGGAGGGAAACCAGGAGGAAAACCATGCAGACTAAAGCGTGTATCCCGAGAGATGGGGCTTGTCACAATAATCGCAAATGAGATGGTCCTTATCAGTAGAGCGGGGCCTGAAGTCACGAGAAGCACGACCCCCATAAGGGGGGGGGGGATGAGTCACCAATGTAGATCCCTCTATAACGGTGGTAGTGTTCCAAGACTTCCTGCGGTCAAACTCCTATTGTACAATATTGTGGACCTTAGGGAGCGTAGGAATGGGAACACATCCCAAAATCTTAACAGTAATTTGATCAAAGTCTCTGTGTAGCCCATGCAGGAACTCGAACACCCGATTACGATCTTCGTGGACCCGCAGTAAGAGTTCATCAGATGACAGACCATGACAAGAAAGTCAAAATGGTCGTACTCTTGATAGAGTGGAGTGAACTCCAAATAGTAAGCAGAAGGAGGACGATCAGCTTGCCGGAGAAGAAAGATCTTGCGGCGTAAATGGTAAATCTGTGCCGCATTACCTTTGCGAGAATATGTAGACTCCGCACGCTGCCATATATCGACGGCGGTATCAAGAAAGAGGTAATTTTGAGCAATGGACTCTGTCATGGAGTTCGTGAGCCAGGACATGACGAGGGAGTTCTCAGACTCCCATTGGGGCCAAGCCGCAGAGGTGCGGGTACGTTCAGTGGTAGTGCCACTGATATGCCAAAGAGACGACGTCTCTTTAAGGCTAAGGTAATAGAGCGAGACCACGACAAATAATTCGTGTCATCCAGACGGATTGTGGTAAGCTGAGAAAAGTTGTGATCTGGACCAGCCCGGGTAGATCCAGTGGTGGCCATGGAGATATCGGAATCAACAATGTCAGACTTGATTAGATACCGCAATACTTCAACAAAGAGAGAGCACTAGATCTAGATTTTTGCAACATCTAACCATTGGAAGAAAATGAGAAGCAAGTATGTTGATAGGAGGCACTAAGCAAAACTTTCTCCAGAATTTCAGGCCAATCAGACCGCTGGAAGTTCGCCGGAGGAAGCATCCCGTTGGCCGATCTGCAGTTGGGCCGACGGAAACACTAGAGGGAGAAATCCTAGACGACGCTAGCTGGAGGAAGAGAGGCTGGAGAGGGGCGGAAGGAGGCAGAAGAGAGGCTGGAGGGGGGCGGAAGAGGGTGCCGGCGCTAGCGGGAGAGATCGACGGAGAACGGTGAGCGGGAGCGGGTTTGGGAGCTGAACGCGAGCGGGGTCGGGTTCACTGCTCTGATACCATGCTAAAGAGAACTGTAAGAGAATGATTCAGGTTATTTTCAATATGGAAGGAGACCCCTCTTATATAAGAGGGGTAATACGAGAGTACAAATCCTAATAATAAAAATAACAACTTCTAACATTAACAATAACATTAACAATATATATGCATAAATCATCTCCATGTATTGCATTATATATGTTTACTTCCATTTATATTCTGTGTTTTGGGTCATGGCAATAGTTTTTCTAATTTATCATTTCTGTATCTTTTTTACTTGGCATATTTCTAGTTGACATGAATTTCTGCAGGTTCTCATGCTTTTGCTCTTTAATCCCATTCCTGAATTCTGGTTGCACAGGATCTATCTTTTATTTTGAACTTGGAGAAAAGAATTCAAAATGCTACTGAACTTCTGGATCATAGCTTAGGAAATTGTTTAAAAGAAGGCCTCGAGCATCATGACGAAGATGCAATTTACAACTGTTTACGTGCATATGCTGCTATTGATAACACGACAGCAGCTGAAGAGATTTTTCGTACAGTTATTGTAGCCCCTTTGTTTCAGAAAATTATTTCCTTCGACCAGCCTCATATCATTGATGGGACTTCCACAGTAGAGCTTGAGGAGTACTATAAGGAAATAAAGGAATGCATTAAGAGTGATTGCAAGTTTATATTGGATATCTCTTCAATAGGTTTTTTTGATCTTCTTCATTTGTATTAACTTTCTAGACTCTTTCTCTTTGTGTTATATGATTCTTAACGCCTTTTTCCTTTTCCAGAAAACTCAGGTTTGCATGTGTTTGATTTCCTGGCCAATTCAATCCTTAGACAAGTTCTTTTAGACATTCAGAAGTGGAAACCTGGTGCATTCTCTCCTGGAAGACCTACAGAGTTTATTAAAAATTACAAATCAAGCTTGGAGTTTTTGGGCTATCTTGAAGGTATATTTTGAATTTCAAATTTTGCAGTCGTCTAAAGACATCCCTCTTAAATAATTTTATTGGAGATGAAGTATGTAAATTAATTGAGCGCTTCTGGTGCACTCTACACATAAACAAAACTTACCATGGGATGGGGGGTTTAGATTGTGAGTGGTTGCTGATGGTAACTGAAATAGAAAACAATATGAGATTTTTATTATGTCAGCACCAAAGGGAGAAATCAGCCCATGTGAGCCAAAGGGAGAAATCAATCCATGTGAACCGGGCTGTCTTGTCTTTCAGAAATAGAGCTGTCACGGTTCTTGTTCGATTCTAGTTCTATTAAAACCGTAAACCGAACCTCTAATGTAGCGGTTCTTCAAATTAGAACTAAAATTTTATTTGGTTTGATCGGTTCCGGTTACGGTTCCAACATAATTTTTGAAATAGTCGTGTCAAGGGTTCCAGTTTCGGTTCAACAAGAACCAAAATCAAACCAACCACTAACGGTTCGGTTGTATGCGGTTTGATCCGGTTTCAATCGGTTCTATGTTATAATTTTAATCATTTTATAACTCTATAATTTGAGTCATTAGACAAATCACAAAGATTATTATCTACTTAAAAAGATATATTTGAAAAGGAGATTGAAATTCAAATAGTTGTAGCAATAATTTCATGGTTTCTTAAATCTAAATATGTTAAAAGTGCACTAATACAGATATGCATGTAATAATATCTGATTTGACGCGCTGAATAAAAAAAGAATAGGTAACTTTTTATGATTACAATAAAACCTGATCAAAAAAATAATTAACATAAACATGATCATTAGCATGATGAACAATAAGTAATAATGTAATACTCGATGCTCAGAAAAAACAGTCGCTTTACCGAAGTAGTTGAGGAATAACAAACATAAATATGCACAAAATAGATAATAAATCATCAACAAAATTAAATAACAATCACAAAATACCATTTTTGTATGTTGGCAGGGTCCATCACTAAGTACGGCTGCAATCAGACGACGCTACAATCGGACGATTGATATATGTATGGTCGTATAGATAATAAATATATATTATTAATATAATGATAATAAATATAATAATAATAAATAGATTGCGGTTTGGTTTTGTTTCGGTCCGGTCCGAATCAGGCCTAAAAATTCCGAAACCGCTCGAGACATTTATATTGCGGTTTTGGATCCGGTACGGATAATAAAATGAAGGAATCGTACCCGGACCATTATTGTTTACAGTTCCAAAAATCAAATCGGAACCTGAATAATTCGCGAACGGTTCGGTCCGGTTCTTTGCGGTTCGGTTCGATTACGGTTTTCGGTTTTAAGTGACAGCTCTATTCAGAATGAGATTATTTTGAGTGCATCAGCGTAAGGATAATAAAGAAGCAAGTCTGCCCCATTCTCTTAAACAAAAGCTTACTGTTATGTATCTTTATGTTATGTCTACTTATTATGTGTTTTTATTATGAGTCAATTTTTATACATTTTATTTTGAGTTAGTGTTTTAGGATATTTTAATATTTTGGGTAGTTTTAGGTTTAGACTTATTTATGATCCATGTCATTGTGTTTTTTGTAAGTTCTATAAATAAAGTAACAGATCCTCCGGGTCATGAATGAAAGTTATTTTGAGTTCCTCCACTTCAAGTTTTTTTTGGGTCGGGACAGGGTTTTGGATCTCACTCTCGAGCACCTTGTCTTCGGTAGTAATGACAAGACACTATTTATTTTCGCGAGTTTCATCTCTGCCTTCGGTAGCCGACCCCACTATAGTGGGATAAAGGCTTGAGTGTTGTTGCATCTCTGCCTTCGGCCACACTGACAAAGTCAAGGCACACTCCCCTCTAGGGTTGATACCCTCAACTCCATCGACTCCTTGACCCCGATCGTTAATCCTTGCAAGGAGGTTCATATTAACATTTGGTATCAGAACATTCTGACCTTCTCCTGATGCGGAACAAAGACGAGGATGAGCTTTGGGCCCATTCGGGGCTGATTTGGCGACTTACCATATATGCCGTGCCCAGATCGACGATACGACTTCGTGGATGCGTCCGGATTCGCATTGCGAATCAAGTTCACATATAGCTTTGTACTTTTCAGATTTTATTTCATGTAGTTTTGACCCCGAAACCAACGACCAATCACATCCGTTGATTCCGGGTGCCCTAATTTTTATTTCTTATAAATAGGAGGTTTGGAGTTACCATCATTCTCATTGCGGAATGTGTGGAGACTCTTCATTCATTCCGGTGATCTCCTCCGCGGTGCCGAGTCCGTGGAGCCCTCTTAGTGATGACTCCTTGGGTAAGTTTGTATCTTTTTATTTTTCCCTCCACCTCCACCATTCTCTTGTTGGTCAGCCACTAGTTCCCCCCTCAGAAATCTCCTCTCACTGCTGGCCGAACTCCTCCCAGCAACCTACAGGTCAGCCATCTTGTTTTCTTTCCTATTCACCATTTGAAAATGAAATTTACTATTCATTTGTAAAGTTTTCTCCCCCCCCCCCAAAAAAAAACAACAGCCGCCGCTGCCCCACTTCTCCTCCCAACAGGCCGTCACCCTCCCTTCCTCTGTCCAGCAGGCCGCCAACCCCCCAGTCTCCTCTAGAACCTCGGAAGAAGCTTCCCCTCCCTCCCTGCAGGCCCTGCCAACACCTCCCACCCCTCCTCCCCGCTATAGTCAGCCGGACCTGGGCGAATCCAGCCCAGATCCCTTTAGCCCAGCCTCCCCTTGCTTACTGCCAACCTCCCAATCCCGTGGAGCCACCTCAAACAACCCCCATTTCCGCTTTTGCACAGATCTGGGCATTCTAGCCCAGATCCAGCCACCTCCCGCCCCGATCCAACCCTCTCAACCCCCGACCAGCTTTCCCCTTACCGGGTCTAGTTCCACCAACTACCAGAATCCCTCTTTGAGCCCTCCAATATTCATATTTATTCTATTTACAGCAGCCCTAATATTTGTATTGTGTTTTGTATTGGTTTATTCGTTTGTAAATATTGTTATGGTTTTGGATTATTACATGTTATTGGGATTTTTTGTTCATTATAGTATTTTGCTATCAGATTAATCTCTAACTTGCAGGAAGGGTTTATTCGCCGCACGCTCGTGTTTTGACCTTCCATGCGGAGGAAAGCCTAAGTTGCTTTTGCCCAAATAAATTATTCTGTCTTGCTTTTTGAATTGCTTGCATGAGATGTTTTGCATTTATTATCTAATTGTGATCTAACCGTCAGACTTTTACATAACATGTAGAGTTAGGTCACTGATTTTCCGCCGCCTATAGATTCGCCCTGCGTCATCTCCTCTCTTCCATTCCCTGTTTTGATCGCCGCCGTGCTCAGAATTAGGCCAACGATTGGTCGTACACCTGCCAGATCCCAACCGAGCTTCCGCCCGAAGCCCATGTTGGCTACGCCTGCTTCAACGTCGGGCCCATAAGTGACTTCTTCTATACGACGCATCCAAATCGGCGCACCTCCCTTTGTGAGGCACTAATTGGGATTAACCATCTTTTTTGACCGTATGTTCTTTGCAACCAGTCATCGATCTGCCGCAAATCTTCTCCACGAGCCCCGTAGAGCTTCTTCCTGTGAGTTCCATCCAATTTTATTTTTGAACCAACGCCTTCTCATTTCTATACATTGGTTTCCTTTTGTTCCCAATAAGATCAAGCCACCCGCCGCTTCTAGAGCTAGTCGACAACCTGTTGTTTCAGATTGCATCTTGTATTTCTCTTGGGGATTCCAGATAGAGGGCGGGCTGACACTTATCAGAGTCCGCACAAATCTACATATGTAGGAGGTGGAGATAAGACTGTTGTATGAATGATTTCAGCCGGTAGTCACATTAAGAGGGACAACGCCATATTTTATGCATTTTTATTGTATTTTTGTAAATTTTCTTACGCTTGTTTTATGTATATTTGGGGGGGACCCTTCCCCGGATCCTCACTGCGCGGGGATGCTTTGTGCACCAAGCTACCTTTTTTTGTTTTATGTATATTTGTATAGGCCAACCATAGTTGTTCATAGTGAAATCCTAGTCCATAGATAAGATTTTAGGGTCTGCTTTTTTTTCCAAATTTTTGCAAAAAATGGATAAATTTTCAGGTTCTCACGATCTTTCTATTGTACTGAAGCTTTGGAATCTAGGTGTCGAAGCCTAAACTCCGCCCCCTTTGCATTGGTTGTCCATTCCCTTACTTTCCCCTCCTTCTAGGCATGAAAAATACCCCCAAAGAGACTGACCAGCCACTATCAGAGCTATCACTGTTTCGGTTCAGTTCCGATTCTACTAAAACGTAAACCGAACCGTTAAGGTAATGATTCTTCAAATTAGAACCAAAATCTTATTTGGTTTGACCGGTTTCGGTTCACCATCGTTTTTGGAACTGTCGTGCCTGCGGTTCCAGTTCAACAAGAACCAGAACCAAATTATTCACTAGCATTCGGTCCGGTTCTATGCGGTTCTGATTCGGTTATGATTCGGTTATGATTCGGTTCTGATTCAATTTCTATTCCTACTAAATGAATATTACTAGATGCATGGTTACATTGCAAATCTTAAACAATATATTTATCATTTTGAGTATCAATCATAAGTAACAATCCCTACAATAAAATTGGACTTTTGCAACGTCTTTAGGTGGTTACCAGGAATCATAGATGTTTTTGAGCCTATGGTTGTGGAAGTTTTGATGTAATTGATCCAAAGCAGAGGATTTCTAGTAGTAGTTGCATTCAATGATAAGGAATATTTCAGAAGGTATTCAAATGTAACCCAAATCAATAACACTGAACTACTAGCTATAAATAACATAAGTATCACTAACAAACAAAAAGCTAATTATGTAACCATGCTCGGAGTTGAAAGAATTCTGTTGAAGAACTCAACGCGACAAAAACATAAAATATCGTAACATCTACCCAATTTTTTTATCATTCAAACAAGGAATGTTGGTTGAGTTTTATTGGGCGCTGCCTTTCTCACAATATTTTTTGCATATCAATTATTGTTAATATCACGATATTAATTAATTTAATGAATAAGACTGAAATGGGGAAATAGGAAATATTGAATTTTGCTAAAAAATATCATCATATGCAAAATCAATTAATACTCTTATAGAAATTTCAATTAAAGTGATTTGATACATATATTGTTGTCCAAGGTAAATATAATCTTCAACATTTGGACACGAAATAACATCAGCACAAGTATGCTTGGAACATAAACAAAAAATAAGTTCAAAATACAAACACATAAGAAATTAAGTAGTACGACATACGATAAAACAAACAAAACCTTAGGAATCCAATTGTTAAGAGTTCGTGAGTTGGAAAGACATTAGCCCAAGACTTAGGCTTCATTTGGGAGAGTGGTTGCAGTTGTAAAAGCAGTTGTTGTAAATATATGTTTGTAAATGGAGCTGTTGGAAACTGGTTGCTAGAAATGAAGATCTGTTTGGGTAGTCTGTGTTTGCAGAGCTGTTCAGAACAGAGAACCGTTTGACAAAACAGCAGTGACGTTTTATAAATAATTTTTATTATATAATTTTTAATTATTATTTTCTAATATATATATAGATTATAATAAATATGAATATATATATGTTATAATATATATATATATTTATATATATATTATAAATTATATATATATATATTATTAATGTTACTGTTTATAGTATATAGTTTATATAATTATAATTTAAGCCCCTCTGCCTCCGCCTCCGCCTTCGCATCCACCTCTGCCTCTGCCTCTGCCTCCGCCTCTGCCTCTGCCTCCGCTCTTCTTACCGTCGATGTCGTGGATGGAGGTTGATACGCAAGCGTCGATGCAAATGAGGGAGGAGGCGAGGCGGATGGAGCTTGAAGGAGGCAGAGCCTGGATGCCGCCGGAGTGGAACCGCCCTCGCGTGAACGCAGGAGCCACGAGCTCGATGCCGTCGGAGAATTCCTGCTGACCGCTGCTGTGACGTGTCCGTGCTCTCCTCCGCCGTCGGAGAAGACGCACCTTCATGCGCAAGAAACGCGGAGAACTGAAGGATTTTACTCCGGTTTGGGGACCCCGAAAAATGGGCATGCGGTGTTTTGGAGCAGTTCGAAATGATAGTGGGTAAAACAAACAGGAATTTACTCCAGCGTTTCATTTGGGGAAAACGTACCGGAGCCAAACGGTTTTCCAAATGAACCCTTAATAATAATATTATAAGACTCAAGAGCTACCAAAATGTGTTTATATCTCAAAGTCGGGAAGTCACGTTTTGATTTCAACAAGCGTTGTTACTCGGAGATGCAGAGGGAGGGAGATTAACGAGAGCTCGATAGGTTGGTGACGAGTCGACCCTTGTGAATTAGGATGCAGAACTACGAGCTATGTAGATTAGCCGCAAATAAGTGTTTTTATTTTATGTAGGAATATTATATATATATAATGTTTAGGGTGTCGTTTTTGGTGCCAACTGATAACTCAGTGTTGCTCCCAAACCAACTTCCTGATACTAAATATTAAAATAATATTGTTTGTGTGCGTATGTGTGTCTGTGCGCGTGTGGGGGGTGGGGATATTAGGGGAAAAGATGGAAAATATTATATAAAAATAATAATAAACGGTTTGCGGTTC
Organism: Platanthera zijinensis; assembly: GCA_039513925.1. NCBI lineage: Eukaryota > Viridiplantae > Streptophyta > Magnoliopsida > Asparagales > Orchidaceae > Platanthera > Platanthera zijinensis. The sequence goes on along the minus strand of CM077087.1, from coordinate 46,424,787 downwards.
TCTTCTGCTTCGGCTCGGACTGGGTCTAAGAATTCTGAAACCGCTCAAAACTTGTATGTTCCGATTCTAGCCTGGATAATAAAATGAAGGAACTGCACTCAAACAATTGTTGTCCACGGTTCTCAAATTCAAACCAGACTCAAAAAATTCACGGACGGTTCAGTTTAGTTCTTTTCGTGTCTGGTTTGGTTCACGATTCTCAGTTCTAAATGAGAGCTCTAGCCACCATACCACTTCTTCTCATCCATCACCCAAGTAACTACCTAAATAACTCATTGTTACTACCAAGTAACTCCACTAAAAACTATTAGTAATTGCTGTAATTGCCCACTACCAAGGAGGCGGTTTTCCTTTATTCCATCCCCAATGTAAACACCCGCTCCTTCTCATGCCCTGTACATCGTTCCATGGTAGAGCATGGTTTGACACTCTTTTGGTTTGAGAATAACAAATCCAGGTAAGTTTTTAATCTATCTTTGCAAGTGGTGTATGGTCATGTTCAGGAATAATAGTTGATACAAGGAATGAATGGTAAAGAATGAAACACGATGAAAGCAAATAACGAAGTCCACAAATATGCACCTACCATCAACGGTAGCTCGTATTAATCGCGACAGTACTTGACTTATGTTGACCTGCTGTCGACGATTAGTTGTTGACATGGAGATTTCTAGGTTTTCTTGGAGAAAATTCATGAAAGGTACTACCGCCAGCGGCAGTGACTATCACTGGCGACAGTAACTACCGACCAACGATAGTGACCAACTCTAGTGCTAACAATACAAAGTGTTGAATGCTGCATTTCAAAGGACATTACCGCCCAACGCTAGCGCTAAACTTCACATGGAAATTCCGCGGTGCAGAGGAGGAAAGAGTGCTGACAATTCAAATTTACTACCACCCTGCGGTTGCTGCTATTACCCAGCGCTAGCTCAAACTATATATGGAAACATCTGCAATGCAGATTGTTAATTGGAGGAAAAATAACGATTCAATAATCTTATTCATTAGAGGCGACCCCCTTATATATAAGGAGGAATACATCTGTTAAACTCATTCTAACACTCTCAAGTTGGGGATGTTATATTTCTCATACCCAATTTGTCAATGAAAACACATAAAACATTCTCCCCAAGACTATTAGTAAGGATATCGGCTAATTGTCCCTTGGAGGGAACAAGTGGAATGCATGTAATCTTTTTCTCGATATTCTTCTTGATGAAGTATCTGCCCACTTCAATGTGTTTGGTGTGATCGTGCTGATCGAGGTTGTTGGCAATACTGATTGCGACTTTGTTGTCACAGCACAACCAGATAAGACTGGACTCACTTAATCCCAAATCACACATAAGGGTGCATATCCACAACCCATCATATACGTCATGTGTCATAGCTCTAAATTCTGCTTCTGCGCTAGACCTTGCGACGACATATTGTTTTTTACTTCTTCAAGTGACTAGATTTTCACCAACAAATGTGCAATACACAGATGTAGATCGTCTATCTTCAATGGATCCAACCCAATCTACGCTAGTATAAACTTCAATCTTCAAATCTGTATTGAAAGTGAAGAGGACCCCTCTTCCTTGAGAGGTCTTCAAATATATCAAGATTCTATGAGCTGCATCCACATGTCTTATCTTCGGGGAGTACATATATTATCTAACGACCCCCACAACATAAGCTATGTCGGGGCGAGTACGAGATAGATAGATTAACCGCCCGACAAGTTGTTGGTAATCATTAACATCTTCAATAGGATCTCCATTATTTCTTGCAAGGTTGTGGTTGACCTCCATAGAGATATTGAATGGTCTACAACCACTCATACCGGATTGTTCCAGTAAATCGAGGATGTATTTTCTCTCCCAGGTGAAAATACCCTGTTTAGACCCAGCCACTTCAAATAGTTAAGTTTCCCTAGATCCTTCACTTCAAACTCTTTTACCAAATTCCCCTTTAAAGCTTTCACTTCTTCAATATCATTTCCTTTTATGATAATGTCATCAACATAGGCAACGAAAGCTGTTAACATATTTTCCTTCCATTTTATAAATAAAGTATGGTTTGTATGACTTTGTCTGTATCGAAGAGAGATCACGATTTTGTGAAACTGACCAAACCAAGCCCTCAATGATTGCATCAGGTTGTTGAGGGCATCTTAAACTTACACACTTTTCCTTCATAGTCAGAAGGAGAGAAACTTGGATGGAGAGACATATATACCTCCTCTTCTAATTTCCCATGAAGGAATGCATTCTTCACGTTCAATTGGGTAAGACCCCAACCCTTGCATGCAACACACGATAAGAAAATTCGTCTGAAGTTCATTTTTGTAACAGGAGCAAAACTGTCTTGATAAGCAATCCCTAGGGTTTGAGTATACCCCCTTGTCACCAACCTTGCTTTGAACCGTTTAACCAATCCTTCAGAGTTCTGCTTTACGGTAAACACCTCTTACAACCAATGGTCTTCTTTATGTGAGGAAGAAGTGTTAGATTCCATGTACATTTTTTTTTTTCAAAATTGTCATTTCCTCAATCATTGCCTCTTTCCACTTTTGATGCCCAAAAGCCTCTTGCCACGTGGACAAAATAGATACAGATGCAAAAGAAGAGACAAAGGCTATACATGAAGGATTTAGAGCATCATAGGAAACATAATGAGACAGTGGATGTTGGGTGCAAGATTTTATATCTTTAGGAAGGGCAATGAGTGGTTCAGAGGAATCCGTTGACGGAGTTGGCACTGGCGCTGGTAGTGTGGGATGAGCCTGTGTTAGGAGATTTACTCCATCTATGTACACCTGTAATTCTTGTTCTTCATGAGGAAGCTCCTCTTGATTGGAAGTCTCATCATGAGGCTGAGTATGTGGAGGAATGGAGTATGGTGGAGGAATCAGCAAGGATAAAGTAGGGGAGCTCACTTTTTCCGTATGCGTGGACTCCCCTTGAAGTGAGGTCACATAATTAGGTTCGGATTTACGAAACGTGATATCCTTCGTGACCAAAATCTTTTTGTCGGGGATGATAACATTTATACCCATTCTGAGTGGGAGAATAGTAAAGGAACACACACTTAAGAGGCCGAAGGTCAAGTTTAGATCGACCCAAGGAGTGTATATGAGAGAAGCAAACACAAACAAAAGTTTTAGGTTGGAGAGAGGCCAGTTTAACCACTAAGGTAGAAAGAGGAATTTGATGTCCCAAGACCGAAGATGGTAGGCAGTTGATGAGGTAGGCATTCATGAGAACCACGCCACCCCAATAGTATTTAAAGAGGTTCATGGTGAAGAGTAAACATCAAACAACCTCCAATAGGTGACAGTTTTTTCATTCAACGACCCCATTCTGAGACGGGGAGTGAACACAAGAGATGAAGAATACCACGATTAACAAGGTATTAGTCAAAGGGAGAGTTGACATACTCCTGTTATCACTACAAATTTTTTTGATAGTAACAGAGAATTGAGTAGAAATCATTTTACGTGATTTTTGAAAGATAAAAAACACTTTATTCTCATTTTTCATCAAATAAACCCAAGGCATGCGAGAAAAACAGTCAATAGAGATAATAAACCAATAACATCTAGAAATAGAGGTAACGAGATAGGGCCCCCAAAATCAGTGTGAACTATGAAAATGAGTTGTACTAGGTAATGAAACATGATTAACAGGAAAACGATGATGTTTGACAATAACATAGACATCGCAAATAAAGTTCTTAAACATGTAGAAAAAGCATGAAATAAATGTTGGATAGTCGCAATAGAGGAATGGCTAAGCCGACAGTGCAAGGTGAACAAGGTGGAGGTCTGCAAAGAGTGGAGAGCTTGCAGAGAGGTAGAGACGTCAAACACGCACAGGTCATCCCGCATACTACCAGAGCTAATCACCTTTCCCGTTTTCAGATCCTCAAAAACACAATGATTTGGAAAGAAGGTAACCGAGCATAAAAGATAATTAGTCAAATGACTAACTGAAAGTAGACTACGGGTTAAATTTGGAACATGAAGCACAAAAGATCAAGTGAGAGAAGAACATGAGATGGAGCCTTTCCCAGCAATTGAGGAAAAATAGCTATCAACAATGCTTACTTTATCTCTATATGAAAGAGGAAAATAGGACACAAAACCTGAAGTTGAACAGATCATGTGATCAGTGGTCCCATAACCAATAATCCAGTGAGTAGGACTAGTAGTAGCAGATTGGGCATCCAGTGTACCTGTGTGGGCAATAATCTGATCAAAATTTGGACAATAATTTGATCAAAATCTCTCTGTAGCCCATGTGAAACTCAAATACCCGATTACGATCCTTGTAGCCCCTCAGTAAGAGCGCATCCACATTACAAACTATGACGAGGAAGCCAAAATGGTCGTACTCCTGATACAGTTGGGTAAACTCACGGTAATAATCAGAAGGAGGATGATAACCCGTCGAAGAAGGAAAGTCTTGCGGCATAGTTGGGAGATTTGGACTCCATTCCCCTTACTGGAATGCGGCCCAAATCTCTCAACAAGCCCGGCTAGATCCAGCAGGGGCCACAGAGCTACCAGAATCAACCACGCCTGATATTAAAAAAATTCAACTAAACTCCGCCAAGAGAATGAGCATCAATTGAGAGTTAGGAGTCTCCCTCTTGAAAAAAAGGAAACACGGGATTTGAGATAAGGAAGCATCCAACCGTTGGAATCTCAAAAAAATATCTGGACGCTAAGACAGACAAAACAAAACTTTCTCCAAAGTTTAAAGTCAATCTGATCGCCGGAAGGTCGCCGGGAAATCCATCTAGACGGTCCAGTGCCGATCGGCTGACGGGTAAGTCAATCGACTATTGGCGCTGCAAGGGGGCACACAGAGAGTGAGAGAGAGAGAGCTGGAACGGGGAAAGAAGTTTGGAGGCGGACGGGCTGCGAGCAGCGAGAGACGAGCGTAACTGAGTGCACATGAGACAGCGAGAGAGTTAGAACGGGGAGAAAGAAGGTTGGAGGTGGATGGGTTGCGAGCGACTTCGGGCGACGAGAGATCCGTGCAAGCCTAGTTTCGCTCTGATTCAAAGTAGTTTTATTCAATATATACCCCATATATTGAAGGGGGGGATACATTTTTTAAACTCATTCTTACATAGAAGATTAAAACGAGCGCGGGATACTTGAAATTCAACGCTACCGCTGGTGGTAGCTCTCAGAGAATGACGAATTCTATTTAAACGGCTCCAGATTTCATTCTACTTAACATATTTTGATGAAATTTTCTGAGGGTGTTTGCCCTAGCCGTCAAGAGGGATTGGAGGGGTCATTCCAAGATTCAAGAGAGGCTATGTTGCACCGACACCGGCACGTGACACGCGATACGACACGACACGACTCGTGACTCGTAAATTCTCAAAAAATATCATATTTCGACACGCTGGGACACGCATATTAAATATTTACTTTTTATAATTATGAAAATCCTATAACATTTAACAAAAAATTTAAAATGAACAAATAACAAATTATTCAAATAAATTAAGACATGTTTAAATATTTCTCATCAAATATTCAAATGCAAAACTTAACAAAAGGTCAAAAAATGATAGAACATTAACACATTACCTCTTCTTATAGTTTTTTCACCTCAAATAGATCACTCCTTAAGACTTTTACATATTTTCCAATTCTTTTTTCTCCAATGATTAACAAATGTGCTTTCACTCTTGTATATGAACTTTTAAAACCTTTTTCACAAAAATTGCACTTCTAAGACAATGGCCACCCGCCTCACCGTGAGTAGCTAGCTTAGGGACACACGTGTCCGATTGAGCGGGATACGCGTGTCCGATTGAGCGGGACACGCGAGTCCCGCACGAGCCAGCGTGTCGGACTTCCGACACGAGTGTCGGAGAGTCAGACGAGTGTCGGAGAGTCCGACACCGACACACTGAGCATTTTGAAGTGTCGGTGCTTCATAGAAGAGAGGTTTCTTCAAGGGAGATCAAAAGTTATTCATGCAATGAGATTGAAGGTTATTAAATGATGACCAAGAAGCCTTCTCTCATCATTCTCTTGAAGATCCAATGTTTCTCGTTGCAATGAATTCTTATCAAGCGGAGATTTTCGAGGTTCGTAAGGACATGAAGAGGAAGCATCCCAAGCCATAAAGATAGAAACATTTGCAAGACAACGGCATCAAAATCAAGGATTCCTTTAGAGGTGAGTTTTCTCTTTATCTTGTTTACATATCTTATTGTATTTTCTCATTTGTTTTGAGTTGAACGCTGAATATCGTAATCTGTGTGAATTCGCCTTGTGTGTGGCTACTAGATTGGATTAGGTCTAGGAAGAAAACATTGCTTTAAATGTGACTTCTAGGTCGAGGGAGATCTAGGGTGAAAATTTGCCTTAGTTAAGCGACTAGACTTAGGATTAGGTATAGGGGAACTTGAGTCTTATCCTGGGGTGGATTTGCTAGGGCCAACCTGTTCGTGGTGCCAATCAGTATGAAATCCAAAGTGTAAGAATTATTTCCTTTGGTCTTTGCACTTCTGTAATAATTCATATTGATAAATATAATAAATGATTTCTTTTACTCGTATTTTTTATTTAGTTTTCTCTAATATTTTATTTCTGCTGTGCAACATTAAATCATTTGTAGAATTTTTTTTTTATAATTTATCATAAAACCTTATTTCCTCCCCCCCCCCCATCTATACCGGGTCCTTATTCCTTTATCAATTCTCCCGCACAACCCCTCCCTGCCCTTTATGAGTACGACTGCTGCCATCCACATTCCAACAAGATCCAACCTTGTTCTAGGGTTCCTGAATCCTGAATAAGCCAGACAACCTCTACACTTTGTTCCAGCCGCCATACCATCTATCCGATCACCCAAAAATTTAGTCCCGAAAACCGTGCAGGATTTTAGTAAACCTGCTTTCCAGCCATTCAAATCAGTCCTTTACCTCCTCTTAGGACTCCGATAACTTGTGTAAGTTCTAATTTGGTAGCTTACATTACTTTGTGTTGAATATTTACTAGGAAAACATATTGTTTGGGATCCAAATTTGTACAAGTTTGCTCAATTCCTTTATTCTGCTTTAAAGATGCATTCTCCAAACATTTAATTGAAGCGTTCTTACTTTAATTTTATTTGGATCCTTACTTGTATTTCTAATGGCTAATTTCAATCATGCATGTTTTTGAATTCTTCTATTAATTTTAGAATTTATTGCCATTGAATCTTGGATTTAAGCTTCCATACGTCACTGCACTTGCATTCCCACTAGAGTTTCGTTCGGGCATAAACTCATTCACTTACTACATCTGTCCTGCTTCAGCATCCCTTCAATCTAGCTGCATGCCTCGATTCCCACACCAACAATCGATCCCTTTGAAATTAAAGTCTTCAATTATTAATTAATTGATTAATTTTTATCGAGTTAAGGTATTGATTAATTGATTATTATATTTATTGAACATGGAGACGAGTACCAAAGAGCAAGTTGAAGCATGTGCGATGCATTGGAAGCTACTGTAGATATCAACGACAACAGACTCGCAGATTCACAACTCACCAACAAAATTGATAGATTCTTCGGACGAATTGGGGCCCGATCTGCCTAGAGAATAAAGAACCCTCACCAAGCTCAGCTTGTCACGTCGTACACTCGCACCACCACTGTCCTCTTATTGTTTCCAACTAGGAGCTTCCTCCTAAGTTGCAAAATCCACCAACCTCAATGCAATATGACCTTCACCCGCATCATTCCGGTGTTTTACCAACACTCACATCACCGTCGGTGCTTATGCTTGTTTCATTCTTGAAGTTCGCGCAGCAGGCTCATGCGTCACCGAGCTTGATGATCACGACACAACAATTCATGCAGGTGCCGAACTTCGTGGTCTTCCTCCAGTGGATCCCTCCCCCTTCATTCACGAGCCCACACTTCTAGTTCTATAGCACGAAAATTCACTGCCACTAATTGCCAAATTTGCCAACGCCACCTTTGTGGAAGCAACAACTCCCGACATCACCATCGCCCTCCTCCACATTAATAAGCACGACGAAGGTTTACTTGATGATAAAGAATCGGCTACGACAACTCCGTTATACGTTATTTTGGCGCGAGATAACAGAATCATACAACTTCAATATCGGTCCCATTCTAATCTTGTGGACAATCTCAAATTGAAGGGGATGGATTTGTTGCGTATCTTTATGTTAACTCCGTTATTATGTGTTTTTATTGCAAGTCAACTTATGTATATATTTCAAGTCGTTGTCTTTTAGTGTATTTTAATATTTTGGGTTGTTTTATGTTCGAATTTATTTATAGTCCCTGTCTATTGTCCTTTTTTAGTTATATAGATAGATCCTTTTAGGTCATGAATGAAAATAAGCAAGAAAGTTATTTTGAGTTCCTCCTCTTCAAGTTTTCTTAAGGTTCGTTCAACGCGCAAGAATTAACTTTCTGGAATTGGCTTTGACAAAAAACCAATATTTGCTGGAATTGACTTTGTGCAGAAAACTAATTCTGATGTTCGGCTGCAGGATGGAATTCAGTGTACAGACTTGGAATTAATACATAAAAGTTGTTCTTCTGTACAATGACATTGGCTTTTTGGAATTGAAATTTTGAAAAATTCAAAATTCTTAAAATTGAACGTTCACAATGGACAAATTAGGCCTACATACAATATAATGATTCATAGATATCATTTGAATATTGATTTATAGTGTCAATCGTACACGAATGATTGATTAAAAGTCAAATGGATCCTAAATAACAAAGTCCAACATTACAACACTATATTTCTGGAACTGAATTACAAAAATAGTTATGGATGGAGTGAAAAGAAACCACTTTCTACCTCCATGGCTATGAAGAAATTCCAAAATCTAGTCCCAATAGTGAAGTGTATGTGTTACGGAACCAACACCGATCAAGAAACCAGATCCACATTGAGGGCGTACATACCACCGACGCAACACGGATGCAAGGACATGATGTTGACTCGTGTGCATGCGAGTTTGTATCTTCGTTTTAGTTTTTTTATTTCACATATGTTTTCAATGTTAATTGGTGCGTATTTGGTACCCACATTTTTAAGCCCAAGTTGGGGAATGCTACTCTTTTGGTTCATATACCCATGTGGGGTATTGTGGGAAGGCAACAAAAAATGTTATCCTCATCTCTCTCTCTCATCCTCCCCATGACTATCTCTCTCTCATCCCCTTTCTAAACTTCTATTGCAAATCCCCCCTGCCAAACCATATCTCGCCGCCAACCCTGGAGGAACACTCTCTCGCTCACCGACGCACGAGGTCGCATATCGTGGCACATAACATATTGGTATCAGAGGGAGGTTCGACTGCTAACCCTACCTTCCGGATCTCTCGCCTTGCCATTTCTGACTACCGCACTCCGACTCGCTCACCGGACAGTCACGACATCCTGCTGCTTCCGCCGACGCTACTCCGTCCTCCTATGGCTGAACGTGATTTCTTCCAGCAGATCTTGGATCGTCTTGATCGCCTGGATACCCTCCTTGGGGAAGTCGAAGCATCTCACACCACCAACCTCTCCACGGGGTTCCACCTCTAGACCGCCCTGTAAGTCACCACTCTACCCTGGATAGCCTCAACCACGATGGGACCTCCGGCCACCGTCCCGAGGGCAGTGTTTTCCCCGGTATGTCAAGATGGATTTTTCGGTGTTTGACGACCGTGAAGATCCGTGTCATGGCTCCCAAAATGCGAGCTCTTTTTCTCCAACCAACGCACCACCGACGACGATCGTCTAGGCCTCGCCTACTTCCATCTCAACGGAGCTGCCCAACTGTGATTTTCTCAACTACAACGCGAGGGACCTTATCTGCAATGGGACGAGTTCAAGACAACCTGCACACTCCACTTTGGCCCCTCGTTACGAGGCAACCCTCTCAGGGATCTCATCGTGCTTCACCAAACTGGACTGTTGGAAGACTATCTCGACCGCTTTCAACTGCTATTAGCTCGAGTGCCTTCTGTTCGGACCGATCAACAGATTCTCATATTTACCGTCGGCCCACATGAGCGCCTCCGCCTGGATGTTGAATTCCATAACCCCCCAACCTCAACACAACGATGAATGTAGTCCGCACATACGAATGGCGTATCCTCCTGGACTGCCCTTATCTTCATCATTCACGGGGGCCTCAACACTCATCGCCAACAACATCCCCACTCAAGGCAAGCGATCTGCCAAAGACACCATTCTGTCGTCCCCTATCCCACCCGGAAATGACCGAGTGTCGAGCCAAGGGGCTCTGTTTCAACTGTGAAGAATTGTTTTGATGTGAACGACCCCTCCGATGATGACGATGAGGATCCAGACACCGAGGCACCAGAGATTTCCGTCCATGCTATTGTGTGTCCACAAGAGGGTCATATGATCCAACTTCCCACCACTCTTGCGGGCAAGACCCTCATCGCCCTTATGGATTCCGACAGTACGCACAACTTCACTCGCCACACGACAGCTGCCAGTCTCCGCCTGCCGATCACAACCCGTCGCCAACTTCAGATCTCGGTCGCGAATGGACATAATATGGCTTGTCTGGTACTATGCCGTCGGGTGTCCGTGATGGTTCACAATTGTCCCTTTGAGGTGGATCTCTTGGCTGTCGACCTCGAAGGCTTCGATGTCGTCCTGGGTGTTCGTTGGCTCCAGAATTTGGGTCCGATTACATGGGACTTCAACAATTTGACCATGTAATGGTATCGCGGCACCAAGCGAGTTGAATGGCATGGCCTCTCTCCATCCACCAACCCGCAATTTTTTCTCCCGCAGGGTCCTGCTATCACGACGAACCACTCATCATCGGATCTCTACCTCCTCCTGCAGTAATTTGGTGATGCTTTTACCATTCTAGCTACGCTACCGCCGCACCGCTCCTAGGACCACCGCATCTGTCTCCTCCCGGGGGCTGCCCCCGTAGTGGTGCGACCATATCATTACCCATTTCGTTGAAAAGACGAGATTGAACGACAATGTTCCTCTATGATAGGCTGATTCAACAGAGCGTATCTCCATTCTCATCCCTAACTCTCCTTGTCCACAAGATGGATAACACATGGTGCTTTTGCGTCGTCTACTGGGAACTCAACGCCAAAATAGTTAAATACAAATTTCCTATCCCGTGCTCGAAGAACTCCTCGATGAGTTGCATGGCGCACGTTTCTTTTCCAAACTGGACATGTATTAGGCTATCATCGAGTTCGTGCGGCGGCCGTGGACGTGGAAAAGACGACATTTGGAACTCATCACGGGCACTTTGAGTTCCCCGTCATGCCGTTCGGCTCTGCTTGACGAACGCGCCCTCCACATTTCAATCGCTCATGGATGAGGTAGTCTAATCCTTCCTCCGCAAGTTTGTACTTGTAATTTTTGACGATATTCTGATATATAGCAAGTCCTGGTCTCAACATCTTCATCACATTCGCGAAGTGCTTACTCTGCTTCGCCGCCATCACCTCGTCCTCAAGGAACCCAATTGCTCGTTCAGGCAAACCTACATCACTTATCTCAGACAAGTGGTTTATGAGCACGACGTGTCTGCGGATCCGAAAAAACTTCACGGCGTCGCGTCTTGGTCGGTGCCCCAGTCGCAGCGCGACCTTCATGCCTTTTTGGGACTCACGAGCTACTACCGCAGATTTATACGTGGCTATAGCTCCTTAGCAGAGCCCCTCCTCGCTCTACTGCGCTGCACCATCTTTGTTTGGGAGGAAGCCGCCCAGGTGGCCTTTTCTGAACTTCAAGCCGCCCTCGTCTCCTCTCTAGTGTTACAACTACCTGATATCCGAGAACCCTTTCATATTGAATCCGACACCTCGGTACAAGCTACGGCGTGGTTCTCCAACAACATGGACACCCACTCACTTATTTCAGCCGGCGCACCGCTGTCTACCATCGCAAGCTACCCTCCTACGAACAACAGTTGATCGGCCTAGCCAAGGCTGTATAGCATTGGCGCCCGTACTTATGGGGACGTTCCTTCGTTGTGCGTACCGACCACTACAATTTAAAATATCTCTTGGAATAACGCTTGACGACAGTACTACAACAACATTGGGTGAACAAATTGATGGGGTTTGACTTCCCGGTGGAATATAAGGCCGGTGCCTTAAATCGTACAGCGAATGATCTCTCCCAGCGCCACTCCGACGACACCGCTACTCTCTACGCCATCTCCAGCCCGATCGCCACTCTATTGGAGCCCATTCGGGCGAACATCATACAATCTCCAACTCGCACTGAACTGCTCCAACGGGCCCAGGACGGCCTCTTACCACCCGCATGGTCTGCACATCAAGGGTTCATTCTTTATCGTGGACGGATCTCCCTACCACCGGCATCACCCCACATCACCTCCATTCTGGAAGATACCCACAATCGTGCCCATGAGGGTGTTCACAAAACACTCCATCGCATCCGCGCCGAATTCTATTGGAAAGGGCTAAGTCACCACGTCCAAGATTTCATCGCCCAGTGCTCCACCTGTCAACAACTAAAATCTACCCACCTTCTACCCGCCGGCCGCGTACAACCTTTAACAGTGCTAGCGCAAATTTGGGCAGACGTTTCTATGGATTTCGTGGAGGGCCTCTCACGAATCAAGGGGAAATGCCGCGTTGATGGTGGCCATGGGCCGCTTCTCCAAGGGTGTCCATTTTATTCCGCTAGGTCGCCCTCTAGTTGCCGAACGGGTGGTCCAGATCTTCTTCACGAACATCTTCTGCCTGTATGGCTTGCCGAAGAGCATTGTGTCCGATCGTGACAAGGTGTTCACCAGTCGTTTCTAGAAAGAGCTCTTCACCTTGAGCGGGACGAAATTGGCTTTTTCATCGACATATCACCCCCAATCGGACGGCCAAACGAAGGTCGTTAACCGAACATTGGAAATGTACCTTCGTTGTTTAACGGGGGATCACCCCAAAGAATGGGTCAAATGGATTCCGTTGGTAGAGTACTGCTACAACACCTCATATCACTCGGCCCTCCAGACCACCCCGTTCCGATTGATCTATGGTCGCGACCCGCTCCCGTTGCTCACCTATGGGCATGTCCTTGCCACTCTATCCACGGTCGAACGGGAGCTTCTGGACCGTGACCTGCTCTTAGCAATAACCCAGGATTACCTCCTTCGCACCCAACATCGGATGGAGACCACATACAATTGCGACCATCGGGATGTCTCCTTTGCCATCAATGAGTGGGTGTGGCTCAAACGCCGTCCCTACCACCAGCTCTCGCTGCGTACGACAGAGACCCCCAACAAATTGAGCCTGCGGTTCTACGGCCCATTCTAGATCCTCAGGCGCATTTGCGAGGTCACCTATCATCTTCGTCTTCCACCAGAGGAGTGCATTCACTACGTATTCCACGTCTCACATCTCAAGCAGTTCATTGGCGAGCCGCCCGATGCACCAATCGTCGCCTTGCCCTCTCAGTTTGAGGACAATCTGTCTTCCGACGAGGAAGTAGATGTTACAGAACCAACACCGATCAAGGAACCAGATCCACATTAGGGGCGTACATACCACCAACGCAACACGGATGCAAGGACATGATGTTGACTCGCCCGCAAGCGAGTTTGTATCTTCGTTTTAGTTCCTTTATTTCACAAATGTTTTCGATGTTAATTATCATGTATTTGATATCCACATGTTTAAGCCCAAGTGGGGGCGTGCTACTCTTTTGGTTTATATACCCATGTGGGGTATCATTGGAAGGAAACAAAAAAAGTTATCCTCATCTCACTCTCTCATCCTTCCCGTGTCTCTCTCTCTCATCCCCTTTCTAAAGTTCTATAGCATATCCTCCCTACCGAACCCTATCTCGCCGCCAACCCTGGAGGAGCACTCTCTCGCTCGTCAGCGCACGAGGTCGCAGACCGAGGCACATAATAGTATGAATGAATCGACATTTATAATACCAAATACTGCGAGCATATAAAACAAATCCAAGACAGTGAAACTCGCTGGAGAAGATGAGCATTGAGATTATCTTCTTCAAATGAATCAGGCCGCAGAATTAGGCTGCAATGATCCGCCGTCGTGAGATCCCCGACGCTCCTCTTCGCCATGGCCGTAACCCCCCTTCGACGCGATTGAGTTGAGATCCACCGTCGTGAAATCCCCTACGCTCCTCTTCGCCATGGTCGTAACCCCTCTTCGCCGCCATGAGATTTGCTGCCGTGAGATCCCCGTAACTCCTCATCGACGCGACTGAAAAAAAATGCTTTCGCAGGATTAGTCGCAGGTGAGAAAAATCCCTCAAAACCAACGACAATAGTTTAGTTTTTTCGTTTTGAAATTTTAGTATAAAGCCAACATCGTGGGTTTTGTTTATAATGCCAATAGCTGCACAATTCTAACACGCCGAACAACGGAATTGACTTTCTGGAATCCAAAGCCAATTTCAGAAAACCAATTCCTACGCGTCGAATGGACCTTTATGATTTTGACAAAGGATTTTGGAGCTTCCCCTTGAGTAATCCGTCTCCAGTAGCCACAACAAGACTCTGTTTATCTTTGCTGGCTTCGCTTCCGCCTCCGGACGCACCAATGTCAAAGTGCACCTATGAAGCATGAATAGTTATAACTGCCTTACATATCATATCCAAAATGTTTCAGAGTTGGGAAACTCTCGGAAACTCGTTCCCGAAACTCTCAGAAATTTTCTCTTTTAATTTTAGATAAAAACATTCAGATATTCACAGATACTTTCAGATACTACCGAACATGCTTGAGTATGCTCAAAAATCCACAAAAAATATCTATTTTGCGACGGTGACATGGAGAAAGACATGCATTGAATAATAAGTGGCATGACTATCAATTGAGTACAGGTTTTTTCATGATTCATTTTAAGGATATGATGCGTTTTGTGAGATACAAGTATTGTTTTCATTTAATATATGGTATGCAAGATATAATGTTGAAAATAAATGATAATGATGTGAATGTCACATGTGTTCATATTAATTTGTACTTATATTTGAATAATTAAATATTTCAAAATCGTATCCCGTATCCTAAAGTTTTTGAAAACTTTGTTTTCCTATATCCGTATCGTATCTCGTATCACGTCCCTGCCCTCGTGCAACATAGAAGTGTCCTCCCCAGTAGGGTTGCAACTTTCAACTCCACCGGCTCTTCAACCCTGGCCGTGAAACCCTGCAAGAAGGTTAGCAACTTTCAACTCCACCGTGCAACATACTTGTTTCTTTTGTGATGTTCCCTTATTTAACTCTGTTTGAATGAGCAGTAGAAACGTGAACTGCTCTTTCATGCGAGGTAATGCTGCTAAGGGAACATACATATGTACAAGTTGACTTTTTTATTCATTTGGAAGAATACGCTAGGGAAAATCATTTTCTGATTTAATAAATATAAAGTGTGATGGGAGAAAGGGAAGTAAATCTTGTAGAAGTGCTGCGGTAAGTTTTCTTTCTGCACACATTCCCACTTTCCTCATCGGGTTAATCTGGAACAATCATATTGCAAAACCATTCTATTATTTTTTGACCATTTTCTTGTATTTTTCCTGGATATCTTGAAGCCATATTTCCATGTCCCCTGTTATGAGTTAATAAGTTGCCACTAATTAACAGCATTTCCATATTCATGCAAGGTTACTGTTCTTCGAAATCGGCGGTCTCTAAATTTAGAGTACATGCAGTCTATGTAGACTTCATGAGACAGTGGAATATTGGGGTTTATTTCTCTCTGAGGTATATTTGATAATTTGAAGACATTTGGTTTTATATTAAAGATTGTTTAAAATGCTATCTGATGATTTGAAGCTAATGGTGCAATTACACAGATTTCAGGAAATTGCAGGGGCCCTGGATTCTGCTCTAATGGCTGCTACTATTACTCAAGTTGATAATTTGTATAACAATCAAGGAAAATCACCAACCTTGACATTGAAACAAAGTGTTATGCTATTGGAAAGTTTGAGATCATGTTGGAGTGATGATGTTCTTCTTATTTCCTACTCCGACAAGTTCTTTAGACTTTCATTGCAGCTGCTATCAAGGTCAGCATTTTCCCCCACATATCAATGGACCTGCAAATGCTTACTAAAGAACATATGACTATTTTGACAATTGAAGATGCCTTGGTTCCTTGGCTATGCATTCAGATACTCCACTTGGTTGTACTCTGGTTTGGTTACTCGTAAAGAGCACAAGACTGACCCTGCTTCTAGTTCTGAGTGGGCTACTAATGCATCTGCAGAAGATTTTATTTATGTATGTTTGCATCTCGAATCTGGTGTTCTCATTTGAAGAAACTTTTTTATGTGTATTTTTAAGTCATGATATTGCATGATAAATGACAAAAGCTATTACTATCCCCCTTTGCTTTTGATGAAAATTACCAAAAGGGTCCTCCGACTATTTAGGATGTGTTGACATTGATACTGGACTTCTTTCTTTTGCTTTGATATGATTCCCGGCTTTATCCAAATGTCATTGGTTTGGCCCGTGAACTTCAAGTTATATCTTAACTTTGCTAGAAGAAAATTACCAAAATGGTTTGTGACTATTTATGATGTGTTTATGTGGACACCAAACTTCTATTTTTATCCTGACATGGTTCCTAGGCTTAGTCAAACATGACAGTTATGCTCCTTCCAAACATTGGGTAATATGTTAAGTTGCCTACTTGACCCACCTTGCCAATTAGATCCACAGTGCCAATTGGACCCACAAAGCTCATTGTTAAACCCATCGAGCACTCTGGGTTGTGTATATTATGCACATTCTAAGGATGGATGGAGATGCATGTACATAAATTAATGCATGAGGATGAACCTAAATGAGAAAAGTGATAGTATTAATGTTATGCAATGTGAAAGGTTAAATTATAATTACTTCAAGTATTAATTATGTGTGATTGCAGTATTATTTAAGGAAGAGTCATGTAATTGGAAATAATCCAAGTTTTGAACCTAGTGGAATTCGACCATGGTTCTAAAATCTTATATTCTGTAACGACCCCCTTAACGGCTACCGCCATAATTTAACATAATCATTTCATAATGAGCAAGATATAGAACATTCAGAGCACAACAATATCTGATAGAGTATGAGAAGTAAAATGTCATAACAAAATAAAACTGTTTCATTTCATTTGCGTTCTGGATAAAAAGTACAACAACCCAACAGGTAGCCCGATACATTCATCAAAATGGGCTTACCAACACTATCCATAAAAACAAAACAAGACTGACTAACATGTACGAACATGAGCATCATAAGTAGAACTACAAACACTGCATAAAGTAAAACTAAAACTCCTCATGAGGGCACTCTGGATCTCTGCACCTCGCTCTGTGATTATCCAGGACGCCGAAGACTGCTGATGAAACTTCTACCCATATACGATACCTCTTCTCCTGACGAGGAGTGCATGCTCGATGCTGACTACTGGTGGCTGGAACCGCCTCTTTCCTGACCTGTTTAGTTTTATTTTCTAATTAGTCAAAGGACTATGTGAATTCTTACTTTTCCTTCTACACTGAGTTATTTATATTTTAGGGATTCTTATTGTCTTTCATGAATCTCTTTGTCGCATCCTTTCTTTTTTTACACGTAACCCTATAACAGATTATCTCTTTTCTATTCTTTCATTTGACTTATGTTAATACTTAATTGACTTTCAAACATGGGCCATATGAAGTGTAAATTAATGTTTCATAAATTCATTTTGTGTCCTTGTTTCACACGCTTTTGATGTAATATTCTTTCCATGCTCTTGTCTCGCACGTTCATATTACTATTCGTGCCCTTAACTCGCACGAATTATATTCATGTCGGAAGATTATTCTCTCCATCTTTCGATTTGGGTTAACTCTTCGTATAGCCCATTGATTTGAAGTGTTCCTTTTTCCTTTTATTCCTACATGTATTGACCCTTCCTTGTTTACCTTTGATTACTTGACATTATAGCAATTTTACTTATAACAATTTGCCATTTCATTTCTTTCTTGTTGCCATTTTAGTTCTTTCTTGATCTACCCTAATATATGAGCACAACATGAGTCATAAAGAAAGCAAATTAACTTGCAATTATAGGAAAGAAGAACTCATTCCTACTTTCTCTTTGCCCTTCTCCTTGCGTTGCTCATTTCCTCTTTCTCTACCTTGAGAACTCATGACCTAAGTAAAATACCTTTATTAGTTGACCAATTGGTCATAACATATAAGGTACTAAATAATAATCTTGGTGTATTATGGTTGCCCTTATATCTACATGTACCAAAGATGCTCTAATTATTATGAGTAACATATAAGGGCTCATGAAACAACTATAAATGGAGTTTTAACTTCAATCCTTCATTATTGGTGGCTGCCCTAACATGGTAATAAGGGGGTTCTGCCCTAATTTCATCATGTATTCCTTCCTTAACAATACTTTGGATGAATAAGGTAACTGAAATTAGGGGTGAGATAATCATGTATGCATCTAGGGTTTTCGGATTTTCTACAAGGAGTTCAAAAAAACATAAAACATGAATGAACTTGCCTTTGAAACTCAAGAGGAGAAGAACTAGTTAAATCTTAGAAGTTTTGGATGATTTAGGGTTTTTGAAACTAGGAAAAGGGAGTCTTCAATCCGAACAAAAGAGGAGTTGAGAGGTAGAGATTGCCTTGCTCTAGGGAGAAAAATCATGGGAACAGAGGAGATTTGGAGCGGCAGGAGCGATCGACAGGAGCGATCAGCGTCAGTCGGCTGTTCTGCGAGTTCTGTCTGGCAAAGTAAGGAAGAATGAGTTTAAGGGGTTTCATTCTTCCTCTTTAACTAGGTGCCGTTTCATCCTATCGGGACACACACAAAGCTGACCTTCTGGAACCGGTCCAAAGCTCCTATCTATCTCTTATAACCGGCGACCTCTTAAATTATATGGATGAATATAATTATTTTAATCTTATTTTCTTATAAGATGTATTTTAAAAGAGAAAATTTATACATCATAAATATGTTAATATCTTACTCGAAATTTTGACGGCGTCGCAATTCTCCCATTCTTATTGAATTTTCGTCCGCGGAAATCTTCATTTTGCATCTTTATCAAATAGGAAGGGGAAAAAGTCATACTTTACTTCTTCTTTTTCCCAAGTAGCTTCATGTAAATTATGTAATTTTCACTAGACTTTGACAAACCAAACTTCTCTGTTTCGGAGTTGTTTATTTTGCCAATCCACTATCTTGTATGACTCAGTTGGACTTAATAAGTCAGATTCAATTCAAATCTGTTCAGAAGGGACTATTGTTTCTGGATCTGCTACATACTTTCTCAAGAAAAGTACATGAAACACATCGTGAAGATTTTGAAGAGCATCAGACAATGCCAAGAAATATACTACTTCTCCAATTCTTTCAGTTATTGGGAAGGTCCTACATATCTTGGACTAAGTTTCCCAAGTCTACGAATTCGTGAAGCTTCCTTGAAAGGTTTTATTTCCTGGCACACCATATCGCTCACATTAAATTTTACCCTTCAGTGTCTGGCATTAAAATATTTTTGTTGTCTGTCTTGCGCTACTTTCAACCTTTCTCGTACAAGGACAAGTTTATCAGTCATTTTGTCCACTTGTTCCTTTTTGAATAACTTTTGTTCACCATCCTCTGCCTAGCTTAGCAGGGTGTGATACCTCCGCCCATATAACGCTTCAAATGGTGTCATCTG
The DNA here is from genome assembly GCA_039513925.1 of Platanthera zijinensis. NCBI lineage: Eukaryota > Viridiplantae > Streptophyta > Magnoliopsida > Asparagales > Orchidaceae > Platanthera > Platanthera zijinensis. Next base: position 46,405,059 of record CM077087.1, on the reverse strand, counting down.
AATACTTGACTGGTAGCAATTATTATAAGAAAATTCTACCTGTGACAAGTACTTTTCCCATGATCCTCGTAGATCGAGTACGACCATTCTTAGGAGGTCTTCTAACATCTAAATGGTTCGCTCAGACTGACCATCCGTTTGCGGGTGAAAAACAGTACTAAATAATAATTTTGTTCCCAATCTTTTCTGCACCAACTTCCAAGCATCCGATGTAAATCGTACGTTTCTGTCAGATACGATAGATCGAGGAATTCCATGATATTTCACAATCACATTAATGTATTGATCAACTAATCTTTATACTGGAATGTCATTCTTCATGGGAATAAAATGTGCAACTTTCCTGAGTCGATCAACGATTACCCATATACCATTGTTTCTAGCTTTACTCCGAGGTAACCCCATAACAAAGTCCATAGTTACATCATCCCATTTCCACTCAGGGATGGGTAAAGATTATAAGTATCCGCCAGGATTTTGATGTTCTGCCTTTACAAGTTGACATGTATGACACTTGACAATATATTTGATGACATCGGTCTTCATTCCTGGCCACCAAAATTCTTGTTTGAGGTCTTGATATATTTTTGTTCTTTCAGGGTGAATTGAATAGGTTGTATTATGCGCTTTCATAGAGTATTTCCGCTCGAATCTGATCGACATTAGGAATACACAACCTTCCATTTAGAAATAACAGTCCATCATTCTCTATAAATGTGGTTGATTGACGACTTTTCACCATTTCAAAAATTTCACAAATATAGGGTCTTGATTTATCACCTTCTTTACTATTTCTTTGAGTGAGTGTTTTGCCGTAAGTTGAAAGAGTAAGTCTTGAGTCTGAGAGGTAGTGTTGCATGTAAGCAATTCTAAGTTTTGAAGATCTCACAATAACCCTTTTGCTCTGTTATTGGTACCATCATGGACGCTAAATTCTTCCTGCTGACTGCATCAGCTACTACATTTGCTTTATCGGGATGATACTTGATGTCAACATCATAATCGTTAACCAATTCCAACCATCGCCTTTGTCGCATGTTTATTTTCTTTTGGGAGAAGATGTATTTTAGACTTTTATGATCCGTAAAAATTTCATACTGAGCACCATAAAAATTATGCCACCAGATTTTTAATGCAAAAATGACTGCTGCCAATTCTAAATCATGAGTCGAATAATTACGCTCAACATCTTTTAATTGTCTCGAAGCATAAGAGATAACTTTACCTTTTTTGCATTGTTACGCATCCAAGGCCTTTCAAAGATGCGCCACTATAAATTTAGAAACCTTCACTTCCACACGACATGACCAACACCGGTGTTGTTTTCAACCTTTCCTTTAACCCTTCAAATGCCTCCTGACATTCTTTAAGTCCAAATGAAAGGAACATTCTTTAAGTCCAAATGAAAGGAACATTCTTTCAGGTTAATTTTATCAGTGGTAATTCATTATTTGAAAAATATTTTTCAAATTTCCTATAATAACTTGCCAAATCAAGGAAACTTCGAATTTCTGTGACAGTAGTCGGTCTTGTCCAATTCATAATTGCCTCTATTTTTACTGGGTCTACAGACAACCCAAACTCCGTTATGACATGACCCAAAAAGGAGATTTCATTCAATCAAAAATCACATTTTGAGAACTTTGCATATCATGCATGATATTTCAATGTTTGCAACACCTTTAAGTGCTCTGCATATTCCTCTTTGCCTTTTGAATATTTCAGAATATCATCGATAAAAATAATAACAAATTTATCTAAAAATTCTTTGAACACCCGGTTCATTAAATCCATGAAAACAGCTGGTGCATTTGTTAGCCCAAATGACATTACAATGAACTCAAAATGTTCGTATCTGGTACTAAAAGAAGTTTTGTAAACATTTTCTTTCTTAATTCTCAATTGGTGATAACCCGATCTGAGGTCAATATTTGAGAAAATTTTTGCATTCACTAATTGATCATGGATTGTCAATGCGAGACAATGGATACTGATTTTGGATTGTCAATTTATTCAGTTCGCGATAATCTACACATAATCGTAACGAACTTCCTTTCTTTTTAACAAAGAGTACTGGAGCTCCCACGGTGATATACTTGGACGTATAAAATCTTTATCTAATAACTCTTGTATTTTGGCTTTTCAATTCTGCCAATTCTTTAGAAGCCATACGATATGATGTTTTTGCTACATGTGCAGCTCCTTCCACCAAGTTGATTGTGAACTCAACTTCTCTTAACGGGGGTTCCCCTGGTAATTCTTCCGGAAATATGTCAAGAAAATCACACACCACAGGAACTGCAGCCGGTTCACATCTTGCTGCCTTATTTCCCTTAAGCATTACTAATATTGCCTCACATCCTTTCCTTATTTTCTTCATCGCTTTCATTGAGGATATCATGATCCCTTAGACTTCACCCATTCCTTTAAAGCTACATTGTGTCCGATCGTTCAATTTAAGTGCAATCTCCTTCTTCTTACAATTTATGACGGCTTCATGACTTAACCAATCCATTCCTAAAATGATATTAAATTTGGATAAATGTAGAACTGCAACATCTGCTTCGACCGGTTTGTTGTCAGTAGTTAGCCACACCATGCATCTAAGCCTTGTATTCATTTTTGTATTGTTGGGCATTGTGACTGTTATGTCATTATAGGACCGATAAGGTTTCATATTTAAACGTTTCATTACCGTCGAAGCTATGGAGGAGTTGCTCGCTCCGATGTTGAATAGTACTTTCATAATATGATTATGAACATAAATCATACCTATTATCACAGCATCACGTGCTTTTGCCTTCAGTTGGTTAAGATTGAAAACTCTTGGTTGCACTTGTCTTTCCTCCCTGGGTTGCATGACTGATCTTGACGCTACCGATTCAACGCCTTTTCCCTTATCAAGATAATGTAGAGTTGATGTTTGACTTGGACCTCCTCTTGCATTCTTTCCAGCTTCGGCCTTCCATAAGGGACATTCATGCTTTAAATACCCGGGATGGTGACATTTAAAACATACCCCTGTTCCTTTCAGACATTCTCTTGGATGAGTTTTTCCACATTTCCCATATATGGGATGGCTAGTAGTACCACTTGCCGCGGGGGTTGGCATTGGAGGACCCCTTTTAAACTTCTTCTATTTCGAGCCTCCATTTTTTCTCGAGGTCTTATTCTGCTCTTCCGGCAACCTCTTCGATTGGACTTCAATTCTCCTCTGCGAGCTCTCCACGTCTCTTTCAATTAATTTTGTTGTCTCTACCAACTCATTATAATGTTTGATTCTCTGGGAAATCAAATGTACCCTAACGTCTTCTCGTAAACCTACCTGGAAACGGAAACAACCTTCTCGTTCATTTGAGACCATATCACTCGCATAATATGCCAGCTGAGTGAACTCCATTTCATACTGTATCACTGATCGATTTCCCTGCATCAAACGAAGGAAACTCTCCTGAAGGATTCGTTTCTCGGATGGTAGCATAAACCAATCAAGGAATTCGTGCAAAAAGTGATCCCAAGGAATATCAACATCCATATATCCATGAAATCTTCCTTGTCTCAAACTGTCCCACCACCTACTAGCCTCTCCTTCCAGAAGGAAAGTAACTAACTCGACTCTTTGATTCTCTTAACATCTCATTGCTTTAAAAATTAATTCAATCCTCTTAATCCAGTCTTCTGTCTCCATCGGTGTTACGCCATCACAAAAGATTGGCGGCCTCATGTCCAAGAACTGCTTTAATTCCATATCAACCGCTTCATGAACCGGCAGTGGTGCGGTATTACCCATTTGAATGGCCTCCGCCAAAGCTTGCATGACCTCCGCTAAGGGAGGGTTTGAACTTCCGGAACTATAGCTTTTGTCAGTCATCTCAGTTTGTTCCCTTTCTAACACTTCCCTTTCTATTTTACTCATATATGTTCTGGGAAGTTCCTGAAATAAGGAATGTAAATTCAGGACTCAGGAAATGTCATAAAGTGGTATTATTTGTCATCTGACATTTCCTTAACATACTCATATCATCCCAAAGTGTTTAAAACCTGCTCTGATATCAATTAATTGTAACGACCCCCCTTAACGGCTACCGTCACAATTTAATATAATTATTTCATAATGAGCAAGGTAAGAACATTCAGAGTACAATATATGATAGAGTATGAGAAGTAAAATGTCATAACAAAATAAATCCGTTTCATTTCATTAGCGTTCTGGATAAAAAGTACAACCGCCCAACAGGTAGCCCGATACATACATCAAAAAGGGCTTACTAACACTATCCATAAAAACAAAGCAGGACTGACTAACATGTACATACATGAGCATCATAAGTAGAACTACAGACACTACATAAAGTAATACTGAAACTACTCGTGTGGGTACTCTGGGGTCTCTGCACCTCGCTCTGTGATCATCCAGGACGTCGAAGACTGCTGATGAAACTTCTACATATAGACGATACCTCTTCTCCTGGCGAGGAGTGCATAGCCGATGCTGACTACTGGTGGCTGGAACCGCCTCTTCCTTGACCTATTTAGTTTTATTTTTTAATTAGTCAGAGGACTATGTGAATTCTTACTTTTCCTTCTACGATGAGTTCTTTCTATTTTTGAGATTCTTATTGTCTTGCATAAACCTCTTTGTCGTATCCTTTCTTTTTTTTACATGTAACCTTATAACGGATTATATATTTCCTATTTTTTCAAACATGGGTCATATGAAGTGTAAATTAGTGTTTCATGAATTCATTCCGTGTCCTTGTTTTACATGCTTATGATGTAATATTCTTCCCGTGTCCTTGTCTTGCACGTTCATATTACTATTCGCGCCCTTAACTCGCACAAATTATATTTATGTCAGAAGATTATTCTCTCCATCTCCCGATTTAGGTTAACTCTTTGTATAGCCCATTGATTTGAAGTGTTCCTTTTTTCCTTTTATTCCTACATGTATTGACCCTTTCTTATTTACCTTGATTACTTCACATTATAACAATTTGACTTATAACGACTTGCCATTTTATTTCTTTTTTGTTGTCATTTTAGTTCTTTCTTGATCTACCCTAATATATGAGCACAACATGAGTCATAAAGAAATCAAACTAACTTGCAATTATATGAAAGAAGAAGTCACTCCTACTTTCCCTGTTCCTTTATACTTGCGTTGACCATTTCCTCCTACTTTCTCTTTGCCCTTCTCCTTGCATTGCTCATTTCCTCTTTCTCTACCTTGAGAACTCATGACCTAAGTAAAATACCTTTATTAATTGACCAATTGGTCATAACATATAAGGTACTAAATAATAATCTTGGTGTATTATGGCTACCCTTATATCTACATGTACCAAACATACACTAATTAATTATGAGTAACATATAAGTGCTCATGAAGCAACTATAAATAGAGTTTTAACTTCAATCCTTCATTATTGGTGGCTGCCCTAACATGGTTACAAGGGGGTTCTGCCCTAATTTCATCATACATGGATATTCCTTAAGAATACTTTGGATGAATTAGGTAATTGAAATTAGGGGTGAAATAATCATGTATGCATCTAGGATTTTCGGATTTTCTACAATAAGTTCAAGAAAACATAGAACATGAATGAAATTGCCTCTGAAACTCAAGAGAAGAACTAGTTAAATCTAAGAATTTTTGGATGATTTAGGGTTTTTGAAACTAAGAGAAGGAAATCTCCAATCCAAACAAATCTCAAGAGAAGTTTAGAGGAAGAGATTACCTTGCTCTAGGAAGAAAAATCAAGGAAATCAGATGAGATTTGGGAGCGGCAGTAGCGATCGATGTCGGTCGGCTGTTCCGCGAGTTCCGTCTGGCGAAGTAAGGAAGAATGAGTTTTCGGGTTTTCATTCTTCCTCTTTAACTAGGCGCCGCTTGATCCTACTGAGACACGTACAAAGCAGACCTCCTGGATGAATATAATTATTTTAATCATATTTTCTTATGAGATGTATTTTAAAAGTGAAAATTTATACATCATAAATATGTTAATATTTTACTCGAAATTTTGACGGCGTCACATATTCACTGTATTTTGCTTCACAATCTTCCATTATTCTTCACTTTTGTATCAATTGGCTAGACCCGAGGCTCCACCTCTCTACTAAATTTTCTCATCGTTTGTCACATGTAAAAAATATGCTTTGACACCCTAGAGAAGATGACCTAATATCTTGGGCAGTCCGTGGTGCACCCCTTTTTTCGCTTGGACAACCACGTCAATTTTCGATCTCATCTCTATGGTTTATCAACTTATATCCACTATAAACCCAAATCAGTGACTCGATCATCGTTCTTGTTAAATATAAAACATTCAAACTCAAGATGTGAGACTAAAAGAGGAGCTATAGGAGAGAGGCCTTATGGGTCTAGATTCATGAACTTTATCCATTTTAACATTTCCTCACAAACTGGAGCATACAAGTCGTAGACACCAAACTTGGAGAAAAATTATTGATATAGTGGGCAACTATGTTATTAAAGGCGCGCCTAAACTCAAGGCTCATTAAGCTCAAAGGTTTGCGTCTTCGTGCGTCTTATTTGTGCCATTGGAACAAGGTTGTAGATGTCCGATATCGGGGAGATGTTCGTTTAGGTTTTTCATGTCGGTTTTAATATGTCGTGGGATATATCAGGGATATTTCATATATCAGGTTTTAATATTTAATTATTTATATGTGTAATTATATATAAATTTAATCCTTTTTAATTTATATATTAATATGTTAATATATTAATAATTTAATATTTATTGAACTCCTAAATTTATCAAAGTAATATAAAAATTGTGTTACACAAGTAATAACGGTATAATACGTGAAATAAAACAAGAAGAAGCAAAATGACGCGAAGTTTTCGATGACAATGCAAGATAAAGAACCTTTAGTCCATAATTCAAAGATCATGCATAATTGAATTCGATGACGGACTTGAGCAAGGAAGAAGGCCAGAGGAAGGGGAAAAACAACATAAACAATGATACAATTTTGGTCTATTGTCTATTAGATCATAGACACTAATTATAATAAATTGAAGAAAACCAGTCGATAAAATGTCGGGATATATCGACCGATATATCGACGAATATATCGGTCAATAACAGACATCAGAAGATATATTCTAAAACGATATTTTGCAAAAACATATCGGAAATGTGTCGTTTTGTCCATGAAACCTTTATGTCGGCTGACACCAGCCATGTAGGAAGATATCCACAACAGTGCTTTGAAATATAAAAGGCGCGCCTGAGTGAGATTTTTGTTGTAATTTTTTTCTTTAAAGATTAAGAAATAATTAATGGAAAAACTCAATAATTTTTTATTGATTTAGTGTCTGCCCTCTTTGATGTCTTTGGCTTTGATTTGAGGGCATGATTCCGCAGCAAATGTGACGGTATAGGGGCCCACTATTTCAGTGGTATCTGTGAGCAGCCACTTTGTGCATTTATTGTCAAAGGTTAGGTCTTTCTCCTCTGAGAGAAGCCACTTTATGCATAGTGCCAAAGGTTAGATCTGTTTGCAATCTTCCCCCGCCCATACCCCCAATGATTGAGGATTATATGAGTTCTGTTGTTGTTGTTAGTGTTTGTTACAGATAATTGTGCGTTGAGAGTTAGATATGATTTAAGTGACCACATTGGTTCTATTTTTAAGAGATATAAACTATATTAATGAATGATTAATTAGTAGAATAGATGAAGAATTTGATCGAGAAGCTGAAATGATGTTTGATGTTGATTATTTAAAATAGATGTGGTTGTACCTGGCCTTCAATAGGCGCGCGCCTGCGCCTTGAGCCTTGCGCCTAGGCTCCTAGAACCATTTGCGCCTTGGTGCGCTTTGCGCCTTTAATAACTAAGGTGGGCAGAAAAGTCTTTGCAAGAATATCAGAGATTTGATCAGCAACCCACACATGACGTAGTGTTAGTTCCGAAGTTGAACCTTTTGCTGGACAAAATAACAACCAACTTCAATATGCTTTGTACACTCATGAAACATAGGGTTCTCGGTAATATGAATAGAAGGTTGAATATCACAGAGGAGAACAACTGGTGGTGGAAGTTTTACACCTAAATTCGTGATGAGACTTTCTAGCCATGTAAGTTCTAAGACGGTGGCAGCCATGGAGCGATACTCCACTTCAGCTGAAGACCGAGCAACCACAATCTGCTTTTTTGCTTCACCAAGTAACCAAGTTCCCACCAAAATATGTGTAGTAGCCGCTCTTAGACCAACGATCTTTCAAGGACCCGACATAATCAACATCATAATATGCAATGAAAACTGAGAAGTAGAAAGCTTGTACACCAGCCCTTTCCTCGGAGCATTCTTCTGGTATTGTAGAATATGCTCAACTACCTGAAGACTCCCAAGAGGTATGCATGAAACAACTGACCACACCGACCGTAAAGGAAATGTCGGGTCGTGTGACAGAAAAATAGATCAGTTTGCCAACAAGACGACGATAATACTCCGGATTAGAGATAAGTTGATCAGAGTTCGAGACATGAGCACTGAGCTGATTATTTGCATCCATAGGAGTACCCAAAGGCTTGCATCCAGAGTAGCCTGCATCATGAAGTAGATTAAGACAATACTTCCGTTGAGACAAGACAAGACCATCAGGTCGTTGGACTACCTCAATTCCCAAGAAGTAACATAATTGTCCCAACTCTTTAGCTTACAAATGATAGGCAAGGTGTTACTTGATTTGTGTGATGCCAGAAAAATCATCACCAGTAACAAGGATGTCATCCATATAGACTAAAGGAATCATTATGCTGGATATTTCTTTAGATGACAAACAAGGGACTCCTTCATGGTTGTATAACCATGAGGTTGCTGCATGTACACAGTTTCTAGTAGAGCGCCATTTCGAAAGGTGTTTTTAATGTCAAGTTGATGGAGCGGCCAATATGATGAACAACAAGAGGGAGTAAGACCTTAACAATGTGAAATGTTGCTATCGGAGAAAAAGCCTCTTCATAATTGAGGCCATGTGTTGACTAAAACCTTTGAAAACAAGACAAGCCTTAAAGCGGTCAACAATTCCATTCGGATGATGCTTGACAGTAATAACCATTTACAGGTAACCAAAGAAGGACCAGGAGGAAGGGGTACAAGGTCACATTTGTTATTAGCCTATAAAGTGGTCATTTCCTCATCCATTACCGTCCGCCATCCTGTATGTTGAAGAGCTTCTTTCACAGAAGATCGGGTGGAAGTAGAAGACTATGTTGCACTGACATGCGACACAACACACGACTCGTCAATTTTCAAAAAATATCATATTCCGACACGCTGTGACACGTATATGAAATATTTATTTTTTATAATTATGAAAATCCTAAAACATTTAACAAAAAAAAGAACAATTATCAAATATTCAAATAAACTACGTCGTGTTTAAATATTACTCATCAAATATTCAAATGTAAAACTTAACAAAAGGTAAAAATGATAGAATATTAACACATTAACATTATATATCATTAGTAAAATTAATGGATTTTCAAGCAAATCTTTTCCCCTACTTTCATCCATCCTTTTTCTAGATAAAATAATCACCCCACTAGTAGATCCAACTTCACCACTTGAAATGCTAGAAGAGGTAAAAACACTTTTTGAGCGGGACACACGAGTCCTGCGTGAGCCAGCGTGTCAGACTTCCGACACGCGTGGCAGAGTGTCGGACAATCGAACGCGTGTCGGAGAATCCGACACTGACATGATGAGCATTTTGAAGTGTCGGTGCCTCACAGGTAGAAGATATAGAGGTTGCAAATCCGCAAAAATCAGATGAGTGATGATACATGCAAACGTAATTTAAGAGTGGATATACGGTGAACGGTGTCATTGAATCAGCAATCTGTTGGTTATCATCAATAAAAGGGGGCTGTTGTGGGGCTCTTGAACGGGGATAGCGGCGTGAGTAAAAATGTGGAGGAGCTGGGGCAGGAGGTGGTGTCCGTTGTGAAGGCGGTAAGGGAGAATCAATAGGAACAAGAGGACGTGGGTGATCAGGAGGTGGCAGTGACGTGGTGATAGTTGAATGGAAAGATTATTTTTTTCAAAAAAGAGACATCAATAGATGCGATCAGCTTTCGAGTGTAGGCCGAGTAACAAACATAGACCTTCTGGGTGCGCGATAACAAACAAACATGTAACACAACACATGAGGCCAATTTGTCAACGAGAGGATCCAAATGGTGAATGTAGCAGATGCAGCCAAAGACCCATGGGGTCATGGGGAAGGGAGTGCGATTAGGAAATAACAGAGAGAAGTGGGTTGCAAATTGGAGGACAAGTGAGGGCATGCAGTTAATGTGATAACAAACAACAGAGATAATGAAATTCCAATAGGTTGTGGGAACCTGCATCTGGAATAAGAGAGACTGAACAATTTTGAGAAGGTGGTGGTTCTTCTGCTTAGCAACAACATTTTGTTTTGGCATGCACACACATGAGGTTTGGTGGATGATACCCAACGAGGTGCAAAAATCCTGGAAAACATGCCCAGTGTATTCACGTGCTTTGTCAGTACAAAGAAATTTGATAGCGCGGGTAAATTGTGTTTGAATTTTTGCAGTAAGGGAGCAAAAAATGTACAAAAGCTATAAGATAGAGGGAGTAAAATACAGAGTAGCGATGATATTTCAATGACAAAGTAGCGATGATATTTCACGTCTGCCGATCCTGGAAGGAAGATCCAGAGTGTAGAGCCCCTTTCAAAGCCACCCCTTACCAATAATATTTTGCGTCTGCCAATCCTGCACAACAAAGGAAGAGGAAGAGAAGTTATCTAGGCAATTATGATCATGAGTTAGGCGACTGACAGAGAGCAAATTGAAGTGAAAGCCAAAAATAAGAAGAACTGAGCGGAGAGATAGAGAGGGAGTGAGCAACACATCACCAGAGCCGACAATGGGAGTGGTATCTCCATTTGCCGTTGTAACGAACTTTGGACAAGGAGAGTCCAGGCACCGAGCATGACGGTGTGGAGAGAGGTGATTGGTGGCTCTGGAGTCTACAAGCCATAAGGAGCCAAAGGGAGTGGTCGAGAGACCGACTTGGGAGGAGGAAACAATGCCAAAGTTGCGTGTAATTAGCTCCCGCAGGCATCAGAGTTTGTTTTGTAGAATGTCGATTTCAGTGTGGGAACAAGGGCTAGAAGTTGTCGGAGGTTTTGTGACTGGTCAGCAATAGGGAGCTCATCAACAGGGAACTCCACAAGGAGGAGCTCGACAACAGGGAGATCTTGGCAAGAAGACGAGCTCGCCATAATGAGCTTGTCACATTAAGCTCGACAGAGGCAGGGCTCGGGGAGAGCGGAAGAGCTCGGCATAACACATGCTCGATTAAACATGGGCTCGGGACTCATTGGAAGGGGTTGGCAAAATAGAGAACGGAAGAGCTCGACAGAACACAAGCACAAGACACGTCTGAAGGGCATAGAGGCTCGGAAGAAAGATCGCAACATCACACACACGACACAGGAAAGCTCGACAAGGATGCTCGCAACGAGAGCCCCGCGTGGAAGCTCGCAATTGGAGCTCGACTGGAAGGAAGTACCATGAGCTCGGCAAGGAAGCTCGTAACAACAAGTTTTGGACTCGGAGTACTCAACAAGGAAGCTCGCAACAGAAGATCGTAGCAGCGTCCTCCCCAGTACAGGGAACTGCCCGCTCGACTCTCATCAACATCAATTTCCTTCAGGGAAGAAGAGATTTCCTTCCGCAATAGGTTGCGAGAATTCCTGCCGGGTCGAAGCCGGAGAATCCGTGGCCGTAAACTCCAAACTGCAACAAAACATGCTACATGACCACTGGGACAGAAAAGCTTATAGCGGGTGGGGAAAAAATCACTAGAGCAGATGCAATGTTCGGAGAATTTATAGCTCTTATACCATGTTAAATATAAAATAACATGTGCAAATATTTTATTATTGTCATTCTTCAAAACTTACAATGTACAATTTGTCTCTATTTATGGAGAGAGGGACAGAGTAAAATACAAACTCAAGATGTGATACTAAAAGAGGAGCTATAGGAGTGAGGCCTAGATACATGGGTTTTATCTATTTTAACATCTCTTTGCACCCTCCAGAATCCCACATTATTAGCATCACATACAATCCACTTCCACCGCCGCCCAGACTTTAATCGACACCCAAGTACTCCCCCATCACTTGGAGATTCTTATCTTCAATGAAACTGTCGATGGGATGGATAGGTCATGTCAAAATTGTTTGAAATCTAGGAAATGGAAGAGCACAAAAATTCCCCCCTTCACCATGCTCGATTTGGAGGGCTCCGCTCATCACTGGATAAGTTACTACACCAAATCACTCCGCCATGATATAGCCTATTCTCATAAAGGCACTTGTTTAGTGTTATGATCACCTAGAAAGTGACAACTCTTTCAAATGAATAGATGCAGTTTGTCAATCCAATAATATTGATGCTTATGTGGACTAGTTCATCAAATTTGTGGGCTTATTTTCACGGCCTCTTTACTGAGAATTTCTTGGGCAATTTTCTACATGGATTACATTCAGTTATTGAAGCTCTCCTCAACATTCACAACCCACTAATTTTACATAACCCATGGACATTAGTATTGAAGACTATTTCAGCCTGACCACTTCCTTAGCCATTGACAACTCCCAGTGTACCTTACCCTTACCCAATACCCGCACCTCTTGCAACTCCACTATAAGTATCTTTACACATCCATGACCCTGTTTCTCTTATGCTACACCTACCGGATCACTCAGTTCCAGACATAAATTGTTCACCTCATCTTTCATTCAAGTAGGCCCGCACAAACCCCTCTACTCGTTCCCTTTCCAACCAGGAGTATTTTGATTCTTAAAAGTCTTTATTTTTGTTGCAAACTACTTTATTACCAATTACACCAATACCCGTTAAAATAGCTTTGCACGCTCATCGACAATGATGATGACAATCTTATGTTTGGTTTTGAGGCTTTGGAACTTGAGGATTCCATCCTGAATAGGGACGCACCACTGACCATTTGCAAATTCTAGAGCTTCCTTTATATTCTGTCAGCGGCATCACTGGGCCATCTACCATTAACCTCCAGGGAATTATTAAGCACATTTTATGGCATTGTCATGATTGATATTGACACTAACCAAACTTTTATATGCCATGATTCCGTTTCCTTTATCCATCTCTCCTTAGAATCATTCCATGGGTTTGCTGTATCACTCAATGATGACCACCATTCTCCCACATGCAAGTAATCCCGCAACATTCTGCTCCACACGAGCACCTATACTATTCATACTTATGTATGCACCTTTTGCCTCGAAGGAGTTAATGATATCTTGTTTCTTGGTTAAAAACCATGGTAGAATTCACAATTCAACTAGTGGACCATGACTACGACTTTTGACCTATGATGCATGGGGACGGAAACGGGATACGGGATACGATACGAAACGGATACGGGAAACGTGATTTTTTAAAAAATAAGGATACGGGAAACGTTTTTAATTATTTTTAATTATTTTAATATAAGTACTAATTAATATAAGAATAAGACAACTAATAAACTATTTGTACATATAAGCGATAAATTAAACATTCTATCACATGTCCACATCAATATATCATTATATCAATTGATCATTGTTTTGTTACATTCACATGCAAAATATCAAGTTTAAAAATTAAACATTCTCTCCAACAGTATCAAGTATCAACTTCATCATCTTCTTCAATAATCGAGAGCTCCAACCTTGGTTCATCAAGCGATAAATTAGCTATCTCCAGTGTACCTACATCTTCGAATGACTCAAAGTCATCGCCCGCAATATCCCACAATGTAGACTCTCTTTCATTGTATTTTTGATCTCTTCTAGAAAGAAGTCGAAGATTGCTATGAATATTTATTAAATCTTCTGCACGTTGTGGTGTCATTCTATTCCTTTTCATTGAATGAATAAAAGAGTAAGTGCTCCAATTTCTCTCGGCGCATGAAGAAGATGATGGTTGTACTAATAATTTTAATGCAATGGTTTGAAGTGAAGAGGCCGGCGATCCATGATTTAGCCACCAAGTCTTTGGATCTAAGAGATAACGATTTTGAATTGAATCATAATCATTAAAATCCCCCGATTTATCAATGAATTTCGCATACTCTTTGGCGACCACATTGCGCTCCATTAAGCTTGGAAAATACTTTTTCAAGCATTTAAGTCTTTCCTTGCTAACTTCCAGATCTTTATGAGGAGCAACTCTATTTGGATCCTCCGCTAACCATTGTTCACTATAATATCTAGTGAAATAAAAAAATCGAGTTAAAAATTAATCAAACAAAAGACATTAAGTCAAAATATAAATTTATAATTAAAAAGATAAGTACCTTGGATTCAATGAATGCGCAAAGCAATGAAGCGGAGTGTTATTTTTGTTTCAACGATCCACAAGGATAGCATGTACTACCTCAAAAAAGGTAGACACATCTTCTTCTCTTTTCCTCTCATGAGAGTAGATAGCTTTCCTCACCCTTTCAATCATTGTATCCCACATATCATATATTAGATGAAGACAAGGCTTATCTGTATCGCAAAAGCGTATCATGTCATAGATCGGAGCAGTGAATGAAAGAATATACTCAATGGAAGCCCACCAATCATCATTTAAAACCTTCTCTTTCACATGTCTTGCCTTTTCCATATCATCATCACGATATAGAAGCCAATGATCACTAATAACCATTCTTTGGAGTCCATTCTTTGTAAGCTTGAATCGTTTTAACATGATGATCATTGAAACAAAACGAGTTTCAGCAATTGATAATAATTTCAAACTAACAAACTCATTAAACATTGCCAATCTCATGGAATGATTCATTATATAGTTTTTTATAAACATAGCATCATCACCAATACGAGTAATCCACGAACATTCTTCATACGTAACCGCATTATTCTCTGAATTCTTAGCGGCACATATATTCTTCAAAGCTAGATTGAGAGTGTGCACCACACAAGGAGTCCAAAAGATTGATGGAAACTCACTCTCAATTAATTGACCCGCCCCCTTGCAATTCGCCGCATTATCTGTTATAATCTGAACAACCTTTTCATATCCAATTTCTAAAATGACCTCTTTGATCAAAGAGGCAATAAAATACTTGTCTTTGGTTTTACCTTCACAATTAACCGCCTTCAAGAACCTTGCTTTTGAATCGGTTATTGCCATAAAATTAATGAGTGACCTTCTTTGTGGATCGTTCCATCCGTCGCTTACAATACTAACTCCTTTCTCTACCCACATCCCTCGAATGAGAGCTAATATTTTTTCAATTTCGATCTTTTTCTTCAACAATAATGTGGTTCTTAAAGAATTATATCCGGGTGGTACATATCCCGCAAGGTTATGACTAGCGGCAAAAGAATAAGATTCCCTCCAATAAGGATTTCTTGCAAGATTGAAAGGCAACCCCGCCGAAAAAAATGCCCTAGCAATTAAAGCATCTAAATGAGCTCTATCCTCATTATTAAATGCACTAGAAATTGGATTCTTTTCTCCACCGCTTGGACCATCATTTCTTCTCCGCTTATCACCAACACTCCCAACACTTCCAACTCCACTTGAAGTACTTGGAGCTACCGGTAAAAATTTTGGAAGTCTTCGTTCAATAAGCTCTTGAGCATCTTTATCTTCCTTCAACATGTTCCAACAATCCAGTGAACAACAAAAGTTCTCATTTATCTTTGAATATGCAGTGTGCAAAACATAAGAAGAAGAAGCTTAACGTGAGATCGGGAGACCGTGAGATCGCGTCGATCAGCAGAGGGGAGCAGCGTCGGGATCGGGAGATCGGGAGATCGGGAGAGGGGAGCAGCGTCGGGATCGGGAGAGGGAGAGGGGAGCAGCGTCGATCAGCAGAGGGGAGCAGCGCCGGGATCGGGATCGGGAGAGGGATCGGGGAGCAGCGCAGGATTGCAAACCTAGCGGGATTTGCGTAAAGTAGCGGGATTGAAATAGCGGGATTCGCGTATCCCCCCAGCAGGATACGCGAATCCTAAATTTTTTTTTATTTTTTTATTTTTAAGTGTGTTTCCTGAAGTTTCGGAAACACGTTTCCGCGAGTTTCCGGGCGTTTCCCGTATCCGGTATGCGTTCAAGTCGATACGTTGCCCATTTTTAAGTATCCGTGCATCATAGCTTTTGACTAACATGGTATTCCTCATGCCCTTCATAACATGTCCTTTGCTTGATCTCACCCAGCTTTCCTATCAGTACTTAAAACTTATGACGTTGAATTCAATACCTCTCTTTTGCACATTTTACTGCATAAAAAAACCACCAACACCCGTAGCATCCTTGGCTCGGCTCACCAACAACACATGCACTGCTAGCCCTCTTTTCAGCGGTTCTCTCCAAGATGATCATCGGATCTCTGCGAGCATTGTTTCTATTTCGATCATACCATTATGGTCATGAGAAAGGGATGGGATCTATTTTTGCTAGCTGAGATACTCACCGCCAGTAATGACCAACCTAGTTTTAGCCACTTCTACCCACCCTTCTCATCCACAAGAAAGATAGAAAGTTGATACTTCTATGTTGGATTATTGCGATTTCAACCATGTCGTGATATTTGATGAGTCACATTCCCGTGATCCTGGAGCTTCGCGATGAGTTGTCTGGGACATGTAAACTCAACCTATGATCAAGTATAATCTAATTCTGGTGCTTGCAGAGGATGTTCACAGGACACCATCTTGCACTTATGACGTGCATCATATTGATGCCTGTGGACTAGTTCATCAAATTTGTGACTTATTTTTCAGACCTCTTTACTGAGAATTTCATGGGCAATTTTCTACACTGATTACATTCAGTTATTGAAGCTCGCCTCAACATTCACAACCCCACTAATATTACATAACCCATGGTCATCAGTATTGAAGCCGAGCTCAACCTGGCCACTTCCTTAGCCATTGACACCACCCCTTCTACCTTACCCAATTCTCGTACCTTGTACAACTTCACTAAAATTATCTTTACACATCCATGACTCAGTTTCTCTTAGGCTACACCTACCTGACCACTCAGTCCCAGACATAAATTGTCAACTCCATCTTGCATTCAAGTAGGCTCGCACAAGCCCCTTTTTTTTCTTTCCAACCAGGGGTATTCTTATACTTAAAAGTTTTTCTTTTTGTTGCAAATTACTTTATTACCAATTACACCAGCACACGTTAAAATCTCTTTGCGCACTCATCGAAGATTGATGACGACAATATTATGTTTGGTTTTGAGGTTTTGGAACCTGAGGATTCCATCCTGAATAGGGACACTCCACCGACCATTTGCAAATGCTAGAGCTTTCTTTATATTCTTTCTGCTACATCACTGGGCCATCTATCATTAACCTCCAGGGAACGATTAAGCACATTTTATGGCATTGTCATGATTGATATTGGCACTAACCACACTTCTATATACCATGACTTTGTTTCCCTTATCCATCCCTCCATCAAATCATACCATGTATTTGCTATACCCCTCAATGACGACCACCATTTTCCCACATGCAAGCAATCCCACAACATTTTGCTCCACATGAGCAACTATACTATTCATACATATTTATGTAGCTTTTGGCTCGAGGGAGTTAACAATGCCTTGTTTCTTGGTTAAAAATCTTGGTAGAATTCACAATTCAACTAGTGGGCCATGACTATGACTTTTGACTAACATGGTATACCTAATGCCCTTCATAACATATCATTTGCTTGATCTCCCTCGACTTTCCTATCAGTACTTAAAACTAATGATATTGAATTCAATATTTCTCTTTAGCACATTTTACTGCTTAACAAAACCAGCAACACTCGGAGCATCCTTGACTTGACTCATCAACAACCAAAGTTGTAAATATCGGATGTCGGCGACATATCAGATTGAGTTTTTGAATGCCAGATCTCGGAAGTCAGAGATTTTTTAAATATTGGATTTCCATATCTTATAGATAATTTTTTTATGCATACTGATGGGGTTCCCCAAAAACAACTCAGTCGAACAAAGGATTTTTTGTAGCGATCTCGACCGGCTCGCTGATACAATTTCAGTGGACTCAGTTTCTCGCAATCCGAGTCCGTTTGGTCTCCCAAACGGACACTGGAATGCACTCGCAGACATACAAGCCGCCCTCCCTAGGGGTGCACGAAAAAACGAAAGCCGTCCGAACCGCCCGAACCGAACCGAAATTCGAACCGAACCGTTTGGCTCGGTGTAGGTGTGGTTTTTCATTTTGGATAACCGCCCCTTTTCGGTTTGGTGCGATTTTCAATTTCGGTAAACCGAGAAAACCGAACCGAACCGAAAAGTCACATTATTACGATTCGATTAGAAACAATCAAAGTTAGGTCTATCACATAATTCACTGTTTTACAGTGCTATTTCAACATACTTCACTGAATTCACTGTTATTCGTGACGATATAATAAAATATCACATAATTTTAAAATCACTGTTTCAACATACTTCACAGGATTTTACAATCACTGTTAGGTGTAAAATAATTCGCCATCAACATGATTTTCCAAACCTATATAATTTATTTTAATATTTTTATAACACTGTTTTACAATCACTGTTAGGCCATCACATAATTCACTGTTTTACACCTTTATATCTTTACTGACAACATCAAACCATCATTCCATCAGAACATCACTCAATACTCAATAGTCAATATTCAATTAGTCAATTGTCATAATAACTCATAACTTTAAGGCTTTTCTTTTCTAGTTTTCGCAGGACAGCAGGAGGCATATACTTAATGTTTTTCATTTTAATATAGTATAGAGACACAGAGCGCACATCATATGATATATAAATTGATTAAAGTATGATGAAAATCATTTGTTTCTAACAATATAAATGTCTTTTACACATTTTATTATTTTCACTACTTTATTATATATTATATAATTAAAGAAAAATGTTTTTAAAATAACTATAATACATAAATAATGATATCAGCTTGTCCTATAAATTATTATAATAAAACCAAAAACTGCCCCTGATTAGTGAACCGAACCGATCGGTTTAGGTTCGGTTCGGTTTGGAGAAAAAAATAACTGACTCTTTTCGATTTGGTTTCGGTTTTGATTCAAATCGACCCAAACCAATCCGCTTGCACCCCCAGCCCTCCCCCAAATCTTTGGAGAGTGGGTAACCGCACTCCCCATCATGGGGGTGTGGGTAACCACACCCTATAAACGAGGACCACGCGGCATCTGTCGCGCCAGTCGTGTAACACCAGTCGTGCCGGCCTCGTGGCACCTGCTGAGTTGACCCCGCAGCACCTGTCGCGCTGGCCTGGCGGCACCTGCAACTCAAAGCCCGAGCGGCTTCTTCCGCGCAGGCCACACAGGCGCACGACCTTTGCCGTGCAAGGGCCGCATGGCCTCTGCGCGGCCAGAGGCCACACAGGTGCGGTCACAAGCCTTCCCCGATCAAAATTACTCGCGACTCCCCTGAAATTTAGATTATAAAAGTACTTAAAATCTCAGATGTTACACATGTATGGTTGAGCTTGACTCTTCAATATTATCTTTCCTTCTCCTCTGCTCCATCACACGTAGACCAACGACCTTCCCCGACCGCTCTCCACCATTGTGAAATCAAGACCGAAGAATGGTCATTGACTTCTCCCTTCCTGGACAACGCACCCAATCGCAGACGGGTGGTTGTAACACTTTGCTATCAAAGTCTCCTTTTGCCCTCATAGTATGAACTTACCACCTCTGATCAGACCTGTCTTCATTTCACTAGTTGCTACTCATTGCAGTTCAGCAAAGGCTTGCAAACCTCTTGATCGTAGGTGATCTCCCCTGCTTTGCTCGATTTTCCTCTCACTTGCGTTTTTTGCGTCTACGCGCCTTGTGTCCAAGGTCTGACAATGTGTTAACCCATTGCCACTACATTTCGTGGTTTGCTGAATGACACACTTCGTAGGAGAAGTGGATAGAATTGGCCTCGTTCATCTCTTGGGTTTTGCACATTGTGTAACATACATCTCGAGTTGGAGAAATCGACCATGAATTGTGAGATTTTCAAACATTACTGCAACATGCACTGTTGTTTACCCCTCCGCAACAACTAGGTAGGGAACTCATCTCTAAAATAAACGGGACCCAGTGGATGAGCACTTGAAGAAATTTCAAAATCTACTTGCCTGTGCTACCTCTATCATTCTGGAATACCAATACTTATCTTCATTGCATGCCTCTACATGATAACAACGCCTTGACGTGACTTCGAAGCACTTTCAGACCTTATCACAATCAGAGTCTGACACACATTTGTGAGAAACATCTCCTCACGAACAAGCAGTACAACAACAGTCGTAACCAATTTTTCTAGAATTGGACCGGACATTGAACCGAAAAAAGGAAATGTTTGAGATCTATTCGATCGGTTCAACCGGGGTTGGACCATGATAACATAATACATATAAAAATATAAATATAATTATTTATTGTATATAATAATGAGTATATTAAAATATTTGGCACATCAAAATTTATCTGAAATTTAGTGTTGTGATCTCACTTAAAAACTTAAGAATGCTAAAATTGTGATAGTTTTTTGATACGTTTAAGCTCGATATGCCAAAAAGATGTAATTTTTGAGTAGAATGTTGTGTAAAATTCTTTTGCAATTTTAGCGTAGCTCCTTAGATCACGTACTAGGGATCACTCTCTTTGCTTCCAGGGTTTCACTAGAAATACCTCATCGTTCAAGTGTTGGAAGAAAGCGGAAAGAGGAGTGAATCGAATAAAGAAAGAGTGAAAATGAACGTTTATCTCTTTCCCAACAGTGAAAAACTAAACAGGAATCAATAGTTTTTTGAACAGGAAAATCAAGATCCCCGATTCCTGAAATCGAACACATGTTATAGGAGAATGGAACAGATGGTAACTGAAGGAATGAAGAGAAACTAATAGAGAATTCACCGAAAATACCGTACACGTGCTCGTCTGTGCGAGAGTAAACGTGCTCCCAGTAGAAGGTCAGTTGCCTGATCCCATAATATAGGTGCATGAAGGAAGAACCAATGTCTGTGGGTGAGGGAGAACCCTGATGTGAACACTCCATGCGGCAAAAGGGTGCCCTAGGTCCCAGACGTTTTCTTTGGAGATGAGAGTAGCAATTACGAGTGGAAATAGAGGCATTGTGTGAGTATAAAGACTCACAACTTCATTTTCTAAAGGGGGGGGGGGTCGATTACGGCTGAAGGGAATAAGGCTTTTCCTTTAATTACCAACATGCCACTGCTCATCAATACATACTAATTAAGCGTGTTACGCTATCACATAGAACAAAATTTTGACAAAGATAAAGTTCTACAATTTTTTATTAGATGAATTTATTTAATTTATCATTTAATACCTAAGTTAACTGTAAGGAGTATAGATACTTCGATTGGATGTTGATGCCGATCAAATTACTCGCGATCGAACCCTAAAATTAAGATTATAAAAGTACTTAAAATCTCTGATGTTACACATGTAAGGTTGAGCTTGGCTCTCCGATTGTATCTTTCTTTCTTATCTGCTCCACTGCACGTAGCTTCTCCGACCAGCAGGTTCCCCGACTGCTCTCCACCATTATGAAATCAAGATCCAAGAATGGTCTTGTGAAATCGTAGACTTGTGGGTGTAATACCTTGATATCAAAGTCTCCTTTTGCCCTCATAGTATCAACTGACGCACCTCCGATCCAGTGCGCCCTCATGTCATTAGTCGCTGCTAGGGCTGTTCACAAATAATATAGTTCATTCAGGATTCGATTCGTGAAGATTCGTTTAAAATTCATATTTTTTTAATTCGAATCCAGATTCGAATAGTTGTCGAATTCGAATCCGAATAGTTTTGTTTCTATTCGAAGGATTCACGAATAATAGATTATATAATTAAATAAATTTTATATATGACGGTCTGACGGTTTGGCGGTCTGACAGACTAAGCTTGGCGGACTGGTGGTTTGGTCTTAGCAGAATGATGTTTTGGCGAACTGATGGTCTGGCGGTCAGCATTGTGGTTCAGCGATCTGATAGGCTGTCTTGAGGACAGTCAACCTTGGCGTACTGGTTCTAGCAGTGTGGCGGTCTATTTCTAAATAACCTTTAGATCATTGTGGCCGCCTCCTTGATAGGACGAGGAGGCTTGTTCTATCCGCAGTTGCGGACTAGTGCACTGGATTCTGAGGACTCTGCAGATAGAGGGAGCATGGTGCTCTGACCACTGTTGAGGTTTGGCGTACAGGTGGCTGGAGCTGCTGAAGACTGGCGGGTACAGACGGCTGACCGCTTATGGTGCTTCAGGTGGTCAGTAGCGGTCTAAAGGAGCAAACCAGGTGGACTCTTGTTTCACTGCGGATAGCGTGTCTTAACTGCTCAGTTCGTGCAGACTGAAAAAGTCAGTCCGCCCAGTCCGCATGTTATATTTAGTCTCACATCGTCTGTTGTATTCCCTTTCTCTTCTCTCCCCTATAAATAGGGGGTCATGCCATGTAAATTTACTTTTTGGTGAATGAAAAACCCTGTTATTTAGATTTTCTCACATAAAGGACTTAGGGAGATTACGTTACTTCCTAGGAATTGAAGTAACCAGATCAAATCAAGGTATCTTCATTTCTCAATGCAAGTATGTTTTAGATCTGTTAAAAGAGACTGGGATGCTTGGTTGTGTTCCTGCTAACACCCTTATGGAGGAGAACCATAGAATTGATGAAGACAGCGACGACGGTCGCACTGATGCTTCAAGTTATCAGAGATTGGTTGGGAGGCTTTTATACCTATCTCACACTCGTCCCGACATCACATATGTTGTAGGAATCTTGAGTAGATATATGCATGCTCCCAGGATCAGACATCATGATGTTGTCTACCGTGTACTACGATACTTAAAGAAGGCTCCCGATCATGGGCTTATGTTTTCAAAGAATAGCCACTTAAGGATTGAAGTCTTTACTGATGCGGATTGAGCCGGAAGCTGTGATGACAGGAAATCCACAACAGGGTACTATACCTTTGTTGGTGAAAATTTTGTCATACCCATGTAAATTAACTTTTTGGTGAATGAAATTTTTTGTTATTTAGATTTTCTCACATAAAGGACTTAGAGAGATTACATTACTCCCTAGGAATTGAAGTAACAAGATCAAATAAAGGTATCTTCGTTTCTCAACGCAAGTATGTTTTAGATCTGTTAAAAGAAACTTGAATGCTTGGTTGTGTTCCTGCTAACACCCTTATGAAGGAGAACCATAGAATCGATGAAGACAGCGACGGCGATTGCACTGATGCTTCAAGTTATCAGTGATGGTTGTGAGGCTTTTATACCTATCTCACATTTGTCCCGACATCACATATGTTGTAGAAATCTTGAGTAGATATATGCATGCTCCCAGGATCAGACATCAGGATGCTTCCTACCGCGTACTACGATGCTTAAAGAAGGCTCCCGGTCGTGGGCTTATGTTGTCAAAGAATAATCACATAAAGATTGAAGTCTTTACTGATGCGGATTGAGCCGGAAATCGTGATGATAGGAAATGTACAATGGGGTACTGTACTTTTGTTGGTGGAAATTTGGTCGCGTGGCGAAGCAAGAAGCAAAATGTTGTGCACACCCAACCCTTCTCTGCACGTGTTCTCGGTGTGGCGGGGTGTTGAGGCTGGGTCTCGGTCTCGAACCCTTTACCTCTTTGATGTAAGCTCTTAACGCTAGCTCACATCACCAATTGATCCGCGATCAGTTGGTGATGTGAGCTAGCGTTAAGAGCTTACATCAAGGAGGTGAAGGGTTCGAGACCCGACCTCAACACCCCGCCGCACCGAGAACAAGTGCGGAGAATGATTGAGTGTGCAGAGCTGCGGCGCATGTTGTGAGCTCGACCGACTGGATTAGGCCCGTGAATGAGTCGGTCCATAACAGTCTTTGTGAAGGCTTATGGTTGTGTACCTTATTGCAAGACCTGGGTCTCCAGGAGAATGTTCTCATCTCACTGTTCTGTGACAACAAAGTTGCCATCAACATAGCGCACAATTTTGTCCAACATGACAGAACTAAACATGTTGAGGTTGATCGACACTTTATCAAAGACCATTGGAAAAAAGGAAACTTAATCACTCCATTCGTTCACTATAAAGATCAGTTAGCCGTTGTCTTCATCAGGGTTGGGGATGCGATGCTTTTATTGATGATATCCATAAACTTGAAATGACATATCTACCATCCGACTTGAGGGGGAGAGTTGTAATCAACATTTTATGTCAAGTCCGCGTTTTTTTATTTTACCCTCTCAGGAGTTTTTCGGTCTTTTGTTGTTCCCCTTACTTAATATATGTATAAGTAAAGGGCTCTTAATATTATGATTATTCGGTTTTCCTCTCAACTATAAAAACTATCATAATTAGCATTACTTTCACTGTTTGCGATAAGTAAAAAAGAGTGTACCACGTTCTTATGCATGAAGCTCTTCACAAATGTGCAATTATATGTTTTACAGAATGATATTGTGATCAATTATTGATAAAATTGATAGATGCGATTATTTATGCTTTTGTGTAATCAAATTGCTTCTAAAGTTATATTACCAAGTATTTAACATCTTGTGATTAGTGGTTTTCTTTACAATATCTGAGTTATATATTATTTGAAAATATTATCCACAGGTGATGCATGATGTAGGCTTTCTTGTTGCTGAGCTTAGTGGAAACTATCTCAAACTTATACTTCGACTTCTGGAGTCTTGTTCCATTGAAGTACTTGATCTTGTAAGACACAGCATTTTACAAGGTGTAGCACCTTTGAAGGATTCCTTAGTTATTGTGAAGGATGTGATGGTTGAAGGAATAGCTGATAGATCTGTTGAGGTATATTTGATATGGTAGCTGATGATCATTGTCTCCACCCTTTTTTTCTAGCAAATGGCATAGATGATTCGTTAACATAATGACTAAAATTTTCCTCCCTGATTTAACAACCTGCTTCATATGTTCCATTTGTTGTAAATTGATAAGTTTGCCATATTTTATGAGAATTTTGTTAAATCGTTGAATAGTTCTTGTTAAACATGAAATCAAGAAAAAGGAGGATGCAAAGCATTGATAGAAGAGTAGTAACTTCCAGATGCATGATGGTTGGTTTCTGTGCTCCGTCCCAGTGATTATTGCATTACGATCGAAGTAAATCACACACAATTGCTAGACATATTGATGTTGGGATTAAGGGCTAACCATGTAATTTCGGGTTCCCTTTTTTAGCATATAAATACCCTTGTAACCTAATTAACCATTCAATTGATTCTTTCTCCTCACATGGTATTAAAGCTACTCTACCTTAACCAGTATCCCCTCCCCTCACCTTGCTCTCAATGTTGCCTTCATCGAGCTCCAGTTGATACCATTTCTTGTCCACAAGCTCCTCCCTCCCAAGTTATTCGCATAGCTCCTTTCTCACGAGTCATCATTGTTTTGATATTGTGTGCAGAAAACTCATTGAATTGCATTAGTGGGGCAGAGGTGGGTTTAAGAAAAGGGGCTCGTTTTAGGCAGAGGTGGACAAGCTGGTGAAAAGGTAAAAAGAGGGGGTACGATTGTGAGAAGAATAAATAGAAATGATATGATAAGAAGGTGAAAGGAGATGAGGTTTGGCTTTTAGTGGGGGCAGAGGTGGGTTTAAGAAGATATAATAAGAGGAGAAGATAAAAATGAAAAAAATGGAGGGTGCAACATTGGGTGATGGAGAAGTGCCAAACAAATTCAAAAAGTGGTCCCCACTTTCCTGCAAAACATGGCAGATGCGCCAGGGTGTGGAGGGGGCTCGAGATGGAAAAGGAAGTGGGAAATGGGGTTACACGACGGATGAAAGGGGGTGCTGGTCGGGGAGAAGAATCGAAGGGAAGAGCCGTTGGAGCGTCGACGACGAGAGCTCGGATGGTCATGTGGAAGAACTTGTGAGAAGCATCGCTGCAACCGAGGATGGGGAAGATCGCGGGCACGACGGCGAGGAGTCAGCAAGCCCGACACCCGAGTATTTGGAGGTCATCGTCTCGTTGGAGAGATAGGTCAGGAAGCGACACCAACGAAGGATGAAGTCGATCAAATGAGTCTGGCACTAGAATGTCTAGGCGCCCGTGGCGTTGGGGCGGAGGTGGCAAGCAGAAGATTTCACGGGCATTAGACTGTGCGGCGTATGCTGTGGATTGCAGAGACCTCGTTGAGGGGTTGTCCAAACGAGCTGCGAGACGATGGAGACTCGCTTCGAGTGAAGCAAGGAAGGTGTCCTGACCGTCGAGCTGGCGTTCAACTGCGTTAAGGCAGGCACAAACGTGGCAAAGTTGCAAGGGTGCCTCAGTGGCGGTCGCGAGGTGAGCGGTGTCGGTGGCTGCCGAGTGGGCTCGGTGGCTGCCGAGTGGGCTCGGTGGCTGTCGAGTGGGCTCGGTGAGAGGGACTTTGAAAATGGAAGAAATCTCGGCGGCTTGGAACAAGCGGACGGGGGAGACAAGCCAGACCATTGGTACGAGAAGGAAAGATGAGCGAGCAAGAAAGAACAACGATTGCATTAATTTGAAAGAGTAAGGATGCAATCTGGAGCAAGCTCCGACCAAGCAAGGAGACTGGGTCCTCCAAAAACCTTCTCTCCAAAGAGAGCCCAAAACAGCTAGCACATTCAGATACTTAAACACTTAAACCCTTCCCCCTTATATGAACGTGGTAGGGTAACCATACAAGGAATTACAAAATCATTTATGTAATTAATTAACCTTAATTAATATTAATCCATTAATTAATACATGTTAATTAAAAAATAATTACCGCATTTTCCAAATGCGCGCTCTGATGGTTCCAACGAGGAGTGACTTCTCCGACAAATGTGTGAGGGTAACAGTGTCTCAATCACATGTATGATTTTCTTAAGTTATGTAAGGTACCCTCTTAGAAATGTTAGTTGGTATTGATAAAATTGTACTGTTCTTTGATTTTTTAATAAACTCTTATGAGAAGAATGATGGATTTGGTTAAGTTTCGATGAATGCCCAAAACCCTTGATAATGATTTACATGTTAGATCCTCGTGGTGATGAATGAAATAAATAAATTTTGTTATATGCCTACCGATTTGTTATGTTAAAGCTTCGACGATGAGAGGTTGACTCAAAAATAGTTGATGGAGATTGGCACTGGACTACGGTTCACCAGACAGCGGGGCCCACATTCGTATATTCACGCAAGAGGGACTGCTCGAATCGGCGATCCAAGATCACGAGCGTGTCCGAATCATCATTTTATTATTAATATGTATTTTATTTTATTTTTTGGACGCGTGTTTAGTGTTTTAGAACATCGGATGTAACAACCATTCATAGTCGTTCACACCCGGTGCCCAACCACCCCCTCTTGTTATAAATAGGGGCAGATGCTTCATTAATTTTCATTGTTTTGTGAGAGATTTCAGACCGAAAATCATTCGCGGTGCGACACTGTGAGACTACAGGGTGCGACGTTCCGGTTATCTTTTCAATTATTTTGTTTTTCCCCGTGAAAAACCCTCCACTTATTCAGTTCCCTCATGATCCATTCATCCCAGCCAGTCATATTTCGGTTCCCAGACTTCCCACGCAATCTCTTCCCTACACGACTCAGTGGCGGTCGCGAGGTGAGCGGTGTCGGTGGCTGCCGAGTGGGCTCGGTGGCTGCCGAGTGGGTTCGGTGGCTATCGAGTGGGCTCGGTGAGAGGGACTTTGAAAATGGAAGAAATCTCGGCGGCTTGGAACAAGCGGACGGGGGAGACAAGCCAGACCATTGGTACGAGAAGGAAAGATGAGCGAGCAAGAAAGAACAACGATTGCATTAATTTGAAAGAGTAAGGATGCAATTTGGAGCAAGCTACGACCAAGCAAGGAGACTGGGTCCTCCAAAAACCTTCTCTCCAAAGAGAGCCCAAAACAGCTAGCACATTCAGATACTTAAACACTTAAACCCTTCCCCCTTATATGAGCGTGGTAGGGTAACCATACAAGGAATTACCAAATCATTTATGTAATTAATTAACCTTAATTAATATTAATCCATTAATTAATACATGTTAATTAAAAAATAATTACCGCATTTTCCAAATGCGCGCTCTGATGGTTCCAACGAGGAGTGACTTCTCCGACAAATGTGTGAGGGTAACAGTGTCTCAATCACATGTATGATTTTCTTAAGTTATGTAAGGTACCCTCTTAGAAATGTTAGTTGGTATTGATAAAATTGTACTGTTCTTTGATTTTTTAATAAACTCTTATGAGAAGAATGATGGATTTGGTTAAGTTTCGATGAATGCCCAAAACCCTTGATAATGATTTACATGTTAGATCCTCGTGGTGATGAATGAAATAAATAAATTTTGTTATATGCCTACCGATTTGTTATGTTAAAGCTTCGACGATGAGAGGTTGACTCAAAAATAGTTGATGGAGATTGGCACTGGACTACGGTTCACCAGACAGCGGGGCCCACATTCGTATATTCACGCAAGAGGGACTGCTCGAATCGGCGATCCAAGATCACGAGCGTGTC
Source organism: Platanthera zijinensis (assembly GCA_039513925.1). Lineage (NCBI taxonomy): Eukaryota > Viridiplantae > Streptophyta > Magnoliopsida > Asparagales > Orchidaceae > Platanthera > Platanthera zijinensis. The sequence continues at coordinate 46,376,419 of CM077087.1, read as the reverse complement.
CGAATCATCATTTTATTATTAATATGTATTTTATTTTATTTTTTGGACGCGTGTTTAGTGTTTTAGAACATCGGATGTAACAACCATTCATAGTCGTTCACACCCGGTGCCCAACCACCCCCTCTTGTTATAAATAGGGGCAGATGCTTCATTAATTTTCATTGTTTTGTGAGAGATTCCAGACCGGAAATCATTCGCGGTGCGACACTGTGAGACTACAGGGTGCGACGTTCCGGTTATCTTTTCAATTATTTTGTTTTTCCCCGTGAAAAACCCTCCACTTATTCAGTTCCCTCATGATCCATTCATCCCAGCCAGTCATATTTCGGTTCCCAGACTTCCCACGCAATCTCTTCCCTACACGACTCATAACTGCACGTTCCCTCCCATCTTCATCTTCTCTAGCTTGAAACGCCCGACTTCCCATCTCCGCCCTTTACAGTCCATCCCCGGACTGGTAACTTCGCCATGCACATTCGCAAGTCCCGCTCACCCTTCAACTGCTCCTTGCCGATGAGCAAATCTGAGCCCTAATTCGCTCATGACAACAACCTCCCATTCTCATTTTTCATGGAACCACCCTCGCCAAATGCCTCGCCATCCCCTTCGTCTCTTTCGAGCCAAAGCCCTATTCATCCATGCGTTTATAGCTTCAACATTTTTTGAATTCCAACCTTGTCTCCTCGTGTCCTTCCACCTCCATTTCCGACAGCTAGAACAATTTCCCAACTAGCAGGCTAATCCATCTTCTTCCTCATACGACCACTCAACAGTGGCCTCCTGCACCTCCCATCAGCAAAGCCTCCATCCTCCAACGTCCTGAATCAAACATTACTAGGCAACATACCACCACTCCAGTGCCTCCTCATTCCCACATCCCTTCCAACCACAGTCCGCCAACAACCCCATGTTTCTCCAGAAGCAGCCACTGCCTCGTTCTTGTTGCTTGGATTCACACCTACCATTGCCGTTGGGTCTCTTTTGCTGCGTGAGTATTACTGTATTGCGTTCATTTACTTCTTTATTGAATTCTGGAAAACATTGCAGATTTCTTTTGGGCATGTTGGCTCATTAGTGTGATTATTTCGTTATTTTCTTCATCCTATAAACTTATTCACGGAATTTGTAATAGAAAGCATCTCGTGGGTAATCGAGCATGGTTTGCTTGTTTTCCGGAAATTATTACTTACGTTGTGTTGCTTTGCTAAATTTATAAAACTTTATTTGCTAAGTTTTGTTTCAATATTCAAATTGATTTCTCCATGCATCGTATAGCTTAGGTGTGCTTAAGGTCATTTTGCATGATGTTTTAGGGTTGTATTTGTGTCGGCACAACCATGTTACGTGGCCTACTCTGCGACAATAGTTTTATCTTAAATCCACATTGAACTTTCTGGATTGATCATATGATGCTCAATCCATTAATGATGATAGACTTGCATGCACATCTATTTCATACTACATACCAACTTTAGATGAGCTTGTATGTTTCAATTGCGTGAATGCTACATTTGATTGATTTCAGAAAAATATCGGAGAATGGGAATGTAAAATTATTTCAATATTTTTACACGTATGTTGATTGTATATGTCACTAAATTCTCAACTGACCCCAAGATTTAGTGATGAAGATCACGACACACATGAGCTTACATGACGATCAGAGCCGCCCATTTTGTGCGGATCAATGTTTTTTTTGTATTTTTCTAATTTTTTATTTTAATATTTTGAGGGCCGTCGTAATCGGAGAATCATGACCGTCCATGGCGGCTGACCCCTTAGTTTATAAATATGATAGAAGACTCATTTAGAAGGTATTGAAAGTTTGAGTAAAAGTTCTCCTTTTGATCACCTGATGTCGTAGACAGAATCCTACTGTAAAGCTTGGATTTATCCTTCTCTTTCCACCCCCATTAGCATACAACCCCCATCCTCTTCCACAACACATAGCCGACCACTCCCTTGCTCACCCCCCTTCATATCCCTAGCCGGCCACACCACTCGCCCCTCCATATTTCAACCGGCCACCTCCATAGAACCCTCTCCTCCCCAAAGAAATCACACAACCACCACCACCATTTAAATTGATGTAAACCGGAGTCTTGAAATCATTTTAAAATAATAAAGTTGAGTTATTTTTTAAATATGTAGCGTAAGAGAGACTGTCTCGAGTAATTATAAGCAATAACCAATCTAAGACTCGTGCACATGCATAAATGTCAACATTTGAGCGTATTCAGTAGCACAAGATGAATCATCAACAAGTATATAAGAAAAGAACAACTTGATTTCAAATTAACGGCAAAGAGGTCTAAAAAATTAAGGCAAGTAAGCTCTGATTTTCAAAACCAAATAAACATTAAGCATAATTTTACTCTAACATGATGTGAGGGGAAGAATTGGCGAGTGGTATACCTGGGGGTGATGCGTGCGGCAAACAAAGCATTCCAAGAAAGGGAAAGAGAAAATGACTATATGTGGATGGCAAGGCTGAGAGGAGAGATGTGGTTTGACTAACAGAGTGGTTGGTGGATGCACGATGCACGCTGAAGGAGATCGAAGGAGTCAGCCGATTCCCTGGGACAATCACTCATATCCAACGCAGGACCCGTCGGTAACGACAAAACATGAGTGGTGATGGGTCGCCAACACTCATGACAGAGGTGGAGGATGGCGGCGTCAGAGGGAGTTGATGTTGGCAGCTGGAGAAGGTGCGGCTTTGGCAATGACAGGCATGGGAGAGGTTTGTCCAGAACTTTGTTTTGTTTGTCCTTGGCTGCCTTTTTCCCATGAGGGAGGTGGGTTTTTATAAATTTTGATAAAATAAGTTTCCTTTAAGAAAAAAGGCCAACTGTCTTTTATATAATAGAAGGAATGAAAAAGGGGGCCGGTTGTCCTTATCAGGCAAATATGAGGTAGGAAATAATTATTTTTAAGGGAGGTGATTATCTTCCTTTCATCTTTTTAAAATAATTCCGAAGTATGATGAAAAGTTAAATATTTGTTTAATCTTATTTAATATTTTTACTAATATAAAGTATCCCTTTTATTATAAATTTTTGTTTTAAGCATGTTTTCCTTAATTAACATTATACCTAATTTGACGGATCATTTTATTCAAGATCTTAGTGGGTGATCACTCCAATAAGTCATAACAGTGGGTGCATGTTATGTGCATGATACAAAATAGTCAGTACGTGCGCGATAAATAAATAAACGTGCGCGAAGACATGTGCTACACATAAAATATGAGAAATAAAGTAAAATAAAGAAATAATGTGATGATGCGGCACATGTTGCATCATTTCTCCCGAGGTTGAAAGACCTCGACCCCGTCGAGAGTGTAATGTGGCCTGCGAAAAAGAAATCTGATTGTCAACCCGAAAATGCTCCGCTACGATCATGCTCGGGGTTGTGGTGGGTAGTAAGGCAAAGGAAGGGTCCTTAGTTGCGGCTCATGACTTGTAGGCAATCTTTCTTTTCTGAAAAATACAGAAAACCAATCTCCTTCAAGAAAATATAATTTCAGGTGATAAAATCAACCATAGAATTATAATTTTTTGAAGATGCTCCCAGACTGGTAGTCATAACTTTATAAATAATACTTAAATGATTAGTAAAAATCAAAGCATCAAAGAGACGTGCCTCACAAAGTGGGAAAGAGTGGGCATCAAAGAAGCAAGATATTATGCAAGTAGGTTTGATCTGTGGACTCATTAAATCATGTTGCATCAAAATGCTCTTCTGTCAGACACATACGAGCATCTACTAAACCAAGATCAACTACCCGGCTACCCCAAACATGTTACCTGATAGAATCTGATTTACACTACAAAATTTAAAATGAACCTGTTGGAGTTTATTATTATATTAATATTTGTGTGTTGGGTATTAGTCCCACATTGTTAGTTTAGTTTGTAAGTGTCGTTGTATTTCCTATATAATGCTCCTATAAGGATGAATAAAACACAACTTCTATTTTTCTTTTATTTCTTTCAACATGGTATCAGAGGTGGAATTGACTCCTTCCTGAAATTTGGTTGCCCTAATTAGGGCAACGTACATTTCAGTGTGGCTTCTGCTCTCGATTCCTTCTGATTTCCCCTCTCTCGTTATTTCCTCCATTTTGCTTCTCGCCAGTGGAAATAATCCCGCCTGGCGCTACTCTCTCGGCTCCCAACCCCCTCGACGACCACGTAAACAATCCCGACGAGCCCCACTTCTCGTTTTTCATCCCCTGGACATCTCTTCTTCCGGCGGCTTCCCGTTCGTCATCTCCTCCTCACGCAAGGGACGGGAGCGGTCGTCTTTCCGCTCGTCGTCTGCTGATATTGCCGCTGTATGCGTGTCCCGTCGTGCTCGTTTGCTCCGGATCCAGCTTCCATCGCTACTTCCGCAAATCTCGCCGTCTCGTCGTCAAATCCACCGGATGTTGTTACCTTCAACGATCCAACCGTTGTTCCTCTGGTCTGACGTTGACGACAATGCTATCCTCCGTCGATCCTATGGACGTCCCTCTCCCGTAGTTTTTGTCGATGGACGACAGTCGAACACTCCCCCTTAGTCGAACACTCCCTCTCTCGCAGTTTGTCATTATTTGGTATGTCCAAGCTGAAGGGTCCCCCTTCAGCTTGAGGGGGAGTGTTGGAGTGTAGGAGTTGTATTATTATATTAATATTTATGTGTGAGTATTAGTCCCACGTTGCTAGTTCAGTTTGTAAGTGTCTGTGTATTTCCTATATATTGCCCCATGAGGATGAATAAAACAGAACTTTTTTTTCTCTTTTATTTCTTTCAACAGATCCCAAATTTATCATTTTAAATTTTTCTAGAGAAATCTTTTAAAGCATGTGTCCCTTCGAGGATTGAAATTCCTAGGTATTATTGTTACGCTCCTAATATGAATTTTCTAAATAGATATTTAATTTGATGATAAAGTTCGTGGTGTGCGTTTATAAAAAAAAGGATCATATGGTAAAATAAGAGCGGGGTCACCAAATATGAAGTGAATACAATGTGGCGACTCGAGTATCAATGTCATGTGAATGTTAAGCTTGATGTCTACGGGCTTAGGGGTGTGCAACTTTATTAGACTAGGAGAGTCGGGAAATGTGGAGATCAAATCAATATCATTTAAGATGAGTGGCACACTGCTCTCATGTTCTTATTCCTGGAGAAGGGGACCACGAGGCAACTCAGTGGCTAAAGATTGTGATATAGTTAGGGCAAGTATAGTCTCAATTTCAGTCAAGATGATAGGATGGGGACAAAAGTGTTTTCCCTGAAGCTGGGGCTCAGGAAGAATATCCAGGACTGGGGAAGTGATATGATGGGGATAGGTGGGGTCACAATGTTAATGGGGGTGACGACACTTGGGGAATCTCTAACCATAAGAGTGGGGGAATCGCCGAGGCTAGAGAGAGGTCTAGCACTAGACCTAAACTAAGACTCCGCCCTAAAAACTTCTTTCAAATTGTGATAATTGCGCAGCTCTAGTTGGCCCCTAATGGAATAATATAACCCGTGTAGGTAACTGGATACAGTCATCATTTCGCCCTCTTGAATATCTAACCTAGACTGAATGACTAGAAATTGTCAGGTGTACTCATCCACCGATAAACATCTATGTTGTACAATATGGAATCTACGATATAAAGTTTGGAGGTGCCTGCAGCCCCTCATCCCCGTTGTCAACTCGTACTAATTTTTGCATTTATAGTGAATGTATGCGGGCAATTGGTGATCATTATTACTAGGATTAAAATGTAAAGTAATATAATGCCTTGAAGAATCTGCTATTTCATTCTTGAAGAAACCTTAAGTAGTATTATGTAATGATATGATTGATGTAGTTTCTCAAAATGACAATTTACAACATCTAAAGTTGCAGTCAGTGGATGTCGGATTTGAGTTTGAAATTCAGATATCAGATTGCAAGGGTATATAGTGAACACTTTGAAATACCAAATTTCATTATATATATATATATATGTATTTATATTTATATTTTAATTACTAATTTTAAATATACTAATATAGTAAATGTCAAAGCATTCATAAGTCTTCCCCAAGTTAAACATTCTTAACAAGGACAATTAACAAATACGAGAACATGAATTTATAAATATTCTTGAGGAATACCTTTTTTCTATACAAAAATTATAAGTTTCAACATTCTTGATCGGTTTTGGAGGCTAAAATGACCAAAATATTCCCTTTAATTCCATGATTGTGTTGATTTCACCATGGTTCCACCATGTTTGTGGATTTATCTAAACATGACTGTAGAAAGAAGAAATAAAATAGAAAGTGCAAGTTTTATTCATCCACATAGGGGCAATATATAGGATTACAATAAGACACCCAACACCGATAGGCGGTGTGGGACTAAACTCACTAATAGTAAAATACTAACTCTAACACTCCCCCTCAAGCTGAAGGGGAACCCTACAGCTTGAACACAACATAAAATGGAAGGTAAAAGAAGGTTAGCAACGTGAGACAAAACAACAGCCACCGAGGCCCAACCGCGTGTCACCGGGGATACTTCAACCGGGCAAAAGCCACACGACGTTGGTCCGCAAACCGACCATGACAACGTTTGATACACTCGGAGCGGAAACAATGTCAACCACGAAAGATCAAACCAACCCTACCAAATCCAGAGAAAACAACGAGGAGACACAAACAACATACGAGATCGACCTGGGGGCCATGTGTGACTAAGGCATGAGTCGGGAAAGAGGCATCCGAGTCTCCGTTATCACAAACACTCCCCCTCACGTGGAATACGCGCATGAAGGCATAAACAATGCCTGGAGGCCGTGACGTACACTCTCCCTCACGTAGACCACATGTACGTGTGGGACCCTCGTCGGGTACATGAACCCAGATCACGTGGAGAAGGGGCCGAAATCGCATGCGAAGCAAACAAACACAACACACTACAACAATAACTCCTACAAAAAATCATTAAAGCTTAAGCAGGGCCGGAGAGGAAGCAGCGCACGCAGAGAAACACCGGCATAGGCCAGCCGTGCTGGAGAAGAAGAGAGCAGTGCAGCAGAGGGCATCCATGCCGGAGAAGAAGAGAGCAACAACAACAAGAGGGCTGCTGGGGCCGGGAACCAGCATCGGCAAGAGGCGCAGCCGGCAAGAAGAAGGCCGGGCTGGAGACGGTGCAGTTGCCGGAGAAGAAGCAGCTGTAGCAGCAGCAGGCCGAAGAAGAAGAAGCGGCAGCAACAGAAGGCCGAAGAAGATGAGCAGCGGCAGGCCGGAGAAGAAGAAGCGGCAGAGCAGCAGGCCGGAGAAGTTGAAGTGGCAGAGCAGCAGGCCGAAGAAGATGAGAGGCAAGCCGGAGAAGAAGAAGAGACGAATCCGTCGTGAGAGAAGCAGAGACAGAGCAACTGTCGATGTCGCAGGAAGCAGAGGCGTCGCAGGCAGCGCACAACAGCGGCGGAAGCAGCACAGGGCGGTGGAATCGGAGGCAGTCAACCCGACGAGAGAATGTCCCGCTCCCGTTGATGGAGTCACCGATCGATCATGTCGACGGGAGAGGGAGCGGAAGCACGGAACGAAGCACGACCAGCAGTTTGCGGCAGAGTCACCGAGAAGCAGATTGGGAAAAAATTAGGTCGGGACGGGAGGGGGGGAAACAGTGCGGAAGCGGAAAAGAAATTTTAATTAGGTTTCAGAACCTGCTCTGATATCATGTAGAAAGAATAAATGAAATAGAAAGTGCAAGTTTTATTCATCCACATAGGGACAATATATATGATTACAATAAGACACCCAACACCGATAAGCGGTGTGGGACTAAACTCACTAATAGTAAAATACTAACTCTAACAATGACAATTGTGCTCCTTGATCTAGACACGACAATTGTGCTCTTACAGTAACATAGTGTAAAATCTTAGCTGGCCTAGAGGAAAACACATTTAGTTGGATTATGACATATCTTTTTTGCACATGGCATATGCTTCACACAAGCTTTTTCCCTTGGTTTTTGATGATTGCACCAACAAAAGACTATAATGGTCACATTTTGTTTAGTCTTGGGTGATGTTTGGACAAAAAATACTGGGTATCAAAATTGATACATTCTAACTAGTCAGAGACTAGTTTTGGTCCTTTTATCCCATTGGTGTATCCCATCAAATTACTATTAACATGGGATTTATTATTGTTTCTACAAAAATTCAAATTGGTATGTGAGAATTGATTTGATCACTAAAAGTCTATAATACTTGTATTGACTGTGGTAGGGAATTAGAGATAACATAATAGCAGTTACCACTTCTATTTGGATATTAAATTTCATCAATTTAAGCTATCACTATATTTAGTTGATAAATACTGATTTGGAAATACAAACTCGTGGTAACATGAGATAGAATTTCTAATTCTGTTAATTTGAAGTCAGTACATGTTATGGGTCTTATTGTAGCATTATTTATTATTATTTATTTATGAATATGCATTTATTATGTCATAAGAGTCGCATCCTTATATGACGTCATTATTTATGCCGTGTCTTTATGTGGTGTCCTTTTTAGTCACATGTTCAAGTTTGTCATTTGTTTCCATTAAAAATATGTTGTAAATCTTATTTAAAGGACACTATGGGTCTTGTATGAGGAAATAATGAAATTGTCTATTTTCTCAAACCCTAAAAGTGATCTTGGAAGCTAGAGATCTTTCTTGAGCACGCCCCGCTTAGGCAGTTGCAGTCAAGATTCCATAGTATCTCTGTCGCTGCCATTTCCACCTCCGGCCACTCCTTCAACAACCTCTGAGTAGGCTCTTAACAAGTTGGTATCAGATATGTTAGAAAACAATCTTGTAAAGGCCCATTTAGTGGCTCATTATAGACCTTCTTTCTCATGTAATAGTCTCACATCTTGAAAAGGGGATTACTCTCTCTCTCCTCTCCCTATATATTTGTACTCATACTTGTAATTTTGAATTCAAGAAGTATATACAAGATTTACTCCATTTTTCCACATGGTATCAGAGCCAAACTGAACCTTCCTGCAGTTAACCTCTTTCTGATCGTCGGCCTACTCTCCTATCTCTAACCACACTCCTCATGCAGTCTCCTTTTCTTTATCCGGATCTCTCTCTCTTTTCCCGTGGAACCACCACCCCCTCCCGCTCTCGCTCAGCTTTTATAGATCCCCCATTCTGCTGCTTGGGCTTCTTCCTGCCGCGTGACTACTAGTCTTTATGCTAGTCGTCGCAGATCTTCTTACTGTTGTGCTCAGACCGCATGTCTTGCATCTGCTATTCGCCATGCGTGCTGCTCTTACCGCGTCTTTGCTTTGCCACGCGAGGTCACTGACGCCTTTGCTCTTTGCTAGCCATTGCGACCTTTCTTCTAGTCGCTGCTTGCTCGTGCAACCTCCTTCCCACTGTCTTCTGCGGCTTGCTCGTGCGAACTTTCTTTTGTCGCGATCTCAGTCCGCCGAAAATTGTCCGCTGCGACCTCTTCTCCTCTAACCGCTGCTTGCTCGTGCGGCCTCCTTCCCACTATCTTTTGCAGCTTGCTCGCGTGATGCTCTACCCGCAGCTCCTCTTCTTTGTCGGCCTCTACTCTAGTCGTTGCTCCTTAAGTCGTTGCGGTTTGCTCTCACCGGCCTCTATTCTAGCCGCTGCTCCTTAGTCGCTGCAACTTGCTCTTGCAGATTACTCTTGCTCGTGTGCTGCTTTAACCGCAGCTCCTCTTGTTCGCCAGTCTCTTCTCTAGCCGCTGCTCCTCTAGCCGCTGCTCCTCTAGTCGCTGTGGCTTGCTCTCGCCGGCCTCTACTATAGCCGCTGCTCCTCTAGTCACTGCGACTTGCTTTTGCGGCTTGTTGTTGCTGTCATGGACTCCACGACGACTTCCTCTCTTCGCGCTCGTATCGCGGCTTCCTCTCCTGAAGTCCGCGATGAGCTTCGGATCACTGCCATCTCTCTCAGTGGGAAGTACAACTTTGTGGAATGGGTGCATTCTGTTCGCCGTGTTCTACAAACTAAAGGTCTTCTTCATCACCTTACCCGGGACGTTCCCATTGCTCCTACTGATGAGTGGTTGTGTGATGACGACCAAGTCCAATCCTGGATCCTCAATTCCATGGATACTGAGCCATATTGCCTGGTCATGTATCATGAGAATGCTAAGGCGATGTGAGAGGAGCTTCACTCTCTCTACTCTGGCAAAGATTGCTTGCTACATCTGTTTGATATGATCTCTACGCAACGGGTGATTTAATCTCTTTCGTGGCCAAGGCTAAAACTCTGATGGAGGCCTGGATACAACATCAGCCTCCCTCCACGGATCTTGCTACCCAACGGGCGCAAAAGGAAGCTGTTCGGATTGCGATGATGATGACTCATGTTCCTCCCCACCTTCATAGTTTCCTGGCTCAGATTATTTCCTCCTCTACAATGCCCTCATTGTCCGACGTCTGCTCTATGCTGCTCAAGATTACACCGCCATCTAAGGTTCCAACAAATTTTTCTCCGGCTTTCCTACAGCAGCCACTCTTACCTACTCCTGCTCCAGCTCGTGGCTTTTCATCTAGGGAGGCCGCCACACGTCTCGTGGATGAGGACTTGCTGGGCGCTCTGCCTTCAAATGTACTTACTGTGGTCGAGAGGGTCATCTTGAAGCTACATACTACCGCAAGCATAGTCTGCCTCCACACCTTGTTGCCTCTACTACAACTGCTCCTATTCCCACTGGTGCTACTCTACAGGATTCTGATTCTTCTACCCGGCAAGATATCAACGCTCTTCGCACCCAGCTTCAACAATTCGAAAGCGTTATCAGTCGCTCATCTGGCTCGGTTGCGTCTTTCTCCACTGAAGGTATATCATCTCTCTCTTATAGTCCTACACTGGATCGTGGACTCGGGTGCTACTCACCACATTACATCCCAAAGACCATCACAGTATATACAATCTACATATCCCAAGTACATCACTGTCGCAAATGGCGACACCACTCCGGTCTCTGGCGCGGCTGATCTTCAGCTTACTCCCACACTTTCTCTATCCTCGATTCTTCATGTTTCGGGATCTCCCTTCAATTTGCTATCAGTTAGTCGCTTTACTCAGGAACTTGAATGTTGTATAACATTTTCTCCTTCCTCATTTATTGTGTAGGATCGCCACACGCGGAGTACTATTGGTAAAGGGCGGCTGTCGAATGAGCTGTATTTCTTGGATGTTCCACCCACCATTCTCTTTGTTGTCTCCACTGTTGATTGACATCGCCGTCTTGGGCATGCTCCCCTTCCGATTCTCTAGAAGGCTCTTTCTGATGTCTCATTGTGAGAGTTTACTTTTGAATCTTGTATCTACGACAAACAACATCGTACTTCTTTCCCTCCTACATGTATCCGGAGTGATACTTCGTTCTCTTTAATTCATTCTGATGTCTAAGGACCCTATAAAGTCCCTAGTGTTTTTGGATATCGATATTTTATCGCATTTTTTTATGATTACTCGCATCTCATTTGATTATATCTACTTCGTGATCATACTGACCTGACATCTATTTGTCATATTTTTCTTACTGAGACGCATACGCAGTTCTTTACTACATTAAAAATCATCCACACCGACAATGCTCGCGAATATACCGATCGCACCCACTCAAATTTATGCACTGAGTTTGACATCATCCATCAAACCTTCTGTGCGTATACCCCCCAGCAAAACGGTGTGGCCGAGCGGAAAAATCGCCACCTCCTCGATCTGACCCGGTCACTCATGTTTCAAATGCAGGTACCCACAGAATACTAGAACTTTGCGGTTTCTACTGCATGTCATCTCATCAACCTCATGCCTTCCTCCGTACTCGACTTTGTCTCTCCATTTAGTCTCCTTTTTCCTTCCAAGTCTCCTTTCCCTCTCACACCTCGTGTCTTTGGTTGTGTATGTTATGTTCAGTTTCTTGGTCCGCCTACTGACAAGCTCGCTGCTCGCGCCACCAAATGTATGTTCGTTGCCTACTCTCGCACTTAGAAAGGTTATGTTTGTTAGTCTCCTACCGACGACAAGGCGATTGTTTTGGCTGATATAACCTTTTCTGAAGATCAACCATTCCACTCCTCTCCTTCCACCCCGTCTCCACCGTTCCCTGTCGCTCGTCCTGCCGTCCCGGTCATGACTCCGTCTCTCGCACCTCTTCCCTCACCACCCCCGGTATCTTTTCTACTTCCTCTACCTCCACGACTTCTTCGTGTCTATACTCGTTGTCAGTCCAAGAATGCTTCCCTACAACAGCTCCCTTCTACCGATGATATCCCGCGGCGCGCTGATACAACATCAACCTCTACGACTCGTCTCTTGTCAAATTATATATCTCTGCATCTCCTCTCTCCGCCCCTCCACAAATTTGTTATTTCTCTTTCCTCCATTTCTATTCCTAACTATGTGCAGGAAACGCTTCAGCACCCGGGGTGGCGGGCGGCCATGGATGATGAAATGACCGTCCTTTGGGCTAATCAAACCTGGGATCTTGTTGCTCTTCCTCCCGGTCAGTCCTGTATCAGTTGCAAGTGAGTATTTGTTATCAAACATGCTGCAAATGGGACTGTTGACCGCCTGAAAGCTCGCCTTGTGGCCCAGAGTTTCACTCAGCAACATGACCTTGATTATGATGAAACTTTCTCCCCGGCTGCCAAGTTGAATACTGTTCGGGTCCTGATCTCCTTGGATGTCCATCTTCAGTGGCTCTTCCATCAGTTGGATACTAAAAACGCCTTTCTCAATAGCGATCTCCACGAAACTATTTATATGCACCAACCTCCCGGGCTTGAGACCACGGGGGAGTCTCATGTATGCCATCTTCAGAAGTCTATATATGGTCTCAAACTGTCCCCGCGTGCTTGGCTTGAAAAATTCAGTAAGGTGGTTCACGACGTTGATTTTACATGGAGCTCGGCTGATTTCTCCCTCTTCACCCATCATCAACCATCAAACATTGTGATTTTCCTTGTGCATGTTGATGATATCCTAATTACTGGCGATGACTCTGCAAGGATACGAAAAATCAAGCAACATTTGAACTCAACATTTAAGAAAAAAGACCTGAGAAATCTTCAATACTTCCTTGGGCTTGAGGTCGCAAGACGACCTGATGGTCTCGTCTTATCCCAACGTAAGTATTGTATTGACTTTCTTCATGATGCTGGTTACTCAGGGTGCAAACCTGCGGACACCCCTATGGATGTAAATCACAAGCTTTCTGTACATGGTTCTGATTCCGACCCACTGCTTACAAATTCAGAATACTATCGACGCTTGGTGGGGAAGCTGATTTATCTTACGGTTACACGACCTGATATCTCATTTGTTGTGGGGGTTGTGAGTCGTTTTATGTATGCTCCTCGGACATCTCATTTCCAAGCTGTTGAGCGCATTCTCAGATATTTAAAAACTGTTTCGGGACAAGGACTCGTTTACAAACCATCTACCTCTCTATCTCTTGTTGCGTAATCTGACGCTGACTACGCAGGGTCTCTTGATGATAGACATTCTACAACTGATTTTTGTATATACTTCGGTGTACACCTTATTACCTGATGTAGCAAGAAGCAGACCGTTGTTGCTCGTTGTTCTGCTGAGGCCGAGTGCAAGGCTATGACTACTGTTATATCTGAGTTAACCTGACTTGAAAGTCTTCTTAATGTTTTGAGACTCAAACTCTCATCTACAACGACCTTATTTTGTGACAGCCAAACAGTGATACATATTGCCAAGAATCTCGTCTTCCATGAACGAACAAAGCATATTGAAGTTGACTGTCACTTCATTCGATAAAAGTTCAATTAAAAAAGTTCAATTAAAGACTATTATAAGATAAAATTACAGGTATGAGTACTAAAGCCCTCTCTTGACCGTTATACTATCAGTTCTTATCCAAGCTTGGTGACTACGACTTGTATGCTCCAGCTTGCAGGAGAGTGTTAGAAAACAATCTTGTAAAGACCCATTTAGTGACCCATTATAGACCTTCTTCCTCGTATAATAGTCCCACATCTTGAAAAAGGGATTACTCTCTCTCTCCTCTCCCTATATATTTGTACTCATACCTGTAATTTTGAATTCAAGAAGTATATACAAGGTTTACTCCATTTTTCCACAAGATCCCTCCTTCCTCATCACACCATCTACTGAAGCTTTCTACAGATGCCTTGCGACCTCCAACACCAGCCGCATGATCCAGCTTTCTGTAGGTTTCGCTAGCTGCACCGTGAGGCGTTTAAACAGGCTGTAACCTCCAACCTGTTGTTGCCATCGACCGCACACTTCGACTTATTCCTCCATTCCGTTGTTGCACGCTCCATCGCCTCCCTACTTCGATGATCTATTCTCTTGCGTCAAGTTGTCATGGAAGTATCTTCTCCGATCTCCCCACGCAAGCAATCACACGGGCTCCCTCGCCGACGGGATCGTCGCACGCGATCAACGCCTCCATCATTGACATCTAAATCTGCTTCTTCTCCGACGTTGCTCTGTCTGTTCTCTCATTGCATTACTCACTCTCGTCCCATCGCATTTCGTCGACCGTGACTGCGCTCATTGTAGCCTTCCATATCGAGCCCGCCGGTCACACGACAGGCATTAAATAAATCTTCTTATTTCAGACTTACCTAATGCGATAGTCATTTTAATTATTACTATTATGACGCTATAACGTGACGGGCGGAGAATTAATTCAAAATCAAATCAACCACAATCTACAGTAAGCATGCCACCATTGGGAGCTGACACAGATCTCGCGACAACTCCCAAACAACCGTCTCTGAGCAGTCTAGTCGTCCCATCACCCGCTCCTTATCTCGTGCTTACCTCTATCCACAATATAGGAAACTCGCCCAATTTCTTGGATGCTATGAACCGACTGCACGCAATTATATCTGATATGGATGCACACTTTCAAGACTTAGAGACATGCTTTTGGGATGTCGATGCACGTCAATAGGACGACATGGCAACCCTCACCGCCAAGCTTAATGGACTAATAACAACACCTCCCGTGGTTACCACCCCACCCACGGATCACACCACCAACAATCAAGTTTAGTTATTGTCGCTTATTCGTCAGTAGTTGCCACTGCAAACCGTCTTATGCTATGAAGATGACTTTTTTTTTTGCTATAACCGGTTGGAATTCCCTACATACGTTGGGAAAACTGATCCCTTGGGGTAGCTCACCCGCTGCGAACAATTCTTTGGTCACCAACAAACTCTGGCAGCTGAACGACTTCCTCTGGCCTCATTCCACCTTCTCGACTCGACCTTTCTGTGGGCCACTTTTCTACTCACTGATCAGGCAGGTCTGGTGTGGGATGACTTCAAGGGTTCGACCCTCTCATCCATAGCAACCCACTTGGTGCCCTTACGACACTACGCCAGACGGGTTCCGTGGACGATTATCTAGACCATTTTCTTCTTCTCGTGCTCGTCACGCTTTCCCCAGAGATTCAGGTCGCCATCTTCACCGTCGGACTTCGCGAATGCCTGCGACTTGATGTCAAATTTGAGGCTCCTCCAGACTTAGTGATTGTTATGAGTCTGGTCAGGCTATGTGATCGTCACCTTCAACTGATACAGGAGGTCTATTTGTCCACCGACACAGGCATTCAACAAGATCGTCCTGAGGGTCATCCAGCGCCACCAGTCTGTAAACTATTTCGGGCCGAGATGATGGAACGCCGCACGCATAGCTTATGTTTCAACTGCGACGAGCAGTACACTTGCAGCCATAAACTTAGTTATTAAAGGTGCAAAGCGCAAAGGGGTCTTGGAGCTGTTGGTTCTACCATGGTGATCTGGAAGTGATCAAGTATGTAGCCTCACTGCCAACACAGTATGAGCCTATGAGGTCGCAAATAAGAGCTCTGGAAAAGTTGGATAGGTTTGTGTTAACCTTGCTCATATGTGATATGAGTGAAGGAACAAGCCTATGACGATCTGGACATGGTGGAATGTCATTTCGGGACCTGCATTGTGAATGTGGATCGACCGGAATGAAGTCGACACGAGTTTAGGGAAATTCGTCGAGTATGGGTAAGGGGTTTCGACGAATAGGCTGGATTCGTCGAGTATCGTCGTGATCATTCAACGATTCGTCGAGTATTGAAGTAATACTCGACGATTCGTCGTGTATCGTCGTGACTACTCGTCGATTCGCCGTATTTCGTCGTAACCACTCGCCGATTCGTCGAATATCAGTTCGATACTCGCCGAATTCTGTCTCGACCGGTTTATTTATCTAAGTCTGGTTTTCGGCGGGTCTGCGATTATCGGATTTCTTGGTTCACTGTATAAATACGTTTTACTGTTGAACCGGAAAGAGCGACTGTTCATCCCCGACCTAATTTCGCGAAAGCCGACAACGCTGATTCCTCGCGACGGAACAGTTCCGACTCCGCGATTGTCGTCGCCGCTTTCGCCGACCGCCGCTAGTCGCTGCCGTCTGTCCGCCGTCCCTAATTGCCGCCGGAAACTGTTTCTTAGGCGTCTTCTTCGTCCTTGCCGCCTCTCCTTGAACGAATCTAGTAATTCGTGGAGACGTTGAGGGCAAGCCTCTTTCCGACCTAGATCTTGTGCGACAAGAGTCTAAGGGTTCTCCGTGCTCGTGTAGATACTCGTAGAGGCGTGGACACTATTCTACACTTGGAACTCCAGCCGTTGCCATTCGTTGGAATCAATCAGAGCACCTAGGTTGAGTATTGACTCAATCCTGCTCATTATTTCTTGATTAATGGTCTTCACAAGATCCACAACTTGCTTTTGGGTTTTCCTTGTTTCCTTATTCCGCTGCGCACAAAGGTTGTGACGATTAGCAAAACCCAACAGGAGCCTAGGCGCAAACGCGCGTCTTACAAAGGCAAGACACAACCACATTCATTTTAAATAATCAACATCAAATATCGTTTCGGCTTCTCGATTAAATTTTTCATCTAGTCTACTAATTAATCATTCATTATTATCGTTTGTATCTCTTAAAAAATAGAATCAATGTGGTCACTTGCCGTAACATCCAAAAAAAAATACTGACGTCGCAAATAAATTTAAATTTCAGGGTACGAACGCGAGCATAATTAATTGGATCAGCGTCATATGGAGGTATCAAACTCTGGATCCCGGCACAACGGGTGATTTAATCTCTTTTGTGGCCATGGCTAAAACTCTGATGGAGGCCTGGATACAACATCAGCCTCCCTCCACGGATCTTGCTACCCAACAGGCGCAAAAGGAAGTTGTTAGGATTGCGATGATGATTACTCATGTTCCTCCACACCTTCATAGTTTCCGGGCTCAGATTATTTCCTCCTCTACAATACCCTCATTGTCCGACGTCTGCTCTATGCTGCTCAAGATTACACCGCCATCTAAGGTCCCAATAAATTTTTCTACGGCTATCCTTCAGCTGCCACTCTTACCTACTCCTGCTCCAGCTCGTGGCTTTTTATCTAGGGGATGCCGCCACACGTCTCGTGGATGAGGACTTGCTGGGTGCTCTGCCTTCAAATGTACTTACTGTGGTCGAGAGGGTCATCTTGAAGCTACATACTACCGCAAGCATAGTCTGCCTCCACACCTTGCTGCCTCTACTGCAGCTGCTCCTATTCCCACTTGTGCTACTCCACAGGATTCTGATTCTTCTAGCCGGCAAGATATCAACGCTCTTCGCACGCAGCTTCAACAACTCGAAAGCGTTATCAGTCGCTCGTCTTGCTCGATTGCGTCTTTCTCCACTGAAGGTATATCATGTCTCTCTTATAGTCCCACATTGGATCGTTGACTCGGGTGCTACTCACCACATTACATCCCAAAGACCATCACAGTATATACAATCTACATATCCCAAGTACATCACTGTTGCAAATGGCAACACCACTCCGGTCTCTGGCGCGACTGATCTTCAGCTTACTCCCACACTTTCTCTATCCTCGATTCTTCATGTTTCGGGATCTCCCTTCAATCTGCTATTAGTTAGTCGCTTTACTCAGGAACTTGACTGTTGTATAATATTTTCTCCTTCCTCATTTATTATGTAGGATCGCCGCACGCGGAGTACCATTGGTAAAGGGCGGCTGTCGAATGGGCTGTATTTCTTGGATGTTCCACCCAACATTCTCTTTGTTGTCTCCACTGTTGATTGACATCGCCGCCTTGGGCATGCTCCCCTCCCGATTCTCTAGAAGGCTCTTCCTGATGTCTCATTGCGAGAGTTTACTTGTGAATCATGTATCTACGACAAACAACATCGTACTTCTTTCCCTCCTACATGTACCCGGAGTGATACTTCGTTCTCTTTAGTTCATTCTGATGTCTGGGGACCCTATAAAGTCCCTAGTGTTTTTGGATATCGATATTTTGTCACATTTTTTGATGATTACTCGCATCTCATTTGATTATATCTATTTTGTGATCATACTGAACTAACATCTATTTTTCATATTTTTCTTACTGAGACGCATACGCAGTTCTTTACTACATTAAAAATCATTCGCACTGACAATGCTCGTGAATATACCGATCGCACCACTCAAATTTATGCACTGAGTTTGGCATCATCCATCAAACCTTCTTTGCGTATACCCCCCAGCAAAACGGTGTGGCCGAGCTGAAAAATCGCCACCTCCTCGATCTGGCCCGGTCACTCATGTTTCAAATGCAGGTACCCACAGAATATTAGAACTTCGCGGTTTCTACTGCATGTCATCTCATCAATCTCATGTCTTCCTCCGTACTCGACTTCGCCTCTCCATTTAGTCTCCTCTTTCCTTCCAAGTTTCCTTTCCCTCTCACACCTCGTGTCTTTGGTTGTGTATGTTATGTTCAGTTTCTTGGTCCGCCTACTGACAAGCTCGCTGCTCGCACCACTAAATGTATGTTCGTTGCCTACTCTCGCACTTAGAAAGGTTATGTTTGTTAGTCTCCTACCGACGACAAGACGATTGTTTTGGCTGATATAACCTTTTCTGAAGATCAACCATTCCACTCCTCTCCTTCCACCCCGTCTCCACCGTTCCCTGTCGCTCGTCCTGCCGTCCCGGTCATGACTCCGTCTCTCGCACCTCTTCCCTCACCACCCCCGGTATCTTTTCTACTTCCTCTACCTCCACGACTTGTTCGTGTCTATACTCGTCGTTAGTCCAAGAATGCTTCTGTACAACAGCTCCCTGTTACCGATGATATCCCGCGGCCACGAAAGAGATTAAATCACCCATTTTTTTAACCATACAATTTTATTCACTTTTAAACCTCTTTGAAACCAACATCCGGCCATTACCTTTACTGGCCTTTTGAAACTCATTTCATTAGTGGCATTTATGCCCTTATTAATTACGGCTTGGTAACCCCCTCCATCTCCATCCTTAATTAATAATTGCCTTGTTATAAAATGACTGTACCGCCTCCTCTTTGCGGCAGAGAGGGAAAAGAAATCGGGCAGAGAAAATATCTCCTCTGCTCGGTATTTCTCGATCGCCCGCCTCCCGCTGTTTGCCGACCTACACCAGAGCCAGACACCGACGCCAGGATACTACTCCGTCCCCGACGACCTCTCCGCCCATCGGCTGAGCTCCCCGCCCCCAACAACGCCTCCTGAAGCCTACTCCGACGCCAGCGAACGGCTTTCCCTTCTGAACTGGCCGTCGCTGCGCCCGGACCCATTCCCTGCAAGGAATCCCGTCGTTTACTCCTGCGAGGCCCACGTCTCGGGCCACCGCCGCAGCCAGAGCCCTCATCAGTCCTCCTCTATTCTAAGTATTGGTCGAGCCCCTTCATCCCTGTGGCCCTCCTCCATACGATCCCTGTCCAGAGTTCCACTATTTCCACCCCTCTATGCACACCCTGACCATTGTCTTCGGCACAAGCCGATGGTACGATCCGCTCTCTTCTCGTATCTCGATTACTTTTTAGTCCAATATTCGCGAATGCATGTTAAGGTTTAATATTTGTTCAGATCTTGCTTATCCAACTTTAACCTTACTACTATTTTGTCGTTAATTTGTTACCCGTTTCGTGATGCTTGTGGACGAATTAATTACGTTGTTGATTACGAGCAAGAGTTAGACGCTTATGAGAATTTACGAGACTAGAGAGTAGACTATTGCGTGTCAAAGCTCACGTAAACGTAATTTCACCGCCTACTTTATTTTGAGCACAATTATCATTTATAAAATCAATTAAAAAATTTTAGGATGCATCAGATGTGGGGCGTAAATATTAAAGATCCAAATGGATTGCTAAGATTTAAGTATTCGCACAAATTTATTTCGCAAAAGATTTATTTAAGCGGACAACGCGATTTAGAAGTCTGTGGATTTTTGATGTGCCGAGATTTTCACATTTGTTTAAGTTCAATGACACAATTGAATTTGATAGAGAAATCAGAGTTTACCCACCTATTATTGTTGGCATCGGTTCACCTCCCCCCCCCCCACTCACGGTTCGGTTATTAAAACTGAACCCCTCTCATACCGCTCCCACATAAGCCTGCACTCCCTCATAATCGCGGAAACGAAACATTTCAGCGAGCGGGAACGAAACCGCGATCAAGCCGCGCCTCCTCCGTCGCTCGTAACCGCTCGCGGGAAGCGCCAGAAGCGTCGGGTGCCCTGATCGACTCCTCCCCCTCCGCCGGATTCAAGTGCCGACCTCTCCTCCTTCCTTTGCAGCCCTAGTCGGCCCTCTCCTCCTTTCCTAGTGCTGTGTGAGTTAGATCTTCAACCCTAGTCGGGGAAAAGTTTCAGAAATACCGTTTTTGGTTCCGGTGAGTTTTGTTACTCACTATCTTACTTTTTCTAGTGGAAGTCATTGAAGTTAGGCGTCAACTTTGATTACCTCGTTTTCTCTTGCCCTAAATTAGGAAATTTGAGTAATCGGTCCTCCGCAAACAGGAATCAGTCACCTATTTGGGGCTAACCACTGTTAGATCGAGGTAACGCCTTTATTTACATCTTTTCCTCCATAACTAGTCATTTGACATCATTTGGAGTTAATTTCACCGAAACCCTAAAGTGGGAACATGCTTAAGTTTGGGTTCCCGTTTGGATTTCAGATTTTGGTGATTGGTTGAGCAAAGATTTGTAGAAGTCCGTAGTGGCCAGATCTTTTAGGAAGGAGCACCATGTCACCTCGTCGTGTGTACGAGCGTCGAAATGCCGTTGTAAGAAAGTTGACTCCTTTTATTTGAGCAATTCAGATCACTTAAATTCATGTTTAATTATGTCATACACATATAGAAATTCCAAGTTCTTATAGTCAGAACCAAATCAGCGGGGTAGGTAAACACTTAGGTTAAATTAGACGATTCAGTGTCATGAAAATCCTAAACTCAGTATACTTAACTAGAGCACTACTCCGCATTCAATTCGCTGAACTCTAGTATAAATTTATTCAGAAAAAATATAGCGGGGAAGGTTCATCCTCGTATTTCAGGTGGGTGCACACCACCGTGTTCTCAGGGCCAGTAGGCCACTACTAGAACTTCAAGCTCAGGGTTGATGACCCTTACTACAGATATGGAAATCCTCAGATAGGAGTCTGTCTTCCACTTGAGGGACATCCAGTTCAGGGCACCATCAAGTTTGCCGCTCAGACTACAGTTATAAGTTTGTGCACAGTCGTCGTTAGTGACGAGATTTAATAAGATAGTATTGAAACTTGTTGAAACTTACAAAGTCATATTTCTAAAACTTCAGAAATCAACGACCTCAACAGTTTAAAAAGGGGTGTGTCAGAACTCACAGTAGGTCGGTTCTACGCCTGATCATGAATTCAAGTATCAAGTCGATGTTAGAAAAATCATGCATATTTTAAATTCAAGTAATATTCATTTATAATATATATTTAGTGTTACTGGAGGGAATAGTTTTTCTTACTCTTCAGTGGGCCTGACCCATTTGGAACTTGTTTTATAGGGGGCTCAGGTCAGGGGATCTGCTTAGGATAGGCGGCTCAGACTTCAGGGTCAGTTTGTTCAGTTGTACCACTGCTGTTGTATTTTGCTTTTATTTACATACCTTTGTATTTGTTGTACTTCACCCGTGTTTTTGATATATCAGTTATTTCAGTTTGACGGTATTTCAGTCCCTTAGTGTTATATACAGTTTTAGTTGGCTCTTTGAATTCAACTTGACAATGTACACTTTTAACCATAGATTTACTTCACTTTTCCGCTGTAAGTTTCCTTGTTTTGCACTTTCATTTCTTTTACCTGTTTTATACCAGTTTATATATTGTTACTTAGTTTACTTGTTATCGCGGACCCGGCCGGACTGCTGATTCCTGTTAAACTAGGTCGTGGTGTTACACTTGCATCATATCTAAGTCTCAACGCACAATTATCTTTCATGAATACTAAATCAATAAAAAATTATTGAGTTCTTAAATTATTTTTTTCTTAATTTTTGAAGAAGAAAATTTACAACAAAAATCTTACTGAGACGTGCCTTTTATATTCTAAAGGCGCAAATAAGGCGCACTGAGGCACAAACCTCTGAGTCTGGTGAGCCCGGAGCCTTAGGCGTGCCTGAGGCGCGCTTTTAATAACATAGACCATAGGTGCAAACTGCTTTTCTATCTGCACGTCAAGGACTTTGATGATGATAGTGTCGGATAACGCGGAGTCGCATACACCATTGATCTCCCTCGAGCTCGAGGACAAGTTCTTTTTGCAAGGCGGGAGAGTTGTTATGAGTCTTATTATGGCCTTATTCATTCGTAAATATGCATTTATTATGTCATAAGAGACGTGCATTTATATGTCGTCGTTATTTGTGTCGTGTCTTTATGTGATGTCTTTTTTAGTTGCATGTCCAAGTTTGTCATTTATTTCCATTAAAAGTCTATTGTAAGTTTCATTTAAAGACACTAGGGGTCTTGTCTAAGGAAGCAATGAAATAGTCTATTTTCTCATACCTTAAAAGAGATCTTGGAAGCTCTCTCTCTCTCCCTTGAACATGCCCCGCTTAGGCTGTCACGGTTAAGGCTCCGCAGTATTTCCGCCACCGTCATCTCCACCTCCGGCCACTCCTTCGGCAACCTCCGAGTAGGCCCTTAACAGTACATAAAGGTACATCTTAATATGTGTGTTAATGTCACTAAATGATGGTCTTACCTGGCTTTAAGTCCTTGAATTCATCTTGCTTTCTTTGTTTGGTAAGAAGAAGATTTAGTAATCCTTTCTTTCCATAAAGCATCAATGATGTCCAGGCATTGATTTTTCATTCTCATTTTTAATTTCTTTTTGCTATTTTTTTGTAGGATTTGAAGCAGCTGAAAGGAATCACGGCAACTTACAGGATGACTAATAAACTTCCTGTGAGGCATTCGCCTTATGTAGCTGGAATTTTACGCCCATTGAAGGTTGGTGATTCTCATGTTAACCAGTAAATATAAATTACCATTCCATGATTTCAGCTCTTTAAAATTATGGTTGTTGGTTTAGAGTAACTTAACCTTAAAAAGCTGTTTTTCATATCAAAATTTGAAAACAATTTGTCATTCTGGTTCTGGTGAAATTATTAGGAATTATCCTTTTGTAATCTTCACGCACTAACGGACAAGTTTTAATTTTGTTAGCAGATATTATAGCTTTCAGTTATTCTAAGATGATAAATATGAAGTTTATTATATTACTTCGTTAAATAATCAGCGCAGTCACAAGATTTTCCTTGACATACGTTTAGCCACTATTGTTCCCTATAAAAATGAAATTTATGGCGTTGAATTCTCATTAGATAATGTCCCATAGTTTTACTTAATAATTATTAGTTTTCTGCTATGGATTATTTTATGTGCATCTGAAGCTGAAATATCTCTTAGGCTTCGTTTGGCGCAGTGACAACGGTCGGGAGCGCGGTGGTCATGAACTGTTGTTCGTTAATGCCTATCCTCACATAAAGAAATTTATGTATTTATGCTCAAACTAGTTTATTTTCTTTGTAGCGGACATAACCTTTGTCTTGCCAAACATACATTCTATGATAATGGCGTTTTTGACCAAACTCACTGGATTATCCAATTGTTTATCCAAAAGATTTCTGAAAATTTTCAATTTGACGCATTCAGTAATCAAACGAAAGATATGAGAGGCATTGTACCACTCGGTTAATAAGATAGGCAGTTATAAGGGCTACTTCAGCACAACAGGGTTTGGGTAGAGTCATTGTAATGAGGATTAAGGAGGCATCAGGTGACTTCGAGTAGGTGTTATTTTTTCCGTTCAACAACACCATTTCAGGTGTAAGTACGAACACATGTGATTTGATGAAAGATTCCATGATCAACAAGGTAAGTCTTAAAACACCACAGTTGTCGTACCCCCCACCCATTGTCAGAACGAAGGGCACATCTTACTGCAAACTGGGTGTCCACCATTTTGTGGGAAAGCTTAAAGCAGTTAAAATATAGCTTTTCTGCTTTAATAAGCACACATAATGCAAAAAAAATAATTAATAAATGTAACAAGCCAGCGATGACCGCATAATGAGGTAACATGAGGTTCCCAAACATCTCTATGAATAACATCAAAAGGAATCTGATGCAACCCACGACACATCTTTTTAGTTTTATTATTGTACTTGTATTTTCATTTGATGCCCATGTCTTCGCTCTTAGTTGGATGATTATGTATCGTATCGCGCATGTTATTCGCTCAAATTTTGTTCGGCTTTTTGGTGTGACCAGCCAACAAGACTCTGAATGCACAGTTCCGACAGTCTAGGAGATAGGATAATTTTGGGCAAGCCATGATAATTAATTATTTATGATATAAAGTCCCCTACGCCTGCATTCGTCTCCGCCTTCGAATTTTCCCTCTACATCTTCCTTCTATTGCCCTTATTAAATGATACCTCTATGTTATTTTAAAATTTGCCAATATTCAAAACCCATCAAACCCTAACCCCCACTTATTATAAAAGCAAATTGCCCCATGTTAACAGGAAGCTGGAGAACGAGAGGAATAGAGCCGCAACTCGCGAGCCCTATTCCTTTCCTTCTAGCGCAACACTCCCTACCTCCGCCGATCGACGCCATTTCTCCCTCCCCCATCAACCAACGCCGACGACACCAGAACCACTCCAAGGTGCCGACGTCGACTCCATCTGCCCCAACGACTGCTCCCAGTAGCTTCCCTGACGGCTCCGTCAGGATCCAATCACTCCTCGCCTTCTAGAGCCGCGACTTCCTCGCCAAGTTTCATCTGCCTCCTGTACTGTCGCTGGAGCTTACTTAGGGCTCCGTCGCGCCCTCTGGCATTGTCAGCAAGCCACCTATCCTTCGAGTGTAGCCGCAGTTATTGCTCCAGAGGTTTCTTCTGCTCTTTGTTTTGGGGTCATCTCACCATTTCCGGTCTGGCGTCTATTTCAACTCTACTGACCGGATTCCAGACAGACACCCCAGAGACGTTGGAGCCAAAGAAGAGCCATTTCCTGCCGTCCCCTGCAAGAAGGCAACCCAACATCCGACTCTTTTGTTTTCTGATGCAACCTGCGGTGCATCTTTTATTTGTTATCTTTATCATACCTGTATTTTTCTCTTGTCGCGCATGTTATTAGCGTTTTTTGTTCATATTGTATCGCGCACGCTTTCGCGCAAGTTTTGTTCGGCTCGTTGGTGTGACCGGCCAACGAGACCCTAAATGCATAGGTCTGTTAATTAGGAGAATGGTTAATTTAGGGCAAGCTTTAATATTTAACTATTCCTACATATGTTGTTTTTCCAAAATCTTATATGATATTTCAATTGGGAAATATCCATGAGCATGTCCCTCATTTTCATCAAGTCCTTTAAAGCCCACCTAACCTAAGCCCATTTACTCCCCTCACTTGAAACCATAATCTTGCTCTTATAAAAACAAACCCTCCCCTCTTTTGATGGCCGGCTGGAAATAGAAACTGACGAATCATTTTTGATTTCGTCGGTTTCCCCTCCAGCGCCGCCTAGCTCCTGCGATAACCCCCCCTCCCCCCCTCCCCCCCCCCCCCCCCCCCCCCCCCGCCTACTCGACGGAAGGCCCGACATCGACACTGCTTCCTTTTTTCCCGCCCCGTCCAGTTCCGGCGCCGCCTTTGGTGGTCCTTCCAGGGCCGACCAGTTCTCCTGCCTCTTTCCCCGTTCCCGACGGCAACTTCCGACAACCCGCACCATTCCAACACCCCTCTTTGTTTACGCCGCCTCTTGTGGATCCACCCCCAGCCACCGGCGACCTCGCCTGAGCATACCTAGGCTCCGACAACCCCTCCTGCTCCCTCCTTCGGTCAGAGATTTCTCCTGCGACTTCATCGCTTCCGGCCAGCCTCCCCCCTATTTCCAGTCAGCTGCGACACTGTTCCGAGTATTTTGCTGCTGCCAGAAGCCCGATTCCAGACCATCCCGAGCCCTGCAACCTCCTACCGCTGCCTCTTACATCTTGCGGGGATTTGGAAGACTCCGCCTCTCTTCCCCGTAGTATACCTCTCATCTCCTCACATTGCGAACACTAGTAATTTTTATGCTTACTATGTTTAGAGGAATAGTAATTGATTAGAGCTTGCCCGATTAATCACATTTCCTAATTATCGTTATTTTTGTTACACGTGTATGCCACCAATTATTTATGTTTAGTTTCATGACGTTAGTACGTTTGTGTGGTAGTCTGTTAAGCCTCCGGACGAGGCTAGGCTATTTAGGCAACATTACGAGCGGCGGCAACGACGTATACAAGGCAACAACGGGGCTGAACCAATGGGTTCAGCCCCCTCTTCTTAAAGACTTCGGCTCAAGGGGGCTGAACCACATTTGGTTCAGCCCCATGGGGGCCGGCCGACCCCCTTGGTTGGCCGGCCTTGGGTCCGGGGTTATATATACTCGGACCCCTCTCTTTTGGGGATTATGCAAGAATTATTCCAAAGGTATTTCCCTCTCCTTCTTCCAAACCCTAACCTCTATCTTCTTCTTCTTCCTCTAGTTCTTCTTCCCTAGTTCGTGCTTAACATTTGGTATCAGAGGCTTCCTTCCTCCATCATGGTGACTACACGTTCGCAAGAGGAGAATGGCCGCTTGGAAACCCTAGAGGAGAATTTGATGGGGCTTACCGATTCGGTAGCCTCCATCGAAGAAAATGTCAAAACGTCCACTCAAAGGTTGGAAGAGCGAATCGATGACCACTTGAACGATATCATGACGCTATTAGCGCAAAACTTGAAGGGCAAGGCGGTGGCGGAGGAGGAACCGGGCGGATCTACAGGAAATAGGTCGGAAATGCCCGGACTTGGTGGATCGGGTGCGGGAAGCGCCGGATCGGGGGCGGCTGGCTTCGGACCTGCTGCTGCGAGCCAGGCGGGGGCTGGATCTGGTGCGGTGAACCACGGAGGGACCGGATCGGCCTGGGGAGGCGTCGGCTGGTCGGGATCGGCTTCAGCGCACATGCAGGGGCCCGGATCGACGGTTGTCAGCGGTGGCTGGGCTGGATCGGGGGTGGCGAGCACGCAGGGGGTCGGGTTTGTCCCGGCGGGCTACGGAGCGGCGGTAAACGTCGCAGGCGGCTCCAGCGGGGTCGGCTGGGCATCAGCGGCTCCTGTGGGGCTTGGATCGGGACCGGCGAGCCATCAGGGGGGCGGTTTTGGGCCGGGTGGCTTCAGCATGGCTGGGGGTGGCTTCAGAGTGGCTGGACCCCCCGCGACAAGCACGGGGAGGGCCGGATTTGTGCCGACAAGCCTGGAAATGGCCGACAGGGGTGGCGGCTTCGCAACTGGTGTTGACGGAAGGGATGGGACTTTTACCGAGCACGCTCCTTGGAGGCAAGGTCGGGATGGGTTGTTACCCCCACCGGCAGGAAGAGGGCAACCACCAGGCTTTGGAAGATGGGTGCAGTGGGGAGAAGGGGGGCCTTTCTGTCATGGGGCCCCAATGGCGGGACAGTTCCAACAAATTCCGGGCATGGCGGGGGAAAGCGGCCAAAGGCCGTACATGGCTCCCAAGTTGACTCGGATGAATTTCCCTCGGTACAGTGGGGGCGACGCTTTGGAGTGGGTACAAAAAGCTGAGTTGTTTTTCAGCTATCAGGAGGTGCCAGAGGCTCAGTGGGTGCAGCTAGCGTCCTTCCATCTCGAGGATGACGCGTTCCAGTGGACACGGTGGTTCTTGCGGGGACGAGAGTATGTTCCGTGGGAGGAATTTGTGGAAGGCTTCACGGCTCGGTTTGGGCCTTTGGAGTTTGAAGACTTTGAGGCGCTTTTGCAGAAGCTACGGCAGAAGGGTACAGTGATGGAGTACAGGACGGAGTTTGAGAAGTTGGCCAACAGGGTTCAGTGGGAAGAAAAGACACTCCTCGGCTGTTTTGTATCAGGACTGAAGGATCACTTACGCGATGAGGTTCATGCCTACATGTCCCGTAGTCTGAACCACGCGATCAGCTTGGCGCGCATCCAAGAGGAAAGGTTAAATAGGCAACGAGCCCGCAGTATGGCAAGGCATACTACTACACCGGCCGCGGCCAGGAGAGAGATTCCAGTGGTCGGCCGACCGACGGTGACACGGTTGTCTTGGAATGAGTTACAAGCACGGAAGGAGAAAGGCCTTTGCTTTAATTATGATGAGAAATTTACGCCAGGACACAAGTGCCAGAAGGTCCAGGTCTTTATGTTGCATCAGGAGGAGCAGCTTGAGGAGGACGAGTTTCCGGAGGAGGAGTTGGAGTCTGGGGGGGACTTCGACTTGACGGAGTTGGGTGTGTCCCTACATGCCATGGAAGGGTGCAATCCACCTCCGCTTATTATGCGGCTGGCGGGGAGGATTCGGCAGGAGAGGGTGACCATTCTGGTGGACAGTGGGAGTACTCATAATTTTATTCATCCAGATGTGGCACAAAAGGTGGGGCACGTGATTGACGTAGGAGCGGCGTTCCAGGTTATGGTTGCAGACGGCAGCAAACTACAGTGCCAGGGAGTGTTGAAGGCGATGGAGCTTCGGATGCAGGGTTATGTGGGGTGCACGGATGTCTATCTCTTACCGATCCGAGGCTCAGATATGGTGCTGGGAGTGCAGTGGCTGCAACAGTTGAGGAGGGTGACTTTTGATTGGGACCAGATGACGATGGAGTTCTCGCAAGGGGAGCGCCAGTTCTGTTTGAAAGGGCTCAGATCTTCTCCGGTCAAAGAGATCTCCCTTTGCAGCCTACAACAACTTAAGGAGTCCAATAGTCTGATGACGGTCCTGTTGGGGGTGAGTTCTGACGAGGATAGACCGACAGAGGTTCCTGACCAGATGCGGGCATTAGTGGAGGAGTATGATGACATTTTCCAGGAGCCGGGGACGCTTCCACCGTCACGGTTCCGTGATCACCAGATTGTGCTGAAGACCGGGGCGGAGCCGCCCAACATTCGTCCTTACAGGTATCCCCACATGCAGAAGGCATAGATCGAGCGCATTGTGAAGGAGATGCTTGATGCAGGCATTATACGGCCTAGTACCAGTTCCTTCTCAGCACCGATTATTCTGGTTAAAAAGAAGGACGGATCTTGGCGTTTTTGCGTAGATTACCGTGCCTTGAACAGTGTTACCGTGAAGGACAAGTTTCCGATTCCCGTGATAGAGGAACTGTTGGATGAGTTGAATGGGGCGACTCGGTTCACGAAGCTGGATTTGCGATCCGGCTATTATCAGATTCTTATGAAGGAGGAGGACGTGCATAAGACGGCCTTCAGGACCCATGACGGCCACTATGAGTTCTTAGTGATTGCGAATGGATTGACGGGGGGACCGTCTACTTTTCAGGCCAATATGAACGAGATTTTTCGGCCATTCCTGCGACACTTTGTCTTGATCTTCTTTGATGACATTCTGATCTACAGCGCTATGTGGGAGGATCATCTACGTCATGTGGCTCAGGTCTTCTCTACCCTTCGACAACATAAGCTATATGCTAAGAGGTCCAAGTGTTCTTTTGGACAACAGGAGGTGGAGTTCTTGGGGCATCTAGTTTCAGCTGACGGGGTGAAGGCCGACCCACGGAAGATCGAGAGTATGATTTCTTGGCCACGACCTCTTAACATCCGGGCGCTGAGGCGGTACTTTTGCCTCACTGGGTACTACCGACATTTTGTGCGGGATTATGGGAAGATTGCTCGGCCACTTACGCAGCTGCTACAGAAGGATGCTTTCTCATGGCAGGATGAGGCAGAGACCGCTTTTCAGGCGCTTAAGAGGGTGATGACGATGACTCCAGTGCTGGCACTTCCGGATTTCACTAAGGAGTTTGTGGTGGAGACGGATGCTTCCGGCGTGGGAGTGGGGGCGGTCTTGATGCAGGAGGGACGACCGATCGCCTTCTACAGTAAGGCCTTGGCTCCACGGACAATGGGACTATCGGTGTATGAAAAGGAGATGCTGTCGGTTATTCATGCGGTGGCCCTATGGCGGCCATACCTGCTGGGACGTCGTTTTAAAATACGGACCGATCATCAGAGCTTGAAGCACTTCCTGGAGCAGCGGATTTCTTCCCCCCTTCAACAGAAGTGGGTTACAAAGTTGTTGGGATATGATTATGAGATCGAGTATCGGCCGGGGAAGGACAATCGGGTGGCTGACGCCCTATCACGCTTACCAGAGGGGGCCTTGGCGCACATTTCTATGCCACAGTTGGAGTCGATGGATGAGATTCAGGAAGAGGTGCAGCGAGATTCCGAGTTACGGGTTATTGTGGAGAACCTACGGCAGGCTCGTGAGGTAGCCCCAGGTTATCACTTACAAAACGACCGGCTATATTATCAGGGACGAGTGGTCATTCCTGCTCAGTCAGCTTGGAGGACGGTGATGATGCATGAGTTCCATTCGTCGCCGACGGGAGGTCACGCCGGTATTCTTCGCACTCTTCAGCGGGCTCGAGCAAATGTGTTTTGGAAGGGGATGCGCCGTGACATTCAGGAGTTTGTGCAGAAATGTGATGTGTGCCAAAGACAGAAATATGAGACTACTTCTCCAGCCGGGCTACTCACCCCCTTAGAGATTCCGCATCAGATCTGGGATACGGTTTCTATGGACTTCATCGATGGGCTGCCCAAGTCGAAGGGTAAAACAGTTATCTTAGTTGTGGTGGACAAGTTGTCCAAGTATGGGCACTTCCTTGCTCTGAGCCACCCTTACACAGGCGAGTCTGTGGCGGCTTTATTTGTTCGGGAGATTGTTCGATTGCATGGGATTCCTCGGGCGATCATTTCCGACCGGGACCCTACCTTTGTTGGCAGATTTTGGACGGAACTCTTTCGCTTGCAGGGGACTTCATTACGTTTCAGCACGGCTCACCATCCCCAGACTGATGGACAGACGGAGGTCTTAAATCGGGGGGTGGAAACTTACCTGCGCTGCTTTGTCATGGATGAGCCAAGGACATGGACCAGCTGGTTACATTGGGCGGAGTACTGCTTCAACACTTTGTATCACTCCGCTAACAAACTCACTCCCTTTGAGGTCGTCTATGGTCGGCCACCTCCCTCCTTGAGCAGTTATGAGCCAGGTAGTACCGCAGTGGCAGCAGTTGATCGGGCACTCCGTGATCGTGATCGGACCCTCGCCACCTTGCGTGAGAATCTTCGGGCGGCGCAGGATCGTATGAAGGCACAGGCGGATCGACATC
Organism: Platanthera zijinensis; assembly: GCA_039513925.1. Classification (NCBI taxonomy): domain Eukaryota; kingdom Viridiplantae; phylum Streptophyta; class Magnoliopsida; order Asparagales; family Orchidaceae; genus Platanthera; species Platanthera zijinensis. Next base: position 46,344,786 of record CM077087.1, on the reverse strand, counting down.
GGACGGAGAGAGAGTTCCAGATGGGGGATGAGGTTTTCCTTAAACTTCGCCCTTACCGGCAGTTGTCTGTGGCGCAGAGGACAAATCAAAAGCTGGCACCCCGCTACTATGGACCATTTCGGATCACGCGGCGAGTCGGGCCAGTTGCGTACACCTTGGCATTGCCCGAGGGCTCACTGATTCATCCTACCTCTCATGTCTCCTTGTTGAAGCGGAAGCTGGGTGATGCGGTTCCGGTCTTTCCCGTTCTACCAGAGGCTACTAGTGGAGGCGAGCTTCGCCCAATTCCGGAAGATGTACTGTTGATCAAGTGGAAACGTCGTGGCACGGCGTACTGTCTAGAGCTGTTAGTCAAGTGGAAGGATCTCCCCGCGGAGCACAATACTTGGGTGGACTTGCTGGAGTTCCGGGAGCTTTACCCCGATTACCACCTTGAGGACAAGCTGGCTTTTGATGGGGAAGAGAATGTTAAGCCTCCGGACGAGGCTAGGCTATTTGGGCAACATTACAAGCGGAGGCAACGGCGTATGCAAGGCAACAACGGGGCTGAACCAATGGTTTCAGCCCCCTCTTCTTAAAGACTTCGGCTCAAGGAGGCTGAACCACATTTTGTTCAGCCCCATGGGGGCCGGCCGGCCCCCTTGGTTGGCCGGCCTTGGGTCCGGGGTTATATATACACAGACCCCTCTCTTTTGGGGATTATGCAAGAATTATTCCAAAGGTATTTCTCTCTCCTTCCAAACCCTAACCTCTATCTTCTTCTTCTTCCTCTAGTTCTTCTTCCCTAGTTCGTGCTTAACATAGTCTTGCGTTCGCGAGCGACGCCTCGACGGGGGGCGCAAGATTATTCTTCTTCCTCAGAAGAATGGTCCTGTTCCTAGAGCACCTGGGAGGACCTCACTTGCATCTACGTCATCGTCTTTAGTCTCCACTACACCACTCCTATTTAGTACTACGCTTCGACCTGGGCCCTCGCTCCAGGAAGTGGCGTCTGATTTTCAAGAGTCATCTATTTTGGGTGCTCTGGAAGCGCCACCTTTTATTGACTTCGTTTTTGACGAGCACGCGTTTAGTCCGCATCGTTGGTCCTTGGTGGCAGCCGAGCACATTGAGGCACCTCACCTCAATCGTTTGAGGTTTTAGATTTTTAGGTCGAGTCGTACGAGGAGAGCTGAGATGACCCGTAGGTTTTATACGCCTCATCGGGACACCCGTTTCCATAGGTTTTTGTGGAAGATCATAATCAATAGATTTGGGATCTGCTTAAAATGTTGTGACTCGAGTGGGATTTTATCGGGTGACGTCAAAGCGATGGACGACCCTGGTCTAGCGGACAATCGTGAGCGTCTACCAAGCAAGAGGATGTTATGTCATGAATTACTGGTTCCACGGCTTGCTTCCATTTGTTTCACGTTTTCCCCCCACCACTTGTTTGCTACACACACCGCCCTGTCATCCTCTGCAAGCTCTAATAATTACTATTTCTTTAAATGATTTGCATAAAATTTGGCTAATTGATTGCGAGTTTGGGGATGAAAGGTTACTTCCAGGTTTTGGTCGCAGCCACGACACCAGCAGGATACCTACGCAGCTTCTCTTTGACCACCGTCTTGGACTTGATAGTGATTGGTTGCATTGCATTCTCGACGGGGTCGAGTTCTCTCAACCCCGGGGGAATTGATGCAACCTGCGGTGCATCTTTTATTTGTTATCTTTATCATACCTGTATTTTTCTCTTGTCGCACATGTTATTAGCGGTTTTTGTTCATATAGTATCGCACACGCTTTCGCGCAAGTTTTGTTTGGCTCGTTGGTGTGACCGACCAACGAGACCCTAAATGCATAGGTCCGTTAATTAGGAGAATGGTTAGTTTAGGGCAAGCTTTAATATTTAATTATTCCTACATATGTTGTTTTTCCAAAATCTTATATGATATTTCCATTGAGAAATATCATGAGCATGTCCCTCATTTTCATCAAGCCCTTTAAAGCCCACCTAACCTAAGCCCATTTACCCCCTCACTTGAAACCCTAATCTTGCTCTTATAAAAAACAAACCCTCCCCTCTTTTGATGGCCGGTTGGAAATAGAAACTGACGAATCAATTTTGATTTCGTCGGTTTCCCCTCCAGCACTGCCTAGCTCCTGCGATAACCCCCCTGCCTGCTCGACGGAAGGCCCGACATCGACGCTGCTTCCTTTTTTCCCGTCCCGTCCAGTTCCGGCGCTGCCTTTGGTGGTCTTTCCAGGGCCGACCAATTCTCCTGCTGCTTTCCCCGTTCCCGACGGCAACTTCCGACAACCCGCACCATTCCAACGCCCCTCTTCGTTTACGCCTCCGCCTGTGGAGCCACCCCCATCCACCGGCGACCTCGCCGGAGCATACCTAGGCTCCGGCGACCCCTCCTGCTCCCTCCTCCTTCGGTCAGAGATTTCTCCTGCGACTTCATCGCTTCCGGCCAGCCTCCCCCCTATTTCCAGTCAGCTGCGACACTGTTCCGAGTATTTTGCTGCTGCCAGAAGCCCGATTCCAGACCATCCCGAGCCCTGCAACCTCCTACCGCTGCCTCTTACATCTTGCGGGGATTTGGAAGACTCCGCCTCTCTTCCCCGTGGTATACCTCTCATCTCCTCGCATTGCGAACACTAGTAATTTTTATGCTTACTATGTTTAGAGGAATAGTAATTGATTAGAGCTTGCCCGATTAATCACATTTCCTAATTATCGTTATTTTTGTTACACGTGTATGCCACCAATTATTTTTGTGCCTGTGGAATTTAGTTTCATGACGTTAGTACGTTTGTGTGGTAGTCTTGCGTTCGCGAGCGACGTCTCGACCGTTTATTTCGTTAGAAACATCCCGCGAATGCCTCCCGCGCCACAAATAATTTAACTAGGTCGCATTTTACTTTGTTTAAAAACTGCACCCTCACTTTAGATCACATCATTTTCCCCTCTAGTATTCCTTCTCCTGGCTCACTCCTAGTTGATTTCATATTTAACTTAATCAAAAAATAATTAGTTATTAGAGCTTGCCCAAGTTATCTTATCACCTGATTATCGTCATTTCTCATTGCCTTGAATGTCCGCCAACATATTTTGGTGCTTGTGGAATTGTAAGTCACAATGTGATTATGTGCGTTCGATAGCTTTACCAGCATTTGTGGTGCCTAGGTCGTTTTATCCATTTAAAATAGCCCGCGAAATCCCTTTGCGCCATAATTATTTTAAAAGATCGAATTTTATTATCGTTAAAATCTACAACCCCCACCTTGGTTCACATCAGTTTGTTGTGGCTGCTGGGATATCTCACTCCTATCGTGGGATAGCCGAGTTGCGTTCATTTTCAAAATTCTAAGTTTAGGATTTTTCGTTAAAAGGTGGAGAATTTTAGCGAGCGCATGCAAACCTTATTGAAAAATGTTGAGTGTTGTAGACCTCCAGCAGAATCTGAGTGGGTTGTGCGCCTCTGTTCACAATCTGGAAGTGACAATGCACAAGCAGAACAAGGTTGTCAGGATCGCGATCCGGATCATAGGATCTTACGATCCTACGATCCAAATGTTGTAAATCGATCCTGATTTTTTAAAGCGATCCTCGATCCGAACCTACTATCTGATCTGATTCTACCTCAAAATGATCTCATCTAGGATCTCGATCCTGACAACCTTGAAGCAGAATGCTTCTCCTGCACACCTCCCCACTTCATACCATATAGTGGAATCTGGGGTTAGGTCTCTCGTTAGTCCTCTTACTCGCCTCGTCAATTTACCGACAAGAACCTTGTCCCCACCCACCCCCACCGTGACACTCACTTCGGTCGAGGAGTTTCTTCTCGAGCCCCTACTCAGGAAGAAGAGCTTTCTCCTATTTTATTCACCCCGACTAAAGTCGCGACTCCATGTGTCTCCACTATAGCACTCCCTTCCATCAAAGAGTTTCTTCCTGACCCACAGCTCCAGGAAGATGAGGTTATTCCTCCTCATCTCTTCATCCCGACTGACATGGTGTGTTCACTTGCTCACATTGAATCACATCCTTTAGACGCCGAGCTTATTCCTGAGGCCTCACTCTAGGAAGAACTTATTCGTGATGTGTTACTCACCTCGGATGACACATCGTTGCTTTCTCTTCTCCCAGAGGAGTTGGCTAGTGTTGAGGCCCTCAACTTAGATGACATAGACTCGTTCGCCATATGTCTTGATTTTCGTAGCCTACTACCGCACCAATCCCGTGAGGTCGCAGACATTGAGCTTGGTGACCACTTACTCGTGTCATTAGAGTCACCACCCTATATTGATTTTATTTTTGGTGAGCACGCACTTTGTTCACATCACTTCTCTTTAGATGTAGGCAAGCATGTTGAGTCACCACCTCACTATCGTCTGATTTCTGTATTTTTGAGGTGCGGCCATATTGAGTGAGTCGAGATGATTCTTAGATTTCTTACTCATAGGGACATCCGCTTCAAGGGGTTTTTATGGAAAATCTTACGCGATAAAATTGGGGTTTGTTTAAAATTTTGTGACTCAAGTGAGATTTCATCTGGTAAAATCAAAGCGATAGTCGTTCCTAGTCTAGCTGACGTTCGTATGTGTCTATCGAGCGAGTGTATGTTGCGTTATGAGTTGCTGATTCCACAGGTTGATCCCACTAGCTTCCTACTTTGCTCTCTATCTTGCACTTGCCTCCTGCTTTTCTTCCTACCTTATGATTGCTTCCCACACCTTCTCTATCATTTTTTTCAAGCTCTAATAGTTACTATTTATTTGAATATTTGACATGAAAAATTGATTAATGGATTGCGAGTTTTTTGGATGAGAGGTTACCTCCAGGTTTTGAGTCGCAACGACGATATCCACAGGACATTGATGTAGCATCTCTCTGATCAACATTTGGACTTTCTACTTGCAAGGTATATCGAGTCTTGTCGGGGTCGAGCTCTTTCAACCCCGGGAGAATTGATGCAACCCGCGACACATTTTTTTAGTTTTATTATTGTACTTGTATTTTCATTTGTCGCGCATATTTTCGCGCTTAGTTGGATGATTATGTATTGTATTGCAGATGTTATTCGCGCAAATTTTGTTCGGCTTGTTGGTGTGATCGGCCAACGAGACCTTGAATGCACAGGTCCGGTAGTTTAGGGGATAGTATAATTTTGGGAAAGCCATGATAATTAATTATTTATGATATAAAGTCCCCTATGACTGTAGTCGGCCCTGCCTTTGAATTTTTCCTTTATATCTTCTTTGATTGCCCTTATCAAATGATACCTTTATGTTGGTTTTAAATATGTCAATATCCAAAACCCATCAAACCCTAACCCCCACTTATTATAAAAGCAAATTCCCCCAATTAACAGGCTGCTGGAGAACCAGAGGAATAGAGCCGCAACTCGTAAGCCCTGCTCCTTTCCTTCTAGCACAGCACTCCCTACCTCCACCGATCGACGCCATTTCTCCCTCCCTCATCAGCCAACGCCGACGACACCGGAACCACTCCAAGGTGCTGACGCTGGATCCATCTGCCCCAACGACTGCTCCCAGTAGCTTCCCCTGGCGGCTCCGTCAGGATCCAATCATTCCTCGTCGTCTAGAGCCGCATCTTCCTTGCCAAATTCCGTCTGCCTCCCGTACTGCTGCTGGAGCTTACTTAGGGCTCCGTCGCCCCCTCCGGCATTATCTCCGACAGAGTCAGCGGGCCGCCTGCCCTTCGAGTGTAGCCGCTGTCCTTCTCCGGAGGTTTCTTCCGCTCCCTGTTTTGGTGCTATCTCACCATTTTCGGTCTAGAGTCTATTTCGACTCTACTGTCCGGATTACGGACAGACACCCCAGAGGCGTTGGAGCCAAAGAAGAGTCATTTCCTGCTCCGTCCCCTACAAGAAAGCAACCCACCTCCGGCCCTTTTGTTTTCCCTGCTGGTATACCATCTCCTGGCTCACTCCTAGTTGATTTCATGCTTAACTTACTCAAAAAATAATAATTAATTATTAGAGCTTGCCCAAGTTATCTTTTCACCTTGTTACCATCATTTTTCATTTCCTTGAATGTCCGCCAACTGATTTCAATACTTGTGGAATTGCGAGTCACAACGTGATTATGTGTGTGTGGTAGCTTTATGAGCGTTTGTGACGCCTAGGTTGTTTTATCCTTTTAAAATAGCCCATGAAATCTCTTCGCGCTTTATTTTAAAAGATTGCATTTTATTATCGTTAAAATCTACAACCCCCACTTTGGTTCACATCAGAATCGTACTTGGAGATGATAAATTGGCCAGACTATGTCGCGCATGTTTATAGAAAGTACAAACATTACATACAAACTTGTCCATGCACTTTGAAAAAATAGGAAACATCTTAAGAAGACAATTTGTAGATGGGTGTTTTATACGTTGATGTCACTGTTGTGTATCCGCAGACGAGGGAGCATGAGTACTAGAAAGCTTGGTGAGTAGGATGGTCTAAGATGTACATGCCTACGCAGTTCCTACCACTACCAATACACTACTTCGTTGTCATATCCTAAAAAATACAACCATCGGGAAGAAACGTCACCTATGTAAGAGAAGGCACCATTGGTGGTGATGACATTATCACGACCCGAGATGGGGATGTATGAGATAAAACTTGATGACGCTCCTGTTATATGATCATTTGTGCCAGAGTCAACGTTCCACTCAGATTAGATGGAGGAAGCGGGTTGTGCGCTTGGATTTCCTGAGGTGGCAAAGGCAGTGATGGACGAGGCCTTCTGAGAATGTATAAGACTTCGCAGAGCATCGAGATCTTCAGTGGAAAAACCTTCGGAGGGAAGCTTTCTAGTATTAGCTTCAGTGGTATGAGCATTGTTATGGTGATTATGTTGGTGACGACCACCATGACCACGACTATTATTATTCTGCCGTACAGGAGCAAGATGAGGACAAAGGTGGAAGCAAGAGTCACAGACATGACCTTGTTTGTCGCAGTGATTACATATCCTAACAAAGTAATTGGAGGAAGGTTGGCCTCAGACAATGACAACAAATGCGGAACGATCTGATACTCTGTCAAAATTTAGAGAACAACAACATTCCTCGTAACCCAAGGCCATATTGAATGCTTCCCCAAGAAAGGGAAGAGGTTGACGATTCAGGACATAAGTGCGAACCATGTCAAAGTCCATGTTGAATCCCATAAGGAAGACAGAGACAATTGAGGTCCTCTGTGTTTAATTTCAAAGCATTGAGAGTGCATGCGAGGGTGAAATCCTCAAAGTAGTCAAGCTATTGGTAGAGACATTCGAATTCAGAGAAGTAAGATGCAACACTAAAAGAACCTAGTTAAGTTTGAGAAGATTTCTGGTAACCTCATACACCTGTGTGGAGCTACAAATTTGGGAATACATTTTTCATCCCCGAGTCTAATTCTCGGAGGCAAAGTCCATTAGCATGAAGTTGCAGTAGACCAAAGGTGGCATTGAGTAGAGAAGCCACAAGGCCACCGAAGAATTATCACCATCCCTTTTCCTCCACGATGGGTCAGTAGCGGGAGACTGAACAATGGTCCCATCAATGTACGTATATAGTTGATGGTTGTGGTGCATGGGACCATTCGTGGTAATTGGAACCATCCAAAGTCACTATAGTAATCTGGAAGGAGCTGGAGAAACCATGGCTTCACGGGTAATCATTACTTTGAGGGTTCGTAAGCGGAGAGGGTGTCTGAACACGTACACTCGAGTAGCCAGCCATCTAGATATTTCAAGACGCGAAAAAAATGAACTTGCAAAGTAAAGCCACATGAGATGCTGGTAAACATGAGTTATAGTGTCATAAGAATTATCGCTCGCGGATCAGGTCTAGAACACACAGATCTCGTTGTAGTAGGGAGCCGGTCTCACCCGAGCTGAAGTCGGGAGGTCTTCTCGCAGCTGGGAGTCAGTCTCGTCACTTGTGGATCCATTGGCCCCATATGTTGCAAAGCTCGCAACAGAAATGGAAGCTCGCAGAAGATCGTAGCGGAAGCTCACATGATATCACAACTGGAGCTCGTAGAAGGAAGAAACAATCCTTCCTTGGCATCCAAGGTAGAGCTCGCAGGAGGAAGCACACAGGAGATCGCAACTTGTGGTCGGTGTGCGTTGTTGAGGCAGGACAGTCTCACATAGGCGGTTGCAGTGTTCGCGAGAGGAGTCTTGCAGATGGCAGTCTCGACGCAGAAGATTCTCAAGGTTTTGTCCCGCTGAAAGAAGTAAAACACAGACATTGTGGAAGGCGTGCATTGGAAAACGCGCACAAGTAGGCTCGGTGAAACAAACTCTTATGCCAGTTGAGTTGTTTCTATTTTATTCGGATTGGCTGAGGACTGGAGGAAAAAAACTTGTCAAGGGAAAAAAGCTGCAAAAAAATGTCTAGCTCTGATACCAAGTTGAGAAAATGAGAGATTATTATTTTCCCCAAATTTTGAATAAGGTATTACATGACATATTTATACATAAAAGAGGAGACCCCAAACCATTATTAGAGGCATGGGTCTAAAAAATACAATAAAGACACTGGGTTTAAAACCCTAAACCCTAAGACACGGGGCTTTAAAACAAGCCTTTATAATGGGTTTAATTCAACCATCTCCTCTTTGATTACACACACACACACATGAGCAGCTCCGGACGGGCTTTCCCGTGCTCGCTGACTCTTAGCGGGTTGCGCCCGCATTCGAGCGGCTGTGCCCTCGTTTGAGCTATTTATAAAATTTTATTTAAAATCTCTCTTCCTTATCTCTTCTTCTCACCAAATAAAAAAAAAGCAAAAAAACATTAAATGCCCCCTTTTTCTCCCCCCACACACCTCTCTCCCCATCTCTTCTCTCTCTTCCCCCCTCTCTCTCCATCCCGCCCTCTCTCTCTGGCCTTCTCTCTCTCTTATCCAAGGAAACATTTCCTCCTTCATTGCTTGAATCCATACCGGGATGCTAACAGCCTCCTACCACGCCTTTGGAATAGTAATCACAGACAAGGAAGATATAAAACCCTGATGAAGCTTGGTAAGGTGATCATAAGCAACATGATTAAAGATAAGGTGTTCCGTACACACAACTTTACCTCTTAGCACAATAAGGGGAACATGTAGCTCAGCATCAGAATCTTAGTTCAAAGGCGGCACTAACAACAATGAAACAACGAAGGGTTGTTTATCTGTTTGTTGACAATGGTACACACGGGGAAAAGGAGAGATGAGAGACGGACGATGGTATATATGAGAAAACGACGGAGGCGTCATATGGGACAGAGGTGGCATAGGAATAGTAGCTATGGTGGAAGACATGGTAAGTGTAGGAAGAATCAGAGGGAGAGGAACCATAGAGTCAGAATCCATGACATCATTCTCCCCCTGATGAGTGGAGTCGAAGCCAAGTAGTAAGATTCCTCCTCGCGGAAAATAACGTCCATGGTACAGAAAAATCGTCTTTAAGGAGGGTGATAACATCGATACCCTTTTGTAGTGGCAGAATAGCCAATAAAGACACAACGGAGAGCCCGATAGTCAAGCTTGTCACGATGAGGCTGATGTATGTGAACAAAACATACACAACCAAAAACACGGGGTGAAAGATGAGAGGTATGAACAACATAAGTAGAGGAGAGACGAGCTAAAGGAATATCATAGTCTAGAACCCGTAAAGGTAGACAATTGATAAGATAAGTAGCAGTTAGGATAACATCCCCCCAATATGATTTTGGGAGGTTCATGGTGATGAGAAGGCATCGGGCAACATCAAGGAGATGTCGGTTTTTCCGTTCAGCAACACCATTTTGGGTGGAGGTATAAACGCAAGTGATTTGATGAATAATTCCATGACTTGTGAGATATGAGACAAACGCTCCACGATCGTCGTATCCCCCCCCCCCCATTATCACTACGAAGAACACAAATATTATAATTGAACTAAGTTTGCACCATTTTAAGGAACGTTTGAAAATCTGGAAACACTTCTTTTTTCTTCTTTAAGAGGTAAATCCAAGTTGTGCAGGAAAAACAATTGATAAAGGTGACAAACCAATGATAACCAGTTAAAGATAAAATAGGGGAAGGTCCCGAACATCAGAATGTATAACAACAAAATGAGTAATACTAGGAGAAGATAAATGTGACGATGAATGTCGAACATGTTTAGACATTTCACAAGCATCACAAGCTAAAGTTTTAATAAACAACAATAAAGTAGGAAATAATTTTTGAAGGTTGACTGGAGAAGAATGTCCAAGACGCAAATGCCAGCGTCGAGCATCAACAACAGTAACAACCAAAGAAGAAAGGGCAAGGGATGATGTAGTAGAATCCTAATAGTACAGGCATGCTTGTAGATTGCGGCCGACATGTCCGACATGTCGGGCGACATGTCAATTTTGAGGGGGAAACAACACGTTATCGCCACATATGACAATTCTGGCGTTTTCCAGTATTGCGTTTTCTAGTTTTGTTCAAAAAAATCATAATTTTTTATAGAATGAATTCAGCAGAAGGTTCTAGCAAGATACCTAGTGCTTCTTTCATAGCATGTAGAAATCTATGTTGGACATTTGGTGAGAAGGTGACTACAAATGACACCAATCAGATACGATTAAACATTCGTTAGTAGTTTAATTTTTTTTAATGAATTTTAGTTTACATTTAATCTGATAAAATAATTACCATCTAATTAATATATGAAAATATTATGAAACATATATATATATATATATATATATATATATGTACTATTATACGAAAACTAATCTTTGGTGAAACATTGCAAATCTCCCTATATTGCCCTTATAGTTGTATTCATAATTACACAAATATACATAACTTTATATTAATATATTATAAAGTCAATATCCTTTTAGGTAATTACACAACTTTGCAATATTTAAATACAAAAAATAAAAATACTAGGTATCCTAAACCTATGGCCTATAGCTAGAAATGACAAAAGAAAGATTAATGTTTTAACGTTAAAATATAATTTGTTTTACAAAATAAAAATTATATTCTTGATTTATATTTATTTACGGTCATTTTGAGTACTTATATGTATATGTTGCGGGCGGGTACTGTCCACGACAAATGTCGCCGCCCACGACAAATGACGACAAATATCGCCGCCCACGACAAATGTCGCACCGCCGACGAATGTCGCATCCCGCCGAATGTCGCACCCCGCCGAATGTCGGACCCCGCCGAATGTCGGACCCCGCCGATTGTCGCACCCCTGACGAATGCTCCCAGGGCCGAAGGCCCGTGCCTGTCACTTGTATATATATATATATACAGATTAATGAATTTCCGCGCAGCGCGTTTTTGGACAAAAAAACGCGCTCCTCGGAAAAATGAACAAAACACCCCCTTAACAGCATTTTTAGAAAAAGTGGTCAACATGAAAGTTGTAGATCTCGACGAGATCTACAACTTTCATGTTGACCACTTTTTCTAAAAAAGCTGTTTATGTGGTCTATTTTCAAAAGGCGCGAAGGGGGTTCCGCCCGGTAAATATTACGAATTTTTTTTTTGCGCGGACCCCCTTCGCGCCTTTTGAAAATAGACCCCCTAAACAGCATTTTTAGAAAAAGTGGTCAACATGAAAGTTGTAGATCTCGTCGAGATCTACAACTTTCATGTTGACCACTTTTTCTAAAAATGCTGTTAAGGGGGTGTTTTTTTCATTTTTCCGAGGAGCGCGTTTTTTTGTCCAAAAAGCGCTGCGCGGAAATTCAGTGCCCCCATATATATATATATATATATATATATATATATATATATATATATATATATATATACACAATCCGACATTTTGTAACGTCCCCGATATATCCTCCGCAATCCTACATCCGACATAAAAACTCAAACCGACATGAGTGCGACATCCGACATTTGCAACCTTGAGTACAGGACACTGCGATTCCTACCACTGCTAATGATCTGCTTGGTACCCTGTTCCTGAAAAACACAAGAATCGAGAAAGAAGGTTACAAAGCAGTTAAGAGACCGAGTGATATTGCTAATTGAAAGAAGACGGCGAGGAAAAGAAGGAACATGCAAGACAAAAGAAAGGGAAATTGAGGAGGAACATGAAATATTGCCCTTGCCCGTAATAGGGGACAAGGTGTCATTTGCGGAGATAACCTTGTCCTTACCAGATAAGGGAGTGTAGGAAGAAAAACCCGAGCCGGTCATGTAATCGGTGGCTCCCGAGTCAATGATCCACTCAGACGGAGATGTCGCAGCAGCATTAGCACTGGCATAACAGCAGTAGCAAAGTAGAAGTACCAGAGGTAGTGTCTGACTGGGAGTGTAAGAGATGACGGAGAGCATCCAATTCATACGCTGTAAAATGTCTTGGGGGCTGTCCAAGGTGGTCGTCATGGACCTTTGCGTAGTATGCAGCATCATGTGGCTGAGAACCACTCTTTCGGGCTCCCCCCTCCCCCCCATCCTGGTCCACAACCACGGCTGGGTCCAGGTGGAGCAAGGTGAGGACAGAGCTTGAAGCACACATCCCGAGGATGGCCCCTGCGGACACAGTAATTACAAGTAGGGACATCGTTGGTATGGTTGGAACCACCTCGACCAACACTAGTAATGACAGAGCGATCAGGAGTAGTCGTGTTGAGGGACCTCTAACGGTCTTCATTGCCAAGAACCATGCTAAAGGCCTCCCGAAGAGGTGGAAGGGGAGATCAATGTAGAATATTAGTCTGAACCTAAGTTATCAAAGGCGCAAGGCGCACCGAGGCGCAAAGGGCCCCTGGAGCCTAGGCGCAAGGCGCAGGCGCGCGCCTGAGGCACGTGAGGCGCAAAAATTGGGGAAAAAGAAAATTGAGCGAATTGGGCGCCCAATTCGCTGAAATTGAGCGAATTGGGCGCCCAATTCGCTGAAATTGAGCGAATTGGGCGCCCAATTCGCTGAAATTGAGCGAATTCGGCGCCCAATTCGCTGAAATTGAGCGAATTCGCTGAACTTCAGGGAATTGGGAGCCCAATTCGCTCAATTTCAGCGAATGGGCGCCCAATTCGCTCAATTTCAGCGAATGAGCGCCCAATTCGCTCAATTTCAGCGAATTGGGCGCCCAATTCGCTCAATTTCAGCGAATTGGGCGCCCAATTCGCTCAATTTCAGCGAATTGGGCGCCCAATTCGCTCAATTTCAGCGAATTGGGCGCCCAATTCGCTCAATTTCAGCGAATTGGGCGCCCAATTCGCACAATTTCAGCGAATTGGGCGCCCAATTCGCACAATTTCAGCGAATTGGGCGCCCAATTCGCACAATTTCAGCGAATTGGGCGCCCAAGTGCGCCTAGGGGGTGCCTCAGGTGCGTCTAAGATCATGTTTTTGCCAACATCAAAAAAAATTTTTTTAAAAAAATACCTTAAAAGGCCCGGGCGCGCCTTTGGCGCGCCTGGGAGCCTGTAAGGCGCGCGCCTGAGGCGCGCCTGGGGCACATCGCCCGCCTCAGCTGTGCTGAGGCGCGGCGGGCTGCGCCTGGTGCGCCCGGCGCCTCAGGCGCGCCTAGGCGCGCGCCTTGACAACTTAGGTCTGAACCATATCCATTTCCATGTTCAAACCCATCAAAAAAACATGTAGACGAAATTGTTCGTCCATTTTCTGCAACAGGACTGCATCGGCAGTACAGGCGGGAGTAAACTGTTCAATGCAATTTAATTCCTGAGAGATATGCTCGAACTCAGAGAAGTAGACACCGTCATGGATCCCTGATGTAACTTTAGCATATGACGCGTCAACTCATAAATCTGAGTGGAATTGTCAATCTGAGAGTAAGTTTTGCGTGCCCGGGTCCAGATCTCATAGGCCGAGCCAATCAGTATATAATTACGGTATACCTTGGGAGACATGAACTGAAGGAGTGATGCAACCTGAATTGCATAGTAATTTATCTCTATCATATTGATAAGTTCCGAAATAATGGTGAAGAGAAGATGAGGAAAACAACGGCTATGGAATTACTGTAGAAAGCAAGAACAAACAACACCTCCACAAAATTACTGGATACAAACACCTTAAGGACCGAATCCTGAACAGGTGAACAATCGACAGGGGAACTCTCCCTGTTGCCGCCCACAACAAGACACCAACAAAACATAAAAGCATAAACCCTACTCCCTTGCCTTATATCCTGGCAGTACAAGACCAAAATACCCCTCCCCTAACACACATATTACAACTCCCCCACTCAAACTTCCCGCCAACATTTCGGAACGCATCAACCATCCCCTCCTCCACGACATCCTTGTCCTCAAGGATGGAAATGCGGAAAGCGTTGTTGTAGTGTCCATAGATCCTTCCAAGTTGCTTCTTCCTCCGAACCTTGTGACCATTGCACTAACAACTGGGTGACCACCCTTCCATCCCGGGGTACAATACGACGTTGCAAAACCGATATGGGTTCAATCATTAAATTGCCTTCGCTATTCACTGTTGTTGGCAACGCGTTGCAATGCGTGGGCGGTTCTCCATGGTGTTCTCGTAGCTGCGAAATGTGAAAGGTGTGATGTATCTTTGCCTCCGTCGGAAGATCTAGTCGGTAGGCCACCAGTCCAACTTACTCCATCACTTGGAACGGCCCGAAGTATTTAGGTGTTAGCTTGTGACAGCCTCTCAGACGGATGGAAGTTTGCCGATACGGCTGCAATCGAACATACGCCCACGAACCCAACTCCAAAGTTCGCTCTCGCCGCTTCTTGTCCGCCATCACCCGCATTCGGTTTTGGGCTTCGGCCAAGTTAGTCTTCAAAAGGGTGATGACCCGTTCTCTTAACGCCAGGGAACGATCCACTTCTTCGACTTCCGCCAATCCGGGGCTATATGCCATATGTGTCGGGGGAGCCTGCCCGTACACAACCTCATACGACGACATTTTGATGGCACTTTGGTACGAAGTGTTGTACCACCACTCCGCTAGGGGAAACCAATACGCCCATTTTTTTGGTTTCTCAAAGCACATGCATCTTAGGTAACTCTCCAAACACCGGTTCACGACCTCTGTTTGGCCGTCCGATTGGGGGTGGTACGCTGTGGATAGGTTCAACTTGACTTGGAAAACTCGGAATAGCTCTTGCCACACTTGGTTCACGAAGATAGTGTCTCGGTCGCTGACAATGGATTCCGGCATGCCATGTAAGCGGACCACGGAGTCTAAGAAGACTTGTGCCACACTCTCCGCCGTGTACGGATGGGCTATGGCCATGAAATTTGCTTATTTACTAAGCCGATCCACGACCACCAAAATTGTCGCCTTACCTTCACTTTTCGGAAGCCCCTCCACGAAATCAAGGGAGATGTCTTGCCAAATTCTAGCCGGTATTGGGAGGGGTTGGAGCAGCCTCATTGTTTTCCGGTTATCCGGTTTGCACTGTTGGCAAACTACACACTTCTGTATATACTCATAAACATTCACCTTCATTTTTTTTCCAAAAGTACATCTTCCGTAGCCGATGGTATGTCGATGTGATACCTGAATGCCCACCCCATGCACTGTCGTGGTACATTTGCAACAACTTGGATCTGATCGCAGCATCATTTCCGACCACCAACCTCCCCTTCCGCTTCAACAGCCCTCTCTCCCACTGGTATTTTGGTTTCTTATTGCTATCCACTGCTTTTTGATGTATTATCTCCTGAATGTTAGTGTCTTTAAGCCATGATTCTTTGAGCTGCTTCAAGAAATCTGAGGTAACAGTGACTAAGGCACTCAACTCCGCCTCTTCCTATCCCTCCCGTCGGGATAGCGCGTCGGCGCACGTATTTTCCTTCCCTTCTTTGTATTGGATCATGTAGTCATAACCCAATAGTTTGGCCAAATATTTTTGTTGTGCCGGTGTCGCCAACTTCTGATTCAAAAGGAACTTCAAACTTTGTTGATCTGTCCGTATGGTGAACGGCCCCGTGAGCAAGTAATGACGTCATTGTTGCACGGCCAATACCACCGCCAATAACTCTTTTTCATAGGTTGAGAGCATGTAGTTTTTTATGCCTAACGCCTTGCTGAAATAGGCGATCGGCCTCCCTCCTTGCAACAAAACAACCCCCACTCCATTCTCCGATGCGTCTTACTCGACCACAAATGGTTGTGTGAAGTTCGGCAAGCGCAAGACCAGTGATTGAGACACCGCTCGCTTGAGATGACCGAAGGCTTGATCCGCTTCCTTGGTCCATTGTAGACGAGCCGTTTTGAGTAGTGCCGTGAGCGGTTTAACGATGCCCCCATATCCTTGAATGAACCTCTGGTAGTAACCGGTGAGGCCTAAGAAGCCACAAACGTGCTTCACGGTTTTAGGTGTTGGCCATTCTAGCATGGCTCGGATCTTCTCCGGATCGGTTTGCTACGCCCTCTTGTGAGATAATGTGGCCCAAGTAATGCACTTTGCAGCTTCCAAAACAACATTTGCTCCTCTTTAAGAACATACTCCGTTGTCGTAATGTCTCGAAGGTGAATCGTAGGTGCTCCACGTGTTCCTGCCATGTTTTACTGAAGATCAATATGTTGTCAAAAAAAAACTAATATGAACCTTCAAAGTTGCTCATGGAAGATCTTGTTCATCAAGCTTTGAAACGTTGATGGCGCATTATTCAAGCCAAAGAGCATGACCAGAAATTCGTAGTGACCATGATGTGTCTGAAACGTCGTTTTGTAAATATCCTCGTCCTCCATCCGTACTTGATGGTAACCCGCTCGCATATCGAGCTTGGAGAAAAAAGTTGTTCCATGGAGTTTGTCGATGAGCTCCTCAATGATTGGAATCAGAAACTTGTCCTTGATGGTTTGCAAATTTAGATGGCGGAGTCGATGCACATTCTCCACGTTCCGTCACCCTTCTTCACAAGCACCACCGGAGATGCATAGGGACTACAACTCGGTCTCACTATTCCGGTTTCTAACATTTCTTTGACCAATCTTTCGATTGCATCTTTTTGTAGCGGCGGATAGCGATAGGGTCGTAAATTGATTTCACCGTGTCCTTCCTTAAGAGGGATCCCGTGTTCATGCTCGCGGTGAGGTGGTAGGCCTACGGGTTCTTGAAATAAATCCTGAAAAGCGGCGAGTAACTCCCGTAGAGGAGCCACTTCTTGCGGTGATACACTTCCGAACTCTTCTAGGCAACTAATTCCACTTTGCGGGTTGCTGTAATTGTTTTCACCGCCCCCTTGTCTCTCGTTTATTACGGTGGACATGCTCACCACTTGACAAATGGAAAGCATGTTCAAGTTTCCTCCTCCCTTGGCCACCATTTTTTCCAAACTTTGTTGTTTCATCCAAGTGCCTCCCGTTGTTTTGGATCCACGCAATGAGAGCTTCCGACCCTGGCTAGTAAAATCCATGCGGAGATTGCCAAAGTCCCATTGGATCACGCCTAGTGTGCTCAACCATTGAATCCCAAGCACCACTTCACATCCGCCTAACGAAAGCACCAACATATCCGTTGTGAAGAACACTCCTTGCATTCGTCACTTGAACCCCACTACCTTGTGGGAGCTAGACACTTGTCTCCCATCCGCAATGGCCACTTGAAACGGAGGTATCAGTGTCACTTCGCATTGCAATCGGTGGGCTGCCGCCTCATCGACGAAGTTGTGGGTACTTCCCGAGTCAATCAACACTTGAATGGCTTGCCCGTGGTAGGAGGCCGTTACCTTCATGGTATGATATTGTGTGATGCCCATCAACGCATGAACCAATAATTGCGGCATTGTGTCCCCTTCTTTGTTGTCCTGGCCCTCAAACCCGTCGGCCTCCGCATATTCATTCGGTGATTCCTCCTCATCCTCAATCATTTCGATGGCAAATGACTTCCCTTTCGCTCCGCAATTGTGGTCCGGTGTGTACTTGCTATCGCACCAAAAACAGAGTCCCTTGGTGCGTTTCTCGTCAAGCTCCTTCGAAGTTAGGCGACGATTTCTGGCATGAGACCGGTTGGGTGTATATGCTGGTGTATTATACGCGGTTGTCCGGTGTTGGAAGGTTTTGGGAGTTGACGTGCGTCGATCCACCGTTACACTCGATTCCACCACGCTGGAGTAATTCCGGCGAGTTGAGGATGTCGTGCGGCGTTCTTCCATGCGGGCTAAGGCAAAGACGTCTTGTAACGTCTTGGGTTGAAACATACGGACTGCATATCCAATTTCATCTCGAAGTCCGGCCAAGCAAAAACTGATTGTGTATTCCTCCGAAATGTTCACCCGGTGTAACAGGATGTCAAACACATCCAAGAAGGCTTGGACGGTGCCCTTTTGTCGCAGGTTTTCAACTCCGCCATTGGATCGTCAAAGAGGACGGATCCGAAGCGCTTTGCCAACGTTTGCGTGTATTCCTCCCATGTAGGCCAGTGGTGCGTGAGGCGCGATTTCATGTAAGCTTGGTGCCAGTATAGTGCCTTGCCCTCCACATGTGCAGAAGCAAGCTTGACCTTCAGATCGTCGGGTGTATTGTCCAGTTCAAAAAATTGTTCCGCCTTGTAGATCCATTCTTGCAAATCATCACCATAGACCCACATGATCCTTATTGTAGGAGGAATGTCGACGGCGGTGTACTGTGAGGATCGACCCTCCAAGTTGGAGCCGCGAGCCCCGGAATCGGCCGCCCTGTCAGGTCGACTGGCGGACATGCCGACGAGCATCTCGCGCATCTCCTCTAGCGTTTTCCCTTGTTGATCGGAGTGGTCGGTGAGCGATTTGAGAGCCTGAGCCATTAGCGCCTGGTCCTGCCAGATGAGATCGAGCTCGGTGGCTGGTTCCTTGTCCCTCGAACGGGTAGCGTCGGAGACCGGCATGTTCTCCTACCCAAACCTGTCTCTGATACCAGATGATAAGTTCCGAAATAATGGTGAAGAGAAGATGAGGAAAACAGCGGCTATGGAATTACTGTAGAAAGTAAGAGCAAACAGCACCTCCACAAAATCACCGGATACAAACACCTTAAGGGCCGAATCCTGAACAAGTGAACAATCGACAGGGGAACTCTCCCTGCTGCCGCCCACAACAAGACACCAACAAAACATAAAAGCATAAACCCTACTCCCTTGCCTTATATCTTGGCAGTACAAGACCAAAATACCCCTGCCCAAACACACATATTACAACTCCCCCACTCAAACTTCCCGCCAACAATTCGGAACGCATCACATATTTTATTAAATAATTTGTAGCACAATGTCGTTGCGCAAGTTATCTGTTATTTTTCATGTATTGTTGTGCTTGATGTTACGACTTATTGGTGTGATCGGCCAATATGATTTTAAATAAATTGACCCGTCAAATTAGGAATAGAGTTAGTTTGGGACAAGCAAGAAATGATATTATTAAATAATATTAAATCTGAAATTAATAATTTAAAAAGTAATAATTTTATTAATTTCATATTTAATCATGAAATCTTTTGTTTCCAATCAAAACTCCTCACAACAACCTATTTGAAACCTACAGACATTTTAATGTTATGGATTCCAATCTTTTCAACTCCTCTCATTAATGTTTTGAATCCAACAGCTGGTCAATTCACGCTTCTCCATTTAATATTGCTAAGACTGCTGCCCTCCTTTACTGTGAAACTGCTGCCTTTCAATATTCCAACACAGCTGGCCATTTATTTCCTATTTAGGCTCCGTTTGGGGGGACTTATTTTCACCGGTCAAGCAGTTACGACTGCATGAATCGGACCTTAATTATGGTCTGATTCATGCGGTCGTAACCACTTGACCGAAGAAAATAAGTCCCACCAAACGGAACCTTAATATTATTATAACAGCTGGCCATCTATGCCAATTCCTTTTATTTTGTAACGCATGCCAATTAATTCCCTGAAATCCTTTTATACTCCACGAGAAAGAAGAAAACGGGGACGGGAAAAAAATCGGGAAACAAAGCTTCTTCTCTGTTTCTCGGTATTACCCGCAGCAGCCCGCCGTCTCCATTTTCCGCCCGCCGACTGAACACCCGCTTCGTTGCCGCCGCCAGAAGCTCTGGTGGCTCCCGACGATCATGTTTGGACCCGCCGCCAGACTCGACCGCGAGTCCAAAACCGCCGCCTCCTCTTTTTCCGGTGCCCGCCGCCGCAGGAGCTCTCCCCTGCCCTGCGACCGCCACAAGAGTTTATTCCTTGAGCTCTCAGACCGCCAACCACCCCTGGCCGCCGGTTTCAGACCCCTCCCCCTTGTCGTTGGTCCCCAGCTAAGTTGTATCGGGTCGTGACTCTCCCTTCAGAGCTTCGTCCTCTGTCCAGAGCCGGGCCTAGTGGTTACTGCTCCTTTTCCTCCACTCCTACACAGCGGGGGCTCCTAGTGACACTCGTTGTCGATAAACCTCTCACCTTATTTCACATTTTCGACTACTCATAGTCCATTTTCATGAATGCCCGTGAAAGTTAAATAATTTCCGAGCTTGTTTGCCCTAATCACTCTTGTTCCTTTTTGTCGTTAATTTGTTACTCCGATTGTCACTCTCTCATGAAGTGTCTCTTGTGGATGAGTTGATTTGTTTTGTTGAATGCAAGCAAGAGTTAGTCGCTTATGGGAGTGTACGACACTTTTGAGTAAACTATTGCGTCTCAAAGCTCACGTAGTCGTAATTTCACCGCCTACATTAATTTGAGCACAAAAATTATCTCTAGGGGCACAGTGATAATCTTCAAGGAGACATCGTTACCATGAGACTGCTGAGGGTCACCCATTTGGGGCGTTACAACACTCGACGAGGTGGAAGAATCAATCATTGCTGGAGAATCACTCATGATGAACAAACAACATGAACCAGCGGAGAATCAGCAGGAAACAGTGGCAGGAGAAGCTCGGTTGCCGCTGGATCTGGTGAAGAGGCTGTCGCCGAAGGAGATCCAGGAGAAGGCGCTGGATCAGAAACACTGACGTTGCATGAGGCTGAAGCTAGAAGTCATTTGAAGACCGACGTCGTGGATCAGAGCCAAAGATTAGGCGGCAACGTCGGAGAAGATGCAGACGTCGCGGGATCAGGAGGCACCGTCGTCCGGAGATGAAGGCGACGATCGAACCCGGATCAGGAAGAGGAACACGCGACGAGAACAACTGTGGCAAGGAATGACGACGGCAAGTTGACGCGCATCATAAGGAGAGGCGGCGGTCTCCTTCAGCGTGTGCAACTTCCGACGAGAGGGCCGCGGCTCAGCATCGAAGGTCCCTCAAAACAGCAGAGAGCTACGGGATGAGGCCTGCGAGAGAGAAACGTGGGTGGCGGAAACGGGCAGCGGCAGCGAGCGTGGATTAGGTTTTATTTTTCTTGCTTTTATACCAAGTTGAGTGGAAAAGAGGAAAATGATAATTGCATTAAGAACCCTTTACTCATACATATATTGAGTACGGGAAAAAAAGACATGAAATATTGGTTACAACTTTCTCTTTCTTATCACTTCAATGTCATGGGACCCATAATCCTCTCTCCTGCCATGCCATCGCCATCTCTCTCCCTCTCTCCCTCTCTCTCTTTCCCCTGCCACATCACGTCTCTCCCTCTCTCTACACCCCCCCCCCCCCCCCTCTCTCCCTCTCTCTCTTTAGGGATAAGAGGATTATACATATTCCCACTTCCTCTCTCTCCCTCCCTCCTCACTATATATTTCTCTCTCTTCAGCGATTGGCTGAGATTAAATATCTGAAAGGATCGTGGGGTCAAAAAAAAAAAACTTGGTGTGCCTTCAAATATGCATATTCCCTCATATAATAAAGATATATATATTCATATATACACATATATACACATATATACATATATACACATATATACATATATACACATATATACACATATATACATATATACACATATATACATATATACACATATATACATATATACACATATATACATATATACACATATATATATATATAGAGAGAGAGAGAGTGGAATCTTCCATCAGGATTGTTTATGTTTATTTTTCTTTAAAAAATCAGTAGATCTTTTTTCACAATAAAAATTGTCTCGCAATATTTCCCCTTTGACTCGTTCTGTGGTTACTGGTTATACAGGCTTTTCTTGATGGTGACTATGTTGTATATTTAAGCAAGGAACTGTTAAATGAACTACTCTACAGTACCGCAGAACGAATTACCGGTCGATATTATGAAATGGTGGCAGATGTCGTCAATTTGGTAAGCTAGTGGGATTATGTTCCCATTGATATCTAAGAAACTTCACTCTCCATGTGATGGTATTTGCATGTTCTGAAATGTTCTTGTCAGGCAAGAAAAACAGAGTCTTCGTTATTGAGATTACGTCAAGGTGCACAAAGACGGGCAGGAGCAAGCTCCGATGCCTTGGATAACAACATTTCGGACATGGAGAAGATTTGCATGCAGTTGTTCCTAGATATTCAGGTATTGTTAGGACTAGTGTATTTTGACTTTTTGAATTTACTGTATTTTACTGTCATAAACCTAGTTCATTACACGGCATAAAATTGGTTGGGAGATGGAGCTCTGCTGAATAGGGGTAGAGATGCGAGAAAGATGCAATGGAGATTTCGTCCTAGGGCAGGGCTGCTCTGGAGGACAGAGCTGACTAAATCTCCTTTAGGGTCCGTATGGTTTGACGGCATTGGAGTTTCCGAATTTGAATTGAAGATCTAGTTATAATGAAAAGTGACCTGAGTTCTAATTTCAAGGCTCCAGTTATGTCCAATCGTATGGACCTGTAGGATTTAGATAAGTTAAACTTCTTGCTTACTTTCATTTTACCAAGAAGATTCTTAGGTACAACTCACGCATATGCATATGCAAAAGAGTCCAAAACAAACTAATTGTGAACCTACCTGACATTAAATAGAAGGCAAATAGCATTAATTAGAAATTTCCAATTACCCCTTATTCTAACGACCCATAGCATTAAGTAAAGAACCATAACAGATACCTACTGTATATAAGCTTTAGAAACGAACTTATTTTTCCGGCTGGAAGTATAATCCTCAGCTTAGGTGATTCAGAATTCAGCTTTTACTACTGAGCTTAATCTTTTCTCATTTTTGGGTGGTAACCATCTTGAAGGCTTTTAGGATTGCAAGTTGACAATCTTTCAGTTTATGGTAATGCCAC
This sequence comes from Platanthera zijinensis, assembly GCA_039513925.1. Lineage (NCBI taxonomy): Eukaryota > Viridiplantae > Streptophyta > Magnoliopsida > Asparagales > Orchidaceae > Platanthera > Platanthera zijinensis. The sequence goes on along the minus strand of CM077087.1, from coordinate 46,321,694 downwards.
CTATGACATGGCTGCAAAAATCTGTATTTTCTCAACTCTGGAGAGTAGAGATCTAGGAAGAAGAGCAAAACTAAATTGTAATATAGTGAAAGTATTGGGCAACCAGAAGGTCTTATCCATTGGTAGTCTTTCATTGTAACTCTGTTATTCCCAACCTCAAAAAGTCGTAGCCAAACCTTAGAAGTTCCTCGACACACAAATTGACGATGATTAAGTAGGAGAGCGCATAAGAACAAGTGAAAGCAATCTTTATTTTTAATCGTTCATACCGAAATAAGTACTATGCATATATATAGGGAGAGGAGTCAAAACAAGTAAACAACAACATTTACAACATTCAAGCCTTTATCCCACTATAGTGGGGTCGGCTATATGGATCCTTTGTCGCCATTGTGCCCTATCTTTTGTCATAATCTCACTAATGCCTAAGTACATCATGTCTTTCCTTACAGTTTCATTCCAAGTCTTTATTGGTCTACCCCTCCCTCGTTTAATGAGGAGTACAGTTTCATTCCAAGTCTTTATTGGTCTACCCCTCCCTCGTTTAATGAGGAGTCAAAAGATACAGAATAAATAAAAGAATGGGTTAGGGCGTCCTTGTGGAAATGAGGTTAGAATGTATGAAGCAGCTCAAAATTTGCTCATAAATTTCACTTCCTAAGGAGATGTATGTCATAGGGAAAGGTTAAAGTCACCTTGGAGAAACTAGCAACTCACCTCCAATGGAATGCATGGAAGTTTCCAAGGAGGGGGTGAAGTGTGGTGCAAGGGAGTTATGAGAAGAGTGAAAATGGAGTAAAAGATGAAAAAAGTTGACGGAGAAACATGTGTATGATCAGGCAACCCAATAACCCTTTATAGCTCATAACCCATGACCCGATATCAACTCAAATACATGAAATGACTCAAATACCAAATTGTAGAAGAACACGGAAACAGGATGAAAATAATAATTGTATTCTCTAATTGTGTATAAACTACAAGTATGAGTACATATATATAGGAAAGGAGAGAGAGATTCTCACTCAAAAGATGTGGGACTAAACAAGAAAGCTAAGTGGGCTTATAAATGGGCCACACTTATTTGGGTTTTTATATCATTTCCTCTAATATTCTCTTAACACTTCCCGCAAGCTGGAGCATTCAAGTCGTAAGTACAAAGCTTGGATAAGAACTGATGATACATTTGTCGTGGTAGCACCTTGGTGAGAATGTCAGCAACTTGCCCAGAAGCAGGAAGATGTTGTAATTCTAACTTCTTCAATTGAACTTTTTCTCGAACGGAGTGACAGTCAACTTCAATGTGTTTGGTCCGCTTATGGAACACATGATTCTTTGCAATATGTATTGCAGCCTGACTGTCGCACAACAGAGTTGTTGGTGAAGATAGTTTGACTCCCAAATCACCAAGAAGACTCTCAATCCAGGTAAGTTCTGATACAACGGCCGTCATTGCACGATACACGACTTCAGCAGAAGAGCGAGCAACCACAGATTGCCTTTTGCCTCGCCGGGTGATAAGATTTCCTCCAAAGTAGGTACAGAAGCCATTAGTGGAACATCGATCATCAGGGGAGCCTGCATAGTCCGCATCCAAATACGCAATAAGAGATAGAGAAGAGGATGGCTTATATACAAGCCCTTGTGCAGGAGCAGTCTTCAAATATATGAGGATGTGTTTGACTGTCTGGAGATGAGAGACCCGTGGAGCATGCATAAACCGACTGACCAGTGGTGATAAGGTTTCTGCGGGTTTGCACCCTAAGTAGCCTACATCTTGAAGAAGGTCAAGACAATACTTCCGTTGTGAAAGGACAAAACCATCTGGTCGTCTTGCAACCTCAAGTCCAAGGAAGTACCAAAGACTTTCCAGATCTTTAGTTTGAAAGACGGAGTTTAAATGTTGCTTGATTTGTTGTATCCCTGTGAAATCATCACCAGTAATCAAAATGTCATCCACATAGACCAGGAGAATGACAGTCCCGGTTGATTGATGACAAGTAAAAAGAGAGAAGTCAGCCGAGCTCCGCTTGAATCCAACTTCGCGAACGACCTTACTGAATTTGTCAAACCAAGCCCAGGGAGACTGTTTGAAACCATAAATAGATTTTCGGAGATGACACACACGAGACTCCCCCGTTGTCTCAAACCCGGGAGGTTGGTGCATGTAGACCGTCTCGAGAAGGTAGCCGTTCAAAAGCATTTTTTATATCTAGCTGATGGAGTGGTCAGTGGCGATGAACAACTAAGGAGATTAGGACCCGAACAGAGTATAACTTGGCGACGGGAGAGAAAGTTTCATCATAATCAAGACCGTGTTGTTGAGTAAACACCCGGGCCACAAGCCGGGCTTTGAGGCGTTCAATTGTCTCATCCGGAGCATGTTTGATTGTAAAAAATCATTTACAGCTGACACAAGACTGTCCTGGAAGAAGGGAAACCAGATCCTAAGTCTGGTTTGCCCAAAGGGCAGTCATTTCATCATCCATAGTCGCACGCCATCCTGAGTGTTGAAGAGCCTCATGCACAGAGTTAGGTATAAAGATGGAGGATAAAGAGAGCAAACTTGAGGAGAGGTGGCGATGCATAGACACATAATTCGCCAGGAGATGAGCTGTAGACGTTGATGCTGGATCGACATGCCGCGAGATAGCACTGGTAGAAGGTAGCTGTTGGAGGGCTCCAGAGTTCGGAGTACGACGAGTGAAGACACGAAGAGGTGGTTTGGGTGGGATTGGTGTCGGGTGTGGGGTGGGAAGGAGGGGCGGTAGAGAAGACGTGACAGGAACGATAGGACGAGGTAAGGGAGTAGGGAGAGGAGCGGAAGGAGAAGAGTGAAACGGTTGGTCTTCAAGAAAGGTGGCATCTTCCTAGATGACCACTTTGCCTGTAGTGGGAGAATAACACACAGCCTTTTTGAGTCCGAGAGTATCCCACGAACATACATTTGCTGGCACGGGGGGCAAACTTATCCGTGGGTGGACCAAGAGTATGGACGTAACATGTGTTTCCAAACACAAGGCGTGTGGTAAACGGGGATTTGGAAGGAAACAAGAGACTAAACGGAGTGGTAAAGTCGAGCATGGAGGAGGACATGCGATTGATGAGATGACATGCTGCAGACACATCGAAGTTCCAGTATAGTATGGGGACCTACACTTGAATCATGAGTGACCGAGCGACATCAAGAAGATGACGATTCTTCCGCTCGACCGCTCCATTCTGTTGAGGCGTATACGCACACGATGTTTGATGGATAATACCAAACTCAATGCATAGATTAGAGAATGTCTGGCTAGTGTATTCGCGAGCATTATCAGTGCGAATGATTTTTAAGGGAGAGGAGAACTGAGTATGAGTTTTCATAATAAATGTACGAAATGTAGAGGTTAGTTTAGCACGATCCCGAAGTAAGTATAACCAGGTGAAGCGAGAGTAATCATCAATAAAAGTGACAAAGTAACGATAACCAAACATACTAGAGGTTTTATAGGGTCCCCAAACATCAGAGTGTACTAGAGATAGAGGAGTAATACTCCAAGTACAAGCAGGACTAAAGGAAGTACGATGTTGTTTGCCAAAGATACAAAATTCACAAGTAAACTCATGTAGGGAGACGTACGTAAGAGCTTTCTTGAGAATCTGGAGGGGAGCATGCCCAAGGCGACGATGTCAATCGACAGAGGAGACGACAGGGAGAGCAGAAGGGGGAACATCCAAGAGGTAGAGCCCATTAGACAGCCGCCCCTTACCAATGATATTCTGCGTTTGTCGATTCTGCACAACAAAGGTAAAGGGTGAGAATGTAACACGACAATTAAGGTCCTAAGTAAGACGGCTAACATATAGCAAGTTAAATGATGATCCCGGAACATGAAAGGCCGAAGACAGAGAGAGTGGGTGTGAGAGGTATATCAGCAGCGCCGGACACCGGGATGGTATCACCATTAGTCACGGTGATGAACTTGGGATGTGCAGTCAACAAGTATTGAGGGGGTCTCTGCGAAGTAGTATGATGTGTGACACCTGAATCCACAATCCAGTGAGAGCTCTGGGAGAGACAGGATATACCTTCATTGGAAATCGATGCAACAGATCCAGATGAGCTAGTAATCACCTCTTGGAGATGTTGGAGTTGGGTGCGTAGAGCATTGATGTTATCACGGGTGGAGGCAGAGGCCATTGCGAGAAAAGCGGGAGGAGGATCAATTTTAGCAGGGGCAGCAAGATGTGGAGGAAGATCATGTTTGCGATAGCAGACGGACTCAAGGTGACCATCCCGACTGCAATAAGTGCATTTAAAGAAAGATCTCCCATCACGTCTTCGTCCCCGAGGCGTGTTACGACCCCCACGGGCCGAGGAACCTCGAGCAGAGGGAACATGTGTAGGTTGTTGTAGAAGAGCCGGAGAAAGATTCACAAGAGCATCTGGGGGCGGGGTAACCTTCAGAAACATAGAACAAACATCTAACAGAGAGGGAGTTGTAGAGGAAGAGAGAATCTGAGCCCGAACGTTGTGCAGATGAGAAGAAACACGAGCCATCATCATGACAATCCCGACTGATTCTTTCTGTGCCCGTTGGATAACCTAATCTGTGGTAGGGGACTGCTGCTTTATCCTGGTCTCAACAAGGGTCTTGGCCTTGGCAATAAAGGAGGTCATATCACCGGGTGCACCAGGTTCAAGAGTTTGAAGATCATAGATGATGATGGACAAGTGTTGAATATTGTTCTGCCCAGAATAGAGAGAGTGAAGCTCCTCCCACATGGTCTTAGCCGTTTCATGATATATAGCCATCCTGTAGGGCTCGATGTCCATCGAGTTGAGAAGCCATGACTGGACCCGACCGTCATAACGGAGCCCACTCATCGGTGGGTGCAATAGGAGTAACACGTGTCAGATGATGAAGGAGGTCTTTCGTATGCAACACACGGCGAACAGAGTGCACCCATTCCACAAAGTTTTTGCTTCCCGCTGAGGGAAATAGTGGTAATCCAGAGTTCATCACGAAGTTCAAGCACGGGAGCAGCAACGCGGGCTAGTAGAGTGGAAGCAGCATCGGGATCCATGGAGCGGACTGTGCGGTTAAGATAGGCGGATAAAAGCCGCGGACAGAGGAGCTAGACTGTGCAGTTAAGACAGGCGGACTGAAGAGATGAGTTGCTGCTAGAGGTTCTCACAGCAAGCAGAGTTGCGGCTAGAGAAGTCTGCAGAGGGCTAGAAGAGATCGCAGCTAGAAGAGCAGATAGAAGAGATCACAACGGATAAAGCAGACCGTTTGATCGCAGCGAGAAGAGCAGATCGCAGCAGATAGAAGAGATCGTCGTGAGATTGTAGAGAGAAAAGCAGACCGCTAGGGGTGCGGTTAGAGCACACGGGGGCAGCGGGAAGAGCAGACTAGCGGCAGACCGGGCACAGTGATCAGGAACCAGCGGCAGACCTCAGCGGAGAGGATAACGGCGGGCCGTTGTGGCCGCGACGACAAGAGAGCAGACCACTATGGTCGCTGCGACAAACTGATCAGGAACTAGTGGCAGACCGCTGAGGCCGCTGCGACAACGCCGACAAGCGAACAATCCGAGCAGAATTCGGCGACTAATCAGCAGCGAGAGGAGAAATGAATAGATCGTGGCGGACCGCGATCAGATCGCTGTGAGAGCACACCAATGGTTAGCAGACCAGACCGCAAGCAAGGAAAGCGAACTGTAAGAGCGATCGTCAGCGAGAGGGGCCCACTTGGCAGGGGGGCAGAGAGTATAAAAGGCAGGGCAAGGAGGTAGGGGGGAAGAGAGGTGGAAGGCACGGGATAGAGGAAGAGACGGTTAGAAAAAAACAGGCCACTGGCCTATGCGGGTTGAGAAGGGAAGGTCAGGCAGACGGTTAAGAACAACCTAACTGCATGGAGAGATCTTCACCTCTGATGGCATGTAGAAGAACAAGGAAACAAGATGAAAATAATAATTGTATTCTCCAATTCTGTATAAACTACAAGTATATATACATATATATATATATATATATATATATATATATATATATATATATATATACATATATATATGTATATATACATACGAGTGACAGGCACGGGCCTCCGGCCCGATGACCACACGACACAGTACCCGGCCGGCGACGACGGGATTTGCCCGCCCCTCCGACTGTTATTATGTAATTTGCTTTATAATAATTAAAATTAAAAAAATCTAAAAAATGCCCTGCCTGTACAAAGTAGGGCTGCCCCCGAAATGATTAAAAAGTAATGATTAATTGTTATAACTTATTAATTGTTTTATAATAATTAAGATTTAAAAAATCTAAAAAAAGCCCCACCTGTGCAAACTACAAAGCAGCGCTATCCCGCATGCCTCTTTGATTAGTCTCATATCGCCTGTGGAAATTGTTTTTGTTTGTATATAAAGTGTAGGTGTAGATTATGTGCAGTTGAATTCTAATGGGCTGAAAGCTGGCAAGTGAAATTTGATGGATTGGCCGTGAAGAGGGTTGGCTTAGGATTCAATTCTGTTGGGCTCACAGTTGGCTTTTAATATATCTTATTAATTTTAACAGCTTAGGACCCTCTTTAGTAGGTTTTGGAGCCCTACGAAAAAGTAGAGAGAGGGGATGCGTTTGATCAGACGGCTGCTGAATAATGCATTCAGATCGGACGGCCAAAATCACTCCAATGAATTTTAAATTCATGTATTTCATATTTCTATTATAGTGGTAGAGATATATACATATATATATATAATTATATATATATACGAGCATTTTCGCACGGGCTACGCCCGTGCTCGATGCTCTTCGCATCGACAGTACCCCAGCTGCGACTGTACCTCCGTCCAAACTCGCCCCCTCTACGACACTCGATGCTCTCGGGCGGCCGTCGGCTGCATCCAGGCGGGCTTCGCCCGCCAGCAAACGGGCTTTACACGTGCTTGATGCTCTGGGCAGTCTTAGGCCGCATTAAAGCAGGCTTCGCCCGCTTCCACGTAATTCACCAGCTCGACCCGTACCCGTCACTCGCGGCCCCGGAGCGCATATGCAAATCAAACAACAATTATATGTACCCATCACTCGCGGCCATCGCGTATGCAAAATCACTCGTGTCCCCCCGCCGCATAGAAGTAGTCTGCAGCGCGTGATGGGTACGGGTCCGCGAGTGATTTTGCATATGCGGGGGCCGCGAGTGACGGGTACATATAATTGTTGTTTGATTTGCATATGCGCTCCGGGGCCGCGAGTGACGGGTACGGGGTCGAGCTGGTGAATTATGTGGAAGCAGGCGGAGCCTGCTTTTATGCGGCCTAAGACCGCCCAGAGCATCAAGCACGTGTAAAGCCCGTTTGCTGGCGGGCGAAGCCCGCCTGGATGCGGCCGACGGCCGCCCGAGAGCATCGAGTGTCGTAGAGGGGGCGAGTTTGGACGGAGGTGCAGTCGCAGCTGGGGTACTGTCGATGCGAAGAGCATCGAGCACGGGCGTAGCCCGTGCGAAGATGCTCGTATTTGTATATAATTATTGTTATCACCACCACCTACCTGCATTGCCCTCACCGAGTTCATCCTCAACCTCACCTAATTTGCATGATTTGAATGAAGATTGCCATCTCATGGGGGACGGACATGGCGGTGGCCCTGCCAGACCGCCTCCGACCTAACGCCGACGCGGTCGCATGAGCACAGCAACCCCGTCGGCGGGGTCCCGTCTAGCCTCCGGCGGCTATGCCGGCTTGTAATAGTTACTTATGAGGACTGTTATTAAGTATTTCTATCTTAATAAATAAAATATATATATTATATCCGATATCAAAGCATATATGTTCACTGTCTAACTCTCTGGCTCTCTCTCTCTCTCTCCGCCTAAATCTCTCTTTCTCTCTCCGCATAACTCTCTCGCTCTCTATCTATCTCTATCTTAATAAATAATATAATATGAAAGCATATATATATCTACCGCCTCTCTCTCTCCGCATAACTCTCTCTCTAGATATATCTGCGTCTCTCTCTCTCTCCGCATAACTCTCTCTCTCCGCATAACTCTCTCTCTCTCTCTCCGCATAACTCTCTCTCTCTCCGCATAACTCTCTCTCTCCCCCTATCTCTCTCTCCGCATAACACTCTCTCCGCCTATAACACTTCCTCCGCCTAACTCCTCCCTCTCTCCGCCTAACGCTTTCTCTCTCTATATATAGTTATATATATAATATATTATATCCTACTCTATATTATATCTCTCCTACTATCTCCCCACCGCCTCACACACACTCTCTCTCTCTCTATCAGCCTAACTCTCTCCCTCTCTCCGCCTAACTATTTCTCTCTATATATATAATTATATATATAATATATTATATCTCTCCTACTATCTCCCCACCGCCTCACACACACTCTCTCTCTCTATCCGCCTAACTCTCTCCCTCTCTCCGCCTAACTATTTCTCTCTCGTGTCCTCCAACAGAAATAGGTGTAGGAGACCTATTTGTTTTATTTCTTTAATGATAACAATCATGAATGGCTGAGATCTGCTGAAACGTAATTAGACAGCCGGAAATCTGCGTTCTTGACATACAACTAAAGATTCTTATATTAAGGAGATATATACATATATGTATATATATATAGGAAAGGAGAGAGAGTGATTCCCACTCAAAAGATGCGGGACTAAACAAAACATCTAAGTGGGCTTATAAATGGGCCACAGTTATTTGGGCTTTTACATCATTTCCTCTAATGTTCTCTGACATAAAAATCTCGGCATTTAAAAAGAAGAGTAACCGAAAGTGCATCCCAAATGTTGTTAGGTGCAAACCGGAAAAAAATCCTAAGAATTATTCATAGGTGTAATTCTTCTATCCTAAAAAACTCATGGATGCAGCCTAATTAAGGTTCCGTTTGGGGAGACTTATTTTCACCGGTCATGCGGTTACGACCGCATGAACCGGACCTTAATTAAGGCTCGGTACATGCAGTCATAACCGCTTGACCGGTGAAAATACCCCCCCCCCCCCCCCAAACGGAGCCTAAATCTCACACCCTCGACTCTTCTCTGGTACTAAGCGATGGGTTTTCCTTGATACCTAGGTCGTCTCCCGTTGCCGCCGATTCTTGCCACTATTATCGCCCCTACCAAGGAGACCCCCGCTGTTCTCGTGAGTTCGTTCCAGCAGCGCGTACTCTATTTATCCGATCAAAATTTTGCACTGGTAGTCGCTTTGCAGCTTGATTGGAGCTACCGATCGCTGGTGCACGATGTTTTATACCAACGTTTCATATTTAGAGCAAAGCTTGGAGCTACCGATCGCTGGTGCACGATGTTTTATACCAACGTTTCATATTCAGAGCAAAGCGGCATTTAAAAAATGATTGTTTTTTTTTGTAAAATATAAACTGACATCCAATTTTTTCTGATATATTGACCGACACAATTTTTGAACATATCGCCCGATTTTATATTACGTTAGCATTTTGGCGGAATCGGTGTTCCTAACTCTCTCTCTCTCTGTTATCCAATAGGAGTATGGCCGTAATCTTGCTTCGCTCGGGGTCAAAGCCGCGGATATCTCATCCTACAGGTCTATCTGGCAGCTGGTTGCTCCAGAAGATAAACAATCACAGATTGTCATCTGATGCTACAATACATTAGGTACATCCTTTCTCACCACCCCCTCACTGAATTTCTGTTCATATGTTCACAATTTATTTATAACTGATCTTTTTTTAACACAAGTTTATTTGGGCTGCATTTTGTTGCAGTTTTTAGAGTAGTTGTGTATTATTCTTACCAGTTCATAATTTATCTTTTTTTAACACAAGTTTATTTGGGTTGTTGCAGTTTTTAGAGTAGTTGTGTGTTATTCTTACCAGCATGTGTCTGAAGTTTAAAAGATGATTTTAAAAAAAATCACAATAGTTGGACAGAGATCCCTAGGGCCTGTTTCCCTTGGTATATAGAATACTTTTTTTGTTCTTGGGCTGCTGTTGGGAATTCTTTCAAACTCTGTCGGATTTGTATCATAAGCTTCGACAGGGCTGGCAGACGCTTGGCTGGGGAGGCGCATTATTATCGTTCGTCATTTTCAGACCGAAGGTTTCACGCAAAAATGTAGATTTATCTCTAATTCCTGAGGTGGGAATTAGGGTTGTAAGTACGAACAAACCAAACCACACAACCAAATCGAACCGAACCTAACCACATGGTTCGGTTTTAGTAGCTTGTGGTTCGGTCATGGTTCCGTTTTTTGAAAAACCATGTGGTTCGGTTCGGTTCACGGTTTGGAATGTCAAACCGAATCGACTCAAACCGAGCCGTATTAGCTTTAATAAAATTTTAATATATTTTCAATATAGTTAGGTCTTCACTCTTGTTAGTTGTTACATCTTACTAAAACTAGAAGTCACTGTTTTTGTTTCATAATTACTTATATTCAAGGTTGTCAGGATCGAGATCCTAGGTGAGATCATTTTGAGGTTGGATCGGATCGTAGGATCGGATCGAGAATCGCAAGATCCTACAACATTCATAAATTAAGACAAAATTAAATTTTATCATTAAATTACATGCTCGATTTACAAAAAATCAATAAATTGAATAGTATGTGAATAACTATATTAAATTTTTTTGAATAACTAAATTAAAAAGATAGTATCATACTAAGTTCATTTTCAGTTTCATGTAAGACACTCAATGCTTACTAACAATAAAAACAAATCTAGATCGGAAGCGACCGAAGAAGCTGCTTTTGGCCTCAGTTTGCAGTCGGCAATTGACACTTGAGATACGGTAAAGCAGCATGATATGATTCTGTGATGGGGTATGGGGGAGAGATTAGGACAAGGTTAAACAATGGGTTATGGGCGTTGTACCGGTTGAATGAGATCGGGATAAGGTTGAACATGTTTCTACTTATCTTTGGCCAGACTGGTAGAATCTGGTCAGGATCGCGATCCTAAAGATCCTAAGATCCGGATTGCGATCCCAGTCGTAGATGTGCAAATTTAGATCCTATATAAGATCCAGATCGATTTACAAAATCTGGATCGTAGAATCGTAAGATCTCACGATTCTGATCGCGATCCTGATAACCATGCTTATATTAGAACATGATTTATTAAATAACATGACTTATTATAGAACACGATTTATTATAGTCGGGTACATAATTAAAAAAATCTTTCATACGAATAAATTTATCTAAATTTGTTTATCTGTTTTTATGTTCATGCGTTGTTTATCTGATTTTTGGAACCACATGGGGGTGATTCGGTTAGTCGTTTTTAATCAAAAATCGAACCGTTACAGTCCTAGTGAGAATCGCTCGAGTCGCGTTGGCTGGGGAACGCAATGGAGATGGATGTGTTGTCAAACTTGCTTTTAATGTGAATTATGATCAAGAAGCACTTTTAGCTATATGCACGCCAAATAATTCTAGATTTTAGTTCTGAAATTCCTCCCCTAAACACCTTTTTTAAAAAAATTGTTTTTGCAGAGATGGAGAGAGGGAGAGGATAACTACTGCAACCAACCAATCTTAGTTATGGTGGGTTTACAATTCTGAAATGGTGTTTATATTTTATTCAATAAAATTTTATTGTTTAATTTAATTTATTATTTGAAAATTATAGTATATATAATCAAAATATTTTAACTTTAATTCTAAAGTGAAACTTATGGAAAATTGATAGTGAACTTAATACCCTCCGTTTTTACACACTTCAAACTGTAATGGAATCAAAATGGTTTGGTTTAGTTTTTAAATATTGGTTTGGGTTTTTTGGCATGACTAATTCTGAATAAAATTTGTCCAAATTATTTTCTTTGGGTTTTGATTAATTTTTTATGATTTAAATGATAAATTGTTTTAGATTTATGGTTAATATAGAATTAATTGGTCTTAAATTTATATATAATTTGTGTTAATTGTAATTTAGTGATAATTAATTATGAATATAATTCATGCTTTTTTATTTAATCAATCAAAAAATAATTGATATAAGCATGTATATTAATATATTATTGGTATTTGGGGATAATGTTATGACTGAACTGATCAAGTTGTGCTTAAGGCTCCGTTTGGGGGGACTTATTTTCACCAGTCAATCGGTTACGACCGCATGAATCGAACCTTAATTAAAGCTCAATTCATGCGGTTGTAACCGTTTGATCGGTGAAAATAAGTCCCCCAAACGGAGCATAAATTAAGCATTCAAAAAAATTTAAATTATTAATTTATCAATTCTTATAATTAGTTTCTGCCACCATAAAGGAAGTGATTGAGTGTTTTGACCCAAACAGTCATAATACTTCTATGTTTTGTTCATTTTTTTAACCCAGTAATTGAACCGAAATGGTGTTGATTTTTAGCACTTCTAAGTCGAAACCTAACCAAATCAGTTTGCTTGGATTGTTTTTGATGTACACCCCTGGAATTAAGTTCAACAACATTGTTTCATCTAATTTGCCAATTGGTACCACCTGCCCAAAATGGAGAAATAATTTATGTATGATGCACCTATTTTCGGTCGTGCGGGATTTCGGGGTTTCATTCGCACGATTTGAAATTCTAAAGTGGAATTTTGTGCGTAAATACGATAGTATTTTTGAATTTCAAATATGATCGTATTTTTGCGGATTGGATGGCCAGATGTTCACCCATATTATGGATTACATGTACCCATTTTTTCTCCCCAAAAAGACATCAACGCTTGCAAGTTCTTTGTTTGGTATTTGATCAACATTTTTTACATCCAAAATACTCTTGAAGGTATATTTTTTTAAAAAAACATCTATACAAATTAATGGGCCGGTTTTATAGCAAAAAAGGATGACAAACTCACAAGGAGTATTAGGCTTTATTTGGCGTAGCGGTGACAGGCTCATCCGGCAGTTCCTCCTGTGGCATTCGATTTGGAGGCGGGGAGCTCGGGATCGAAACGGAGCAAACTGTGTTATTTTTAGGGCACGGCGGGGGGAAATGGAGCAAATGCTGCCGGAGTGCGTTTGTTTACCGTCCGGCGGCGTTTCCCACAAACGGCTTGAGAAAACGTCGCGTCAAACAAAGCCTCACTCCGTCTAATGTCTTTCTAAATTACCCACATTTATAGCATTTTGTGTGCAATACTTAGTTTGTGGCGGAATATTTTAATTACTCTTCATTTAAAGTCTCTAAGTTTGAGGAGATAGGTACGAGTAATGCACGGTTATGATGTTGATAAAATGCAGTCCTATGATATGTGATTCTACGGTGGAGTTTTTTTTGTGAAAATGCAGTCGTAATATGATCGAATTTTCGATTAATCATACTTAAAATTTTGTATTTTTAGATAACGACGGCCTGATGATAAGATAGAACGCATGGTAATTGTTTGTGCGAATAATATTTCCTAAGTTTTGACATTACTTTTGCCCGAAGCATAGTTTTTCTTTTACAAAAATTATTTTTATCTTATTTTAGTAATGAGCGCACTGGGCTCCGCTCCTACGGCCAATCGCGACAGTATCTTGATCGCGACAGTGCACGGGAGGCTCCCAGTGCTTTGTGCGACAGTACTCTAACCAGACATTGGCCCGGAGGGACAGTGTTTCCGCTGCTTGCAAACCCGAGAGCTCTATACATCAAGATATAGCTAGAGAATTTATTTTTTTCCCTACTGTCTAAGGAAATGAACATAAACAAACAACCAATATTCTCATTTGAGAGCACTATAATTTAATTGAACTTGAGCTAACCCAACCCTCCAATATGGACTCCGACCAAAGTCATCCGTTTTGTTCGTAGGCATAGACAACGTGACCGATCGAAAAGTTTTTTTTTTTTTGTAATCTCTAAAAAGAACTATCGACCCACTATGGTGTGATAAAGGCTTGAGTGTTGTTGTTGTTATAGTCTCTAAAAGGAATTATGCATTTACACTAATAGTACATAATGTAGCCACCACATAAAAAATCATTTAAAAAAAAGGATGAAAATTGGATTCCAAAAATAACATGAATAAATACTCTAACAATAGCACTATTCTCTCAGACACCTGTAATAACTGTATTCTCCTCATCCTCTATTTCATGTCTTTAATTAGTTACATAATAATACCCTGTGTAAATTACTCTAAAGCCCCTCCACAACAGCATACTTGCAGACATCCCAAATAGTCTGTTGAGTTGTTGAAGTTTGAAAGCTTCAAATGCCTGAATAAACTGTAAATGGAAATATATATGTAAATATATTTATATATAATTGATTAGGAAAAAAAAAAGTTTGATCCCTATGAAAAGTGAAGAGAAGTGAAGATTCACTTGCCACTTACTCAGCAACAGAATCCACACCAAGTGAAGCAGGGAAACCATCTCCTCTTAGAAGAAATCGCCCCCGTTGTGGATGGAGTCCAGGGTCCGGTGGCGGCGGCAGGCGGTGGAGCGGAAGCCATTAGGGGGTTGACGAGCGGAGGAGGCTGATGCTCTGTGTGTTGCCTAGCCATGACTCTTATCGATTCGTTTTTTTCATCGCGGGTCAATCTGATGACGACGGTGAGTTAGAACGGATGGAGAGTGAGAAATCGATTACTCCGTAGTAATTGAAACGAATTGGATAGTTTTATGTTGGAAGCATTAAAGTAGATTAGGCTCAATAATCCACTCTCAAGTGATACAGAATTGTACACGTGAGGAGACGTGTTGAGAATATAGTCACAGATCAGAAAACTCACGCAGCCTTGTAGTTAATATGGATTAAAGGCCTTCTATACACATGACAAATCAATTTTAGGTTTTTTTTGTTCTATCTAGACAAGTCACATTTGTATGTATTTAGGGTTTAGTGAGATTATGAGTAAAGATAAAACGCAATGACGACAGAGGATTCATATAGTGGACCTAATTATAGTGGGATAAAGTCTCAAGTGTCGTCGTTGTTGTATCTAGACAAACACATTTGTGTTGGTTGAGTTCTCTCTGGACTTATTTTGAATGATTTATGCAATCTTTGTTTCGGCGATCACTCTGGCATCCTTTTGTAGTTAAAATCGTAGTTTTTAAGCTTTGGTTCTTTGAAAGAGTTATTTAATACGTTTGGGTCAGCGAAGAATCCTCCGTCAAAAAACAAACACTTCTCTCTCCTCTCCCAAACTGCCTCACCTTTTACGCCTTTGTTCTAGGTCGATTAGGGCCTGCTTGGGAGGGCGGATGAAATTAGACATACAACATCTAATTAGTTTAGTTACACTACTATGGACTTTGAAAACATTGATAGTATATAAAAATCGGATCAAAGTCAAGCTAATCTTAAATGTTCAAACCCTTCTAATTTTCTCCCTCAATTCTCAAATTTCTATATAAAAAGACAGGCAATGGAGACATTAACCGTGTGTGCGCGCGCGCGCGAGGGACTGGAACCCTATTTTTGCCTATAGTATATCAAGATCAGATCAAAGTTAAGCAAAATCTTAAATGTTCAAACCCTTCTTATTTTCTCCCTCAATTCCCAAATTTCTAAGTAA
This sequence comes from Platanthera zijinensis, assembly GCA_039513925.1. Lineage (NCBI taxonomy): Eukaryota > Viridiplantae > Streptophyta > Magnoliopsida > Asparagales > Orchidaceae > Platanthera > Platanthera zijinensis. Next base: position 46,306,204 of record CM077087.1, on the reverse strand, counting down.
AAAGACATGCAACAGAGACATCGAGTGTGTCTGTGTGCGCACAAGAGAGTGACTGGTTTCTTGAATGTATCAAAAATGAGGGACTGAAACCCTATTTTTGTGTGTAGTATACCAAGATGAGATTAAAGATAAGCTAAATCTTAAGGCTCTGTTTGGCTGGGCGTCCCGGGACGCCGGTGCAGGAGCAGCAGCCGCCGCAAGGCGGGAAAACAAACACCTCTTTGGCACGTGTAACGGCCCGGCCCGTTAGGAGCACGGCGCCGCCGACCCACCAGGAAGCACGCTCACTTCCGATGGTACAACCGAAATATTACAAGGGCTGCAGCCCAGTGCCACACCAACCCATCACTGTGCCTGTTTCTCAGTAACAGTAGGTTGTTGGAAGGTGTGTTATCAAGGGTTGCAGGATCGAATCCTTGCGCCAACAACCTACTGTTGCTGAGAAACAGACACAGTGATGGGTTGGGGTGGCACTGTGCTGCAACCCTTGTAATATTTCGGTTATACCACCGGAAGTCAGCGTGCTTCCTGGTGCGCCGGCGGCGCCGTGCTCCTTGCGGGCCGGGCCGTTACAGCACGTGCGACAGCGTTTGCTCCCACGCTCCTTTGGAATGAAGAAAAAGATCCCTTTGAGTCACAGCCCTCCCCCTCCGGTGAATTAGAACGGATGGAGAGTGAGAAATCGATTACTCCGTAGTAATTGAAACGAATTGGATAGTTTTATGTTCGAAGCATTAGAGTAGATTAGGCTCAATAATCCACTCAAGTGATACAGAATTGTACACGTGAGGAGACGTGTTGAGAATATAGTCACAGATCAGAAAACTCACGCAGCCTTGTAGTTAATATGGATTAAAGGCCTTCTATACACATTACAAATCAATTTTAGGTTTTTTTTGTTCTATCTAGACAGTCACATTTGTATGTTTTTAGGGTTTAGTGAGATTATGAGTAAAGATAAAACGCAATGACGACAGAGGATTCATATAGTGGACCTAATTATAGTGGGATAAAGTCTCAAGTGTCGTCGTTGTTGTATCTAGACAAACACATTTGTGTTGGTTTAGTTCTCTCTGGACTTATTTTGAATGATTCATGCAATCTTTGTTTCGGCGATCACTGTGGCATCCTTTTGTAGTTAAAATCGTAGTTTTTAAGCTTTGGTTCTTAGAAAAAGAGTTATTTAATATGTTTGGGTCAGCAAAGAATCCTCCATCAATTAACAAACACTTCTATCTCTCCTCTCCCAAACCGCTTCACCTTTTACGCCTTTGTTCTAGGTCGATTAGGGCCTGCTTGGGAGGGCGGATGAAATTAGACATACAACATCTAATTAGTTTAGTTACACTACTATGGACTTTGAAAACATTGATAGTATATAAAAATCGGATCAAAGTCAAGCTAATCTTAAATGTTCAAACCCTTCTAATTTTCTCCCTCAATTCTCAAATTTCTATATAAAAAGACAGGCAATGGAGACATTAACCGTGTGTGCGCGCGCGCGCGAGGGACTGGAACCCTATTTTTGCCTATAGTATATCAAGATCAGATCAAAGTTAGGCAAAATCTTAAATGTTCAAACCCTTCTTATTTTCTCCCTCAATTCCCAAATTTCTAAGTAAAAAGACATGCAACAGAGACATCTGAGTGTGTCTGTGTGCGCACAAGAGAGTGACTGGTTTCTTGAATGTATCAAAATTGAGGGACTGAAACCCTATTTTTGTGTGTAGTATACCAAGATGAGATTAAAGATAAGCTAAATCTTAAGGCTCTGTTTGGCTGGGAGTCCCGGGACGCCGGTGCAGGAGCAGCAGCAGCCGCAAGGCGGGAAAACAAACACCTCTTTGGCACGTGTAACGGCCCGGCCCGTTAGGAGCACGGCACCGCCGGCCCACCAGGAAGCACGCTCACTTCCGATGGTACAACCGAAATATTACAAGGGCTGCAGCCCAGTACTACACCAACCAATAATTGTGCTTGTTTCTCAGCAACAGTAGGTTGTTGGAAAGTGTGTTATCAAGGGTAGCATGATCGAATCCTTGCGCCAACAACTTACTGTTGCTAAGAAACAGACACGGTGATGGGTTGGGGTGGCACTGGGCTGCAGCCCTTGTAATATTTCGGTTGTACCACCGGAAGTCAGCGTGCTTCCTGGTGGGCTGGCGGCGTCGTGCTCCTAGCGGGTCGGGCCGTTACAGCGCGTGCGGCAGCGTTTGCTCCCACCCTCCTTTGGAATGAAGAAAAAGCTCCCTTCTGAGTCGCAGCCCTCCCCCTCCGATTCCTAACTCCGACCACATTTGGTGGATTCAGCAGCCGCCCTACCAAACAGAGCCTAAATGTTCAAACTCATCTGATTTTCTCCCTCAATTCTCATATTTCCAATTATATCCACTCAATCTACCCTAAAAAAAGAGGCAATGGAGACATTGTGTGTGTGTGTGTAAGAGAGAGAGAGAGAGAGAGAGAGAGAGAGAGAGAGAGCTTACACAGGGAAGGCGAAGGAGCGGAAGCTTGTAGTGCTGCTGCAATCCGATTGCCTCGAAATGCTATGGCCGAGCAGATGCGCGGACGCCTTCTCCTTCGTCTCCCCCTCCACCACCACCACAACCACCTCCTCCTCCCGCCCCTCCTTCTTCGCCTCATTCGCCTCCGCAGGCATCTCCTTCCCTCCGGCCGCCGCCGCTTCCGCCGCCGCCCTCGTCGGCGGCGGGCGCGGCGGTGGGTACTCCGAAGGCCAGCCGGTCGCACCTCCCAACTCCCCCGATCTCCCCATCAAGAGCAATCCCTGCTCCCTCGAAAAGCTCGAATTCCCCATCTGAATGCTGAACAGCGACTCGTTCGACGCCACGCTCCAATCCTTGGGCGTCGCCGCCGCCGCCGGATTTCTCGCGAAGACCGACATCGGGATCCGATTAGGATCCGGAACATCGTACCTCGCCGGCGGCGGGGGCTTCCATCCCACGGATTTCGCCGATAGGCCGATCTCGTTTTCTGTGAATGCCGGCGGCGCCATCGGAGGCTTCCCCGCCGGGATGGAGAGCTCGGTGGCCTCCAGCTGGAAGAAATCTTCGTCGTCGGAATCGGAGTCTGAGGAGGAGCTCGATTGATCCTTCTCCAGCGCGGCATTGCTATCGTAGTAGCGATGATGGATGTCGTTGCCGAAGGAGACGGCGGCGGGTGAGGCTGCGGGAGACTTCATCGGCGATGGCGGTGGAGGTGGTTGGTCATGATCCTCGTCGGCGCGTTTCTCCGGCAGGTGGTTCATTTTGGGGGCGGGCCGAACGGAATATCGCGGGGAATGATGATGACGATGAGTTCTCCCAACGGTGGGACCCTTTTTTGTGTTGTGTCTCTTTCAAGGGCTTAGAATTAGTTGAACTCGAGAGGCTGTCCACCTACAACTTATCCTGCGAGACATAAATAGAAAAACGGAAGGCCCGAAATACAGTTCTTTTTATTATTGTATGTACTACTTATTTTTTATAAAGTTGTTTTTTTGTTTGAAATATTTATATATTTTTTAGGTGCTTTACTGTTTTTTTTTGTAATATAAAACTAGCCGTGGATATGGGCCCGGAGAGCATTAGTGAAATTATGACTTAAGATAGGGCATAATGACGACAAAGGATCCACATAGCCGACACCATTATAGTGGGATAAATACTTGAGTGTTGTTGTATGAAACTAGCAGTGGGTATGGTCCGGGAGAGCAGCGGCTTTGGGGTCTAACATAAATAATCATGTCCATAATGCCTGGCAGGCCTAGGTAGGGCCCGGGCTTGCTGGGACGGGGCTTGTTCGAACCAAGTTTGTGATTGGGCTGGGCTCAGGCCTCCTATTCTATAAGGGCTTGTCAAGGCCCTGCTAGCCAGGCTAGGCCCAAGTCAGGTCCGACAAAAATTAATTATTTAGTTTATAAAAAAATTAAAAATTTTAATAGAATTTTTAATAATCCCACCTGAAAGGGCTGCTCTTTGGGACGGGCCCTTTTGAGCAGGAACTACTCTCTCTATTTGACTAGCGTCGGGCCTAGGCCAGACCCAATGTCCGAGCTTAGTGTAAGCCTAGCCCGGATCGGACACCAAGCTAGGCGTGGCAAAAAGGGGACCATGTTAGTCCCATTGGGCCCTGGTCTTCTCGGTCCCAGGCCTACCTGGGCCTTTCCAAGCCATGCTCGGATGAGCTTTTCAGGCCTGTGCTTTTTGGACACGGCTACACCTAAAGCATGGCATGCAATGCTCAAAAAGTAAATACAATACACAATATATGTGTCATGCGGAGGTTTACATGCAAGCGGTACCGTTGCGGGCTGCCTTGTACGGGTTGTACACGCTCCGCATTGTGCGAGAAGGTCCCAAAGCATTCAAGTGTGGGACAGCCCCGTGTGTGACTGCAACCAACTTCAAAACACAACAGACACTGGTCTTTTACTTTTTTGTGATCCAAATAGTACTTGAATATACCCTACAAAAATTTCATAAAACAATTACACGTGTATAGTGCAAATGGGCGGCAGTAGTTTCAATTGTTATGGAGCCGGCCCATTTGCAGTTTTAAAGTTTGTATTTCTGAGAACATTTAGGCTCCGTTTGGGGGACTTATTTTCACCGGTCAAGCGGTCACGACCGCATGAACCAGACCGTAATTTAGGTCCGGTTCATGCGGTCGTGACCGCTTGACCGGTGAAAATAAGTCCCCCCAAACAGAGCCTTAGGCCCCAGTGGGGAGGTGGGGTTGCCACGTGGCTTGGAAGGGGGATTTACCTTAGAAGTGGGATAGTTGAGGGTTACTTATTATATTTAGTTACAAGTGATAGGCAGGGGCTTCGCCCTTGATCATTAGTTGCGTTCCGGACGAGGTTTTGCCCTTGTGCTGAATTTTTTCTCGAGGGACAAAACAAGGAGCGAAGTGGAAGTGGGAGAGATGATGATTCCTTATTTGTACTTTACAAGTGACAGGCATGGGGATTCAACTCTACCTTTAATAGTGATCGCAACAGGGCTTTGACCATGTGCTGGATTTTTTTGTGGGTGTCGACAAGCATAGAGCTTCGCCCCTATCCCTAATTGTAACCCTGATGGGCTATATCCCTATGTTGGTTTTTTTTTTTGGAGAAGCCGCCAGACAAGGGGCTACGATCTTGCTCGACTGCTCTTGCAAATTGCCTCCCCCCTCCCCACCCCGCAAGTTATGAAGGGTCTCCGCCTGCCCGTGGATTGTAAATGAGCAACGCCCGTGCTCAACTACTCTTCCCAATGAATAGGCTTCGCCTATTCGTGGCTTGCGAAATGGCTCCACCTACTCGTGATTCACAAAGAGGCTCCACCCATGCCCAACAGCTTTTGGTTGAGCTTGTCACTGAGTTGCTCTGGGTTTATACGGGTTACACTGGGCAATCTCAAAATAAATTAGTCGTATATAGAGTGGATTAGTTAGAAATTATATACAAAAAATAATAATTAAGAGTATCAAATAGGTAAGGATCTGAGACCACTGAAAAGGTAATGTGACATTCAGAAAAATTTCATTACACTAATTAAGGCTCTGTTTGGAGTGAGTTATTTTCACCGGTTAAGCGGTTACAACTGCATGAATTGGACCTTAATTCATGAACTGGAGCATAAATTAAGGTTCAATTCATGCGATTGTAACCGCTTGACCGGTCAGAATAAGTCCCCCAAAAGAAGTCCAAGACTTTTGACCTCCTGGGTGGTGATTCACATGCTAGGGATCCTATTATTAATGAAAAATTTATGTGAGTCTTCGCAAATTGATTTACATTTTCTATTTTTTTGTAAAATATTTTTAAACCTTTTATTAAAGAAAAACCCCATTTTAATACATTATTGAAAAATTTATTGTGACTTACCTCGAAATCTTTGAGAATTTTATATAATGAGATTAATTTAGAATCAATATAGTTCCTTGTGTAATTCACCAAACTAAGTAGAATTTAACTCTAACCCTTAAAACTCCTCTCCAATCCAAGGGAGGAGTTGATTTAAGGATTAAAAATTCCTTCACATGCTTAGTCGGTCAAGTGAAAAGGGCAAGCCGGATCTCTCCTTTCGACACACAAAAGTAAAAGGGCGCCTGTGTGGAAGAGGTCCCTCGACCCCTTCGTCACTTGCAGCCACGTGGAACTCCCCTCCCCCATGTGGACCCCCCCCCCCCCCCCATGCAGAGGCCAATCACTCCAAAGCTTCCCCATGTCTTTTAAAGTCTATTCCTCTTCATTCCTGGGTTCCCTTCGTCCAAAACAATAAGTTATCTCTTGCCCTAGCTCTATTCCAATGTTCCCTTGCATTCTCCTTGCCTCCAAGACCTCTTCCATAGATCCTAAGAGGTATTCTCAGAGAAGAAATGCTCCAATTGATAATTAGGAAAATCTTTCTCTTGCTCTAAATGTCTTAGAATTCCTTTCCTTCTGCACTAAAATGTTGGAATATCTCTTCTATGCATTTGCAATGATGAAAGGAAATTTATTTAAGTTAGATTTCATGAATAATGCAAGCATTTTCATTTGCCCTAATTTTCAAAATGTCGTCGAAAGTGATATGAACCCTACATTTGATATCTACAACTTTAAGCACCAGATGTCAAACCACATGAATGAATCCGCAGAAACCCTTGAAAAAGAAGATTGGGTTTCTTTCTCTATTATAAGGTCTCTCTAAGCATTATTTAAAATGCTTAGCCTTCTTTCACAACTCAATCTTTTTATTAGACACGTGTAAAGATATTACTGACTTACTCTATCTAGACACTAAAAAAACATTAAGGCTCCCCTTGGCACAACAGCGGCCTTCGTAAACACGGTGTTTATGAACTGTCGTGAACAAACGACCTCACCTAACAAATTTCATCCACTTTTACATTCAAAACTAATTTTCTTTTCTATGACGGTGGCGATAATCACCCGTTGTCGTGTCAAATATAGATTCTATGTTGGTAGCATTTTTTGTCCAAACTCAATGGAGCAAAAAGATTCTTATGGAAGACCACAGTTAATTCAGAATTTGATTTATGGGGGAAAAAGGATTATCATGATTAAATATGTAAGGGCGCTTATCATACTCTTCCCTATTTAGGCTCCATTTGGCACGGTGATGGCGGTCGTAAACGCATGAGTTTCAACGTCATTCGTTAAGGAACAACCTAACTAATATCATCAGTTAAGAAACCTTGTTAGCGTCCACTTTTATGTTCAAATAGATGATATTTGTTAGGTGATCCTAAACGAATGGCGTTTTAACATGCATTTACGACCGCCACCACTATTCCAAACAGAGTCTAAGTTTATAAAATTTCAGGTCACGCCCATAATCTTTTGAAATTTAAAAATAACTCGCATGGAGATAGTTTTAAAATTTTTACAAGTTTCAGGAGATATTTTTGTGCATGAATGTAATGAAATATAAACTCGCATGGGGGTAGTTTTAAATTTTTGAAAGAGAGAATTACAACATTTAACTAACCAAACTCGCTAGAAAGATTTGGGTAATTAATACAAATATGTATGAACTGTTGTTTATGAATGCCAGACCTCACCTAAGGAATTCATTCGCTTTTATGTTCGGAACTAGTAATCTTTTGCCAAACACGCATTCTACGACGGTGGATTTTTCTCCAAACTCACCAAAGCGAAAACGTGCACCAAACAGGCCTACATTTCTCTCAATCCTTCAAACCAAACAGAAGCAACGTAAACTGAACTTGCATTCCCTCAAATCCCTTCAAAGCAAGTACATCATGAAACAAAAATGACAACCCGGTGCACAAGGCATCCCTATGCAGAGAAGGTTCGGGGAAGGATCTCATCACAGGGGTGAAATGTAGGCAAACCTTAACTTGCATTTTTGCAAGAGGCTGACTCGAACCCGTGGCCTCAAGGTCACACAACAACACCTCAACCGGTGGGACAAGGCTCCCCTTCCAAAGCAAGTACATCAAGAAACTGGAAAAAAAATAAGTCCTACAAAATTTGTAACCGAGTCCAATAGGTGCCAAACATTTGTACAGGTCGCATCTCCGATTTTCTTTTTACTGTGAAACCGCATGATATACCTGATCGTCTGAGAACAGCAACATCTTCCTCGCGGTTTATTTAAGAGATGGAAAGACCTGTAAAACAAACCAAAATATGGAAACGAAACATCAAAAAATGTTCCGTCGCAACCCGACTGATGAGGAAGGGATCGTTCTCGCCTGTGATCAGAGACTGGATTTCGCTACAGACGACTCTTTTCGCACAAGCACACGGTGCCATGATGTATTTAGTATTCCCCTCAGGTTCCATATGCTCTCAACATTCTCCGGTTGAACGTTCGCAGCACTGTCGACCTGCGCATGCCATCAAAACTATAACGGCATTACGATATTTTAGTGTTTTGTTTCATATATGCGTGAAGCATAAGCTCTTTTGATACCGCCTTAGCAATGATCTCTCCATTCTCGGGAACATCGACGACGGCTTTGAATAAAACCCAGGCCCACTTTTCGCTGGCAAGATCATCGTCAGCAATATATGGGATGTTGCTCTTCTGATACCTCTCTGCTTCAATCCATGTCTTGCCTCCATCAACGGATATGTCCACTCGCTCGATGCCACGGCCGCCGCCTGACACTGCGTATCCAGCAACCGTGATCTGCAAAAAAATAGCTCGCACGTCTTATCATCATCTGAAGACTTATTTTATTGAGGATTTACAATTACTATAGCAATTCAAAATGTTTGGGCAGAAGTAAATTTGTAATGTATTCCAAATATAGTATCAGTATGAAGGTAATTTCAACTTATTTTACTGTGATTTGATACTAGCCTTACATTTGAAGAATTTGTAGAGATTAAGGCTGGGTTTGGCACGTGGCGGTCATGAACGCTGTGGTTAAGAACCATCTTTCGTGTTCAAATTTAATTTAATTTTCTTGGTAATGGTCGTAGCCGATGTCATGCGAAACATACATTCTATGACGGTGTCGTTTTTGTCCAAACACACCGGAGCAAAAACGCTACGCCAAACGGAGCCTAAAACAAGTGTTTTCTTCTCTTTACATCCAACCAAAAGGTGGAATGAAGTGAATTCCATGGTTTTGTAAACCATTTTTGTGAATTGAAAATTGAAATATGCTACTAACCTTCCCATTATTGGTGACATTAATATCTTCCAATGAGCAAATAGCGCACTGCAATACCACGACAAAATTACTCGGATTAGGTGAATGGAATCTAATATTACAAGATACACGCAAAAAAAGAATCTTGGTTCCTACTCATCGATGCAACGTTCATTAGTGTAAAAACCTAATAATCCAAATTAAAACTAATTGTTTGTAGGAGGAGACCACTATCTACAGTAAGTTCACAAAATTACAAGAGTTTTATGTGTAGGATCATCGGGCTTTAACATATGGCTTTGTTTTTACTTGGATGACATAAGAGGGGCTGAGTGGGTCATTGAGCCTAACTTGTTTTGATACAATGTAATTGTTGAAATCTTGTGACCTAGTGATGCAGACAAGCACTTGCAATGCCAAAATTTACTTCCTGCATGCATTTCATTATTTATGTGAACATTTTATTTTTTGTTGCGCGCTTGTTTCGCATTTTTTCCTGCATTTTTTATGTATTTGAGGAGTTACAGTGGTGTATTCTCTATGACGTACTTAACTAGGTCGTATGTTTTATTGTTCTAGATTAGTCAGAGGAGCAATCCTTTAATTTGGCCGTGTCAAATATTGTTTCCTCTCCTACTCTCTTCTCGAACCCTAATCCTAACTTTGAGCCTAAGCCAATTTTGTTTCCAGAAGAAGTTAAAAATATTATAAAAAATATATATGCAAAAAAAAGTTACTAAAAAAGTTCAGAAAAAAAATTTCAGTTCAAAAACAAATAGCGAAAAATAAAATAATAGGTGGCGAGGGATCAAATTAGAAGGCAGATAGTAATCTGTGTGCACTCTCCCGTTAATTGCACTTTCACGTGAGATTAAATGCTCACGTACAGTGGGGGTTAAAATCCCAGACAACCGTTTAGAAATGCACTCTCACATGAGGATAACAGCTCGTGCAGCAGGGGTTAAAATACACACAGGCAACCGATTAACAAAAAAGAGAGAAGGAAATGGTTGCAGCCTATTCGCAAGAAGAGCCACCCATGACTTTCCCCACTTCTTCCTATGAGGGACCAAGAGTTCCCTCTCCCTTTCTCTTCTCCTCCCACTCCTTCTAGGCAGTTTTTTCTTCCTTCATCTCTCCACAAATTTCGACGCCACCACACTTCTATCCCGCCACCGCTCCGTCCTCCTTGCAGGAAGCTGCCTCCTTACTCCGTTTGTGTGAGGAATCTCTCGTCTTCCACCGAACCTTCCACCAACCACCACCACCCTACCTTTTCACTCCTGGTGAGATCTATCCTAATCTTTAGGTTCGCCTCTACCTAGTTTATAATAATTAACCTAGTTTTTGAGGGAAGCTTCTTTTTAGTTTTATGTCCTCTTTATTTTTTCTTTTTCTCTAAGTTGGTCCCTCGTCAAATGTTTTGTTATTTTAGATTATATTGACTACTGCAAGGTGTCATTCACCGAATGTTTTGCGTCGCTAAATAAAATTAAATAGCTAATCTTGTGCAAGTTGCGCTCCAAATTTGTTTTTATTGAATCTAATGTCGGGATCTTTATTTTAAAATTACATCTAGAATTATATTTCATTGCATTCACCGCATTGAGTGCAACTACAAGTGCATCACCTAGAGAAGTAAGAAACAAAATATGGTAGCAAGCTAAAGTACAGAAGCAGAGTACAAACCAACATCACAAGGGATGTGCAAGGGACTATCGCTTAAGTCAGTAATTCAAGATATGGGGTAACAAGATGGGAAACACATGCGTCACAATTGAGACACTAAAGCAGCTATCACCATTGCATGTAATCATATTCAACATGACAGAACAAAACATGTTCAAATTAACAGACACTTCATCAAAGAACGTCTGAGAAAGAAAACATATTGCACGCCGTTTGTCCAATACCAAGATCAGTTGGCGGATATCTTTTCCAAGAGCCTGAGATGTGACACATTCATTAATAATATTGGCCCAAGATCTTTCTAATTTTTTTTCCTCTTTTAGTCTCGTACCCCTTATATTGGCTTGAGGTCTCTCCTCTTTGTGCGTGTGTGTATATATATAGGTGTAACGCAATATTTATATTTTAGCTTGAAAAAAATATATTTTAAGTTCTCTAATGAAAAAACCTAAGCATTCAACCTAAAACTTTGTTGCAGTTGGAGGAGCCTAGGATTTATATTAAGCGTGCAAAACTGCATGAATTTCCAGTAGTTGGACTATATTGTCAACACATAGCATACTCGTCTAACATAGGTAGGCTATATGAATACTCCAATCATTCTTTTTGAATACCAGAAGTCTACAAAAGGTGTTGAATTATTTTGTGCAAGTCATTTCGGTCTTATATAGAAATCCATCTTATCAATAAATTTACAGGGAAATTTTTATCCAGGCCACAAATTTTCAAATATTAGATGATGAATGGCTCTAATCACAATACAATTGGACCATAGTTCATACAATGTCTAATCAATTTGAAGTGATTATTGAAAAAGAGTGAACAAATGCAATAACATTTTCAAATGAGGGTTTAATTGGTTTCCCATAGGTGCATTTTAGAAAATGATAATTTTGTTTTCACTCATTTTGTGTGTGAAATTGAAATCACTGTTGAGAAAGTTTTGAGGATGTTCGTGAAATTTGAATCACTATCAACGTAGAACTACATCCAACTAAATAGCGGATTTAACAAATTGCTTCATTTTATAATTCCATCATTTGAGGATGTACCTGGACGGGAAAATCCATCTGTGGTTTCCTAGTAGACCAGTTGATGTTGTTCCAATCAACAGACGGGGGAAACATTTTATAATCATTTTGCATAAAAAAACCCTGAATAAAAAAATACCAATTAATAGCTTCTCAAGTAGTAAAAAAATAAGAATAAACTTTTTATACCTGGCATTCTTCTTTGATAATATCAATTCTGTCCAACCATTTAACAGAGCGAGCGCCAATAACACCAGGAACAATCACGCGTAATGGATACCCGTGGTCACGGTTGAGAACCTTTGGGATGATAACACAATTTATTAGGAAACGTATTGTTTATGGATTGATGATAAGAAAAAGAAGTATTTCAGTTGAATCAATTACACAATAATATGGCATACACTGGGTTTTAGTCCATATTCATTAAGTGATTAAGAATGGCAGGTACCATTTTCTATCTAACTTGGTACAAAGTAAGTTGTAAACAAATAAAGAAAGAGGGGAAGAAATAGAGGATAAGTTGTAAAAAAATAAAGAAAGTGGGGAAGAAATAGAGGAAGCAAAGGTTAAAAGGAGTACTGATTGCAATGAAGATGGATTTCTGAAGCATAGGAAAAACCAAACATTATTTTAAGAGGGAGAGTCATGTAGGAACAGTTAAGGCTTCAAATGCATGTAGATTGTTAAAGAGATAATTCTTAGCACAAATTTTACATTTGATCAATGCCTCCTCAAACCAAAGTTTTAGAATTTTGGACATCTACATTGAAATTTCATTTTTCCTTGGTCATTCCATATTTGAGAGATTTCAAGCTAGTTAAGTCTATTTCAACTGATATTAAGAAGGCCAACTCATTTTAAGAGATGACTCAAGTTGATTTTCTGCCAGTTAAAAATTGGAGTGAGTTCCAAGCAAGTTGTTAAGACACGTGAGAGTATTAGTTAATCTGAAGTCAACTAGATGAAAATATGTTGTTGTAGACAATTAGACATAATATGTGATTTGCCCTCATGCTTTTTTAGTTGTTATGGTTTTAGTATCTAGCAGACTAGCCCAAATTCGGTGGCCCGGTTTATACTCCTTAACAAGTGGTATCAGAGCGGACAATTTGACTAGTGTCAACTATGTTCAAGTCAATCAGGGTCCCATAGAGCTTGGCACCTACAACCATGGTTGACCGAGATTTAAGAGTGGTGACTTTCATGATGGCTCCACATGGTTGAGTGGGATCTAGGCGCATGAAATTTAATGATGATGAAAGCTTCGTTTTGAAGGAGTGATTGATGTGGAGAGTTCTCAGTAGACATCAAAGAAAAATGTATTTGATTAACCCTAACACATGGCAAGCATACATATATAAGACGCCAAACACGTGACATATCACGTGCCATATAACAAACTAAAAAATTAAATATGCATATTCAACTCTCCCCCTCAAGTTGGGAGTATATATCAATCATTCCCAACTTAATCGTATCATCCATAAAGTTGTCATAGCTTAGCCCTTTGGTGAAGACGTCGGCCAGTTGAACACGAGAATTCACGAAGAAAGCACAAATATTTCTCTTGCCTAGGTGATCTTTGATGAAATGTCAGTCAATTTCAGCAAGCTTCGTCCTATCATGTTGAACCGGATTGTGAGCAACATTGTGATACGATCTCCCGACCGAGATCGTGTGACCGGGCCTTCGAAGGAGGGAACGCTCCGAGGATCCGTAGAGGCGGATGAGTTCCGATCGGGTTCTATGGTTGCCGAACGGAGTGGTGCGAGAGAGACGCACGCGGAAGAGGGAAATAGGGGAGGTAGGGCTTGCCGGAGTGGGGAGCGGCGAGGGCTGGAGCCGAGCGGAACGACGGCTGGATCTTCGTCGTGCGGCTAGGGCTACAGCTGCGGGAATCCGAGAGGGTAGAGAGAGAGAGAGAGGGAAATAGAGAGAGAGAGGGAAAAAACTTCTAATTGCTTGGCTGCCCAAAACCATAAGTTTCACCGGTTAATAAGCCCGGTTCTAAAAACATGAAAAAGGCCCCCCCCCACTTGGGCTTAGACATGTGGGAAACAAAATACGTTCGCATAGAAAAGAAAAGCTGAAAAAGATAAAATCATGAACGTTCTTCCGCCCTTGCGGTTGGGCGCCGCTGATACGTTTGGCCCCAACGTCCATTGTGCTCGGTAAGTGCCGTAACATCATCCTCCTCGTCCAAAGACAGCGTGTCCACAGGCTGGGGTGGAAGTGCGACCAAAGGTGTAGCCGGCGGTGGTCCCACGAACAACTTCAGCTGCGAGACGTGGAAGACGTCATGTATGCGGGCTTCCGGAGGAAGCGCAAGCCGGTATGCCACCTCGCCAATGCGGGCGGTAATTTGATAGGGCCCAAAAAATTTCGGTCCAAGCTTGTTGGAAGTTGTACGGATCGCGGTCACTTGACGATAAGGGCGGCGGCGCAACCACACCCAATCTCCCACCGCGAGAGTGAGCTCACGATGCCCCCGGTTGTAAGCCGTTTCCATCCGTAATTGAGCTTGGAGGAGCCGATTCCGGGCAATGAGAAGAAATTCGTCGCGGTCTTGGAGTTGCGCGTCCACAGCGGCCATGTTGGCCGAACCACCGGTATAAGAGAGTAGCCGGGGAGGGTCGCGGCCATATGTAAGGCGAAAAGGGGTGGTCTGCAAGGCCGAATGATACGCCGTGTTATAGCAATATTCCGTCCAGGGAAGCCAACGCGGCCAATCGCGGGGCCGATCACCCGTGATGCATCGTAGATACATAGCCAATGTCCGGTTGACAACCTCCGTTTGGCCATCGGATTGGGGGTGGTACGCGGAGGAGAAAGCGAGCTTGGTGCCGCTAAGTGTGAAGAGTTCCTTCCAAAACGTACTAGTGAACACCTTATCCCGATCCGAGACTAGAGTCTCCGGCATCCCGTGGAGTCGAAAGATTTCTTGAAAAAAAACTTGAGCCACCGTTTCCGCCACAAGTGGTCTAGTCATGGCGATGAAATGCGCCCCCTTGGAGAAACGGTCCACCACGACCATCAATATTGATTTTCCACGAACCGAGGGCAGCCCCTCTACGAAATCCATGGAGAGATCCGCCCAAATCTGAGTCGGCACGGGGAGGGGCTGAAGTAAACCGGCCGGAAGGAGATGATCCGCCTTATTTTGTTGACACACCACGCACGCAGCAATGAATTCATGGACATGGCGCCGCATCCCCTTCCAAAAGAATTCGGCGCGGAGGCGTTTAAGGGTACGTTGCACGCCCTCATGACTCCGTGCATGGACGTCCGCTAGAATAGTCGTGCGAAGCGGCGAGGCGGTATCCACATAGAGACGATTGCGGTAATAGAGCAGTCCGTGAGCAGCTGTCCAGTGCGGCCCGGGAATGCCTTGTTCGGCCCGGCGTAGAAGCTCGGATAACTCCACCGAAGCGGCGATTTCGGCGCGGAGAGTGGGCAAAAGCTGAGCGGTGGGAAAAGAAATAGCGAAGAGGGCGCCGGTCGGCGGTGTGTTGCGGCGGGAGAGAGCATCGGCGGCCCGGTTGAGAGCACCGGCCTTGTGTTCCACTTGGAAGTCAAAACCAAGGAGCTTGCTAACCCACCGTTGTTGTGGCACGGTCGTGAGTCGTTGTTCCAATAAATACTTGAGACTATAATGATCCGTCCGAATGATGAAGGATCTACCCCATAGGTACGGCCTCCAATGTTGCACGGCCTTGGCGAGTCCAATGAGCTCTTGTTCATAGGCCGGGAGCTTGCGGTGGTGGGCCGCGGTCGTCCGGCTAAAATAAGCAATGGGATGCCCACCTTGATGTAATACGGCCCCATAACCAATGCCGGAGGCGTCACACTCGATCAAGAAGGGGGCCGTGAAATCCGGGAGGCTAAGGACCGGGGCGGATTGCAAAGCGGCTTGGAGTGCCCGGAAGGATGAAGTCGCGGCGTCGGACCAAAGAAAGGCGTCCTTGCAGAGAAGAGCCATTAATGGGGCGGCGATCGTGCCGTAGTCCCGGATGAAGCGGCGATAATAGCCCGTAAGGCCCAAGAAACCCCGGAGCTCGGTGAGGGAAGAGGGTAGGGGCCAATCGGCCACGCCTTGTAGTTTGGCCGGGTCGGCCGACACGCCGGTGTTGTCCACAATGTGGCCCAAGTATGCCACGGAGCGTTGCCCAAACGAGCATTTAGATGCCTTAAGGACCAAACGGTGCGAATGCACCAAAGTAAGAACCGTCTGCAAATGATCAAGATGCTCCTCCCAAGAACGGCTATACACAAGAATGTCATAGAACATATTTGCGGAGTAGGGAATGGAATACCTCGTTCATGAGTGCTTGAAAAGTGGAGGGAGCGTTGGTAAGGCCGAAAGGCATAACCAAGAACTCAAAATGCCCGTGATGCGTGCGAAACGCCGTTTTCTCCACATCGCTCTCGGCCATGCGCACCTGATGGTAGCCGGAAGAGAGATCCAGTTTTGTAAAAAAACAAGCACCAAGAAACTCATCCAAGAGTTCCTCGACCACCGGTATCGGGAATTTGTCCTTGACGGTGATGGCGTTAAGTGCTCGGTAATCCACGCACATACGCCACGTGTTGTCCTTCTTGTGGACCAAGAGCACCGGTGAGGAGAAAGGTGATACGCTCCGCCGAATGAGTCCATGTTGTAGGAGGAGATCGCATTGCCTCTCAATCTCATCTTTTTGAAGGTATGGGTAGCGGTAAGGACGGACCACAACCGGCGCCGCACCCGGAAGGAGACAAATGCGATGGTCCTGTTGGCGTCGCGATGGAAAAAGCAGCTGAGCCGTAAAGATATCGGGAAAAGCTTGAAGCACCTTGGACAATTCGGGAGGCCCTCCGTCGGCTACGTGCGGGAGAATGGGTGACACCAAATAGGAAACCGGGGAAGAGGATGGGGCCGTCCCTTGCCACCGCACCGAACGGGTGCCCGCTTGCCACGAGATCGTGAGGCGATCGAAATCCCATGTAATGGGGCCCAACGTTCTCAACCAACGGACTCCCAAAACCACGTCGAAGCCCCGCAAGTCGACGACGAATAAATCCGTTTGGAAGGGGTAGTCCTCCACCATGAACTCCACCCGGCGACATACGCCTGGGCAAACCATGTGTTGACCATTTGCCACGGCCACCTTGACGTTGGTGCGAGCGACGTAGGTGAGGCCAAGTTGGCCCGCCTTATCCCGTCCGAGGAAGTTGTGTGTGCTGCCCGTATCCAACAGAGCAAGCAGTGCGTGACCCCCGATAGTAATATAAAGCTGGATGGTAGAGCCCTCCTGTGGTCCCGCCAAAGCGTGGAGAGACAACTGTGGATTTCCCAAATCCTCGCCGTCCGGTTCCTCATCGTCCGGAGAATCATCAAACTCCAACCAGAATAGATGCTTGCATCGATGGGTCGGTGTAAACTGCTCCTCGCAATTGAAACAGAGGCCCTTTGCACGGCGCGCGTCCATCTCCGGTCGGGAGAGGCGACGGCGGTAAGGTGTTCGGCCCGGTGCGGCATTGCTCGAGGGAGGCGAAGGAAGGGCGCTAGGTGGGCGGGGGGCCGAAAATTCCCGGCGAGGAGGTGGTGGCGGACGGTCGATAGATGAGCGGTAGTCGAAAGCACGAGCCAAGCTCATGGCATGAAGGAGATCGTCCGGTTTTTGGAATTCAACATCCCAGCGGAGGCGGTCGGGAAGACCCGCCGTAAAGAGGGGCACCTGCTGTGATGGTAAAACCGTGGAAGCACGCGACAGAAGTAACTGAAATTGCTCCAAATAAGTGTCCATCGAGCCCGTATGCTTGAGGGCGATGAGATCTCCAAGGGGGTTGCCCGGCATGGCCGGTCCAAAGCGAAGTGTGCATGAAGCGCGAAACGTCTCCCATGTGGCGTCCGGTTGTTCGCGAAGGAGTTGGGTAACCCATAGTTGGGCGGCTCCCAAGAGATGGAAAGAGGCCAAGCCCACCTTATCCTCGTCGAAAACTTGTTGAGTAGTGAAATAAAATTCGCAACGCTGCAGCCATGGTAAAGGGTCTTCCCGGCCTTCGTAAATAGGGAAATCCATGCGGAGGGAGCGGTGAAATTGAGTGGAATCGGTGCGGGTGGTTGGTGGAGCTTGTTGACTTGCGGTGGAGGAGTTGGTGGGGGGCGGCGGTGGCGGAGTACCCGGAGTACCTTGGATCGAATCCAGACGGGCCGTGATGACATCCATTTTGTCGGCGAGTAGTTGTTGAAAGAGATCCATGATTTGTGTTAGGGAAGGAGTACTATCACCCATAATCGGAGGAGGAGCCGATAGACGGGTAGCAGGAGCGGGCGGCGGCAAGAGGCCGGCAGCAGAGCTTGGCGGCGGCGGTGGTGCAGGAGGGCGCGGCGGCCGGACTAGGGCGGCGCGGTACGAGCCGGAGTGGAGAGAGCCGGCGAGTCCCTCTGATACCAAGTTGATACGATCTCCCGACCGAGATCGTGTGACCGGGCCTTCGAAGGAGGGAACGCTCCGAGGATCCGTAGAGGCGGATGAGTTCCGATCGGGTTCTATGGTTGCCGAACGGAGTGGTGCAAGAGAGACGCACGTGGAAGAGGGAAATAGGGGAGGTAGGGCTTGCCGGAGTGGGAAGCGGCGAGGGCTGGAGCCGAGCGGAACGACGGCTGGATCTTCGTCGTGCGGCTAGGGCTACAGCTGCGGGAATCCGAGAGGGTAGAGAGAGAGAGAGAGGGAAATAGAGAGAGAGAGGGAAAAAACTTCTAATTGCTTGGCTGCCCAAAACCATAAGTTTCACCGGTTAATAAGCCCGGTTCTAAAAACATGAAAAAGGCCCCCCCCACTTGGGCTTAGACATGTGGGAAACAAAATACGTTCGCATAGAAAAGAAAAGCTGAAAAAGATAAAATCATGAACGTTCTTCCGCCCTTGCGGTTGGGCGCCGCTGATACGTTTGGTCCCAACGTCCATTGTGCTCGGTAAGTGCCGTAACACATTGATGGCAGCTTTGTTGTCACAACAGATAGTAACTAGTTTGTTCACTTGGAGTCTCGTATCCAGGAGAATTATCTTCAACCACAACCCCTCGCATACTCCTTGTGTCATAGCCCTATACTCTGTTTTGGAACTTGAGTGAACAACAACATTCTGTTTCTTACTTTTCCACGATACTAGATTTCCACCCACAAATGAGTAATACCCAGTAATAGATTTTTTATCATCTTGGCTACTAGCTCAAACAACATCTGTAAACACTTCATTTTTTTATGGTTGGTTTGCAGAGAACAGAATCCCACGTCCTGAAGACTTTATGAGGTATCTCAATATCCGATAAGCAGCCTGCTGATGGCGAGTTGTGGGGGAGTGCATGAATCTACTTAGGACACCCACGACATATATAATATCAGGGTGAGTATGAGATAGGTATATAAGTCTCCCAACCAATCATTGGTAGCTTAAGATGTCAACTTTCTCCACTCTAATATCAGCATCAATTTTGTGATTAGCCTCAATAGGTGTATCCACAGGAGCACACCCAAGCATACCAGTTTTCTCCAAAAGATCAAGGGTATACTTTCCCTGAGAGATGAAGATCCTCCGACGAGACCTTACTACTTTAATCCCTAAGAAGTATTTCAAGTTTCTCAGATCTTTGACTTAAATTCTTTGCCCAATTGTTCTTTCAAGTCCACGATTTCCTCCAGGTTATCTCACGTAATGTTGATGTCATCCACGTATACAATGAGTATCAATATTTGAGTTCCTCTCCTCTTGATGAAAAGAGTATGATCAGCCTGACCTTGATAACCCAATTGTAGCATGATTTTGTTAAACCGTCCAAACCAGGCTCTATGGGATTGTTTCGGTCATATAAAAATTTCTGCAGATGATAGACCTTTTCATTGGACCCTACTTTAGTAAATCCAGGTGGGATATTCACGTAGACTTCTTCCAAATCACCATGTAAGAAGGCAATTTTGATATCAAGTTGTTGTAACTCACACCCAAGACATGCAGCACAAGAGAGGATCACACAAATAGAATTCATATTTGCAACAGGGGCAAAGGTTTCTTGGTATTCAATTTCTTGGGTTTGGGTATACCCTTGAGCGACCAAGCACGCTTTATACCTCTCCACCACCCCATCCTGATTTTGCTTAAAATAGAAAATTCATCGTGATCCAACTGTTCGCTTCCCAGAGGGAAGACTCGCAAGTTGTCATGTCCCATTTTTTTCCAAAGCACGCATATCTTCTTTTATAATTTGTTTCTACTCAGGTATCTAAACAGCCTCCTATCAGGTCTTAGGAATCACAATAGAGGAAATAGATGAGATAAAAGTTCTGTGAGCATGAGAGAGGTGATGATAAGAAAAGTAATTGGCAATGGGGTATTTGGTGCCACCAGTATTTCCTTTAAGCAAAGCGAGGGGAACATGGAGGTCATCATCCGAATCTGGAGCAGAAGCGGGCACCGACACTGGCGGGACATTCACGGACGGTACTTGCTCAGCGATACGAGATCTGTGAGAGTATGTATATAATATAGGAGGAATAGAAGTTGGAGGAATCAGAGCAATACAGGCAAAAATAGGGGCAGAAGTAGGAGGAATATAAGGAGAAGCAACTATCGAAAGAGGAGCGTCGAGGGTCCGGTCAATATTACTACTCGTCTCCCCTTGATGAGGACCAAAATACGCCTCCTCGGGAAAAGTAACATAAACAGGACAGTAGAAGCGACGTGTAGGAGGGTGATAACACCGATAACCTTCGATTGTAGGAGAGTAGACAACGAAAACACATTTAAGAGAATGAGCGTCCAATTTATCTCGATGCAGGGTATGAACATGGACAAAGCACACAGAACCAAAGATGTGATAAGAGATGTGAGAGGTGTGGACAATGTGTTTCTGGGATAAACAGGAAAGGGGCGTATCGTAGTGAAGGAAGCGCGATGGTAAACAATTAATGAGATGAGCTGCAGTCAAAACCGCATCAACCCATTAGGATTTGGGAAGGTTCATGGCAATTAACAAACACCGAGTAACCTCCAGTAAGTGCCTATTTTTTGTTCGACCGCGCCATTTTGAGTAGAAGTATGGACACGGGTGATTTAGTGAAGAATGTCATGTTCGATAAGATTGCACCAAACGCTCTCATATCATCATACTCCCCACCATTATCACTACGAAGCACACGAATTGTGTCATTGAACTATGTCACAACCATTTGATGAAAGGAACAAAACTAAGTAAACACGTCACTCTTCCGTTTTAACAAATACAGTCAAGTAGTACGAGAATAACAATAAATAAAGGTAACAAACCATTTATATTCAGATAAAGATAACACGGGTGAGGAACCCCAAACATCAGAATGAATTACATCAAACGGACAGGAACTAGGAAAAAGAAACATAACCGGGACTATGAAGAGCATGTTATGATAGTTCATAGGTGTTGCAACTCACAAGTAAACGATTTAATTAAACAATTGAAAGTAGGAAATAGCTTGGTAAGATATAAAGCAGAAGGGTGGCCAAGACGAAGATGTCAGTGTCGGATGTCATGCAAAGTCGGTGCACGGGTGGTGGAGAGAGCACTGGGAGATAACGGCTGGTTCAGCAAGTACAGTCCGTCAACGTTCCTACCACTGCCAAGCATCTGTTTCGTATCAAGATCCTGAAACACACAAACATCATGAAAAAAGGTTATGGAGCAGTTTAAAGATGCGATTAAGTGACTAATAGAGAGAAGATTGCAAGGAAATGAAGGTACATGCTGAAGGCTACATATCATGAGCACTGGAGATACCTGAAGTAGCAAATACAACAGTGAAATCAGCCAATGTAGAGTTAGAATGGGTATGCAGCATACGGCGGAAGGCCCTTAACTCCATAGCAGAAAGGCCCTCAGAGGGGGGATGTCCTCATAAACTTCAGTTGAACACGCAGAATACTGTGTGCGGGCACCAGATGACCACCTCTCCCACGAGCACCAGATCCTCGACCAAGGGGAGCAAGACGAGGTTGTAGACGAAAACAGGCGTCCTTAATATGTCCCTTCTTTCCACAGTGTCCGTATGCAGTGGAGGAAAAAGGAGGAGTTCCACAACCAATCCCAGCAAGGGCAGAGTGGTCTGTAGAGGCACCGTGAGAGCGGCGACGATTCTCATCACTGAGGAGCATGCTGAAGGCTTTCCTAAGAGAGAGGAGAGCTCGAGGTGGAGGACATGTAGGCGAACAACATCAAACTCTATATTGAGCCTCATAAGAAAGACGTGAACACGAAAGAGACTTTATCCTTCTGAAGATCTCTTTTGAGTCCAACTTCGCAAGCTTCGTCCTCCTTGATGCATTCGCTCATTTATCAACAATGGATGATAACTGCAAAGAGAAGTGTGTCTAGGGTTCGGCTGAACTGGTTTGTGGGTTTAGCAACGATATATTTAAGACGGGCCAAGTCTCACAAAGATTTTCAAGAGAGAAAAACATTAAGGGTCTGTTTGGCGAGCAGGAATTGACTTTCTGGAATTGGTTTTGGTCAGAAAATCAATATCTGCAGTAATTGACTGTGCAGAAAACCAATATCTGTAGGAATTAGTTTTGTACAGAAAACCAATTTTGTTGTTCAGCTGCAGGATGAAATTCTGTGAACAGAATTGGAATTGAGACCTAAAAATTGTTCGGCTGCACAATGAAATTTACTTTCTAGAATTGAAATTTTTATAATTGAACTATTTAATCAATGTACTTAATGAATGACTATGGTGATTACATAAAAATAAAAAGCTCATTGTGAAACTTTATAGACATCTCAAGAGTTATGTATATCTATATCATCATTTGCTCAGTCAAATAATATCATGCACTGAACAACCTCAACAACCTTTGATTTCCAAAACAACCAATGGAAAATAATAGAATAATTTATGGTTCAAGAGAGCACAAATTAGTTTTCAACCAGTCTTCTACCATTCATTGTTCAGTCATTAACCTACTAATGCAGTAATAGAGCAAAAGTCATATCTTCATATCATTGTTTTTCAGAGTTTATACAGGCTAATCAAGGTCATTATGTTGTCAAATTTGCAGTTTGGGCACGATTTTTTATCTAGTGAATATCATGTTTTATCCATGTCAGTATTTCTCGTTTCCATGCATCAGTAATCACTACTCGACAACCAAGTATTTCTGAAGGCACTGGATAGAAGAAAAAAAATTCAGTTCTTGAACAAATGCTGAAAACTGAAATAAAAAATCAATGAAAAGAAAGGTTACCGGTTGAAGACAATATTGTATTTGGAGCAGCTAGGTCAGCGGAGGAATATTTGGAAAATAATGGGGGTCCTCTATCGACACTAGATTTGAAAGAAAAGAAGATAGGGATGGAGAGGAAGAGGAGGAAGAGGAATTCAAAAGCAAACCTGGAGAGGGAGGCCGACTAGAGCAAAATCGGGATTGGAAGTCGCCTAATCTATCGGGGGCGATATCATTAGGAGTGAAAACAAGCAAAGCCGACGTTAGAAGGTGGGAGCTTTCCGTCGCACGAGTAGCGGGAAGCGTCGCGGGATGGGTCGGGGTCACGATACTCGGAGCAAAACCGCAGAAAACCTGCATGGAGGGGTAAGTTTTCATGGTTTTTATTTTAGGTTAAAAGGAATACATGTGGGTTTTGATCTGAAACCAATTCCAACAAAATTCTCACGCGCCGAAAAGCATAATTGACTTTCCGAAACCCAAAATCAATTCTAGAAAGTCAACTCATGCGCGCCGAAGGGGCCATAAAGTGATGCAGGACATGCGTCACACCTGCCTACCACCCTGGAGTCCCATCAGGGGGCCCACCTTGACGTCGCACCAAGGAGGTTTTATCAGGCCCGTGGGCCGTACACCCCAACCCATCTCCGGTCCCACCACAGGAAGCCGTAGGGTTGTTGATGCAACCTGAATCGCATCGTTATTTTATTCAATCATATTTTGTTTAAAGTATTTTGTAGCGCATGTCGTCGCGCAAGTTTGTCTTTTATTCCGTGTATTTGTGTTTGTACTGCGTTTGCACAAATATTCATGTGACTTATTGGTGTGACCGGCCAATGAAATCTTAAATAAATTGGTCTGTCAAATTAGGACTAGGATTAATTTGAGCAAGCAAGAAATGAAATTATTAAATCTGAAATTAATTCCTTAAAATACTCATTTATTTAATTTCAGATTTAATTATTAAATCTCTTTGCATTCATCTTTCATTCATTCCCATTTTAATTCCCCAGCCGATTTCATTGTTATTGAACCATTGATTTCACTGTTCTCTTTGTAACAGCTGTCTCTTCTATTTATCAGCCGGCCAATTAAAATGCCTCTCATTTAATCCTCCTTGAAACCAAGAGTCGGGTCCTTGAAGGCCCCAATTCAATGTTGAAACAGCCTAATTTTTGTATTTAGGTCAGCTGCCTCCTACGTGAAAAGGGAGACATGATAGAATCGGGAACAGAGAAAAGACCTCTGTTTGTTGGAGGGATAGAGCAACAAACTCCTACACCTTGTAAGGGGGTAGAACTCCTACACCCATAAGAGGGGTCGAACACCTAAGAAAGTTGATATTGAAATGTCGAATCTAGAAGGCGTGGAAGGCTGCTACGTTGTTGAACGCCCTAGAACGGACAGTCATGTGATGGGCCCAGATGTTTGGGAAAAATGAAATTGACCCTCAGCATTTCGAAGAACGAACAATGAATTGAAAAGAATTGAATAAGAAATTGATGTCAGAAATTGTTTATTTTTGTTCTACTAGCTCATTGTGCAGTACCTTACCTGTTTCCTATTTTATGCATGTTCATACTAATATAGAATTGATAACTGCATATTGATGCTAACTTTTCATGTTTGCATGTAGTGTGGTTGAAGAGGTAAGGAACTCACTTAGTTTTCTAAACTAACTGGTTGTCGATTTTTCTTTTTTGGATCAGACCGCCAGCGTACCCGGCCCCGCTAGGATGATACCTGCGGAGGCGGATCGAAAGCAAAGGGAAGATGTAGTTCGCCCACGAGTTAGCGTTGTTTTGTTTAGATTTATTACAGTTTCTATATGTACATAAATGACTTGGTGTTATAGTGTTTTGTCTTGTACTCTGGTTGGACATGATGTATGTTGTGTATGATCCTTATTGATTAAAAAGTTGTTTTATGTTTCTCCTGGTACTACTCATGTGCACTACATATTAGAACCGTTGTGTTATTAATTGTGAAAAAACACTTAGAATAAAAAAGTAAATTGTGCCGGACTTCGGGCCGTTACATTTGTTCCTTCAGATAAGGAGTTGGCTGACGTTTTCACCAAATAAATTTCTTCCTCTTTTTCGGATATTTGTGTCAAGCTGGGAATGATCGATATGTATGCTCCAATTTGAGTGAAAGTGTTAAAACCCAAGATCAAAGGCCCACAAAGGGGCTCATTGTAATTTTTCCTCGTTATAGTATTTAGTCTCATATCTCCAAATATACATACTTCTTCCTCCTCTACTCTATATAAAGAAGGGAACTCTTGTGTAATAATTAAGATATTTTGAAATAAAACTATTCAATATTTCAAAGCCTAATAGATATGTAGTAGTGGGGTCTATAGGTTCATTAATGGCTAGTTATCATCGTCATCCCACTCTTCTATTTGAGGATCCTGAATCTGTTTATGCCTTATCCTATAGAGCCCCTCCGAAGAGATTGTCATATTATTATGATGCTTATCCGCGTCCCCGACCCAATGGTCATAGAGATCATGATGACCCTTCTACACAACTCGATTACGGTAGAAGTGACTACTGCAATGATCATCGTTTTGAGGAGAGCCTCGAGTATAGGTTTTGTAGAATTGCCCCACTATTTGATGGTTTGTCGAGTCCCGAGTCCTTTATTAATTAACTCGTGGACATGGGATATTATCTAGATCACTTTGAGTTATTTGATGAGCCGCGTCAGATTTGCGGAGCTTAGGATGTTAGGTCAAACAAGAGTGTACTGGGATAGCATTGTGAGGACCCATGTGCAAGATCGTCTTCGCCCCATCACCAGTTGGGAGGAGATGAAACGGATATTGTGTCACCTCCTCAAGCAAATATTTACCCTCCGACAAGGATCCATGTCTAGTATACAATATAGGGATTATTTTGATGAGTTAGTGGTGAGGAGTGACATTCATGACAAGCCTGTTGTACTGTTGCTAAATGTCATTCCCGAACTTCGGTATGCAATCTACGTAGCACTGGGAGGTTATTGGTTAGATTCTGCAGAGCGGACATTTCAGCTAAGCCTTCAGTACGAGCAGTTCCTTGGGATCCGCTAGATTTAGTTAAGTAGAGTCGAACCTTGACCATCTTGCTGTGATTCCTCCCCAGTTCGAGACCATCACCATGCCTACTCTTGTCTTGTCAAACACGATAGATGGGATACATGATACTGATTTCTCTCACCCTAGGAGGCACATTGTCTGATGAGTTGTTTATCACTTGAGCCCGACTCGTACCCCATGGCCTCGAAACAGAGTGAGTGTGAGCTACATGGTGATCCTACAGTGATGTGTCATTTCCCTACCACATGCATTGACTTAATTACTGCCCCGGTCGTACTCTCCCTTATGTGCATGTGCATACGAGTTTCTCAACGTTATAGTGGCGAGTCATGTCCCAAGTGAGAGTTGAGAGCATAGCATTGATTTTGTAGTGGTTGTCTCTCCTTCTCTCGAGGACACTACTATTATTGACGATACTCATCTTAAGGATTGTTTTTCTACAGATGAATTCTTTTATGATCCCCTCCTCGAGCCCCCGGGAAAGCCACCTGATGATTCTTTCCCACTAGGAAACATTTGTCCTAGTGCGAATGACTTGGATGTGCATGTGAGCAGTCATTGCGATCGTGACGAATCCTCTTATATACCTTCTAGAGAGCCACCAGACGTGCTTTTCCCTTTTGGAGATGGTCGGCATATCCCAAAGTTACATGACGGTGTCAATATCTCCAACATCCATTCGGGCATATGTCGCATCTGCGATGAGTTTCTCTATCTACCGCCAGGTAAGCCTCCTAATGAGTCATATCCCCTGGGAGATATTTGACAAGTCATGAACTAATATCTTGGTATTAACGTCTCATGTAGTCATTTGTGTGTTTGTCAAACAATCAATGAGTATTTCTACACTCCGTCGAAGGTACCATCGGATAAACCAGCCAACTTTAGGAACTTCCACCACCATGTAAAGTATGTGCTTAGTGTGTTGGGTTGGTCATTTATCATTTGCATTTATTGCATTATTTGAATTTCATACTCTGAGGTAATGTTATATTAAATAATGAATATTTTAAAACTTACATGGGTAATCACATGAGAGAGCAATTGTTCAAAGATGGTGATTGGGTGATGATTAGCGCATTACATGAGAGGTTCCCATTGGGGACAACTATGAAGATGAGTGGTAGGATAATAGATGCATACACTGACATAAGAGAGTCTGAGTCAAATTTCCTTGAGCTTGGTATTTTTGTGAATATCATTAGTCATCTTTGTATTCAACAATGTTGTAGATATCATATCGGGGACACGTTTATTCTAATTGTAGGGCATTTATATATACAATAATTTGATATTTATTGAACCTAGTTTTTGGGACCAAGAGAAAGTTCAAAGTTGTCCTTTAGTCCTAATTCAAAGCTCATAATTGCTTGATACACTTGGGCTCTCTACTATTAGACATAGACACTCCTTTCGGCCGATTGTACCTTGACATATCAGAGGATATATTTCCTCCATAAAACTATAGCCCTACCATTCATATTCAATGATATTGTATTCAGTGGCATAGTTTTTGAGACCATCGTGCATTTCTACCATATCCTTTCTTGGGACCCTCGGTAGTTTCAATGGTCAACGACTATTACGGGTCCTCCATTGGTTATCTTATATTATTAGTTTATTATTATTATTAGTCGTGTCGTATGTGTAGAGTCGTCGTATTTTAATATTTTGGCATCTGTTGTTGTATTTACGATCAGGCCATTGGGGATTCTATTTAAGGGAAAACCCATGAGATCTTTGGGGTATGAAAAAGTATTAAGCAAGTTTTCTCTTTCTCTCTCAAGCCTCTCTCTTTCTCTCTCGAGTTCTTCTCATCTCCTCTCTCATTCTAGGGTTTACCCCCCTTGTATCTCCGCCTCCTTCCCCCATAATATTTGGCACGTAACAACTTGGTATCAGAGGACTTTCCTCCCCTCCGGCTCGTATTTTTTCATAACCCCGGCTCTTCGACTGCCTCACACCGCCGCCACCCACTGTTTCCAAAGCTTCTTCCTCCTCTTCTTCGTTCAGCCCAAGCCCGACACACAAAAAAAATGTCTGGCACAGCTTCCGCAGCCCGCAACTCCATGCCAATACACTGCCTCGTCCACCCGCTCGTCTAGCATCAACAAACCACCCCGCACCAGCAGCCACTCCTCCCTCGTCGACACCTTAGCTTCCCCAGCTCACCTCCGATCGCATCAACCTTCGCCATCGACGAAGCTCACACGTCCGCCAAAACTTCTCTGCAACCCGACGTCGTCGCAAGGACTACCAGAGCTCTCGACACCAGCGTCCGACGATACGTTCTCGTAGTGTTTCCTGTTCTGATCGTCGAAGGCCAGCACCATCTGCGTTGTCGTCCTCTTCGAACATCCGCTTCTCCGCCCCGTATGGTCTAGCACGCCCCATCCACTGCGCAATCAAGCCGCAGGATATTCATCAAGCACTCGAGCCCCATCAGCCGCCACCTATCACCACCAGAGCTTTTATTTTATTCCTTTATTACCTACTGCATCAGCCGCCTCCCTCCCAAGTCCCTTCCCTTCAAAAGAAAAATCAAAATTTTTTATTTTATTTTATGGCTGCACCATTAAGCGCTGCCGAGGCGGCCTCTGCTCACGCGTCTCTTGAGAAACTTGAGGCGACCCTCGCCGCCAACACTGCACGTTTTTTGGAGGATCTCGCTTGACTTTTCGGGTAGCCTCTTTCTCCAAATTCACCGTCATCCTCACTTCGGGGCTCCACCGTCAACCTTTCGACGCAGCCTCCACCTCCACCCTCACCAACTTCTCTCGAGCAGTCGCAACCACCACCCTCTACTTTTGTGGCCATCATTCCGGAGCTGCTGGCCCCAGCCACTGCGCGACCCCTTCGGTCGGTTATTATCCCGTCAGCCCCGACTCCAATTCCACAGGCCGCACTTCCACCTCCACTCCGGACCTCACCTCTGCCGCCTCCGGACACATCGTCGCCTCTTTTGTCGGCTCTTGCTCCACCAACCCCTATCATGCCAATCCCACCGGCCGCCTTGCCATCTCGATCACCGACACTTGCTCCACCGACAGCTATGGATCAATTTCTGCCGCCGCATGTGGGCCCCCCAACTTTCGCGTGGCTGCTGCTATGAGCCCCTCCAGCGGGCCAGACAATGACATTCCATCTGCCGGCTGTTTTACTGATGGCGTCACCACTCCTCGCCGACGCCACTGCCACCGCTACACGTTATCGCGCCTTGTTTTGGAGGAAGATGAAGATACCAGATGATCTGGCCACCCGCATGGTGCACGAGCTTAAGGGCAAGCTCGTTTTGAAGGACGGATGGAGTGTTACGGGTCCTCCATTGGTTATCTTATATTATTAGTTTATTATTATTATTAGTCGTGTCGTATGTGTAGAGTTGTTGTATTTTAATATTTTGACATCTGTTGTTGTATTTACGATCAGGCCATTGGGAATTCTATTTAAGGGAAAACTCATGGGATTTTTGGGGTATGAAAAAGTATTAAGCAAGTTTTCTCTTTCTCTCTCAAGCCTCTCCCTTTCTCTCTCTAGTTCTTCTCATCTCCTCTCTCATTCTAGGGTTTACCCCCCTTGTATCTCTGCCTTCTTCCCCCACAATATACGTCACATAACAATGACCTTTTGTGGACACTCCACCTACCGGGAGCTACGAGATTGAGGCATCATAGTTCATGCAGTTATTTCATTCTTGTCAAGCCTACACAAGGAGCATGATAGTCTCCATTATTCGGATGAATGCTTCTAAACCTGAGAGATTAATGGGGATAGACCTCGCCATATTTGAGCAATTTATGAGATCGATGATTTTTGAATCATTGGATTGGTAATCAAAGTCCATCATCGAGTTAGTCGTGAGTTTTCATATTTTTATGTATTTTACTTCTATTTTCTGAGAGGTACTTTGAGAGTTAGGTCAAGTATTTGATCTGAAACTTATGGCTGACGGATATACTTAACATAAATCCTTCCCTTTACATGTATCCCAACAGCCTGTCGGCTAAAGAAATCGAGATTTAGGGCATCCGTACGAGAGAGCCGCTCATTCTTCCCTTCGGTGCGATGTCGAAAGCCCCGTGTAGTGTCCATGCCGCCGGTTCCAGCTTCTGGGGGTGTTGATTCCCCCGTCCACTGCAAACTGAGGTCGCGCAAACCTGTTGCGGCACATTCATGTTGGTTTCAAAGAAGATAAATCATGGGAGGAATAAATGATAGTAGATGGTGATAATTGGGGAACAAAATTTGTTCTTGATTTAGCTACAAAGAAATGCATAGAATGTACTAAGAGTTATATAGATTTGTCTCATCTAGACATATAGTTTGACATTTTGTGTACAATCTAATCCAATTTTGACTAGTTTTCGATCAAACTTCATGGGATGTCCCAAAATTGAGCTTGATTAGACCCAAGTTCTTCCAATATTTTCAACAAAATAAAAGTTTTTCTTTTCACTGCCATTATAGCTTTACTTTTAAACAAATGACTGTAACCATTTATTGCTTTGCATATGACCATTACACCAATTTGAAAAAAAACAACCAAAACATTGTTTTTATCTAACTGTTTATAATTAATATGTTCTAAACAGCTCTGCAAACAGGATTTAATCCAAACAGTTTTTTTCTAAAAACTTTATTTTTCAAAGACAGCTTCTTTTGCAACTTCATTTATGACAACTCTCTGTCACAACATCAGCACTCCCAGACAGAACCTCAATGCATGTGATTTCATCCCTCCATATCGTTGGCTTGGCATTAGGTATGGTGATTTGTATGTGTGGAGAAAACCTGAAACTTGTATATACTTTCTCAATAATCAAATACAAGGTATGAATACACATTTATAGGATGGAGAAAAAGAGAAGAGATCCTTATACATGATGTGGGACTAAAGAGGCGAGAAGAAAAATAAACAAATGGGCTCCATCATGGGCCTCTTTACATAGGCTTTTCCAACACTCCACCGCAAGCTGGAGCGTACAAGTCATAGGCACCCAGCTTGGACAGGAACTGATAAGATAGGGTACTTGGTAGAGCCTTTGTGAGGATATCAGCAACTTGTTCAGTGTCCGGAACATGCTTCAATTCTATCTTCTTCATTTGAACTTTCTCCCGGATAAAGTGACAATCTACGTCAATATGTTTCGTCCTTTCATGGAAAACCGGATTCTTTGCTATGTCTATAGCCACTTGGCTGTCACATAATAGGATGGCTGGTGAGGGAAGTTTTACTCCTAGATCGGAGAGAAGACTTTCAAGCCATGTGAGCTCAGAGACAACCGATGACATCGATCGGCATTTTGCTTCAGCTGAGGATCGAGCAACCACTGTTGTTTCTTACTCCGCCAAGTAACAAGATGACCTCAAAAATAGGTACAAAAACCACTGGTTGACCGCCGATCATCCAAGGAACTAGCATAATCTGCATCAGAATACACAACAAATGTTGGAGTAGAGGATGAGGTTTTGTATACCAGCCCTTGACCCAGAGCTATTTTAAGATATCTTAGGATGCGTTCGATGGCTTGAATGTGAGATATTCGAGGAGCATGCATAAACCGGCTCAACCCCAACAGCAAAGGATATATCCGGTCTTGTGACCGTTAGGTAGATCAATTTTCCAACAAGTCGTCGATAATATTCAGGATTTTGGAGAGGAAGATCTGTATCGGAAGCATGTGCACACAACTTATGATTTGCGTCCATTGGATTAGTAGTCGGCTTGCATCCAGAGTAATCAGCATCTTGAAGGAGATCGAGGCAGTACTTCCGTTGGGAGAGGACAAGTCCATCCGGACGTCTTGTGACCTCAAGACCAAGGAAGTATCGAAGGTGCCCCAGATCTTTTATTAGAAAGACGAAGCTAAGATGCTGTTTGACAGCTTGGATTCCCTTTGAATCGTCTCCAGTGATTAAGATTTCATCAACATATACTATCAGAAGAACCGTTCTTGTTGCCCGATGTCGAGTGAACAGAGAGAAGTCTGCTGAGATCTGAGTAAAGCCGACTTCCCGAACTGCCTTACTGAACCTGTCAAACCATGCCCAAGGGGATTGTTTGAGACAATAGATGGACTTCTTAAGATGACAAACTCGGGGATCTCCCGTTGTCTCAAACCCGGGAGGTTGCTGCATGTAGACTGTTTCCTGGAGGTCGTCATTCAGAAACGCATTCTTGATATCCAATTGATATAAGGGTCAGTGGCGATACACAACCACGGAGAGGAGGACACGAACGGTGTTGAGCCTGGCTACTAGAGAGAATGTTTCCTCATAATCGAGACCATGTTGTTGGGTGAAGCCACGAGCCACCAGCCGGGCTTTCAGACAGTCAATTGTCTCATCAAAAGCATGTTTGATGACAAAGACCCATTTACACCCAACAGGAATCTGGCCGGTAGATAGAGGTACCAGGTTCCATGTCTGGTTAGCCCAGAGAGCAATCATTTCTTCTTTCATGGCTACTCGCCAGCCAGGATGTTGGAGAGCTTTCTGCACAAAGTTAGGTACAGAAATCGAGGATAATGAAGTGGAAAATGTTTGAAGTTGTGGAGATAGGCGATGTAAGGATACATAGTTCGCCATGGGATGAGCGGTTGATTCTGGTGCTGGATCAGTAGGACGCGGAGCGTCTGAAGTTGAAGCCGACTGCATTGGGGCAACGGAGCAAGGATGGCGACGAGTGTAGACATGTATAAGAGGTGGCTTGGGAAGAGCGGGAGCCCGGTCCAGTAGAGACTTCTGGAGAAACGGTAGAGGGGCATGCCCAAAACGCCGATGCCAAGCGACGGAGGAGAGGATAGTATGAGAGTCTCAAGAAGGTAGAGCTCATTCTGCAGTCATCCCTTACCAATAATATTCCGCATCAGTCGATCCTGTATCAGAAAAGAAGAAGATGTAAATGCTACGAAGCAATTCAAATCGGCAGTGAGGCGACTACCAGAAAGTAAATTAAACGGGGAGCCCGAAACATGAAGAGTCGAGCGTAGGGATAGAGAAGAAGTGAGAGGGATATCAGCAGAGCCGGAAACCGGAACAGTGTCCCCATTGGCCACTGTGATACACTTAGGATGAGGAGAATCCAAGTACTGATGTGGCCGCAGTGAGGTTATGTGATGAGTGACACCAGAATTCACTATCCAGCGAGGACTAATGGAGAGACAAGCGAAACCTTCATTTGAGATGGAGGCAGCAGAGGCAACGGAGGCAGGTGGGCGGCTGAGCAGATCATGAAGTTGTTGGAGCTGAAGCCGGACCTCTTCAAGGTCAGTACAAGTGACAGATGAGTCGTTGGCAGCAGCAGAGGCAAGCGAACGAGGAGGAAGCCCATGCTTGCGGTAGCAAGTGGCCTCAAGGTGGCCGTCCTTACCGCAGAAGGAACACTTAGGTCGTGGTCGATCACCCCGACCTCTGCCCCGAGAACCTGAACGTCCCCCACGAGCAGGAGGAGGGAGAGGCAGTAAGAGCGCAGAAGTCTGCTGAAGGAGGGCCGGTGACGGAGGTCCAGAACTGTCAGGAGGTGGTGAGACCTTGAGCAACATAGAGCACACATCAGATAGTGACTGAGTAGCAGCAGAGGAGAGGATCTGAGGTCGAACACTCTGAAGATGAGAAGGGACACGAGCCATCATCGTGGTAACACCGACGGCTTCTTTTTGGGCAAGTTGGGCAGCAAGATCCATCGTAGGGGGCTGATGTTGAATCCAGGCTTCAACCAGAGTCTTAGCCCGAGCAACAAAGGAGGTGAGGCTGGCGGCCCACCAACGTCAAGAGTCTGAAGATCTGTTATGATGTCATACAGGTGTTGGAGACTATCTCTGCCGGAATAGAGAGAATGGAGTTCATCACACATCGCCTTAACCGTCTCATGATACATGGTCATGCGATAAGGTTCACCATCAAGGGAGTTGAGGAGCCAAGTCTGAACTCGACCATCATTGCGCTCCAGTCTTCAGTAAGAGCAGCGGGAACAGCTTGGGTCAAGTGATGTAGAAAACCTTTGGACTGAAGAACTCGGCGAACAGAGTGCACCCACTCCACAAAGTTCTTTTTCCCGGCTAAATAAATAGTGGTGATCCGCAATTCATCCCGGAGTTCAGGAACAAGGGTCGGGCGGTCTGTAGAAGAGGAAGCTGTCTGTCTGGTAGAATCAAGAGAAGACCTCATGGCAAGGCGGTCAGGAGGCTAGACCGACAGCGAGTAGACCAGCGAATAGAGAGGAGACCGCGCGAGCAAACCGGACGATCAGAACAGCAAGCAGAGGATCAAACCACGGCGAGCAGACCGCGCGAACAGAACAACAACGATCAGAGAGGAAACCGTGCGAGCAGAACACGGCGAGAAGAAAGAGGCCGCACGGTAAACCGCGCAAGAAGACCAAGCAGAGAGGAGAAGCCGCCGCGACTAGAAAAGAGGAGAAGCCGCACGGTCACGGTGACAACACACAAACGGCAAGGATGAGGCCGCGACCAAGATGCGGAGCCCGCAGCAGAGACGAGAAGCTGGAGCGATTAGAGAAGTCGCAACGACCAAGCAACAAATAAACCGCGCGGGAATATCGCACGGTCACGGTGACAACACACCAGCGGAAAGAAAAGAGGCCGCGACCAAGATGTGGAGCCCGCGGCGATTAGAGAAGCCGCAGCGACTAGAGAAGTCGCAGCGAGAAGAAAGAGGAGACCGCAGCGTGAAGGCGAGTAGACAAGCACGCGGCGAGAAGGCAAGCACGTGGCGGCAAGGAGAGTAGACAAAGGGATCGCGGCGGTGAAGGCGAGAATACTAAGATCACGTAAGTAGACCGCAGCGAGTAAAAAAAGAACGGGTAGACAGGAAGAAACCATGCGGCTAGATGGGGAAGGGGAAATGGCCCCACCTGACAGAGAAAGAAAGTTATAAGAGGGCCAGGAGGAGGAGGAAGAAAGGGAGGTGGAAGCCACGAGAGAGAGTAGAAGGAGGAGCGGTTAGAGAAGACTTAACCGCGCGGGAAGCAGCGGTTAAAGAAGGCTTAACCGCACGGAGGACTGTTTGCCTCTGATACCATGTGGACAAAACCTGAAACTTGTATATACTTTCTCAATAATCAAATACAAGGTATGAATACACATTTATAGGAAGGAGAAAGAGAGAAGAGATCCTTATATATGATGTGAGACTAAAGAGGCGAGAAGAAAAATAAACAAATGGGCTCCATGATGAGTCTCTTTACATAGACTTTTCCAACAGTATGTAACCACAAAGTGAGGAATTTGGTTTGGATTATGATCTGAAATTCATCATTCTTTAATTATGTATTTATTAGTGTTGTGTTATTAAAAGCCCAACAACAAGAATGTATGTAGGGATTTGATAACAATTATTTATAGAGATCTAACCTCTTTTTCTCTTAAAAATTGAACTCTTTCTTAATATCTAGCATTGCTCTTTGATGCTAATATATCTTACTTATAATTTTGTATTTTAGAAGTGAAGTATTTTGTACCTTGTGATATGCTTGTGTCAATTATTGTGAGATGTAAAGCGATCACAATTTTGTATGTTATGAATGAAGAAAAAAAATTCTCTTTTACTTCTTTGATTATGTACTACGCTAAGACTGTGTACAGCGTGCTTCTTTCATTATTACCATTCCCTGCTAATCTTCCTTCCTATAGGGGAATATAGAAACACAATCACGTGGCATGAAGCTTCATTCATTAATCCATTACTGCATGAATTTTCCTTAGTAACTATAGAAAATGTGTGTTTTATAGAAACACAATCACGTTCCCTTCATAAAATGTATGTGCTTCTAAGGTAGTTATATTTTAATATTTTCACCTGATAAAATCCAGAGATAAAATTGACTTCAAAGGACTAATTCTTATACGCATCACTATGTAAATGAACTCAAACTTAATCTTTTCTTCTTAAAATAAAACACGAATGTATCAACTAAATTTTCATGCATAAAACATATCAGTCCATTCCAAAACTAGGTTCCCTAAAAAAACATGAGTAAAACAGTAGGTACCTCATCATTCATTTCGTATGCAAGTAAAACATCAGAGTCAGGATTTGTTGCCTGCCTCAATGGAATTGATGCCTTGTATGGGCCACCTTTCTCTTCCTAATAAACAATATATACAATGAATAAAAGTTGTTAGAACAGATGTAAAGGAAGATTTAAATTAAGTTGTTAGAACAGATGTGAATTAAGATTAAATTTACTCTATTATGAAAGTAAAACAACAGAGGTTCTGCATTAGCACTCAAAGAAAAACATACTCACTTTACATCTGTCGACACTGATGAATTCTACATACATCCCACCTAAGGATGACATCGTAGATAGCTTAGCTATACCAACAAGCTCAAGCACATCTGATAATTTAGCTCCGCCCCAAGTTGCTGAATACCGGATAGGGAAATTGTAAGGAAATATGACCGAAATAAATAAACAAAATAAAGGCCATTGCCAAAACTTCCACAGATGCCAACATGTGAACATTATACTGTGACGATATCAAAGTAAAAGCCAAAACTAGGAAGGAAAAACTTCTTTTACTCTAAAACTTTTTCAGAGTGTAATATCAAAATCCATGAAAATAGATCGGTGGTACTTGAGACCACACTAGAAATGACTACAACCATAACTCAAGGTCAAGTTCTCCGCATGAGAAAGGCCTGACATGAAGAATGATGTAGCGACTTTAGTATTATTAGAAAAGCCTTAGTAAGGGCCCATCTAGGGGTCAATTTTCTCTATTTTCTCTCTCTTTGTATTAGTCCCACATCTTGGATTGGGATTTCTCTCATTTCTCTTTCCCTATATAAATGTATTCATACTTGTAACTATTCATTCAAGAAGTATATACAAGGTTTGAGGCCTATCTTTACATGGTATCAGAGGTAGCGGTCTCCTCCTTGGGTTTACGGCCTTCTGTCCGCGGCTTCTTGCGGTCTCCCTCTTCCTAACCGCCTGCTCATCCCGCTGCCCGCGCAGCTTCGCGTTCTCAAGCTTAGCCGCAGTTTCGTGCGGTCTGTCTTCTCCTAACCGCTTCTCTGACTCTGAATCTCTTGTGGCTTCCACGTCTCTTCCCCCCTACCTCTCTTTTATAATCTCTCGCACGTGGGGTCCACCCTCTCTTATTCCTTTCTCTATCCGCACGGCCTCCCTTGCTATCCGCGCGGCCTTTCTCCCGTTTTTCTCTCTTCCCGCCTCTCCACCCTCTCTTGTTTCTTTCTCTATCCGCGCGGCCTCCCTTGCTATCTGCGCGGTCTCTCTATCCGCGCGGCCTCTCTATCCGCGCGGCCTCTTGCCCGCTGCGGTTTTTCTTCTTTCTCGGCTAAGTCCGCATCTAGGTCGTGACATCTCTCCTTGCCGCTGGTGGACTCACCTTGACCGTGCGGACTTCCTCTCTAACCTCTTCTCTGACTAGTCGCTGCGACCTATCTTGTCGCTAGGGGTCTCTCCTCTTCCCTTAGCCGCATCCTGGTCGCGACTTTCCTTGTCGCTGGTGTGTCCGCCGAGACCGTGCTACTTCTTCCTCTGCCGACCTCTCTCTCTCTTCGGCCTCTTCCTTCTTGCCGCCCGGTCTTCTCCTTGCTAGCCGCCCGACTTCTCTTGCTAACTGCCCGGTCTTCTCCTTCCTAGCCGTCCGGCTTCTCTTGCTAGCCGCCCGGTCTTCTCCTTGCTAGCCGCCCGGTCTCTTTTGCTAGCCGCATGGCTTCCGACACTTCCGCTGCTACATCTGCTCCTCCAGCTCCTGCGCCTTCTACGGCTCCGGAACTCCGTGATGAGCTCCGCATTACTACCATCTCTCTTACCGGCAAACGGAACTTCGTTGAATGGGTTCACTCTGTTCGTCGTGTTTTGCAGACCAAGGGTCTTCTACACCACTTGACCCGAGCCACTCCCGCTCCCCCCTCCGATGACTGGCTTCGCGATGATGGTCGGGTCCAGTCCTGGCTCCTCACTTCTATGGACACCGAGCCCTACAGGATGGCCATGTATCATGACACGGCCAAGGCCATGTGGGAGGAGCTCCACTCCTTTTACTCTGGGCACAACAGTCTTCGGCACTTTTATGATATTCTCTCCGACCTTCAGAACCTTGCTCCTGGTGCTCCCGGCGACATGATCTCTTTCGTGGCCCAAGCCAAGACCCTGGCTGAGGCTTGGATTCAACATCAGCCTCCAACTACTGATCTAGCTACTCAACGGGCCCAGAAAGAGGTTGTCACCATTGCGATGATGATGTCCTGTGTTCCTCCTCACCTGCATAGTGTTCGGGCCCAAATCCTCTCCTCCACGACGACTCCTCGTTATCTGATGTCTACCCAATGCTGCTTAAAGTTACGCCTCCTACTGAGGCTTCTCCCAGCTTTGCACCGGCTCTTCTCCAACAGCCTCTCCTTCCGACCCCTCCTCCTGCTCGTGGATCTTCCACCCGGGGGAGCCGACCACCGTCTTGGGGACGAGGACGTGGTGGTCGTTCTTCTATGAAGTGCACATATTGTGGCCGGGATGGTCATCTTGAGACTACCTGTTGCCGCAAGCATGGTTTACCTCCCTACCTTGCTGCTACTTCCTCTGTTGCTCCTGCTCCCAATGGGGCCTCTGCTCAGGATCCGACGTCCACTACCCGCCAAGATATCGATGAGCTCCGCACCCAACTCCACCAGCTCCAGGGTGCCCTCAGCCGCTCCTCCGACTCGGTTGTGACTTTTTCTGTGGAAGGTATAACCTGTCTCTCTCATAGCCCATGCTGGATCGTCGATTCTGGTGCTACTCACCATATTACCTCCCAGAAGCCACCCAACTATCTCCCGACAGCTCATCCTCCATGTATCACTGTGGCCAATGGTGACACTCTACCGGTCTCTGGCGCCGCTCCTCTCCGGCTTACACTGGCCCTTTCTCTCTCCTCGGTTCTTCACGTTCCGGGATCCCCTTTCAATTTACTTTCGGTTAGTCGTCTGACGCACGATCTTGATGTTACATAACTTTTTCTCCTTCTTTTCTTATGCAGGATCGTCGCACCCGGAGTATCATTGGTAAGGGGCAGCTATTGAATGGGCTGTACATCTTGGATATCCCACCAACTCTTCTCTCCGCCGTCTCCACTGTCGATTGGCATCGCCGCCTTGGGCGTGCTCCCCTTCCGATTCTCAAGCGGGCTCTTCCTGATGTTCTTTTATGGGAGTTCTCTTGTATCTACGGCAAACAACATCGTTCTTCCTTCCCCCCTGCTTGTACCAGGAGTAGTACTCTTTTATCTTTAGTTCATTCTGATGTATGGGGTCCTTATAAAGTCCCCAGTATCTTTGGATTTCGCTATTTTGTAACTTTTTTTGATGATTACTCGCGTGTTACGTGGCTATATTTACTGCATGATCGTACTGAACTTACCTCTGTGTTTCGTGCTTTTTTAACTGAGATGCGTACGCAGTTCGCCACTCCCCTCAAAGTCATCCGCATCGATAATGTTCGCGAGTATACCGGTCGCACCTTCTCCAATCTCTGCACCGAATTTGGCATTATCCATCAAACTTCGTGTGCGTATACCCCTCAGCAAAACGGGATGGTCGAACGGAAGAATCGTCATCTTCTTGATGTTGCTCGGTCCCTCATGTTTCAAATGCAAGTTCCGATCGAATATTGAAATTTTGTCGTCTCCACAGCCTGTCATCTCATCAACCGCCTACCCTCGTCTGTTCTTGACTTTGCCTCAGCTATCCAACTCCTCTATCCTTCCACCAACCCCATCTCTCTCACCCTGCGGGTCTTCGGGTGTGTTTGTTATGTTCATCTTCTTGGCCCCCCTACCGACAAACTTGCTCCTCAAGCGGCCAAATATATGTTTGCTGTCTACTCTCATACTCAAAAGGGGTATGTTTGCTACTCTCCTTCTGATGGCAAGCTGGTCGTCTCGGCGGATGTCACCTTCTGCGAAGACCAGCCCTTCAACTTACCTTCCCCCACCCCGTCTTCCTCTTCTCCTCTTCCCCGGCCTGCCGTGCCGGTCACGCCCTCTTCTCTGTCATCTCCTTCCTCCTCTCTCCCTGCCCCCCTCGGGTTCCTCCTCCCGTTATCCGTGTCTACACTCGTCGTCGCTCCCAGGATGGTTCCCTGCAACATCTCCCTGCTCCCAGCGACACCCCGGCAACGGCAGATCATCCCTTGGCCAACTACGTTTCTCTCCATCGGCTGACTCCACCTCTCTACGCCTTTGCAACCTCTCTTTCTTCTATTTCTATTCCTAACACTGTGCAGGAGGCGCTTCAACACCCGGGGTGGCGGGCGGCCATGGACGATGAAATGTGGGCTCTCTAGGCTAACCGGACTTGGGATCTGGTTCTTCTTCCTGCAGGCCAACATTGTGTTAGCTGCAAATGAGTCTTTGTTGTTAAACATACGGCGGATGGCACCGTTAAGCGTCTAAAGGCCCGCCTCGTGGCCTGGGGTTTTACTCAGCAGCATGACCTTGATTATGAGGAGACCTTCTCTCCGGTGGCCAAATTGAACACGGTCCGCGTTCTTCTCTCCTTGGTTGTTCATCGTCAT
This sequence comes from Platanthera zijinensis, assembly GCA_039513925.1. Taxonomy (NCBI): domain Eukaryota; kingdom Viridiplantae; phylum Streptophyta; class Magnoliopsida; order Asparagales; family Orchidaceae; genus Platanthera; species Platanthera zijinensis. Next base: position 46,265,497 of record CM077087.1, on the reverse strand, counting down.
TGGCCCCTTTATCAGATGGATGTTAAGAACGCCTTCCTCAACGGCGATCTACAGGAGACTGTTTATATACACCAACCTCCCGGGTTTGAGACCACGGGGGAGTCTCGGGTCTGTCATCTTCGGAAATCTATTTATGGTCTCAAACAGTCCCCGCACGCTTGGTTTGACAAATTCAACAAGGTTGTCTGTGATATTGGCTTCATTCGGAGCTCGGCCAATTTTTCTCTCTTCACCTGACACCGGTCAACCGGAACTGTGACCTACTTGTATATGTTGATGATATCCTCATTACTGGCGACGATATTACAGGGATACAACATATCAAGCAATAGTTAAACTCCGCCTTTCAGACCAAAGATCTTGGCAACCTTCGGTATTTTCTTGGACTTGAGGTTGCACGACGCCCTGATGGTCTTGTGTTATCCTAAAAGAAGTATTGTACGGACCTCCTTCATGACGTCGGTTATTCTGGATGCAAACCTGCAGATACTCCTATGGACGCCAATCACAAGCTCTCGGCCCACAGCTCTGACTCCGACAAGTTGCTCACAAATCCGGAATACTATAGATGCTTGGTTGGGAAGCTGATTTATCTTACGGTTACTCAACCAGACATCTCCTTTGTCGTGGGAGTCGTGGGAGTTTCATGCATGCCCTTCGGACATCTCATCTTCAAGCTGTCGAGCGCATTCTTCGATATCTCAAGATCGCTCCAGAAAAAGGGCTTGTGTACAAGCCATCCACATCTTTATTTCTTGTAGCGTATTCTGACGCTGACTATGCAGGATCCATTGATGATAGGCGTTCCACAACTGGTTTCTGTACCTACTTCGGTGGACATCTCATAACCTGGCGTAGCAAAAAACAAACTGTGGTTGCTCGCTCTTCTGCTGAAGCCGAGTACCGGGCTATGGTTGTTGTTGTTTCCGAGTTAACCTGGCTTGAGAGCCTTCTAGGAGACTTGGGTGTTCGTCTCTCATCACCGGCGACACTATTTTGTGACAGTCAAGCAGCAATACATATTGCCAAGAACCCGGTCTTCCACGAATGCACAAAGCATATTGAAGTTGACTGTCACTTTATCCGGAAAAAGGTACAGTCAAAGAAGATATATTTGGAGCATGTTCCGGCTACAAACCAAGTTGCTGACATCCTGACTAAAGCCCTCTCCCGGCCACTATACTACCAGTTTTTGTCCAAGCTTGGTGCCTACGACTTGTACGCTCCAGCTTGAGGGGGAGTGTTAGAAAAGCCTTAGTAAGGGCCCATCTAGGGGCCCATTTTCTCTCTTTTCTCTCTCTTTGTATTAGTCTCACATCTTGGATTGGGATTTCTCTCCTTTCTCTTTCCCTATATAAATGTATTCATACTTGTAACTATTCATTCAAGAAGTATATATAAGGTTTGAGGCCTCTCTTTACAAGTATGAATAATGTCATAATTCAATAGATCTGCGAAGAGATCCATCGCCGAGGACCCACACCGAAATATGTTTGTGACAAGGTCTTTGTACTCAGGTCCTTCATGAGTAAATCTATCAAGTAACACCACGACGTAGCACTGCAAAGTAACTCAGCTGATATGACATATCGAAATTTCAAAACAATGAGGATTTTGTCAATATGTGCTGAGAACTCCTGTCAAGATCTTTATGGTGAAAGGAATATTTTTTTCGCTGAAAACTCAGAAGGCCCGTCATTTCTTCTAATTTAGTAAAATGCGCACTTCAATCTCAAGACTAATGTCAATACTTGTTCACTTTATTTGGTAGATCGCATGCGTCTTTAATTTTTTACTTTCACTAGTATCGTACCACATGAGGAGACTCTGTGTATCATAAATGCTAAATAGCAACAAAAAACTAGGGACAAACACTTTTGAGTCTAAATGTATGTGCGGTTATTACAGTTGATGGCTTGATTCTCAATAATCAGCATTTCCAAATCTATGTGAAGTGGTATTAGAGCTTCGGTGTGGTTGAAGCATAATCAGAACCAGTGACAATGAAAATAAACAACATGATGACAGAGACTGAGGAGTTGAATGACTCCTTGCGGCACTCTAATGTATTAAGAGTTTAAGACCTCTCTAAAAGATATACATCTACACATCATGCAATTGTAGCAGGTGTCATATACTAAGGGACCAAGGAGGCAATGATCCCATGATCTTGGCGACATAGGAGATCTTAGCTCAAGACCTCCCAGGTTAAGATCAGGGATCGGCTCAAGAGCGGCGGTAACAAAAGACTCTACAAGACATTCTAGCTCAAGTAAGGAGGTGGATGTTTTTTGCTAAGAGGGACAAAAGTGCATATCATAACAGTGACAGAACATCTAACCATACTCGGTAGAAGTGTAGCAGGTGTGATACACATGGAAGCCCTGGGAGGAATGACCTTCCGATCATGAAGATCAATTTGATGGCAACTATGCAAATCAATATAGTTTTCATGGGGAAGTCTCTTACAGGAGAGATGAGCTCAAATCACAGATAGATAGCCCAATCTTTCATAGAAACCTTGGCATTGAGGAATTCATTGGTTGGTTGCCATAAGTCAAATGATTATTTAACAACATGGATATCGCAGCCGACAGGAGAGTGAGACTTGTTTCCTGCAGGCTAAATTCAAAAAAAAAATCTAGAGTGTAAGCGAGAAGGGAAGAAATACATCACATCTTGAGCGAAAATGTTAAATAACTTGAAGATGTGCTTCCTTCAAAACAACTACGAGAATCACATTTTCACCGATACCAAAAGTGTTCCCCAAGATCATGCAGTGTTGTCAAATATATTGTTGAGTTCACATGATTGGTCGAGAGGAACCATTTGGATGAAAAAAGGGTCAGCATGGCTTTCATTTCATAAATGGGCCAATACATCTTTTAGAGCAAAGCACAAATAGCGAGCACCGTGATACACCTATTGAAGACCCTCAATATTCTCATGGTGTGTTACTGATGAGTTTAAATGAAGAAAATATACAAAGTTGGAACTTCATTATAACTCCAAACAATCATATTGGAGTGGCATACACACCAAAGGAGGCGTGGTTGGTCGTCAAAGTAGTAACTAAGTTGGCATACCCTAATCTGAAACTACAAAACTCACATGAGACAGGGGCCAAGGGCACATCGACAATATAGTGTACACGATGAATATGTGAAGGAGCGCCAAGAGTCCCAATGGAGGTTGCAATTGTTTTCGTTTCCAGGATCTATTTAAGCCCTTCGAATGAATGTACTAATCAGAATTAAAGATAGAGATATTTGCAATAGAAAATAACTGACACAGGTAAGCACATGAGCTACTGCCACAACCAGAACTTAGGGTTGAGTTCTCCCAATAGACGGTGTCTGGCGCAAAGAATAACGATGGCGACCTCAGCAATAATGGGTTTGCAAAGAGACATGTGATTGAGGACTCGCAACCAAGGACTCGCAAAAAAAAATGCTTGTGTTTTCAGAAGAAGTCCTTTAATAGTAGCATTGCAGCATAACACTACGAAGTGGATGTTACTATGGGTAATAAAAGAGAGACGGAGGGAAAGAAGATGAGAGCAAGAGAAAAGAAAACTACCAAAGAGCTCTTCCAACATAAGCAAGGTTAGATGATGCAAGGATATTTATAATCATTAGTCTCTAACCCAAATACCCAAAATAGAAATAGCAATAGGATAATTAAAATACATGAGATGATCCCTCCCGACCTGCCACCGAACTAGTGGGGTGCAAGTTTGGGGTGCGCTCAAGAAATCACTGGAGTATGGTGGTGTCAGTGGAGATTAACGAAGACAGGGTCCCAATGCTGAACTAGATGGCGAGACAGCGCTTGTTTGTCATGCAATGTAGTAAGTGCATCCACCTGGCACTCCCTAGGTAAATGGTGTAACATTGCTGGGAGTGGTCATCCATAAACAACTTAAAATGGCTTGGTGCCCGTTGTGTTATGGAAGGGCATGTAGGATGTGTTGGAAAAGTAAGAGCTACTCCATTTGGCCCAACCATGGGGTTGTTCAAAGGTAAAGCAATGAAGCTATCTCCAAGAACCTATTAAGGGCATCTGTTTGCAGATGATAAGTCATACTCATGCGCAGTTATGCCCTTAAAGCTTGAATAGTGTATGTCGAAACACACAATGAAAATGGGGTCCCCCACGCTAATGATAGTGTGAGGAGCCGTGTAAACAGGCCACCCCCCAGATGAAAATCTCGGCAACATAGATCTGTAAACTGGTGTCTCATAATGATGAAGTGTCTATATTTGGATATCCCATGTAATTAAATCCATCGCAATGTTATCTCATGTGAGTTTTGGAATCAATAAAGGATGAAATAATCTGCCCAGTAATGTCGTCTCATAATTGGCTCATTGACATGTGATGTGGACTGCCCTAAATTGCTCAACGCAATAAAGTATAAACCACCAATATATGGATGTCGCGAGGTAGCAGTATGTTTGGAAGGCTTTGCCATGACACGCCGATGAAGTGGCATGAAACTCCGGGAGGAGTTTAGGAATATATGAGGAGGTTGTTGAGTGAATAGAATGTCCCTAATGGTGTAGTCTCCCACTGACTAGAGAGAATAGAGAGTGTGTAAATGGGTTGATACGAAAGGCACCCGTCTTTCTGTTTTGAAGCCCATCTCCGACACCTTGATTTTCTTGAGAAAAGAAAGCATTGTTACGCTCACAACGAGGGAAAAGAAAGGCTTTCTTCAAAAAGGAAGCATAGCTGCACTTCGCTTACATATCACCGCCTTTTTTATATACACTTTCTAAAAGCTCACATACTTATTCTTTATATATATATATATATATATATATATATATATATATGATGACCCATCACCTATCTCACCTACTTAACTTTTATATATATGATGAGCCTGAACCTATCGGTTCACCTACTACGTACCATTCACCTATCGGATCACCTACTAATTACTGTGAATCTATCGGCTCATCTACTTAGTCTTAATATATATGACGACCCTGAACCTATCGGCTCATCTTCTTTGCAATGGGACTGAAATAGGGGTCCCTAGACACTTCCAATTGGATCATTTTTTCCACAAACATAGTTCTTGAGATAATAAGGAGAGACGCTAACTCGGGCTGTTGGGAGAGGGCATCTAATATAGTTGGTCTTCCTTATTGTTAACTCCACATTGAACTCATGGCCCATAAGTTTGGCAATTCAAATTTGTGGTGTCGGTGTGAAGATCTTTTAGCTCAGAATGGACTGTAAGTTGTGATTTGTGCAAACAGAGAGGCAGTGCCCCAACAGGCATGGTGTCCAATGTTGGAATGCGAAAACGAGAGTCATCAGCTAGTTTTCATAAGCGAAGCGAGAGCATACTTGATTGGAGAAAACGGGACTAAGTAGGAGATGAGTTGTGGTTCTGTGTGAGAAATGCGCCAAGGTCAGAGCAAGAAGAGCCGCATCCACAACGAACAACTTCGATAAGTCTGAAATTCTCGAGACGGGAGCGATAACTAGGGCTTGCTTTAGGCAAATCAAATCTGTGTTGGCCTTATTTGTCTAGTGGAAGGTGGGGTAAACATTTTTCTTCAATAGATTGGTGAGGGGTTGCCAACATTCCATAGTTTTGAATGAACCTTGTACAATAATAGGCGAGGTCGAGGAATTATCGTTTGGCACGTTTGGATTACAGAAGTAGACATTGGAGGGTCGTGACAATCTAATCATAGTCCATTGTGATTATTTGTGAGGAGATTATGATTTATGTAACGCGAGTAATTGATCTCCACTTGCCCAAATGATCACTTTTTTGGGTTGGCATACAAACTGTGATGTTGGATCGTGGTGATGGGTCTCCTGAAGGTGCTCCATGTCTTACCATGATCAATTGTAAACATGTCATCAAAAAACTAAGATATATTTAGGAAGGCACCCGTTGAAAGATATCATTCATCGTAGCCTAGAAGGTAACGGGCATGTAATAACCATCGTGAGTATGGGAGGCGGTTTTGTGAATGACTTTTGCCTAAACTTGAATATGATGTAACCCAGAGTAGAGGTCAAGCTTGGAGAAATATCCGGTGCCACGTAGTTCATCTAACACAACTCCTGGATCATGGGAATGAAATATTTGTCTCATACTACCACCTGATTTAGTTTGTGATGATCGACGCAAAACGCCAATTGATGACATCATTCTACACCAAAAGGTTATTAAATACTACTTACGGTGTTTTGGGATAGCCTTAAGGCCGACCAGAATTCGAATGAGGGAGGAGTTGCTACAGAGGGTATGTTATAGAACTTGCACAACAAATGGCATGCTCACGCTTGCCAAATTGACCATAACGTCCCTCAACGTATGTATCCAAGATATGCCCAACATAACATCCATCTCACCCAAAGCCAAAGACAGATAAATTCAACATTGTTACATGGACTCACTTCAAGGACACACGTCCGTGTGGGTAGAGGTAATCACTTGTCTTAATTTTTTATCATCCCTAGGATGGAATTTGGGTGTAGTTAGCTGTGATATGTTGACAAACAAGAAGTATTGGAAGTACGGATAGTGTGGAGGTCTAATGATTAGCCGAGAGAGAGTGTGTATTTGACCTTCGAGGCCTCAAAATTAGACATGCTAATCTCCCCTAACTCGTCATCCCCAACCAATGCATGTAATCACATTATTGGGAAGTTAAGCATGGTGAGTAGGGTTGCTTGCAACTGACGAAGAGCTCTTTGCTTAGCAAATCATCGTACTCCCTGGGTGACAAATGTTGGATTGGAGAGTTGCAAGAAAAACTCAATGGAGGTGTGGGTATTGTCAGTGGGTAAGGAAATGCATGCGAAGATGTAGTGTTGCATAAAGGTTGTAGAAGGTCAGTTGCGGTGGATTTGGGATGTCCTTTATAGGTAGATTAAGAATCCTGTGGAGGATGGAATATGATGTTAGAGCAGTGGGAATTGGACAACCTGATAGAGAACTCAGCCTCCACGAGGCAAACAATGTCCAAGGTATGCTCAATCGTTGTAGGATTGTGAGTTCATCATACATGAGAATGAATATGATGGAGGAGGCATTGCATTAAAAAGCCTAATAATAGTCTCGTGGAGGTCGAGGGTGATGAGCTCGACAAAATCATTCATATATGCGTCAAGGTAGCTTGATTGACTTGGGCTGCAGAGGCGTTCAATCGTACGGCCGAACAATTGATGGTCATAGTGTTAGATCAACACTTATTTGAAAATGGTCCATGTGGGTGATGGGGTGGTTTGGCGGAGCCAACACGCTTATTGGAGTGCAAATACATATATGCCCATCAACACGATGGGGATCATTGGAGCCTCGAAGGTGTGGTGTATGTCCAAGAACTGTTCGGCACATGATGTTCATCCCACGGGATCAATCCCATTGTAGGTGTGCAACTCCATGAGGTGGGAGCATGTTTGTGGTAGCATTAAGCATTTAACTGTGTGATGCGTTAGTACTAACTTGATAGAAGTGTTGAGAAGGGAGAAGGGAGAAGGGATCCACTGTATAATGGTAAAGCGGTTGTCAAAGGCGTCTGCAACTAGTGGAGTTGCATTACAGTCAGAGCATTAATGAATGGAAACCAAGATGATGTCCCAATTGTCCACCCATGGGCAAGGTGATGCGGAGCAGAGGCGAGGACGCGTTTTGGGCCCGTTCGGGGCTGATTTGGCAACTTTCCATATTTGGCGTGCCCGGATCGACGATCGGACTCCGCTATTGCGTCCGGAACGTCGCCGCGAGTCAAAAAACTATATTTGTTTATTTTTTTTGAGTTTGTTTTGATGTATTTTAAGGGGCTAACCCACCGGCCAATCATAGCCGTTGATGGGGATGCCCTAGCTTGTCTTTTCTTATAAATAGGAGTGTTAGAGGCTGAATTGAATCATTGTTGAATTTGGAGAAGAGCATTCCCGGATTCCAGCGATCCCTCCCCGGTGCCGACGTCGTGGAACCCTAGGTGATGACTCCTAGGCCGCCAAACTCCTCCCCAAGGTAACCCCTACCCCCACCTTCGTTTTCCACCCTTCAAATCCCTTTTCCAGCCATCGGAAACCCTCCAGAACCGCTGCAGCCCGCCATTCCAGCCAGCAGCCACTCTTCCATACCAGAAACACTGTTCATCCGATCACTGTTCACCGCACTGTTCACCGCACTGTTCACCGGTTACTGTTCGCAGTTACTGTTCACCCGCCCCTCCATTTCTTCTCCCCTTCGTGGAACCACTTCCAAACAACCCTAATTCTCTAGATCCATTCAGATCTGAGATTTTCGCTCCCGATCCGTTATTTCCACATTTCATACTTTCCATTTTTGCCCGGATCCGCCCCTAAATAGTGGATCTACCCATCCTCGACCCGGATCTACTTATTCGTGGCCGGATCCTCCGTTTTACTATCCGTTACCACCATTTCCCGCCAAGGGCAGCCACCGTCCTCGTCGTCTCGCCACCGGTTCCACCTCCGATTGACGATCTACACATCCGGCCCTCCAAATCTTCAGTGTCTCGGTTCAGCCCTCTACGTTGTGAGTATTTATGGTATTGTGTTCTGTGACTTGACATTTTCATTTGGTTGTTTATCTATATTGTGCTGCGATTATGGTTTTGTGGTAGTTATTTCCTTTTATGCTATTAATTGTTTGTGGATTTATTCGCCGTGTGCTTGCTTAGGCCCTCCGAGCGGAGTAAGCCGTTGCCAAATTGCTAAAAATTAATTGTTTGTTTCTTTATTTTGATTAACTGCGTGGTGCTATTACTTTTCATTGCTTAAAATATTTGTCAAATACCGATCATTGCATTACATTTAGAATTGCATTAGCGTGTCACCTTCGCACCAGCACTAAAGTCTTAGTTTCCGAGCACCACTAGCCTACCCTACATCACAAGGGAGACGAGCGATTTCTCCACATTGTCTAGGACAAACTTTGACCAGTGAGTGGCATGAACAAATTAGAGCAGCAATTTCTGTCAGGTTTGGGTCCCAAAAGTATCTACAGGCATCCAAATTTGAACAGAGATCCATGGAAAAATTGGAGCTAGAGTTTGGGGCTCGATGTGGGTTTCTGGGATCCGGTATGGGGAAATTGAGGGGCCTGAATGTACAGATATCTTGTTTCGACCAGAGAACTTTGTTGATTTTCTAGGGTGTTGCAGGGAGGGCCTCGGTGGATCATGCTCTCAGTATGTTTGATGACAGCCTCGGTGTATCATGCTCCTGGTATGTTCGGTGAGAGCTAGGGCATCAAAACCATTCGTAGAGCACAGCTCTGGCGACGGGAGAGCTTGATGATGATTGAAACACAAGCATGGTGCTTGAAGAGTTGGACACGGCTGACCGAAGAGGCTCGACATCAATTCCTACCAAGATGATGAATCGGTGCAAGGATATCTTATAGACTAGTAGAACAGGGGTATGGTTCCCGATAGCTACATAGCAACTGGTGGAGGAGAGCTGATCGGGCCAAAGTTACCAAGCAGGAATAATGAGACCAGGGCAAGAAGAAGATGAGAGAAACTACTATGGAGCTCTTCCAATGGTTTAGCCTTAGACACTAGAGATGGATGATCCAAAGATAAGGTTACATGATATAATGTTGTTATTTATAGTCTCTAGCCCAAATACCTACAGAACAGAACCCATATAATCCCCAATCAATTGGGGGTATGGGCGGGGAAGATTGGAAACAGACCTAACCTTTGACACTATGCACAAAGTGGCTTCTCTCAAAGGAGAAAGACCTAACCTTTGACAATAAATGCACAAAGTGGCTGCTCACAGATACCACTGAAATAGTGGCCCCCTATACTGTCATGTTTCCTGTGGAATCATGCCCTCAAATCAAAGCCAAAGACATCAAAGAGGGCAGACCCAAGAATCCATTTTGATTTATGTGCACATAACCATGCTTCCTCCAGAAATATGCCCCATTAGTCTGTCAACGTCGTTGTCATCCTCATCCTTCAGGATTAGACACTGTGAGCTCCCTCTTGTGTCATAGTCCGGTGGGCTTGTGAATCCTCCATAACAATGACTCTATCAAGCAACTCTACTAAGATGACTTGTGGAGACCTATATTGAGATGTGTCGAGAACTCCTGTCGAGACCTTCTTGGGCACAAGGAATCTGTTTTCACTAAATACTTGGAACGCTCATCCTTAATTCTATATTAGGAAAGTTCATATATAATTCTCAAAAGGTTGCATTTAATAGTTTTTTTATTTTATTTGATAGATGGTAGTAAGTATTTTTAAATACTCGTGTATCTTACTAGAAACTCCTTGTATTATATTATAAATACTAAGTAGCAGTAGAAAATGAGGGAAAATTTTTGAGTCTAAGTGTATTGTGTGATTCTTGTGTGGGTTGTAACTAGGGTTTTAAACCTAGTATATGTGGGGTTGTTGAGAAAATTCTCAACAATTGATGATTCTGAATCTATGTCTGTACTAGACTTTTTGGCTTCAAAAAATGGTTGACATCTTATCCAAGCTTGCTAGCTGAACTCCATTATCCTTGGTTAGGTAGCAGAAAGTTTAATAAATGTATATTATCTTTGCTGATACAAATTACAGATTCACACCTATTTTTTACTTTCTAAATGGGTGCTCATCTCATCATTCTATGACAAAATTTGAACGTGGTTAAAGTTTACCATCACCCAAGTGACACTTCAGAATTCACTACAACCTGTCTCTTCATTCCTCACAGCTCATCACTATTATCAAAGAAACAAATCTAGAGGTTTAGCATCTATGAATATCAGCTCATTCTACTAAAACGATGGCTTCCAAAAAGTCTTATAAGAAGGTGTCAGCAACCATAAAATTGTATATCATTCTCCGCCATGGCTCTCAAAAAACATCAAAAGCATAAGACTTGGTACATTCATGAAAAATAAGACTACCATTCCCAAGAGCAGCAACATCCCAGCCAACACCTTTCACTGTCCGTTTTTTGCTCATTGCAGTCCTCCTATTGCCTGCACACTGAAACATTTATAACATGTCAGCACACAATGCTTAAATGAACTTCCAACCTATCAAATTCATAAACCACTAAATAATGCAGAAGCAAGAGGACTTCGAAAGATACTTGTAGTGTGGCAGTGACGCTGTATTTTGGAAGCTTCCTGGGAATTAAGAAGCTCATGTTCAAGCAAATTTTAGCAAGAATACATTTGATGCAACGTATATACGCACCTGAGCTCATCCATGGAAACTTCAATAGGTTTCTCCACTAAACCTCCAATAGAAACACGATATCTGTTATGGAAAAATTATATATATATATATATATATATATATATATATATTGTTAATTCACGGTTCCTTGACTATGAAGAGGGAGGACAGTTTTCAGGATAGTAATGCCTTTCGAGGTCTTCAACAATTGGAATTGGCCCATGATTTCTCTTGTAGAAAAAATCCACCGGAGTAACAAATGATGAAATCAAATCTGCACGATGTGGCTCAGCATTGAATGGATCCTGCATCAAACTCAAAACAATAACTTGGACTATTCATGTTTCAAAACATAAAAGTTGTGATCATTTTAACAACTATAATGGTTCAGAAGCAAATTATGATCTCCAGCGCTTGTTTAAGAAACACTGTATTTCAAAAAAATTTGCATTCAAGTAACTTATTACAGTTTAACCGGTAGGTCGCAGAATGTTAACGGACATTGTCAGAGAGAGGACCGGAAGTGAAGATAACGGAGAAGTGGGGATACTATAGATCCGGAACCGCGAATGCCTAAGTTAGGGAGCCGGAACCGCAACTGCCTAATCGAGGTGTGATCAGGATAGAGAGCTATCACAATCTCAAACAAAACAAGAAAATAAACTAACTTCTTGGATGTCTTCATACCAACCTCAACTGTCTTTAAATAGGCTTGCATGGCTCTTTAAATGAAAACCAAATCAACTAACAACAATTAATAATAAGCGATAATAATAAAAGACAATAAATAAAAGATAATAACTAGTCCTAAGGCCCGAGGCCCGTAACATCTATGGGCCCATAACATCTAACATGTCCTTCAAATTGAACTTGTCCTCAAGCTCGGAGGATTTGATCATGCTCCTTTATTTCCTGCCAAAACAGCTCCTTGTAGCTCAACGTTGTAGTGGAGGTTGCAGAGAGAAGCAAGTCTTCATCATGTTCATAGATGTCACAAATGATGGTGACGTAGTCGGCGGATCGTAGTTTGTGTGCGATATGATCAAAGAGGAGACTGTAACGTGATCTTTAAATGATTGAAGTAGTGAAATGTGAATCATTGTGATCGGGAATGGTTGAGAAAAATTCGCAGATACTCGATGATTGCTCAAAACCATATCAATTTGCATGCGAGTGAGAGTAGAGTCATCAACGACTTTCGCACGGTTGATGCATAGCAGAGGGGCGTCTTTATAAATGAAAACAACAATAGGGGCGATTGTTGGGGGACCGTTGGGCTGGCCGTAATATCAACCAAATTCAGTGGATTGATGCATACAAGTGGCGATGGAGGCACATGATTGCTACTGGCCTAGTAATGTGCTGGAATGGTGGTGACTAAAATGGCGGGCAAGAGATAATTAAGTATGTTAGGGAGGGTGGTGGCAATGTCTTCTCTCGGTGAAGTGCATCAGCCTCTTGATGGCGCACTTCAGTGGCAGCTATAGTTGTCATGAAAGTTTGCATCATGTCCATCAATTTATTCATTTGGTCGGACGAATCCGTAATAGTACTGATCACTCCCAAAGATAAAGTGGACGGATATACAAAGCAGGTTGTAGGCCAGCACGACTCCTCAGAAATGGATGTTGACTAGGTACTAAGGTTGCCGCTAGAGATTCGGGCGCTTTCCTATAATTAGACGATTAATAAGACCAATTCTTTTTATGCAGTCAATTAATTAATTAAGTGACTAATTAATAATCTGAAATTAATTTGCTAGGCACTACGCTAAAAAAATTAGTAGGGCGCGTGCTCGATGAAAGAATAGACCGTGGAGCAGGTCATTCTCTGCGGCTTGATGGTGCGAGACTTGAAACATTCTCGATTTCTAATTCCATCCGATTATGAAGAATACTGACAACATTAATTAGGAGGATGCAGAAGATCGACGGAAAGGATGTAGGGCTCGCCGACGGGATGTAGGGATCCTTTCTCCTTCTCTGGATGTCAGCGCAAAAGTTCGAGATCCCTTCTCCTTCTCTAGATGCAAACGCGACAAAGGAGGCATTCGTGTGGCCTGGACTGCTCATTGTGGTGTTGGCCTCTTACGGGGAAGGTCGTACACCTTGACGAGGGAGTTACGATGGGGGCAGAGGTGACTGGGAGAGACGTTGGACGAGATCGACGACGACAATGAGGGGGTGTGCAGTGGGTGTGAGCGCCCCTCTACATGATCGATGTGGACTCTTGTATTGTCGTGAGGATCTCGACGATTTTCTGCAGTGTGCTATCGCAGTGACAGACTGACAAGTTTCTGCAGTGTGCTCGCTTTGGTGTCGGCTTTCTTTCTCTTTGTCGACAGAGGGAGAACAACGAGAGCTTGACGTCGTTGGTTGCGGGTGGAGATTGAAGATGTTGTGGTTGTTTTAAGTAATAGATAACTGAAATGATTAGATACCAAGTTGTTACGGGCTAACTCATAGGAATTGAATGTTGATGGCATCGCCGGAGAGGTGAACAAAGGTGGAAATGACGGAGGAGATGTGGGGATACTATGAAGACGGAATTGCGGCTGCCTAAGTAGTGTGTGCTTGAGAGAGAGAGCTACCACAATCTCATACAAGATAAGAAAATAGGCTAACTTCTTGGATGACTTCATACCAATCACACATGCCTTTAAATAGACTTGCATAGCTCTTTAAATGAAAACTTAATCAACTAACACCTAACAACAATTAATAATAAGGGATAATAATAAAAGACATTAAATAAAAGATAATAACTAGGTCTGACGCCCGATGTCCATAACCTCTGTGGGTCGTAACACAATCCATTAAAATTTTTTGCATTATGAGAATCTAAGAAAAACAATCTTGTGTCATGGTCACACGAAAACACCTCAATCGGTGCACCAAGGCTCCCCTTGTAATAGTTATGAAGGTACTTACAAAAAATATATTCAAAGCTAGATGCTTTGATATATATATACATATATATATATATATATATATATTCAAATGACAAAGTTCCATTCATTGAGATAACCACTTAGTTAGGTGAAAGATTAAAACAATTGAGAAATTGTTTAGAGGAGAGTAGGCTTCAACAGAGTAGAACAAATTGTGTGGATTCCTTTGCAAATGTGATTGTGTGAGTTGTATTTATATATCCCTTAGTGCTTGGAATGAATCAAGGAAAGAAGTTTTTCTATAAACCCTAACCCTTGAAATTGTTGTTTGCTCTCTCTTCTCCCATTCGAGCATCGCATACAGACAGTCAGCAACAGAAGGAACTTCAATATCCCATGTAGGCATCACATTAGAGTTTGTGGATTACAACAAAATAGCCCCACCAATCCATTCGAACACTGTGGTCAGCTGATTCACTACTAGATTCCACAAAGTTGCAGTGTCATTTTCCATATCCACATCACTCGCAACACTAAATTTTCAGTCAATCTGCATGACCATTGGTCCACAAAGGGTTCTTTGCATGTCACTCTTCTAACAAATCATCTTCCGCTCTGCACGTTAGGTCATCTCCCAGTATAGTAATTGGCCAGCACAAGCATCTTCCGTACGATCTTGTCCTGCATTATCGTCGATTCCTCACTCACAGTCACCTTAGATCTCCATTATCCCAGTTGCAATTGGCACTTTGATCCTCTCAGCAGCAATCATTTTCCTCCTCAAGAACTCATCTCATAGCAGCAAGCTTTCTTATGCAGATTTTCCCATGCCCTCAACAATGTCACCTCATATATAAGCCTTTTTATCCCTCTTCCTATCATCTTGCATCTAGAAATCCTAGGAAGATGGGAGTCTTCACTACGAATTGTGAGAAAATGAGAGTGTTCTTGAAAAGTACATGGTAAAGCTTGAAGCTGATGTGGAGCGGCATCGAACGGTCAAGGTACAGTAGTAACAAGTTGCCTAGACACAAAAATTGGTGAACCTCCTTAAAGTTCCAATCGAGCAGGCCCCTCCACAACCATTGATTCCAATTGTTCTCTTGCACCGGCCATTCAATCACCCGTCCTAGTTATTTCCATCCACTATGCCCATATTTGCCATCAATCCCACATTCCCACTCAATCGTAAACAAATTCAGATACCCTCAGCTTTGAATATGACAATGGAAAATCACTTTTACTAGTTCTTGTGTTTACAGCCTTCAAGGAAGTACTGCTGCCTACAGATCCCAATATATTCCCCATCATTCGACGGAGAGGATCTAGGCTCCTTACTATCCACTTTAATGTCGGGACATCGGTATAAGAGATTGTTCTAGCGAGAGATAAAAAAACATGACGATGACCAGGTAGTCAGATTCCTCTTCCGAGCTTGGAAACAAATTGAAGGAGGGTTGGAATTTTAAGTCTTTTAGTTAGGGATTAATTTGGATTTTTATTTCTGCAATTAGTCCTTTTATGCATAGTATCTTCTAATTTTAAGTTGGGAAAGACTTGGTGTACTTAGGCATTAGTTAGAGGGGAAAGCCCTCTAACTAATGCACCGCTACATACAAATATCAAATGAGGCCAAGTCTGGTTAAATAAATAGAGACTAGTCAAAAGAAGCGGGGAATGAAAGGAAGAAGCATAAAAAAGGGAGAGTAAATGTGAGCTAGAGCGAGGGGAAATAAGTAAGAGTGTCTACTTACGCGTCAGCCAAGCTCCACGAATATAATTCAAATCAAGTCATCACTAGAGATAACATAAAACATCGAAAAAAAATATAGTCCAGCAACTGTCTTCTTTCCATGCTCAAGAAAGAAGTATATATGCTTCAACAAGCCAAAAAATTATCAAGAGAAATCTATTCACAGATATATTGTTACATTAATTCTTAAGTGAAAAGAAGAGATGTATTCACACGGATCATATTAAAAAAAGCCATGGTTCATCTTCATCGGAGCAGTGATATGAAAATGAGAGATTCAACCTTGCAATCCCTGTAGGAGTCTTTGGACTCTGAGCTATAGGAACATGAAAAGATTGTGTTTTTAGTTAGAAACAAAGCAAGATTGTTGCTCTGAGATCATTTGTAGAAGAATATTTGTCCAGATTAAATTGTTATAATTAATTCGGAGACGGTTCCCGTGGTTGTTGAAGAGTGGATGTACGTAATAATTTTTTGGGAAACACTACAATCTTGTCACTCACTCTATAGAAACAGATTTAATTCCTCAATAGTTTTATTTAAATCTTAGATATTGTTATTGCGGCGTGCAAAGATATTTGCACACTCTATTCATTCACCATTCACTCTCTCTCTACTTTCTCTACTCTCTCTCTATCTAGAGTAGACTCAGTAAACTCATTCACATTTCAAGGTGTGTTGAACAGTTGATATTGCTCAACAAACAAGTAAAAAAGATACAACACGTAAAGGGGATATATACAATATGGAGCACTGCACACTAAGTTGACAATCTTAGAACCTAACAAATAACTCACTAAATTTTGCTTTCATGATAAATAAATGTTTGGATAAAAAATACTACTTTTCCCCTAAAATAAGGGGCAGTTGGTGCTTAGGGCTTTATTTTTTAGGATATGTCAGGTTAGCACAACTTGAATCTGGAGGATTAACATGGGAATTCCCTATCACTGTTGGCTTACATCAAGGTTCAGCTTTATCCCTTATCATTTTACCCTTATCTTAGATGAGCTCACCAGACATATCCGACGAGATATTTCTTGGTGTTTATTGTTTGCGGATAATGTCGTTTTGGTTGATGAGACGTGCGAGGGTGCAAACGCAAAACTAGATTCTTGGCAAGATACTTTAGAAAAGAAGAGTTTTAGGTTGAGCAGGGTAAAGACGGAGTATATGGAGCTTAAATTTAGTAGTACAAGAAGGACAGATGACTTCGTTATTAAGTTGGGTGATCAAGATATTTCCCGTAGTGAGTGTTTTAAATATCTTGAATCGATAGTTCAAAAAGACGGAGGTATTGATAAAGATGCGACACATAGAATCCAAGTGGGTTGGTTGAAGTGGAGAGGCGCGTCAGGGATCTTATGTGATCGCAAAGTACCACTAAAAATTAAGGGCAAATTTTACCGTACTGCAATTAGACCCGCAATGCTCTATGGTTCTAAGTGTTGGGAAGTGAATTGTGTACATGAGCAAAAAATGGGAGTTGCGGAGATGAGAATGCTTAGGTGGATGTGTGGACAAACGAGATTGGATAAAATTAGGAATGAATATATTAGGGATAAGACAGGAGTAGCACCAATTGCAGAGAAGATGCGAGAAGCTTGACTAAGATGGTTTGACACGTACAAAGGAGACCATTAAAGGCACTTGTTAGGCGTTGTGAGAGTAGTCACTAGGCATTTTAAACGAGGGTGGGGTAGACTAATAAAGACTTGGAATGAAACTATAAGGAAAGACATGATGCACTTAGGCATTAGTGAGATTATGACAAAAGATGGGGCACAATGGCGACAAAGGATCCATATATCCGACCCCACTATAGTGGGATAAAGGCTTGAGTGTTGTTGTTGTTATGTTAGGTTAGCATAAGAACCTTAAGGTTTTTTATAAGGAAAAACTGAGAATCCAATTTGCACGTGAAAATATTACCTGAGAGAGAGAAACAGTTTATCTTTACGCCTAAGGTAGTGAACTCTTTCAGCTTGAGACTAATCTCTTGAAGATACACAAAGATAAGGAACTTAAATTATTTCAAGTAAATCACGAAAACTAATATTAATTATTACTTAAAAAAATAGTCTTGCTTTTACTCCAAAAGAAATGAGTTCCTGGAGATAAATAACACTTCTCCAAATGGATTGCATGTGATGGCAATAAGAAGTCTACTGAAAGCATCAAGCTAGAGGAGTTTTTGAAAGTGAACGCGCTGGATTTGCTAGAGGATCAAAAGTCTCCTGATACACGGCGCAGGGTGGTTTTATAGGGAACAAAGAGGTTTTTTTTGGCTAAAATAAGAGGAAGATGCAGTTTTCAAATACCTTCACCCATGAATTCATAAATGCAAGCACTATTTTAAATGTCTTCCAACACATTCGACATGCCGTTTTTAAGAGCAAAATGATATTTCCTAAGAAATTGATTCTCTTTTTTGTAAAATAAAGACCGCATATCTAAAATTTTCCGATGTATTGACCAACAAGACGTTTGAACATATCATTCGAATTTTTATTTTTTATTATACTAGCAGTGTATGTGATGTAGGGGTAGGCTAGTGGTGCTCGGAAACTAGGACTCTACGTGCACGTGTGAGGGGATATGCGAATGCGATGCCACATGCAATGAAATAGTCGGATAGCAACGACAATTAATTTCAGCAATGCGAATTAACAACACCACGCAGTTAATGGAAATAAAGAAGCAATTAGATAATTTTGGCGATTCGGCAACGGCTTCCTCCGCACGGAGGGCCTAAGCAAGCGGCGGCAATTAATTCCACAAACAAATATTAGCGCAAAGTACAACAACTACCAAACTATGATCACAACACAAATATAGATAAACAACCAAGTGTAAATGTCAAGTACTAAACATAATACCACGAGATACTCACGATGCAGTGGGCTGATCCGAGACGGTGGAGAAGTTGAGAGACCGGATGCAAAACGGGCGATCGGAGGCGTACGCGGTGGCACGGTGACGTCACGGTGGCTGCCCACGGTGGAAAAGAGGAGATGCGGGCCGGAAACGGCGAGATCCGGCCACTAGAGAATGGATCGGGGTGTCGGTGGGTAGATCCGCTAATTTTAGGGCGGATCCGGACTACGGAAGTGAAAATAAGTAAGTGGATGGTAGATCGGGGAGGGGTAGCGCTAGATCAATTAGATCTAGGGTTTTCGGAGCGGTAGGAAGTGGATCCACGAAGGGGAGTTGGCGGATTAGGAAGGAGGGGAAGTTGGCGGCCCGGGTGAACAGTGTTTCGGGTGAACAGTGGCGGTGAACAGTGGTCGGGTGAACAGTGTTCGGATGAACAGTGCTCGGGTGAACAGTGTTTCAGGTAGGTAATGGTGGCTGCTGGCTGGAATGGCGGGCTGCAGCGGTTTTGGGGGGTTTCCGATGGCTGGAAAAGGGATTTGAAGGGTGGAAAATGAAGGTGGGGGTAGGGGTTACCTTGGGGAGGAGTTTGGCGGCCTAGGAGTCGTCACCTAGGGTTCCACGGCGTCGGCACCGGGGAGGGATCGCTGGAATCCGGGAATACTGCTTCTCCAAATTCTGCAATGGCCTCAAATCAGCCCCCTAGCATCCTATTTATAAGAAAACACAAACTAGGGCATCCCCATCAACGGCTATGATTGGCCGATGGGTTAGCCCTTTAAAATACATCAAAATAAACTCAAAAATATAAAGTAATATAGCGTTTTGACTCGCGGCGACGTTCCGGACGCAATCGCGGAGTCCGATCGTCGATCCGGGCGCGCCAAATATGGAAAGTTGCCAAATCAGCCCCGAACGGGCCCAAAACGCGTCCTCGTCTCTGCTCCGCATCAATCTCCCCGGCTTGAAAGAATTCATCTCCCGATGAATAGGGATCAAAATTCTCTCGCTGCATGCCAGGTAAAACTCGAAGAAGTCCACCAGAGGTCGCCCAAGTATCGTCGCTGGAAAGTGTCCTCGCCGATCAACTCCCCCCGACTGAAAAGATGTCATCTCCGGTGAATGGAGATGGACGTGCTGAAGTCGAAGTCCAGTGGCGAATCGATCAAGCTCTGCTGCAAGTACCCAAGAGTCACCAACGTCTGTAGTGGGAATGCACTGGTGGAGTCTGGTCTCCATGAAGCTCTCAACGCTCAACTCACGAGTGGTGGATCCCGGTGCGATCGGTGGTGCCTGTGGTGAAACCAAAGAAGACGAGTCCCCAGGTGGGTGGAGGTCAACAATGGGTGAGGACGTATGAGGGTGATATGGTAACGACAGTGGGGATGGGGGTGGCTGGGTATCTCCACTGCTCGGGTCCACATACTCATGAAGTTCATAGTACGGAGTCAGATCTTCAACATTAAACACAGGGTGAATTCCCATACTGGCCGGGATGTCAAGTCGGAAAGCGTTGGTCCCAATACGACTAATAATTGAGTGCGGACTCATTTGCCTCGCGCTTAACTTCTTGGCAGGCCCCGAAGGGAGCCTCTCAGGGCGGACTCGCACCATTACCTTCTTGCCTACATTAAGTATTTGCTCTCGCCTTCGCTTATCTGCATGGACTTTGTAATTTTCATTGCTTGCTATTATTCGTCGGCGGACCGACTCATGCAAATCATGCAAATGCTGTGCAAATGAATCAGCAGACTCATGCAGGTAATGCAAATGATGCAAAGACAACATGACAGACACGGTACACTCCTTATAAGAAAATCTAAAAATTCCTGAGATGTCTCTCAAATGTGGTGGCCTATCAGGAGGCTCTTTCGGTGTAGTGTAGACAAACTCATCTCGTGTGTGACGAGTGCTCAGATGACCGTGAGAGACAACTATACTCAAATACGAGCTCGTAAAGAGCCAAATGTCTCTCGGGGAACGTGGCGCATCAGGGGGGTCCCCAGGAGGTGTGTAAGAAAAGTCATCACGAAGGAGACGACCACCTGAGTGAAAATCGTGTGCATTGACTAGAAGTAGTGACTCTAAAATGTGGTGAGCATCCCAGA
This sequence comes from Platanthera zijinensis, assembly GCA_039513925.1. Classification (NCBI taxonomy): domain Eukaryota; kingdom Viridiplantae; phylum Streptophyta; class Magnoliopsida; order Asparagales; family Orchidaceae; genus Platanthera; species Platanthera zijinensis. The sequence continues at coordinate 46,244,671 of CM077087.1, read as the reverse complement.
CAAGAAAGAACTCATCGGGTGGCTCAGCGGGTGGCGTGTCCCAAAACTCATCCAATGTGTGAGGTGTCATAAGGTAGGTCCTCACAATATGAGTATGCTCAAATGAACTCAAGGTAGGCCCTACATATGTCATGCTCCACTCACGATCCCTTCTCTTGGGCAAGGCCAGAGATGATGATGAAAGAGGCGTCATACCTGAGTGGCTCACCCGAGTCTCAACCTCACCAAAATGTGGCGGATCATCAGGAGGCTCAACAGGGGGCTCGTCATAGGGCTCGTCACTAAGGTCAAGGTCCTCCCGATGAGTACCATCGAAAGGGGTAGTGCCCCTGTGCATGGGTGACATAGCCACTACGAGATCAACACCAAACTCTGAGCTCTCGATCGTAACGTGGCTCAGGGTAATGCCAAGGGAAAAGTGACATAAACCTACGCTCAAGACTGGGTCTGCGGGTGCGGTGTCAAGACATGAGTCTAGGGTATGAGTGTTAATCAAACCCGGACATGCCAAAAGTGGAGGTGTGGGTGAGGGGCACAACACTACAGACTCAATAGGTCGCTCAGGCTCACTCTCAGTCAGTGCCACTAGAGGAGCGTCAGAAAGCAAAGGTAGGTCACTCACTGGGCTAAGCACCTCACTGGGGTGGGAGCAATCCGCACCAGGCATCGTGGTGTCCTCAATAGGGGAGGGACTCGTACTGCGGAGGTCAAGGAGAGAATCCCATCGACCAGCTCTTGCGGATCTCAAGGACTGTTCATAGCGGAGGGCGAGCTGATATGTCTGCTCGAGGGACTTCGAACTGTGATAAGCCACCTCAGTACGTATATCAGATCGAAGTCCAGACCGAAATCGGGTGGTGGTCATGGCTGGGTCCTCTCGGATATCACTTCTCACAATCAACTCATCAAAACGATCCCTATACTCAGCGACAGACATAGGTCCTTGCTGAAGGGAAAATAATTGGTCGAGCAAGCGACTCCGATATGATGAAGGAAGATACCTCTGACACAAAATACGCTTCATGCCCACCCAACTCGTGACACGATGAAGACGATCTCGCTCGCGAGTCCTCTCTACGCTAGACCAATATGCTCTCGCCTGATCTAAAAGCCTAAGTTTTGCAAATTTGATGCGACGCTCACCGAATAATTCGAAATAATCGAGATAATACTCAATATCCACGAGCCAATAACTAAAAAACTCGGGACTCGATGAGCCGTCAAAGGAAGGGGCAACTGTACGAAACTGACTCTCAAGATCTCTCTCAAAGTGAGGATCCTCAAAATAGTCATCCTTAAGGTAATCGGCGCGAGTCGAAGGATCAACACGATCCGCTCGCGTGCAAGTATATGAGCGACGACAATTATCATATTGATCGTCTCTGGCATAGTGAGGTTGTGTCGGTGGGTTGACACGATCTCGGAAAGTGGTGTGCCGCAGACGATAATAATCATCGTGATAACGTGAGGATTCCTCTGAAGTCGCTCTATGAGATTGAGTATAGGCGGACTCCGAATCTCTCAAGAGAGGAGAGGAGCGACGCCGATAATTAGTCATGGATAAACCTAAAGACTCTATATGGCCTACCACTACAAAGCATGCAAATGGCCTAACCTTGACCTCTGATACCAATTTGATGTAGGGGTAGGCTAGTGGTGCTCGGAAACTAGGACTCTACGTGCACGTGTGAGGGGATATGCGAATGCGATGCCACATGCAATGAAATAGTCGGATAGCAACGACAATTAATTTCAGCAATGCGAATTAACAACACCACGCAGTTAATGGAAATAAAGAAGCAATTAGATAATTTTGGCGATTCGGCAACGGCTTCCTCCGCACGGAGGGCCTAAGCAAGCGGCGGCAATTAATTCCACAAACAAATATTAGCGCAAAGTACAACAACTACCAAACTATGATCACAACACAAATATAGATAAACAACCAAGTGTAAATGTCAAGTACTAAACATAATACCACGAGATACTCACGATGCAGTGGGCTGATCCGAGACGGTGGAGAAGTTGAGAGACCGGATGCAAAACGGGCGATCGGAGGCGTACGCGGTGGCACGGTGACGTCACGGTGGCTGCCCACGGTGGAAAAGAGGAGATGCGGGCCGGAAACGGCGAGATCCGGCCACTAGAGAATGGATCGGGGTGTCGGTGGGTAGATCCGCTAATTTTAGGGCGGATCCGGACTACGGAAGTGAAAATAAGTAAGTGGATGGTAGATCGGGGAGGGGTAGCGCTAGATCAATTAGATCTAGGGTTTTCGGAGCGGTAGGAAGTGGATCCACGAAGGGGAGTTGGCGGATTAGGAAGGAGGGGAAGTTGGCGGCCCGGGTGAACAGTGTTTCGGGTGAACAGTGGCGGTGAACAGGTGTCGGGTGAACAGTGTTCGGATGAACAGTGCTCGGGTGAACAGTGTTTCAGGTAGGTAATGGTGGCTGCTGGCTGGAATGGCGGGCTGCAGCGGTTTTGGGGGGTTTCCGATGGCTGGAAAAGGGATTTGAAGGGTGGAAAATGAAGGTGGGGGTAGGGGTTACCTTGGGGAGGAGTTTGGCGGCCTAGGAGTCGTCACCTAGGGTTCCACGGCGTCGGCACCGGGGAGGGATCGCTGGAATCCGGGAATACTGCTTCTCCAAATTCTGCAATGGCCTCAAATCAGCCCCCTAGCATCCTATTTATAAGAAAACACAAACTAGGGCATCCCCATCAACGGCTATGATTGGCCGATGGGTTAGCCCTTTAAAATACATCAAAATAAACTCAAAAATATAAAGTAATATAGCGTTTTGACTCGCGGCGACGTTCCGGACGCAATCGCGGAGTCCGATCGTCGATCCGGGCGCGCCAAATATGGAAAGTTGCCAAATCAGCCCCGAACGGGCCCAAAACGCGTCCTCGTCTCTGCTCCGCATCAGTATGTTTCACCTATATGTATTATATTATATATAATTAAATCGATGGAACTTATTGTTTCGTCCTCAGTAATATGTATTATTCTTATAATTAAATTTTTTAATCATTTCTCATTGTATCTTTCGTATTTTGTATTACATGGAATATTACAAATTTCAACACATTTATTATTTTATATTTTTAACAAAAATTTGTTAAGCATAAAAAAACTTATAATCAATCAAAATTATTTATCTTTTAAACTTTTGTAAGTGTTATAAACCTTAGTGTTATCTAAATAAAATTATCATATAACATTAAATATATCTTACAATATATCTAATTGTACTTGTTACTAGTAGTCATAGTGTATTACTTATTTTTTAGTTTAAATACTCTTTGAATTTATGTTGGGTTAAAAATGACTCGGTGTTCGTAAACTTGTTATACTAAATTTTTATTTTAGAACATATAATTATACTTAGTATTCTTAAAAATATTTTGTTATGAGATATGAAAATCCGATATTTTAAAATATCTTCGACGTGTCTCCGACTTCTAATATCCGATATTTAAAAACTCAATCTGACACGTCGGCGACATCCGACATTTACAACCTTGAATGCAAGCAATTAAAAATATCGTATGACATATAACAGAAGGTCCAGCTGGAACCCGACGCCATATACCACGGACAGTCGGAAGGGTTACAGAATAATACCTTATAGGTTAGCAAGAAGGCAAATGTGTGTTTTTACAAATCCAAGGTTGAGTAAAGTAAAGTTCAAGGAGTGTAGTGTATTCAGTTCAAATGACTGAGCAAAGACATTGGTAAGAACAACAGCACTTAATCAACGGTTTGAAATGAGTACTCTCTAAGTTTATGATTTGATGTTAAGCCAATAAAACATCAAATCGTTTGCCTTTAATTAAACCACACTACTATGAGCACACATACACACAAAAATGAACTTCCTAAGAATGTAACCATTTTCCAGCAGCCATCTAAGCTCATTTGAATAACTAAGTAGTGAATTTGGTGATGGAATTTGGAGTTTACAAAAGCTTTTTGATGACGCCCACAAAATAACTACAACAAATTCTTCATATAATTTTAAGAGGAAAAATAAAGTAAGAGTTTTAAGGTTTATGGTGATTTTAAGGCTCCGTTTGGCACGGCGGTAGAGGTCGTGAACCCGGTAGTTACGAATTGTTGTTCAGGTTTATGGTGATTTTAAGGCTCCGTTTGGCACGGCGGTAGAGGTCGTGAACCCGGTAGTTACGAATTGTCGTTCGTGAACAACCAACCTTGTCCAACAAACTCTATTCACTTATGTTCAAAATTAGTTTTATTTTCTTGGTGGCGGTCATAACCGTTGTCATGCCAAACATAATTATGCGCCGGTGGCGTTTTTGTCCAAACTCATCAGAGCAAAAAATGCCGACCAAACGAAGCCTTAATTTAGTTCAGCTAACTTTTAACATTTCTTTTCCAAGTCAACCAGTCAGGCAGTCAAGTTCAAACAGTCAAATTGAGGTAAACTTGCTTGAACCTGAAATTGGATTAAAATAATAATCAAATAACAGGATGAGTTTAATGGGGTCCTAAATTATTTTAATATGCAATCAAGCTTGAAAATCCTATTTGCGCAGACGAATAAGATACGAAATATAAATAAAAAGTTTAAATCTTGATCATCACTCTTCGACATCATAATGCTTCCATTTTATCATATTGTTCAAATCATTCCATCATGAAACATCCATTTAATGATTCTCTAGTAAGTTCCAGCGTGCCAGTTAAGAGGGATGGTGGGAAGTCGTCGTAGGCATCCCCAGTGATCATGGGCTTTAGCAATTAGCAATTAAGAAATTTGGGAATTTGCGTTGTGGTCATCAAAAGTAAAGAAGTTGGTAACTGTTAGAATTGGGGGAAAATGTACCAGAACATATAGGGCATTTGAGAAAAATAAGTAAATTTTTTGTACTGGGATCAATATTCAGTCAAATTGAACTGAAAAACAATGGAAAAAATCTTTTTTCAGTGAGAAACGTCAATACTAAATGCTATGTTGTTAAAGGCACGCATAAGGTCCATGGCTCAATAGGCTTAGAAGTTTGCGCCTTTATGGGTCTTTTTTGCGCCTTTTGAGCATAAAAGGTGTGCATGAGTGTGATTTATGATGTAAACCTTTTTTCAAAATAAAGAAATAAATACTGTAAGAACTCAATAAATTTTGCATGAATTAGTGTTTTTGAAATATAATCGAACATTGAGACTTAGATATAATACAAGTGACAACATTGATTCTATTTTTTAAGAGATATAAATGATAGTAATGAATGATTAATGAGTAGAACAGATGAAAAATCAGATCAAGAAGATGAAGTAAATTTTGATGTTGATAAGTTAAAATGAATATGGTTGCGCCATGCGCTTGTAAGGCGTGCTCCTACGCCTTCAGCCTTGCGCCTAGGCTCTGAGACCCCATTGCGTCTTGGTGCGCATTGCGTCTTGGTGCGCATTGCGTCTTGGTGCGCATTGCGTCTTGGTGCGCATTGCGTCTTGGTGCGCATTGCGTCTTGGTGCGCATTGCGGCTTGGTGCGCATTGCGGCTTGGTGCGCATTGCGGCTTGGTGCGCATTGCGGCTTGGTGCGCATTGCGGCTTGGTGCGCATTGCGCCTTGGTGCGCATTGCGCCTTGGTGCGCATTGCGCCTTGGTGCGCATTGCGCCTTGGTGCGCATTGCGCCTTGGTGCGCATTGCGCCTTGGTGCGCATTGCGCCTTGGTGCGCATTGCGCCTTGGTGCGCATTGCGCCTTGGTGCGCATTGCGCCTTGGTGAGCTTTGCGCCTTGGTGAGCTTTGCGCCATTGTGTGCTTTGCGCCTTTAAAAACTAAGACTAAATGCCTACTTTATTCAAATTCCGCCATACTCTAATACATTTTTTTTCAAGAAATCCAAGATTCCAGATACATTTTTGAAAAAATTTGATAGTCGCGGAAAACGGAAAAGTAGGCGCAGGAACATTCAACCCTCTTGAGTCAAATAAACCAAGTGCATAAAGCAGAGCAAGAATCTGGTAATATCAAAAATCTCCTTTACAAAGCAAGACATACATGGCGAGACATACTTCACCGATGTACCCGAGAACAACAAGGAAAACAAGAAACAAGCCACGCGGACTAAGAGAGAAGCCGCCGACTTTGCTGTTAGCCGCTATGGAGTCCGCTCAAACCGACAGGTCGCCAGACCGCAACCTTGCCGCGCGGACTGCCCGTTATTCCAAGGCTGAACTCTGTTCATCGATCTGCTGCTGTCGAACTAAAACAAGCCGCCAGAGCGGACAGCTTATTGAACTGGGAAAAGTTGCAGAAGAGAAACCGCCTAGTCACAAGCGACCTGTTGTAAACCGTCAATTGCAATCCGCAGAGTCCGCACTGCCTTAGAACCAAATCTCTGGCTCTTCAGTGCCATCCGCACAACCTGCACAGCAGAAACCGGTTAACCTCTTCAACCCGCGCGGATAGAAAATCCAGGCCGCAGCAACTAATCGCAAGTAGACTTACTGTTCAGTCAGTTAATTATGATGTCACAGGGGGGGTCCTATTTATAAGCGCGGAGAGAAGTGTGGTCACCGCCCTAGCTGATAGAAACACCACCCCAGCTCGCAGCTAGCACAAAGCAATCCGCATAGTGCGGACACAAAGCCAGTCCGCCTAATCCGCCTAGACAAGGCCGGACAAACCTATCCGCCTTAAGCACCATCAATAAGGTCAGATAGAAAGCCAGTCCGCAACACCTGCGGATACCGCTCCAGCCCGCAGCTCCACTGCCCGCAACCAAGGCACCAAACCGCCTCGTCGCCCTGCGGACACTGCACAAGTCCGCACACCTTGATATGCGACTCCAGAACAGCCAGTCCACACAACAGAGGACAGCATAGCGCACACTGACTCCGCAGCCAAAGCACCAAGGTGACAGCTGCCGGACTCGGCGGATAAGGAGGGCAGTCTGCAAGCACTGCGCAACAAGACCGAGCTCGCCTAGACTTGGAACCAACACCAAGTTCACCGACTGCTGGAACAAACGGACTCCAACACCAGTCCGCCCAACATGGCGAACTCCACCAGAACACCAATCGCAGATACAAGGCCTATCCGCCTGGAACTCCAGGTGAACTTGCAGAACGATGGCCGACCTGGCTAGTCGCCAGCTCTGTCCGCACAGACCGCGCGGTCTGACCCAAACCGCCAATACTGTCTGCACAGACCGCGCGGACAGTCCGCCCAGGCTGCCACTTTCACTTCAAAAAATTCAACACTCCCCCTTGAAGTTAGAAGTGTAAACCAGTCCTAGCAATCCCCGTAATCGTAAGAACGGCCCTTTCGACAACGGCTTCGTGAAGATGTCTGTGATGTTGTCCTCACTCCGTACATGTCCAACTACTATAGATCCCTCCAACACCTTCTCTCTAATAAAATGGTGTTCAATCTCAATATGTTTGGTCCGCGCGTAACAAACTGGATTATTAACCAATTTAAGAGCACTTTCATTGTCACCGCGAAGCAGAATAGGACCGCGCACTTCTTCATGGACGTCCTCTACAAGCCTCCTAAGCCAGATGGCTTCCCGAGTTGCCAAAGCCGAAGCTTTGTACTCTGCTTCTGTAATAGAGACGGACACCGAGTCTTGCTTTTTGCTACACCACGAGATACCAGATGATCCACATGTGAAGACATAACCAGATGTTGACTTCCGGTCGTCTGAATCTCTCTCATAATCAGCGTCCGAGTATCCGTGTAGATTAAAACCTGTGTCTCTCCCGTAGAGAAGACCCAAATCAGAGGTGGACTTGACATACTTCAGAATGCTCCTGGCCGCCATCAGATGAGGTTTTCGTGGTTCCGTCATATACCGACTTACTCAGCCTACAGCATAAGTTATGTCTGGCCTTGTAATCGTCAAGTAAATAAGGCTCCCAACCAGATAACGGAACCCAAGAGGATCTGGAAGAATCCTCCCCTCATCTCGCCGAAGTTTGATGTCAGCGTCAAGTGGAGTAGAGCTACTTTTCCCCTCCCTCATGTTGAATCGCTGAACGATCTGTTCAGCATAGTCTTTTTGGGAAACAAGTATACCGCTCTCTTTCCTCTCCATCTCGAGTCCAAGAAAGTAGTGGAGCTCACCCAAGTCCTTCATCTCGAACCTTATAGTTAGATCTGCCCTAAGCCTAGCTACCTCCTCCACAGAGTTACCCGTGATGATCATATCATCCACGTACAACAGCACCAAGACTAGAAGTTCTCCCTTCTTCTTAATGAACAAGCTCGAGTCAGAGTTAGAAGCAAGATAACCGCAGAACTTGAGGTATTCTGCGATCTTCCCATACCAAGCTCGAGGAGCCTGCTTCAAACCATAAAGGGCCTTCCGGAGCTTGCAGACATAGCTTGGATGATCTTCAGACACGTATCTCTGTGGCTGATCCATGAAGATGTCTTTGTCGATTTCCCCGTAAAGAAAAGCATTTTTTACGTCTAACTGTCACATCTTCCAACCTTGGCAAGCTATCAAGGCCATCACCACACGAACTGAAGTCATTTTAGCAACAGGGCTAAACGTCTCCTCGTAGTCTTCGTCGTACTTCTGAGAAAACCCTCGAGCTACAAGGCGAGCCTTGTATCGCTCGATGCTCTCATCCGCCTTCTTCTTCAGCTTATATACTCACTTGCAAGTCACAGGAGTAACGTCATCAACCTTGGGCACAAGTCCTCAGGTCTCATTTTTTCTTGAAAGCAGTCATCTCCTCATCCATGACATCTTCCCACTCCTTAACTCCAGTGGCTTCATTAAAGCTAGAAGGCTCTTGCTCGTCTAGAGGACCTGCGAAGAAACAAGAGACAAAGCTCACTGTGTTTCCTTCGCAATACCGAGCTGGTGCCTTTTGCATGAAGCCAGCACTTGCAGGTTTCCGTCAGATATCGAATCTTCCGCTTTACTACTCCATTTTGTTGTGGAGTATGAGCACAAGTGAGCTCTCTCTGGATCTGGTGCTTCCTGCAGAAGTTAGAGAACACTGAAGAAACAAACTCACTTCCGTTGTTTGTTCTCAACTTCTTGATCCGCAGGCCAAGTCGGCCCTCCACCAGCTCCTTGAATTCCACAAACAACCGGAAGGCATCTGACTTCTCCTTCATAAAGTACACCCAAGTGTACCTTGAATAGTCATCAATCAGGACCAACATATACCTACTGCCTCCAAGGCTTGTTGTGATGGTCGGCCCTATCAGATCACCATGGATACACTCCAATGGTGCTTTACACCTGGTCAATGACTTGTCAAATGGAAGGCGATGAACCTTTCCATATTGACATCCCGCGCAAACATGACTGTCGCCGAAGGATGACAAATTAGGCAAGCCTTTCACAAGGCTTTTCACTGTCATGGCCTTCAATTTGTCCATCCCAACATGCCTCAGTCTTTCATGCCACATAGCAGCGCTATCGTTGGCCCAAATCTGATCAACATAGGAACTTGTTGATAACACAAACAAGTCTCTAACCCTTCTCTCAACATGAGCAACATCAGTCTTCACCGCTGATACGTTGCGGAGAAACTTCACTTCTGTCGGACCGAACAGAACGTAATAGCCCCGTCAACCGCATTGGTCACAGAGAAGAGGTTCTTCTTCATGCCCGGTACGTGATAGACACTCCTTAACGTAAGTGCACCCTTATCACTACTCAAAGACACTACACCCTCCTTCTCTACTGCATGAATAGTATAATCAGCGGTTATAATAGCTTCGTTACCTGAGAATGCTGCAGCGATGAGAACTTTAACTCGTCTCCAGTGAGGTGGTGATCACACCCCGAGTCAATGATCCAGCCATCTTGGTAGTCGACGGTGGAAAGAGCACGGACACACGTGCCTGTCAGAAAAGCACTTCCCCACCCGGCTTCCTCAGCACTGGAATCAGCTCCCTCCTTGTCTGCAACATGCCCAGGTTGCAGCTTGACCTTGCAGTCTTTCTTGAAGTGACCCGGCTGATTGCACTTGTAGCACTTCAACTCCTTCTTCCAGCCCTTCTTAGGAGCAATGCTCCTCTCTTGCTGATAAGAAGTTAAAGGCTCATCCTCAGCAGCAGTCTACTTCTTCTTCTCTCATCTCTTCTTCTTTCCCGTGAAGAGAGTCTCACTACCTCCTTCAGAGATAGCAATCTTTGTCATTTGTCTAGCCAAGCTTTCTTGTAAAGCCAGCAGGTTCTCCAGCTCAAGCAAAGACAGCTGAGTGGGCCAGCCTTAAATAGGAGTTGACAAGGAAGGATCAGAAGTTCTTGTGGACGCAGGAGTGCGTGCAAGCGTTTGAGGAGCTGAAGGGACGGTTGACCACGACGCCAGTGCTAAGTTCGCCGTGTGCGACCGAGGGCTTCGAGATTTATAGTGATGCCTCAGGTAGTGGTTTGGGCTGCGTGCTGCTGCAGCATGGTAATGTTATAGCGTATGGATCGCGTCAGCTAAAAGTGCACGAAAGGAATTATCCGGTCAGCGACGTGGAGTTGGCGGCCGTGATATTTGCGCTTAAGCTGTGGAGACACTACTTATACAGCGTTAAGTTCGATATTTATACCGACCATAAGAGCCTGAAGTACCTGTTGGATCAGAAGGATCTGAACATGAGACAGCGGAGATGGATGGAGTTCCTGGGGGACTATACGTTCAAGATTCATTATGTACCCGGCAAAGGCAATACAGTTGCGGATGCGTTGAGTCGCAGGGCTCCCGCCCAAGCCAACTGGTTGTCGGTGCACGATGAGAGGCTAATTCGGGAGTTGGAGGCGTTGGAGATCTGTTGCGTGGACAAGCAGTCTAGCACTAAAGCATTGTTGAACTGGACGGAAGTTCAGTATGACCTGGCTGATCGTGTTCGGCAAGCATTGGAGTTGGATGGTAGCACGAAGGAGCTTATGGATGCAGCGTTGGATGGGTCAAATTCCCAGTTTTCAGTCGAGGATGGGCTGTTAAGGAAGAACCATCGTTTGTGCGTCCCAAGCGGGGGAAATCTTCGGGCGGAGTTGATGTACGAGGCTCATAATACCAAGTACTCAATCCACCCAGGGAGCACGAAGATGTACCGGGACCTAAAGAAGTTGTTTTGGTGGTCAGGGCTCAAGAAGGATGTGGCACTGTTTGTGGCTAAGTGTCAAACCTGCGCCTTAGTAAAGGCGGAGTGCCAAAAGCCTGGAGGATTCTTGAAATCCTTACCTATTCCGGAATGGAAGTTCGACGACATATCGATGGACTTTGTGCAAGGCTTGCCAAGGTCGCAGAAAGGGAACGACGCCATCTAGATGATCATAGACCGGTTAACAAAGGTGTCGCATTTTATTCCGCATAGGAAGGATGATTCAGTGGAGAGACTGGCGAAACTTTATGTGGATAATATAATCAGATTGCACGGTGTGCCTCGCAGCATCGTGAGTGATCGCGATGGGCGTTTTACGTCCAATGATTGGAGGTTGGTGCAACAGATGCTGGGAACTAAATTGAAGTTCAGCACAGCCGTCCATCCGTAGACGGATGGGCAGACCGAGAGGGTCAACAGAACTATGGAGGACATGCTCCGCATGTGTGTTCTAGACTTTGGGAAGCATTGGGAAGACCACATGTATTTGGTGGAGTATGCGTACAACAACAGCTACCAGACGAGTATTCAAATGGCGCCCTTCGAGACCCTGTATGGTAGGAAGTGTCGCACGTCGTTATCGTGGCTAAAAACGGGTGAGGCAAGGTTGTACAAGAAGCAGGAGGTGGAGAATGCTACATCTTTGGTGCGGATCATTCGAGAGCATTTGCTCATCGCTCAGGACAGGCAAGCTAAGTACTACAATGCCAAGCACCGGAACGTGGAGTTCGCGGTCGGCGATTGGGTGTACTTGAAGGTGAAGCCGTTCAAGGGTGTTTCGCGGGTGAGACGCTTGAAGAAGCTGAGCCCAAGATACCTTGGACCCTTTGAGATTCTGGAGCGGATCAGCGAAGCGGCTTACCGTTTGAAGCTATCGGTGGAGTTGAGTGGACTAGACGATGTATTCCACATTTCGGTATTGCGGAAGGCGGTGCAAGAGCCTTCGCAGGTGATCGCAGTGGATCAAGTGCCGGTGGACGAAGGGTTGACGACTAAGGTCAAGCCCGTTCGTATTGAGGACTTTGAAGTTAAACGACTCCGTAACAAGGAGATCCGGATGGTCAAGGTCTGGTGGGACAATTGCGGTCGGGAGGAGCTCTCTTGGGAACGGGAGCAAACCATGCTGGAGGAGTACCCGGAGTTATTCCGCTCAGGTACCGCTTAAAAGTTTTCCGTTATCTTTCCTTTGGTAATTTCGTGGACGAAATTCTTTTAAGAGGGAGAGAGTTGTAACGCCCCGAAACTCAAAAGAGGGACGGGTGACGTTTTAAGCCAAATCAGGGTTTTGTTAGAGGTGACACAGCCTGGTACACGGGCGTGTCCCAGGGCGTGTCGTGCTCGGGTCGGTGTTGGTCGCGTGGGCGACGATTTTGGAGTCAACGGTCGTCGGGGGGGTGAACACGGCCTGGGACACGGGCGTGTCCCAGGGCGTGTCAGCCACTCAGAGCCTTACACTCAACGATCACTGAGTGAGGGGCGCACGGCCTGAGCCCAAGTGTGTTCGGGTCCGACACGGGCATGTTCAATTCGACACGGGCGTGTCGAATGCCCGTGTCCTCCTCGGGTCGTGTGGCGTTTTGTGCTAAGGAGATTACACGGCCTGGGACAAGGGCGTGTCCCAGGGCGTGTCTAGCACACGGCATGTGACACGGGCGTGTCACATGGTCGTGTCCTTCTCGGGGGAAACGTGGATTTTGCACACGGGCCGTGACACGGGCCATGCCACGGGTGTGTCACATTATGACACGGGCGTGTCACATTATGACACGGGCGTGTCGATGGCCGTGTCAGAGGCCGTGTTCTGGTCGGGAATTTCTGGTGACGGCGAATGAGTGACACGGCCATGCACACGGCCGTGTTGCAACCCGTGTTCGGCCCAGATTTTTTATTTTCAGCCTAAATTGTGGTCGTCCGTTTCTTTGGCTTGGGATCCAAGGGCTGGGGTTGTTCCTGATGGGCTTTAACCCGGGAATAGGGTTAGAAAACACTTATTTTCCATTTGAGTTCTCTCTCTAAGTTCTAGAGAGAAGGGAGAGCAAGGAGGAGGGAGAGGAGCTAGATCCGGTCACCGGCGGAGCTTTGGAGCTCCAAATCGCGAGCCGACTTCGGATCCGCGGAGGCAAGGAGATTGCGGTGCTTTCCATCCGCATAGATTTCCATGGCGCCAAGGAAGAACGCTAGGGTAACGATTCTCATCCTAGGACACGTGTAGTCCTCTTTTCCTTTGCATAGGAAGCCCTCTCACGCGAGTGTGCGATGAGTTGAGGCATTCCTTGGGGTAGATATGTAAAGTCCCCCTTGTGTAGAGTCCGTATGCGAAAACGGACATAGGCATGTTGTGTGAAGCCTATCCGGACATGTTGGTCTGGATCGGTGATGTTGCATTGCATAATAACCGGAGAAGACTTCGGGTGAATGTTTGTTTTTCGGATTTTCTACGAGGTAGATTGCAACAGGGAGTCTTGGGGGCTAACTCAAAGGTGCACCCGGAAAACTGGGCAAATGCGGGATGTTGCCAACATGGTGGCCGGGGAGCCAACTTGATCATAACCGGGTTATGTGTATTGTGTGATGGAAACGGGACTCGGGGAGTCTTGACCTGCGCATATGGCTTAAATTGTCGTTGCGGTATGAGCACGGGTCAGGCGAAACCGTACCCGATCTATGTCGTTCGGCGGAACCGTTGACATAGATAAGGGTCTTCGGCGGTCTATGGCTTAAATTGACGTGACCAATGTCAGGGAGACAAAATGCTCATATTGTTGGCCGTCCAAGGGACGGTGGTGAGAAGGGAACGTCTATGGCTTAAATTGACGTGACGTTGGCCGGTTCGCCGTGAATGTGCCCTGAGTGCACGAGGTATGTGACCGTGCGTGCCTGCACCTGTGATGGAGTGTATGTTTACACTATACCGCTTGTTTATGCCAACAAAATACAGGGAAGAGCATCGCCGCCCCGAGTTGGGGGCGGGGTCGTTATAATTTGGTCAGCATAGCTGACCGTTGCTTTTATTTACCACCGTGCGGTGGATTGTTGCTTGCAGGTGCTGCGGAGCCAAGTGACAAATAGCGGGCTAAAGCACAAGTCGCTGTGCCGGCCTTCGAAGGCCAAGTTTTGAGTGTTTTCTTTTGTACTCATGTATGACCGGCCTGCGTGCCGAGGTTTGGAAGACACTTTTATTAAGCAAACTCTTGTAAGGCCATAAGGCCGTCGTTTGTTGTATTATACATTCTTATGGGTCTTTGTAGTGGACATTCATGCTTTGGCTTGGTTCTTTTATCTTTCAACTTAATAATTTGCTTCCGCTAGGTGCTCTGTGTAGGACGTTGTGATTGGTTGAATGGTTTCAATAAGTAACCAACCGGTCTGTCCGTAGTATATGGCGTCAGGCCCCGGCCGGACCTACTACTATATGTCATGTGACGGATAGAGGTGTTACACAAGCTTCCTTGCCTTCGCATCCAGCTTAGTCCTCAGAGCATCCGGAACGTGTACGTAGCAAGTTGAGCCAAACACCCGAAGGTGTTCCACACTAGACTTCTCCTTAAACATCATCTCAAAGGGGGACTTCATGTTGATCGAAATCAGAGGCATCTGATTGATGACATAAGATGCGCAAGACATTCCCTCTGCCCAGAAGGCCCTAGGAATGCCTTTTGCATGAAGCCAGCACTTGCAGGTTTCCGTCAGATATCGAATCTTCCGCTTTACTACTCCATTTTGTTGTGGAGTATGAGCACAAGTGAGCTCTCTCTGGATCTGGTGCTTCCTGCAGAAGTTAGAGAACACTGAAGAAACAAACTCACTTCCGTTGTTTGTTCTCAACTTCTTGATCCGCAGGCCAAGTCGGCCCTCCACCAGCTCCTTGAATTCCACAAACAACCGGAAGGCATTTGACTTCTCCTTCATAAAGTACACCCAAGTGTACCTTGAATAGTCATCAATCAGGACCAACATATACCTGCTGCCTCCAAGGCTTGTTGTGACGGTAGGCCCTATCAGATCACCATGGATACACTCCAATGGTGTTTTACACCTGGTCAATGACTTGTCAAATGGAAGGCGATGAACCTTTCCATATTGACATCCCGCGCAAACATGACTGTCGCCAAATGATGGCAAATTAGGCAAGCCTTTCACAAGGCTTTTCACTGTCATGGCCTTCAATTTGTCCATCCCAACATACCTCAGTCTTTCATGCCACATAACAGCGCTATCGTTGGCCCAAATCTGATCAACATAGGAACTTGTTGATAACACAAACAAGTCTCTAACCCTTCTCTCAACATGAGCAACATCAGTCTTCACCGCTGATACGTTGCGGAGAAACTTCACTTCTGTCGGACCGAACAAAACGTGATAGCCCGCGTCAACCGCATTGGTCACAGAGAAGAGGTTCTTCTTCATGCCCGGTACGTGATAGACACTCCTTAACGTGAGTGCACCCTTATCACTACTCAAAGACACTACACCCTCCTTCTCTACTGCATGAATAGTATCATCAGCGGTTATAATAGCTTCGTTACCTGAGAATGTTGCAGCGATGAGAACTTTAACTCGTCTCCAATGAGGTGGTGATCACACCCCGAGTCAATGATCCAGCCATCTTGGTAGTAGACGGTGGAAAGAGCACGGACACACGTGTCTGTCAGAAAAGCACTTCCCCACCCGGCTTCCTCAGCATTGGAATCAGCTTCATCCTTGTCTGCAACATGCACAGGTTGTAACTTGACCTTGCAGTCTTTCTTGAAGTGACCCGGCTGATTGCACTTGTAGCACTTCAACTCCTTCTTCCAGCCCTTCTTAGGAGCAGTGCTCCTCTCTTGCTGATAAGAAGTCAAAGGCTCATCCTCAGCAGCAGTCTACTTCTTCTCTCATCTCTTCTTCTTACCCGTGAAGAGAGTCTCACTACCTCCTTCAGAGATAGCAATCTCTGTCATCTGTCTAGCCAAGCTTTCTTGTAAAGCCAGCAGGTTCTCCAGCTCAAGTAAAGACGGCTGAGTGGCCCAGCCATAAACAGAAGTTACAAAGGCCACATATTTCTTCCACAAACCGTGGATTATGTGCATCTTCATCTTGGCTTCAGAAATGGGCTCATCAGGATCTAATGCTGAAATCTCAGTGCACGGGTTGTTCACCGACTGCTGGAACAAACGGACTCCAACACCAGTCCGCCCAGCATGGCGAACTCCACCAAAGCACCAATCGCAGATACAAGGCTTATCCGCCTGGAACTGCATGTGAACTTGCAGAACGCTAGCCGACCTGGCTAGTCGCCGGCTCTGTCCGCACAGACCGCGCATTTTGACCCAAACCGCCAATACTGTCTGCACAGACCGCGCGGACAGTCCGCTGGGGCTGGCACTTTCACTTCAAAAAATTCAACAATTTTCCCCAATATAAGCACATCAGCGACCCTTACAGCAGTTGCTACCATGGACAAGGTGAAGGCACGATCAACCCAAAGTGGGAGACTCCACTGACCTTTGTCGTGTTGGCCATCTAATTAGAAACAACACAACCCTTGCATCCGAGTGAGAAAATATGATCACTTTTTCGTGAAATGGCGTTCATTTTCTATGAAAATTGGCATAATATGAATTAAAAAAAAGGTCGTATTATGGTAAAAAAATGATGTCTTTACGATCAAAATATCCCATATATAAGATAAAAATTGGTCATATTTACTTTTAAAAATGATCCATTGCACCACAAATTATCGTATTTCCTCACCAGGATCGGTTGAAACTGGGGCCTAATAATTTCTCACTTAGGTGACCCTTCTATACCATCAGCTCTTTTTCAAACTCAATAAACCCTTTAGAACACTTAACAAGATCATAAAAGTTTTGAAATGAAAAAAATAACTAGATTTGGAGTAGAGGAAGTGAATTTCTCCAGAAATTTATTCTTTCATATAGACAATGCAATAGTTGTATTGCAGCGAGCCCAACAAGAGCTCCAAAAATGATCATAAATTACTGATATCGCCCGTTCCTAATCATTATCAGAAACATTTTCGAACAGAACCAGAAGACGGGTTAGCCCTAAAATCATCAAAATGCAATCAAAAGGCATCAAACAACCAGAAGACGGTAAGAAGGACGCAAACAACTGTTCAGATATAGCACTTACTGCTTATCACTTTCAGATAACACTATAAGATCGCCATGAATTTCAAATAAATCAGTCAGCCACAAAAACATTTGTGAACAAAAGGAGGATAACAACAGAAAAGAAAAATCGGGTCGGATTTTGATTACCTTAGCATTAATTCTAAGGGCAGGGTGGCGCGGGGGCTCCTGCGAGTAATCGGAAGGAGCTTTCAGGCCTGGCATTTTTCGCCTTCTCGCCGGCAATCGACCACCGAAGCTTTTGCGTTCTCCACTTTAGAAACCGGCGTGCAAACTGCCGGATATAGATCCGAACCCGATGGTGCTGGGAGGCCAACTCAGAAACCAGAATTCGGCTTGATACATTGCGAATCCGCTAAATTGTTATTTTCGGTATCTGGTTGGACTTGTCACTTAGGCAAAAAAATTTCGGACAGGAGCCCGTTTTCAAATTTACGTCCGTATTAAATGATAGCGCGACACATGGCAAAATTCTGGCGGCCCGTAAATCCCGTTATTTTATCTTCGTTCTGGCAAGTAAGGACTTTCCCAAAATCATTTCATCTTCGTCCCGTTATTTTCTCTTCTTCTATTAGCTACGGATGCTTGATATCGCATATTTTCTCTTCTTTCCTTAGTTCGGGATTGTTGTTCTTTTCGTTCGGGAGAAGGCATCACTCAGCCACGGGTCGCCCACTCGATACCTTTTAGGAGAATGGGGGAGCTGCAGGTATATCCCGGGTAATCTAGTAGAGTTCAGAGTAATCTAGTGGAGTGATCTTCAGAGTAATCTAGCACTTTCGATATCGTGGGAGATTAATTTGATCTCCCCAGAGTTTAGAATTGATCTCCTAGAGTTTGGAATTGCTCTCCCAAAGATCATAATTGATCTTCCAGAGAGCAGAATTGATCTCCTAGAGATCAAAATTAAAATTTCTTTTAAATTTGTAGGATATCATTAATGTAGAGATCATAATTAAAAATTACTTTTTAAATTGTCGATCTTATCATGTTTGTAGGATATCTTTCCAATAGTGGATAGTGAAGGGGGAGCTTATGAACTATACTGCTAGTATGCTACGATAATTGGATTTAGTGTGCGTAAAGAACACGGACTATTTTGGTCAGGTACTAAAATTGTAAAGTTACGTGAATATTATTGTTGTAAGGGTGGATCAAAAAGAACCTCAAAGGTTCCATATTCAAAGTTTAAATTTTGTCGTCTAGGCACCTGGAGCTAAGGGAAGAAGAGGAAATAGGCGATAGCAGACATTTGGAGCTAATAGAAGAAGAGGGAATAGCGGGAAGAAGATGAAATGATTTTGGGAAAGCACTTACGCGGCAGAACGAAGAGAAAATAGCGGAATTTCAAGGTCCGCCAGAATTTTGCCACGTGTCGCACTATCATTTAACCCGGACGTAGATTTGAAAACGGGCACTTGTCCGAAAAATTTTGATGCCAATTGTGGGGCCTTGATTGCTCGGGCTGAGCATGCAACAGAGACTACATGTGATTTTTATTTCATATATTATGAGTGGTATGCAAGGGCTCGACCCCCTAGGGCCAATCGTGATATTATTCTGATCGTGATAATATATGGAGGGTCATAGTGCTTTGCACGACAGTACTTCAGCTATGACATTGCCTCAGCGCGATGACGCTCCCGTCGCTCACAAACTTCCGAGCGCTTTACTCCACTAATATTTTTTTGTGTGCTAAAAGATTGTGATTGACAGAAAATGCATATTTTTTATAGTAGGTAACTAAGGAGTAGATTTTTTTGTGCTTGGTTGCGGGCGAAGTCTGCTTGGTTGCGGGCAAAGCCCACAGCCGCCGCATCGAGAATGGGCGCATTGATTATGTACGGGCAGGAGTTAAATACAGGCATGCGAGCTAGTAGAAAATCCAAAATCAGATCAACGCGACTAGTAAAAAATCCAATTCAGTAAACTAAATTGTCACATTATTTTTCTAATAACAATAAAATCTGATCAATGTTTTTATTAGAACAAATGATATGATGGATTGTCCTATTTTGAAATTACAAAAAACTGAAAATTAGAAGAAAAAAAACAAACACGTTATGTAATCCAAAGTTTGAAATCCGAAATCGAAATCCTTCGAACATCCCACTCATGTAGAACCTACAATGATAAAATCAATCAAAATATTAAAAAAATATTATCTCATGATATTAAAATTGTAAAATAATATAACAAACATATATTACCCAAATTATGACTTCTTTTTTGGACAATTCCGACTATCGTGCATTGCAAGTTGACCACATGATTTACAAAGTTGAGTTATTTTTTTGGTGCTTTTCATTTGAAATCTTCATGTCGCTCTTAATTTTTTTCCCCTACCTTTTGTTTTTGAGAGAAGTGGAGGCAAGATATTTATTTGATTGGTAATTTCAGAACTAAAATATTGCATTCTGTTGAAGACTGACCATCAATCTTTGCATTTTGACACTATTGGTTTTTTCAATTAGATGCAACATTTGCAAGCTCAGTTAGACCTTCATCATTGTCCTTAGCAATTTCCATACAACAAGTGAGATTACTCCAAACATTAGCAATAAGTTTTCTCCATTGTTCACTTATAGAAACATCACAAAATTGTTTTACATCCATGTCATAGATTGGTTGACTTGAAGTAATTTTAGTTCATCTCTGTAATATACAATGCAATGGCAAATCGTTAAGTCATTGGCCTCTTAAAACGGTTATAACATGACGACATATGATCCCTTGAGCTTCATATATTTTGCAACTACATGATATGGTTAAGCTACTGATAAACACCTCTCGTAAACTATGCAACGGATTTTCACCATCAAAGATGGTGAATATTGTTGAGCCGTGATAATCATCGACATCAACCGTATTTAGTTTTCTAACACCGCATTTCATACATGATGCCCATAATTCCACTTGAAAAATATAAAAAATTTTGTGCATATATATCTGACTTGCGTGTTTTTCTAACCTCAAACTAGTTTTCAACATAGGGTCACCATTTAATGTATCATAATTGGTCTTCAACTCTTTGTGTCTTTGATAATTAATAGCATTTTCAAATCTAGAATAAAACTCAACCAACCCAAGCTTGTTATTTATAAATGAGTTGAAGAAAGAATTTTCGTTATCCGATCTAGAAATTTTGCACAGCAAACCAAATAAAGGTATATCTCTAAAGTATGATGTGATCCACATTGACCGAATATTAAAAATATGTGTTAACCAATCATTGTTTTCAAGTTTAAATTCAGAGATTAAAGAATACCAACTGGACTCAAACTCATCAGTTGTCTCTGACTTCCATCTATGATGATTAATGTCAATGAAAAATGCACAAATCATAGAATACTTGTTGGTTTTATATGTAATATCAAAACAAACAAGATCTCCAAACATAGAGTAATTGTGTCGCGTAATTCCTTCTGCCCAAAACACGGACTTCAAATGTGATTCCTCATCTAATTCATATGCATAATAAAACGTTGAATGCTTATTTTGTTGCATTTTAAAGTTTTATATAAAATCTGAGCATCTGAATCTTGGATCAATGTTTTTGAGACCCTTGAAAAATTTTGAGCATCTTTAAATTTACAGCCAATATTTTCAAACCCTCTAACTTGTTCTTTTATAATATGAAACGTTTTAGTGACGCCCACATTTACTCAATCTAAAGAACATATCATGTGTTTGTGTGTATCCTTTAATTTCCTATTAGATCTTAGGAATTGTTTTTTGCTAGGAGTGCATAAATCATGGTTATGTCCCTCATAGAATGTATTGACAATATATTTTTCTTCTGGCTTACGTTTCACCATTGCTTGTGCATTGCAATCACATCTTATGTTTGCTCTTTTCCTACAAACTCTTTTCCCTTTGTCTAAATTACTCAAGTTAACTTCATATTTTTATATCCTTATTTTGAGCATACAAATTACTTATTTTGTAATACATCATTTGAATCAATTTGTGCGGACCAACTACGGACATTGAATACAACAGTATGAGCATAATCCTTGTAAGAAGTTTCAAATTCTTTTACAGAACCATATAAACGGCCTACAATTGATTTTATATCTTCATCATATGGAAGTATATTTTCAAATTCATATGCAATAAAATTAACAACTATTAAATTGAAAATATAAGATTAAGATAGATTGATTTTTGCCATATAAATGTAATACCTTGGACTTTGTTGATGTTTCAACTAAATTAGACCCAAGTTGTTAGAATCTATTATAAAGCATATTAACATGTAGATGCATTTTATTAACAGTAATACAGTGCAAGGAAAAGTTTACATACCTAAACAATCCATCATATCAGCAAACCACAAATTAGAATTATCTTTGAATAGTGAATCCTAAATAAGGCCAATAGAAATTGGTCTCAGTTGTGTTGGGGCATAAATCAAACACCGCATGATAAAGATACAACGTGTCTGAAGGTGGTCGATTAAGTGTTAGAAATTTATAATTAAGTGTTAGAAATTTCGAATAGAATTAGTCAAGTACGAACAAACTCATAATGTGGGCTTTGGAAGGAACCAACCAAGCTTCTGGGAGCCCAGTCGAATCGATCGAAGTCCAACCGCCACCGTATCACGACCACCGCCGTATCGGAACCGACAAGCTCCGGAATCGACGACCACCGATGTATCGAAGCCCACATAACCCGCTGAATCGAAGCCCAACCAATGTCGTATCGGAACCCGCAAGCCCGAAAATCGGCGACTTCGAACTTAACTTTCACAGTCCACAAGCCTGCATTTTAATAAGCATGTATATGATATATATCATATATATATATAGACAGAAGTGATTGACACGGGGCTCCGCCCTTAAGGCCTCGCGCGACAGTACCCGGCCAGTAGCGGCGGGCTTCACACGCCTCCGGCAGGCTTCATCCCTACGACCAATCGCGACAGTACGCGGCTGCGATAGGTTTGATGCTCCACTCCAATCAATTGTTTAATGCAGTTTAAAATAAATACAATATTAATTAATCAACTTTAATAAATATAATTTGTTTAATGGTAGCTCTTCAAAAATATCGTTGATATGCCTAATGACAACCTTCCTCGAATAGATCACTTCTATGTCTAATGATAGCCTATCATAGTAAGTGTATGAGCTCTACTAAAAAGTTTTTGAATTTTAATGAATTTTCATTATTACTCTAAATTTGTGGATAATGTAATTACTTGAATGAACATTATTTTTTATTGAAATAGATTGTAATATATATAAAGTCATTAGAATTTAAAAATGAGGGTATATTTGACATTTTTGATTGTTGCACCAAAGCCAAGTTTAAATTTCTTATATATGTATCAAAATTTATTACTTGTATCTGACAACGCAAAAAATCACTGTTTATTAGCATGTCATATTATGTTAGAAATCTCTAAAGAAAATTATGAAATACTTATATTCTGAGTGTCATAAGCAATCATGAAAGGTATGGTTTAGATGGTGTATCACTTTGTTTGCATGGTCACGATAAGCAGAAAATATTTTTCTTTTCTAATAAGACATACACTTGAACTTGAGTGTGAACCATGTGCACTCACTATAAACTCATATGCATTTCATCGATTACAACTTATGTCGTTGTCAGAATAATTATGATAAAACTCCGGAGTAGGCTAATAAATTTCAGATTTTTCTGTTGACCCGGTTACTTGCATGTTTACTTACTTGCTACAAGATAAAGTGGTACTTTAATATTACTCGTTTACCTCTGTTCATGCATTAATTCTATAACTTGCTGATTGTTTAAACTTATTTTCTGAGAAAATTTTCTTCTTGTTTTTACCTAAGCCTACTTGGCTACTTCCATCTCTAAGTCAAAGAAAAAGAAAAAAGTAGAGAGAGAGAGAGAGATAAAGTAAGTTGTCATCTTTACATGACAATATTATAATATATTATATATAGTTGTATGAAGTCTTAGGTAGCGTTTGGTTGGGCTTTTTGCCTACGGTGCGGTTGAAACGCACCGCTATTATGAGCATAAGCGTCGTTTGGTTGTGCTGTTTTAGGAACCTCTGTTTTGAAATTTCCGCTAAATAACCTAAGTCGTCAACCGCGGGTTTATTTCGCGTCCAGCCGCAACCCTATCGCTCCCGATCATCGTCTTCTTCGCAAGCAACGAACGAATCCGCATCCATCTTCCCTATCGGCGTCATCGCAAGCCAGCGAACAACCCATCGCCCCCGTCGCCCTCTTCTTCGCAAGCAGCTGCCATCGTTCCCCTCGCCGTCTGCGCAAACAGCGAGCATATCGTCGCCGACTTCGCAAGCAGCGAACAAGTCGGTATGTCCCGATCCTTCTTTTATTCACCCTGGCCTTCTTCGATCTCCCCATCACCTTCCATCTCCCCATCCATCTTCGTCCAGCCGCAACCCTATCGCTCCCGATGCTTTGTTTTTTTCAGCCCCAATCTCCCGGCCTTTTATTGCACTTACTCGATGCTTTGTTTTTTTCAGGTACACCTACTTGCAAACAGCGGGCACACCGGATCATCTTCTTCAGTTTTCAGGTACCCTATTGTTGTATATTTTTCGCTTTTGTGATATTTTTGTTTTGTGTATGTGTGTGCTGTGTTGGTGGGTTGTGTTTGTGTGTGTGTGTGTGTGTTATGTTTATGTGTGTGTTGTGTTGGTGGGTTGTGTTTGTGTGTGTTCTGTTGGTGTATGTGTGTTTTATGCGGGTTGTGTTGTATGTGTGTGTTGTGTTGTTGGGTTGTGTTGAGTGTTGTATGTGTGTGTTGTGTTGTGTGGGTTGTGTTGGTGGGTTGTTGTATGTGTGTATTGTGTTGGTGTGTGTTGTGTATGTGTGTGTTGTGTGTGTTATAATTTGAATGTGTTGGTGTATGTGTGTGTTGGTGTATGTGTGTTATGTTGGTGTATGTGTTTGTTGTGTAGGTGGATTGTGTGTGTTGGTGTATGTGTGTGTTGTGTTGGTGTATGTGTGTGTGTTAAGTTTGTATGTGTTTGTTATGTTGGTGTATGTGTGTGTGTTGGTGTATGTGTGTGTGTTGGTGTATATGTGTGTTGTGTTGGTGGGTTGTTGTATGTGTGTATTGTGTTGGTGTGTGTTGTGTATGTGTGTGTTATAATTTGAATGTGTTGGTGTGTGTTATTGTGTTTGTATATATGTTTTGTGTGAGTATATGTGTGTGTGTGTGTGTGTGTGTGAATATGTGTATATATGTGTGTGTGTGTATATATATGTGTGTGTGTGAGTATATGTGTGTGTGAGTGTATATGTGTACATATGTGTGTTGTTATTGAGTTTGTGTGTGTGTGTGTGTGTGTGTGTGTGTGTGTGTGTGTGTGCGTATGTGTATATATGTGTGTATATGTGTGTGTGTGTATGTGTATATATGTGTATATATGTGTGTGTGTGAGTATATATATGTGTGTGTGAGTATATGTGTGTGTGAGTGTATATGTGTACATATGTGTGTTGTTATTGAGTTTGTATGTGTGTGTGTGTGTGAGAGAGAGAGAGAGAGAGAGAGTATATGTGTGTGTGTGTGTACGTGTATATATGTGTGTATATGTGTGTGTGTGTGTATGTGTATATATGTGTATATATGTGTGTGTGTGAGTATGTGTGTGTGAGTGTATATGTGTATATGTGTATGTGTATATATGTGTATATATGTGTATATATGTGTGTGTGTGAGTATATGTGTGTGTGTGTGAGTATATATGTGTATATATGTGTGTGAGTGTATATGTGTGTGTGTGTATATATGTGTGTGTGTGAGTATATGTGTGTGTTTGTGAGTATATGTGTGTGTGTGTGAGTGTATATGTTAAGATTTAATTTTCTAATGTTTTTTAATATTGTTTTCATTTCTATGTGTTGCCTTATAAAGATGGGCAAAATAAAAGACGGTGGGGTGGCCGCAATGTGCGACAATTCCGATGTTCTCCTCTTTTGTGATATCTGCATAAAAGAGATAGAACATGGGAATCGTCCTACAACACATTTTAGTAAAGAGGGGTGGTCCAATATAATGAAGACATTTGAAGAGTCGACTGGAAAGAAATACGATAAAGTGCAATTCAAAAACAAATGGAATCAGTTGAAGAATGAGTGGAAACTTTGGACGGAGTTGAAATGAGGTGAGACCGGCTTGGGTTGGAACACATCAAGGAAAACTATAGATGCCTCGGATGAGTGGTGGGACAAGCGATTGAAGGTATTCAATGTTTGAATTCAATTATTTCCCTTAATTAATTATTGTATGCCCGTTTTAAATAATTGAATAATATTTCAGGTTGTCCCTGCCGCAAAGAAGTTTCGTTATTCCGGAATACAGCCAGAATTAGAGGAGAAACTGAACATGATGTTCAGCTCTGTTGTTGCGACTGGACATCATGCTTGCACCCCTCATTCGAGGAATGTTGGCCCCGAGTCTACTGGTGATAGAGCATTGTCAGACGGTGGACAAGAAGACGTTGACGTCAATGGAGTTCCTCCTGTAACTGATAACACAGCTACATCCGAGGTTGGCCAAAAGAAGAGGAAAGGACAGAAGAAAGATATTATATCAGTGCTAGAGGATATGGCAGAATCTTCTAGGAGCATGTGTCGATTCATACAGGAGCCACCAAAGAGCAATTCTTCCTTCACCATTGCCCAAGCACTTGAGAAGTTAGCAACTTACCATAAAGTGCAATCAAATAGGGAATTCCACTTCTTTGCCATCACCTATCTGATGGACAAAAATCATAGGGAGACCTTCATGTGCCTGCCAGAAAGTCTGAATGTTCAGTGGCTTCGTAGTCGCTATACTAGTGGCGTGTATTTGTGTCTATCTTCTTTATTTCTGTGTTGTTTTGTCAGTGGATGCTATTATGTTTTTACCGCACTAGTATGGACATTAATATGTTATCTGCTTTATTATGTTTTTACCGCACTAGTATGGACATTGATATGTGGATGATTTATAGGCTTACTAGTTTTTTAATCCCACATTTGTGTATGACTTCTTTTGTGATATCTTTATTTGTTTATTCCAGAATATGTCGAGCGAGGACTCCGATAATTCCATCGAGCAGTACGAAATAGCTATAAGAAAATGTGTTATTGTTCAACAACACACTATAATATCAGCAACATATTTGGCCTCTACACACACCTCTCTATTAAACAGTCGAGTCCCACGCATGACTTCAAAGCAGACAGGTGATAAATGGGTTGGAGAGATACTTCGTGGATCTACTGTGAGATTTCATGACTCTTTCATGATGAGTCAAGAAATATTTCTCGATCTACTGCATCATCTGGAGAAAAGGTGTGGACTCCAGGGAACAAGAAGGACAGCCTCCAGAGAAGTGCTAGCCTTGACCGTATACATATTGTCGCACAATGAATCGATGAGAAAAATAATTGAGCGCTTTTAGCATTCAACGGAGATAGCTAGCCGATTTTTCTCTCAGGGTATTCGTGCTTTGTTGCGGCTAGGGGAGGAAGTTATCCAGCCATTAGATAGGTCTTTCGGGAGCACTCCACCAGAAATTATGTACGACAGACGTTATATGCCTTTCTTTAAAGATTGCGTTGGGGCTATAGACGGGACACATGTTGACGTGTGCATAGCAGTTGGACAGCAGGTACCCTATATTGGGAGACGGGACAATCCAACTCAAAATGTCATGGCTGCTTGCGATTTCAACATGTGCTTCACTTTCGTCATGGCGGGTTGGGAGGGATCTGCACACGATAGCTGGATTTTCAATTATGCCTTAAATGATCCTCAACATAATTTTCCTCATCCGCCTCGAGGTAATGTTAATAATTATGTCCAAACTATTTCTTACTTTAATTTATTTGAGTGGTTAATTAATTTTTAACATATTATCAGGAAAATATTACTTGGTCGATTCTGGATATCCTTTGCAGAGAGGGTATTTGAAACCATATCAAAATACAAGGTATCATTTGCCAGACTTCGCACGCGGTGGTTGTCGAGCAGAGGGACGTCGAGAGATGTTCAATCATGCTCACTCATCGCTAAGGAGCGTGATAGAACGATCGTTCGACGTTTGGAAGAAGAAATGGGCCATACTGTGGGACATGCCGAGCTATAGCTTTGCGAAGCAGGCAGATATTGTGATGGCCACGATGGCTTTACATAATTTCATTCGCCGACACCCTTCCCGCAATGATATAGATTTCAATGAGTGCGAGCAGGAGGGTCAAGATGATAGGGTGGACTCACAAGGGAGACAAGAAACCTGCTCTGACACTACAGGTGGAGTAGAGGAGATGATCGCGCTACGTGATAGTATAGCGGATCAGTTGTATGAATCGAGAGCATAGCTCGAGATTGCGGGTGTACCTGGATTTCTTGTATTGTGTGTTTATTTAGCCTGTTGATTTTTTTTTGGAAAAAAAAATTTAATTCAAAACTCTGTTTTAAAAACTCCATTTCATCCAAACAGTTTTTTAACAAAACTCTGTTTTCCAGAATCAGCACTTTCTCCATCAGCAGCTTCTCATCAGCAGCATTCCATCAGCAACAGCCCAACCAAACAGAGCCTTAGTAGCAAGCACCAAAAAAACTCCAGAGGAAGAAGTGTTGTCCAAGCTCCGCCAACGTCGTTGTTTGGAGGCCACCATCGCTGCTTGAGAAGTTGTTCGGGAGTTGCTCAACGACGTTAACGTGGTCTTGCTACATAAATAGGATTCACTGAGATCTGCAAGAATTCGAGGAGGCTTGTCGGAGAGGAATTCTCAAATTCGTTGTTTGCTCATGTTGGTAAATTGCAATTTATTAATTATAATTTGTGTAATTTTTATTTATTGATTGACATGGTGAAGATTCTTTGTGGATTGAGGAGAAAATGTTTGTAAATTTTTTGTGTTTTTATACATGTTTTAGTGGAGGCTTTTGGGTTAGACTCCGATCGTCCTGTAATTTTCACTCAACTGGATTTCCACGTTAAAAATGATTGTGTGTTGTCTCTATTTTTATCTTTGTTTGTGTATTTGTATCCGTTAAAACGTTCACGCAAATATTTTCATTAAATAGTTTGCAGGTGCCCAGGTCAGGTTTGCACATTCTCAAACCCAACAAGTGGTATCAACCTATATTTATTATCAAAGCAGTTATCAAGCTGACCCGTCTGAGATTCGAGATGAGCCGATCGAATATTTTGAGTTAGTGATCGGGTGTGATAGGTGACGACCATTAGTCTGCTTCCTATCCTTTTTTATTCCTTTCTTTGAAATAGTTGGCTCAAAAAACTGAGGTGAGACTAATTAATGAAAGACCATGATGAATTCTACTTTAGGTTTAGGCTTCGAGCAAATGATGAAATTGAACGGCGCAAACTACACTAGTGACACTTACGGATGGAAGATCGCATCGACGTTAAGGGCTGACATGCTCCTATATTTGAGGAGATGACTAAAGATATAGATTCAAATAAGTGAATTGTTGAAGCCGGGAAAATCTATACTCCAAAAATCGAATCAATGCAGCCTAAGGTTACTGATCCTGCGCTCATGGTTTACGGCCTGGCAGGCAAAGCCTAGGGAGTTTAGGCAATACTAAGAGGACCCCAGACGATGTGGTAGGGAGGTCCCACAACGTATCCGGATGCTTAGAAGAAGCTTCTCCTCCACAACCAAAGATGGTCGAGCAGGCTACAAGGGGGAAAATAGCTGGCGACTTGTCTCTTCGAACAAAAGATCCAAAAGCTCAGCTAAAAGTCTAAGGGAAATGGTGGTCATGATCTTTTTTAATATTTTGAAGTTCATATTCTTGTACCCCTAGGGACCTATTTATAGACAAATCCTGGAGGGAGGGGATCTCTAGGTGAGGAGACTCAGTCCTGCGATCACCAGCTGCATCCTTCTGGCAACCCGACTCGGTTGTTGGCAAGTATCGGCTAGAGACTATCTATGATGCTCAGTATGCCTGATATAATGACTCGTCGGAGGTCACTTGGGTAACATCCTAACTTTTATTGGGTCACTAGAACCCTAGAAGGCCCAATAAAAGTAACCCGAACCTCTACCCATGACCCACACTCGGGTGAGAGGTAACACTAAGCAGGGTATATGAGCTAGGAAACTCCAAATTGAGTTCTGTCAATTCTTACGACTTCGTATAACACATACCAGTGCATTGAAACTCGTTCCGTTGAACTCTTAGGTCATATGGTAAGTAGGGTCATTCCTCGTAAAACGTCGCGAAAAAGTATTTTTTGGATAATGACCTAAAGAACTCTGATTTGAGTTCTGTCAGTTCCTGTGGCTTTGTATAGTTAATATGAACCCATTGGAACTCGTTGCGTCACAACCCTAAGTCTAATGACGAATATAAGCATTTTGACTGTTCTAGCGCGCCACGACGCGCAAATTTTGGATATTTAGCAAACGTACTCTAATTCGACCCCGGTCAGTGGTATTGGACTCGTATGGTCAATACGAAGTCAACCGAGTTCGTCCCGGTCAATTTCAAATACGAATAGTCAACCCGTGGTCAAATCAAGCATAATCATGCACCGAAAAGCGCGCACACACAAATTATGACATGACACCTCAACTTTGATTCGATTCCCGATAACATGGACCTATTTTGACTTTGACCAGCAAGGGGGACCCACCCTAGGGTTAAATTTAGTCAAACCCTCTTAAAAATCAAATTTTGGATTTTTTTCTATGAGATTCCCCCCCCCCCTTCATAGTTGATTAGGGCCCTACATTTCTCACCCCTTGGGCCACCAACCAACTAGGTAGAAGTGGAGATGGGCCATGGGCCAAGGTAAGGCCCAAACCCCCTTCCCATATTCCTCACTCCCAAGCCCAAACTTCTTTCTCCCCCTTGATTGTTGCCACATAAGGCCACCCTGATGGTGCTACCTGGACAGACCAAGTGGAGGGGAGGAGAAGAGCTCCTCCCCTTATGGGGGATTTATCCCACATCGTCTAGGGGAGGGTTGGACACCCTTCCTAAGCCTATAAAAGGCCTTACCCAGCCTCCTTCCCTCCACTCAAACCCAAACGAGCCAGGGCCTCCTCTGCCGGAGCCCAGCTCCCCGGAAAATCTTCCACCACCTGAGCTCCACCACCACCTACAATGGTGGCTCATACAAGACCGTCCAAAACCCCCCAACCATAGGTAGAAGCTCTTCACCTTCTCCTCCCTCATCTTTCTGATGTGATGCATGCGCCTCCTAGTGGCCGGAGCGTCGCTGGCACCACCCGAGCCAAGCTCCAAGTCGGGTGATGGTCGTAGGAGGTTAGCCCCTCCCAGTGCCTGTAGTGGCGCTGGGAAAGGTTTAAAACACCGGGGATGACTTTCCCCTGTGGTGTACGGCCGAGGCACCACCGGAAAATGCCGCTCCGGCGGCACCCGTGGAGCAGGGTTTTTCCTTTGTTTTTGCTCCGACGGCGGCTGTAGTCGGGCCACCACCGGAGAGGAGCACTGCCCTCGGTGCGCTGGTCGGTGGTGGTTGCGTGGCCAGATTAGTCACTGGAGAGGCAGGGTGGCGTGGTGGCGTTGGGAGCAGAGCCACCACCACCCTGCTCTCAGTTTCACAAATTCCGGCGGTGGCCGGCGACGGCAGGCCGCCGGACCACCGCCATGAGATTCACCGGCCCCCGATGAGTCAATCAGGGGCGGAGCTGGCGTCTTGCAATGGTCAGTCGATGGTGGCAGAGGGACACCGCCTTCTTCTCGGGCGGGAGAGATCACCGTTGTTCATCTCACGGAATGAGATGAACGGCTGTGATAGCGTTATTTCCCTCCCCGCCTCCTCTTCTGCTCCCCCCACAGTGAATTCGTGGTCGATTCACTATGGGGAAGTGTTTGTAGTTTTCCCGATGTGGCGCGATCCTGGCCGCAGGATGAGCCTTGATCTGCTATGCAGACCAAATACTTAATCAGAACCTTGTATATTTTTTATAAAAGAATATAAGCTCCTAGGGAAAAGGTGTAAAACATGAAAGTTGTTCCCCTTGATAATGGCTTTTTCCACAAAAATTTTGAGAATTTTTGGAATTGTTTTGGTGTTTTTAAAATCCCAAATGAGTTTTAAATAGCTCAATTAGAGGCTCAAAATTGATCAAAATTTTTTTAGAAAAATGTGTGATCATTTTAGGTCTCCCTAAGGGTTATATTAAAATTTGGGAATCTTGGGAGAAAAATTGGAGTTTTTCCAATTTAATGGAAGCCTAGGGTCGCACTCAAAAATCAATGCGTTCGATTTTCTCGAAATGAAAAATTGGAGAGCGCGACCATCTTTTAGTCCAATAATAAGTTCAAATTATTTTACCAACGAGAGTGATCGAGGCAAGTGTCAAGCTCTGAGTATTCTGAGGTTTCGTAGAACTGCTAAGCGCCTCATCTTTATCCATTATAAAGCTCTCAAGTAACTTGAACAAGTTTGGAAAATAAAAATACAAGCAAACATGCTTTAAAAATAGTAAATGTGTAACCCTTAAATTCTCCAGTTCTGATTAATCCACAACAATAAAGGGTGCAACGGAACTATTATCAGACCTAAATAATGGCCGAAACCCAAACTAAGCCTCCTGAGAACGGAGATGGAACCGAATTAAGCCTCCTGAGATCGGAGATGGAACTGAACTAAACCTCTTGAGAACAGAGATGGAACTGAACTACTCCAGTTTCATACTGGTCCTTTTTCATTACAGTATTTCAATTCTGCAGCTTATACTAATAACAACTTCTATTACCGCACTTTCGTTTCTGCAATTTACTATTTTAGGCACGGGTCCTGCCCTGATGGGCCGATAATTGATAGGTTGAGCCTTAGTTGGGAATAACAGGAGTTGAGATGCTCCTCCTAAATTAGCCCCAAATAAAGTGCTCCCATGCTCTTTTCAAAAGTCGAGTCAAGTGTCATTTGCTAGAATTATTTAAAGCATAGTGGGGCAAGCCGCTATAGACCTGGTGCATGCTAGCAAAATGATAAATTTGATTGCTTATAAATTGCGGTGAATTGTGGCGGGTCAGTCACTTCCGCAGACCGATCGTACCGGTGTGGGAAGTTTGATGACTCAAGGCGACAGGGAGATAAGTACTATGGGAGACCTGCAGTTATATTTTTCCCTGTTGGGTTTCCTCCGCTGGTCGGCCAAAATATTGAATCGTCGGATGTCGCTCACATCCAAGAGTACACAGGATTGTACGTTAGGGCATGGGATGTGCGGTACGACCTCCCCCTGAAGTGGTAGGACTGGCCACTATCATTGACGACCACATTGGTGAGGCCCGCGGGGATCACTACCCTGCTTGAAGAAAAACGGTCCATACTATGTCGACATAGGGTATTGTGCGCGGTTGTGAATTTCTGCGATGTATGTGTGGCTGTGAATGCCTGCGATGTGTGAATGGCTTGAAGGCCTGCAAAGTTTGTTCAGGTTTGAATACCTACTGCATTGTTGTGCTAGTACAGCCTATAATATAACTGATGTATATTACTGCTACTAGTCCAGTTATATCATGTTATACTTTTGGTTTCTCCTAGCTTATTCAAGAAATGATGTGCTAACCCTCTCTTGCTTCGACTATCTTATTTTGTAGGGTGTGTGCGCTCGTCCACAGGATATGGATCTGGGGAGGAGATTTGATTTTACTTAGATCTGTGACTAATGGTTATCTTAATAACTATTTACAGGAGATGGAGTACCATAGGTGTTGAAAACAAAATTCGGTTTTACCTAGAGTTTGGACCTAGGGTGCAGCTCACACCTACTTCTCCCAAGCCGTCCCTTGGTGAGAGACCTGAAACTGGAAAATGACTCTTGGCTCTAGCGTGGAGGTCCCACCTCACACCCGGAAGACCTTTGAGATCTCCC
Source organism: Platanthera zijinensis (assembly GCA_039513925.1). Classification (NCBI taxonomy): domain Eukaryota; kingdom Viridiplantae; phylum Streptophyta; class Magnoliopsida; order Asparagales; family Orchidaceae; genus Platanthera; species Platanthera zijinensis. The sequence continues at coordinate 46,211,590 of CM077087.1, read as the reverse complement.
CCTCCCTAGCCAATGTTGAGCTAGGTTCCTTGGAGGAAGAAGGAAGAGAATGAAGATTGGTGAAAAATGGATGCCTCTCCAAGGCACCCCAAGGGTCTATTTATAGATTTTTTGGGGATGGCCTGCCAATAGCGCAATCATGCTGCTCTAAAATTACTGAAATACCTCAGGGCTAGTCTGCCAACAGCCAAACTACGCTGTTCTTAACAGCTATTCGAAACCAACCAGGGGCAAAGTAGCAGACCCTCCAGCCGGGCGAGAACCCTTGAGTCGGGCGAGAACCCTCAAAGGGCTGGGGGAGGGGGTGTCGGCCTCGCGCTGCACCCGCCCCCGCCCCTCTGAAAGGAGGCCGGGGCGGGTGCCAGCCTTGCGCCTCACCCGCCCCCTGAAAGGAGGTCGGGGCGGATGCTGGCCTCGCGCCGCACCCTCCCCCCTGAAAGGAGGCCGGGGAGGGTGTCGGCCTCGTGTTGCACCCGCACCCCTGAAAGGAGGCCGGGGCGGGTGCCGGCCTCGTGCCGCACTCGCCCCCCTGAAAGGAGGTCGGGGCGGGTACCAACCTCGCGCCGCACCCGCCCCCCTGAAAGGAGGCCGGGGCGGGTGTCAGCCTCACCCCGCACCCGCCCCCCTGAAAGGAGGCGGGAGCGGGTGCCGGCCTCGCGCCCCACCCGCCCCCCTGAGAGGAGGTTGGGGCGGGTGTCGGCCTCGCGCCGCACCCGCCCCCCTGAGGGAAGGCTGGGGCGAATGCCTGCCTCGCGTCGCACCCGCCCCCCTGAGAGGAGGCTGGGGAGGGTGCCAGCCTCACGCCACACCCGTCCCCCTGAGGAGGCCTGGGTGGGTGCCGACCTCGCGCCGCACCCGCCCCCTGTAAGGAGGCCGGGGCAAGTATCAGCCTCGCACCGCACCCGCCCCTCTGAGAGGAGGCCGGAGCGAGTGCCGGCCTCACGTTGCACCCGCCCCCCCCCCCTGAGAGGAGGATGGGGCAGGTATAATCCTCGTGCCGCATCCGCCCCACTGAGAGGAAGTCGGGGCGGGTGTCGGCCTTGCGTCACACCCGCCCCCCTAAGAGGAGGCCGGGGCGGGTGCCGGCCTCGGGCCGCACTCGCCCCCTGAGAGGAGGTTGGGGCGGGTGCCGGCCTCGCGCCGCACCCGCCCCCCTGAGAGGAGGCCATGGTAGGTGCTTGCCTCGTGCCACACCTGCCCCCCTGAGAGGAGGCCAGGGCAGGTGTCGACCTCGCGCCGCACCCGCCCCCTAGCCTTTGAACTCACTTGTCCCGGACCGTTCTCTGGATTATGCCTTGCGCTTGCTTGGGGACCCCATTCCGCAAATACGGAGTTGTACACGATCCCCGCTCTTTTTGAGCGAGTTCCACGCTCGGAAAGATACATCCAACACAACGTATTCACTGAGTGTAGCTCTCGTGGAGCCGAAAATACTTAGCCACTCCGAGGGGTCAACTTGTCTTACCAGCTAACGGGATCCTGGGTGGCGAGATCCCCTCCTGGTAGAATTCATTTAACCTCCTCGAGGGGTCAACCTGCCCTACCAGCTAATGAGAGCCTGGGTGAGGAGATTCTTTCGGGGTTGGAACCTTCTCTCCACCAAGACATATTCGACTCATCCATCTAGTGAGAGCCTAGGTGAGGAGATCCTCTCGGGGTTGGACCATTCTCTCCACTGAGGCACATTTAACCCATCCAGCTAGTGATAGCCTGTGTGAAGAGATCCTCTCGGGGTTGGTACCTTCTCTCCACTGAGGAACATTTGACCCATCCAACTAGTGAGAGTCTGGGTGAGGAGATCTTCTCGGGGTTGGTGCCTTCTCTCCACCGAGGCACATTCGACCCATCCAGCTAGTGAGAGCTTGGGTGAGGAGATCCTCTCGGGGTTGGAAACTTCTCTCCACTGAGGCGCATTCGACCCATCCAGTTAGTGAGAGCCTGGGTGAGGAGATCCTCTCGGGGTTTGTACCTTCTCTCTACCGAGGCATATTCGACCCATCCAGCTAGTGAGAGCCTGGGTGAGGAGATCCTCTCGGGGTTGGTTTTGGCACGTCATTCAAACCATACTAAATTCAACATCCTAAGACGGTGGAATTTTTGAATACAAGACCTTCTGACTTTTCTGGTCAGGGGTAGACTCATTAAAAAAACATAAAAGGAAAGGGACTTCACCGAGGCAAGGTTTCTACAGGCTACTTGGGCATGATGTCCATCATTCGCCTCCTTATCCTTTGATACCGCTATCCTGCTCAAGCTCTCCATGATCTTCTCCATCTCCTCTTCCCTGGCTAGCCAGGAGATGGTGTTGACGACTTGTTTAAAATGACGTTGACGGAGCTCCAGTTGTCAACCAAGATTCGGGAGACGGTGTAGCCCTCGATGACCGTCTGGATGACCAGCGCATCGTAGAATGGATCCTCATAACTCGGCATGTCCTTCACTGAGAAGGTGATCTTCTCCTATGGGGGTGGGGCATGGGATGTCAAAGCGACGCTCCGACGGTATATGGGATTTGTAACATCCCGCAAACAACTAGATCCCTTGGAGTGATTTTGTCATGACTAGGTCATTACAAAAACCTAGGAAGCCCAAGAAGACCAAGTGAACCTAGGAATGAAGGTGAGATCATCATGGTCTGTAAATAACACTTACCAATTACCTAACCTAGGGTTTGAATTTAGGGCCTCACCTTAACTCTTTGACCCCACCACAGCATCCCTAGCCCTTTAGAAGGTTCATTGGGTCATCAAGGACTCATTGTGGTCAGCTAGAGTGGTCAAGTTGACCAAAGTCAACCCTAACCCTAAAATAGTCAAAGTGACCTATCTAAGGCCAAGGGACCTCCAACTTGCCAAGATGACCCCACCTAAACCTCCCTAACCCTTTAATAGGTCCATTGGGTCACTAAGGACTTATTTGGATCAACCCAAGTTGTCAAGTTGATCAAAGTCAACTTAAACCCTAAAGTGGTCAAAGTGCCCTAAATAAGGGTCATGTAGCCTACAAGGTGCCCAACCAACCCTAACCAAGTCTTCTTAGACATTAGGTGAGGACAATGGATCACCAAGAACCCATTGGGGTCCACTCAAATGGTCAGTTTAACCAAGGCAACTCTACCATAGTATTAGGTCAAACTAGCTCAAATGGACTAACTCAAACTCAAGCCCAGTCCACTTGGGCTAAAACCTATTTTCATGAATAATATGGGTTAGTGGGGTGCCATTAAGCTGGAGTAGTCATCAAAATCATCCTTGATGATTATGAGAGAGAAAAGCTCCATTTTCCCCTTTAATGAAGGAGAGAGAAAGAGGATCATTCATGGCTTGGAAGGCCAAGGGGCTTCCCTCTTCACCTCCAAAGGTTTGATACATTCCCCCTCATCAGTTTAGAAGAGTTTAACAGCCATGGCTGGCCCCCCTAGGTGGTTGGATGCAAGGAATTTCAGTTGGCCGAAATTTCACCTTAATGGCCATTAATGGCAATTGGTGCTTAACCCCTCTCCTCCCACATTTTGCTATCTTAAAAGCTTCACCAGTCTGAGAGGAGAAGTTTCCACCCTTCCACTGAAGAAACCAAGCAAGTTGGTTATACTGTTACAGAACACCGTGCGGCGCCACCACCGTCCATGGCAACCTGGCGATCGGCCTGACTCCAGCTCTCCCAACATGTCCTCCACTACTCCTCTCTTCGTGGGCTAGAATCTTAGATCATTTAGGAGAGAAATTAGGTTCAATTGAGCCCGATTGGGAGAGAAAAATTCCAGATTTTCCATGTTTTTCTACCTCTCTAGTTCGTCGGAAACCGCCCCTCCGGCGGTCGTGCCGCCGCCTGACGATAGCCCCCAACTCAACGGAGGTGGTGGCGGTGGTGGCTGGCCAGGGAGGTGGTTGGGTGGCCGGCAAATGGACATGGAAGGTGCTCCAGGTAGGGCTGATCGCAGTCGTTGGCTGGAGGAAGAAGTAAGCCAGGAGCCACTCGATCATGCTTTAAGATTCGTGCAAATGATTATATATTAAATCATTTTATTTCATTTTTTGTCACTGTTATTGGGCTGTTTTAAATTAATTATTAAAAATACTTAGGTTCCCCTACAATAAATATGGTCTACATGAACGTTGTAGCCCTAAAAATCTAGTTTATTTTAAAATTTGTTTGAACCAATTTGGAGTTCAGGTCAGACCACAACACTCATTTTGGTGATGCATATACCTAGGCTTGATCAGAGATTGTTTTGAGTGCCCCCATCAATCCAATAATCCAAATGACTTGAAATTTGGGCTGGGCGTCACTATGATCTATACCTACAATATATCTTAAAATGAGAATTTTTGGAGATTATTTTCCTATAGTTGTTGTAATAATTTAATAAACCTTGTATTATTTAATTAGAGGGTCTAATGACCTCCAAATTCTCCCATATTTTGGTGGGTGGTCCTTTGGGTCATTATATGACTCTGTATAAAATTTCATCCCATTTAAAGATGATTTGGTTTGGAATTTGGTAAACCCTAGCCTAGGCCAAAAAGGGTTAAATAGGTTAAAATGTCCCTTGTGGTATTGAGTGACCAAATCACCTCAACAGAGGTTGAAACTTGGGACACTGATTTGTTATGACATTAAACACCCTCATATGGAGTTTGGGGTGGACTAGGGTAGATTTGCTCTAGGACCCTAGTTCAAACACTAAGGTTGAACTTTGGGGGTTTGTGAAGGACATGAGATTGTATGTCCTTGTGTGGACTTGGTGTTTAGTCCATGTGATCTTAGGGTGGTGAAATACCCTAGGAAGGAATTTAATTAGTGACACTTATACTTAGGCACACAACTTAAACCAATTAAGGATAGTTTAGGTCTATACCTTTTATGAAAATATTGGAGGGTCATATAAACTTGGATTTTCATGGGATTCTGGTAGAAGTAATTTTATAGTTCTATTTACCTCTGAAATTTATTATAGGGCGTTTAGAAAAGAGTAGCCTATACTTGTAGTTATAACTTTCATCTTGCCCCATGTGATGATTTTGAAGTAACCATCGTCATATTAACTTAGAATGATATGAAACTCTGGCAAGGTTAATTTAATATCATTTAGAGGTATTAGCAAATTATTTGGATCATTTGGACATTTATTCTTAGTACTTCATGTGTTAAGTGAACTAGTGTACCATATTTTGATAAATAGATAATAAACATTATATCTTTCTGGAAAATTGTGTTACTTATCCAGAAAATTTTTTAGGGCATAATAAAGCTTAGAAAATTATTACATGTCATTTGGATGACTTTACAAGAATGTTCCTTCACAAGTGCACTTTAAATGAAATTATTTGAAGTATTTTTATACATGTCTCACCGACCTTGGAATTACATAAAACATAATAAGTAGTGTTTTATAATCATTATAAGGCTCTGATAATTTTTATATAATATTTGGACAATGATTTATGGTACTCCCTTCATAAACTCTAATTATTTGAATTACCTTGAATTAATTATTTAGGGGTTATTACAACTATAAAATCTGTGAAATTTGGTATTCACTTATATTTTACTATAATATAGTGTTAATAATTTTTGGTTAGCCATAAATTAAGGAAATCTAGTACTTCTTGTTCAAATTACCCATGGCCTAACTTTTGGGAAAATTTAATAAATATCAAATTAATTAGGAAAATTATAAGTTCCTGGATTTAGGCTAAACGTATCATGATTGACCCATAATAATTATCTCAAGGCTTTTGAATAAAAATTTGGAGTACCTTCTGACATGTACATCATATAACTTAGGTTGATCTGCATTTAGTAAAACTGCAGAAATTGTGATAACATGTGGATAGAACATAGGAAGATGGAGTTAATAGTTTACTGACTTGGTAAGGTGAAAAAGAGAGCTTCATTAGGAGTCATGATGAGGAGAGTGCTGGGTTGACTAGCGTTGAGAGGTGTTCGGGATCGACGAAAGATCGTCCTTCCTGTGGATAGAGAGAGAGTCAAAATATACTAGGGTTAGATCCAGAATAATATTAAAAAGGATCGGGAGTTGGGTAATAACCAATTATAGTAAGTGTCTTGCGAAAGGGAACAATGAGCTTCAGCTACCATCATAGTTTCTAGTGCCCTGCGAGAGCCCTTCACCGGGAATACCTTGGGCAGTCTTGAGCTAACCTAAACCATAAGAATAATCAATGTTTAAGAGTAACTAGTATAACTAGGATTACACTTACACTCACACTCCCCGGTGTGATGGGGGATAGGGTTGGTCTTACGAGCGGTAGGCTCGGTGCTTTGGTGATGGACAGGTTAGCCCGGTGAGCCGATTGCTCGGTATGAGATTTGTGACAGACAGGATAGTTCAGGGAGCTTTGGCTCGGGGAGTAAATATTTTAATGTTGCATGTGCATAAGTTTATAAAGTGGTGGGTCTTCAATATTAGAGAGTCGTCGCACTGGCACCAGTACGTTGACTCGATAAGTGTGGTTTAACACTTCACCAAATAAAGCCCGGTGCGCCAACTGGCAAGAGTACGCAGAGCTCCGCTTAGTGCACCAGCGTTAAGGTGTATGATAAGTCTGACTGGTAGTGCTGATACCGGTTTAGAGGTGGGTGAGGCCCAACCCACCGCTTCCGTTTGCCACTACGGAGGTATCCTGGGAGGTTAGATTCCAAAAAGGGGGAACTAAAGGTCTATGTGCACAGAGTCGAGTGTGTGTTGCACTTGCATGTTCAAATCATAGCATACTTACATGACATGGCATAATCAATGCATATAACCCTTGACACCTATTGTATAAATTGGTATGAGACTCTTTATACAATAGGCCTTGCAATACGACCCCTTAGTCTATAGGTTTGTGTGGACACTCCTATAGGTCATGGTTACTTAGTTATCTTCATGTAATTTTACTTGCTCACCTTATTCATGTGTATACTCATACTGCTTACCTACTATTGCTTGCTTATACTTGCTATGTTTATATACTCATGATAGACTAGTTCCGCCGCCACCTATTTTCTTTGTACTCCCCACCTCCTTTACCTTCCTTTTCCTCCTCCCCGCTCGGTGTCTAGGAGCTATGGGGGAGGGGTGGGAGATGATAGGACTTAGTCTTTTATACTAACGGTCGTTGACCAAATCATTTTAGGGGATCGTGGAGCCGAACAAGGAAATACAGCCCCAAAGGTCGGTGTGTTTGGATATGGGACAGTCTAGCATGGGAGTTCAGGCAGCAGGGACAGTGAGTCCTGATCATTAGTACTTACTATAGATTTGCTTCCGCGTTGAGTGACTTGTAGTGAGGATTATGATGTATCGGGCAGGATCCCTTTTTATTAGTCTTTGATTTATTATTATTTTTGACTCTCCCATCGTGGAGATTTATTTATATGTGATTTCTGGTGGACCTGTATTTGAGATTTACATTACTCTTATATTTATTCTACTCTTCTACGAATGGTATGGCCGGCAGGATCGGCATTTGTAGTGACAACCTTCTCGGGTATGTTGGTGTCACCGGAAGGCGGCGGTTCTGGGCATAAGACCCCGGTGGTTTAAAAGAAAAAAATTGGGTCTTACAAACTGGTATCAGAGCGGAAAACCTCGATCGGAAGAGTAGCAGCCCACTAACCCTGGGTCACCCCTTCTCGAGTTTAGTTTGGGGACAAACTAAGCAGCGGAAGTTGTGGTGTGCCCATTTGTGGATCACATGTAATTGTCCACTTTTGACTAGGTTTAGGTCGAATTTCTTATAATTGGCCTTTGTTATGCAGCCCCCGTCACACCCTACACCGCAGGGCGAAGCCCAGCAAACTCCTAATGTTGCACCACCTCCACCGGCTCCCACTCCGTTCCTGCAGTCGGAGATGGGGCAGACTCTGACGGCCATTCTGGAGGCCTTCATGGCCCAGCAGGCTCCGGTTCCGCAGCCGAACCCGGAGGCCAATTGGTAGAGCATCCTCCGAGGACTCTCTCCCCCATCTTACATTGGGATGGAGTCGACTATAAGGACGGAAGAGTGGCTTGATATTATGTTCGAGATTGAAAGTGCAGGATAAGATCACTCCTAACTCTAGAGGGGGGGGGTGAATAGAGTTATTTAAAATAATTTTCCAAATAAAAACTTGCAGAGAAAATTTTACTTTACTTAGTGTAAGGTGCTATAGCAAATAATCAGAGTAAAAATAAATTCACAGCACAAAGCAAAACACAAAAAGAGACAAGCAATCCAGATGACACAAGGAGCTATAGTGGTTCCCCAAATCTGGGTACATCCACTCTTCTATCATCCTTGATAGGAATCCACTTCAAGATGAGTTGATCAGGTGTCTTGAGCACCAGAGAGTTTTTGATCGGGTTCTCACAAACCAACAGAAGCTGATTTTGACCAGGTTTCAGCAAAACCAAAAGTAACTTTTGAAGGGAGTTAAAACCCTGTACAAAAAGAAAAGGAAAAAGAAATGTTGTTGTCTTCTCTATTCAACAAGCAAAGAGAAGCAGAAGTGGATCTGAAGTTGTTGTCAAAGCTCCCCCTGAGATCAAGATGAGGTTCAGGAAGGAGAGCTCTGCACAAGGGTGACAGGTCTTCAAAGATCTGATTTGCTCCAGCAAAGGATGATCCAAGAGAGTTGGATGGAGGTGTCTGAAGCAATCAGATTTTCTGTGAGAGAGTCTTTCAAAAACAACTTTTCCACAGAGAAAAAGATGAGAAGTCTTGTATTGTTGTTCTCTTCTTGTTCTGTATATTCTCTGTATCTTCTCTTGCTTTTTTTGGAATGAAAGAAAAAGAATTATATATATGAGTCTTCTTCTTCCTTTTACTTTGATAGCCGTTGGAAGTCAGCATTAATTGCTTTCCTTAACTGTCCATGCCTCAAAGGAAATGACAGACAGACATTCCTTAGAAAATTCCTTGAGCCATGCACCAGATATGCTGTAACGGCCAATAATTCTTCAGCATTAATTGTCTGTCAGAAGGAATTTGAATTCCTATCCAAAATCGACGGAAGACTGGAAGGCGTCGAGCTCACAGAAAAACGTCGATCTGAGCACGACACACGTCGGCCAGAGAGTGTTTTCTGTAAGCAGAACTGGGATCGACGGAACGTCGAGCTGAGGTCGACTCCACGTCGAGCTGAGGTCGACTCTGCGTCGAGCTGAGATCGACTCTGCGTCGAGCAGAGGTCGACTCTGCGTCGAGCTGAGATCGACTCTGCGTCGAGCTGAAGTCGACTATGCGTCGAGCTGAAGACTACTCTAACTAGCCTATGTGACCTTTATAACAACATGGAGGTCACAGCATACAATCCCTATAGAAATATAGTCATCCTGGTCCAAATAGTAATAGGGTGTTCCAACAATCTCCCCCTATTTGGATTAGGATTACTATTTACATGAATTTTAGGGAATCAAAGAAAAGAAATAAAGCAGATACAACACAAAATAATACAACCAGACATGACAGAATAATATGCAGCATATATAAAACACTATATAGCAGCAGAATTGTTTAAATGTCCTGAGTCCAGAATATAGAAAGTGTCAGAATACCTTACTTTACTTGTCCTTTGATGCTTTGTCTTGATCACTCTTTTTGAAGATGATTTCTCTGTTTGGATTGGAAGCTTCCTTTTTAGATCTGAAGTCATCAGCTGCACCTAAAGATTTTTGATCTCTAGCACTGGGTGGTACAGCTGCAGGGTGGAGTTCCATGTATCTGTCTGAATCAAAAAATTTCTTTGAGCCATACTTTTCCAATTCCTCTCTTCTTTGTTCTGACATAGTACTGATATGAGATGTGTCCAGTCCTCTTTCTCTGGCTTTGTTGATCTCATTTAAGGCAGCCATTTCTGTCATCCTTGCTTTCCAGTAAGTAGGAGTCTTGGTAGGATCTTCAAAGGGAACAGCTGGTTCAAATTTGTTAGATGATGATTCTTGAGAAGTTCTTGGGGTGAGGTCAACTCAAGGCCTATAGGGATAGGGGCCAGAGGTTGGATCAAAGGTTCTTCCCCTGGACTGCCTGCCTCTATAATTTCCTCTTTGTTGACCTCCCCTTTGCTGGCTACCTCCTTGATGTCTTCTGGCTTGATAGGTTTTTCCATGAAGAGCTGAAGGGGCTGGTTTTGAAGAAAGACTAGCACCTGCACCTGCATCAGGAGGAGGTGGAGGTGGAGGCTGATGAACTGGTTTAGATGGACCTTCATTGAATTTTCTCTTCCTCTTCATTGCTTTTCTCTGATTCTGAGAGTACTGCATCCAAGGCTCTGTGATTTCACAATTATATTTGATGTAATAGGGGATGTCATGATCTGTAGCTCTGGCAGGAGGTACTCTTTTCATGGCTTTTGATCTGGCTTTCCTCTTCCTTGCAATAGTTGCAGAGGAGTCATCAGAATCTGTGGCAAACTCATCTTCAGAACTTTGTGATTCTTCATATGGATCTATATATTTTCTTTTGGAGAGGGGAAAGCTGATGGAGGCTGGAGCTGCTGAGGAGGAGACTAAAGGAAGCTCTGCTGTCAGTGGGGAGGAGGAAGCAACCACTGCAGGAGAGGGCACAGCCTCAGGAGCCATAGAGGCTGAAGAGGCTGGTTCCTGAAGGGCTTGGGAGATATGGGCCTCTGCAGCATCAAGTGTCTCAGTCACTTCACCTGAAGTCTCAACAGAAACTACCAAATCAAATCCAACACTAGCAAGAGCCACTGCTACCACTACTATATCAGAAGTCAAGACCTTCTGAAAGGGGACAATAGCCCTGGACATATCTTCTTGAAGCTGTTCTTCTGTTTGAGGAGGAGCCTCAGGAGCCATGGGTAGGTCTTCTTGTATTGAAGCTGGAGGAGAGAAGCTCTGAAGAGAAGCTGCCAAAGACTGAATGTCTAAGGCACTGCTGATTTGCTGCTCTGAAACTGGAGGAGAGGCCTCAGATACCATTTGATCTTCTGCAGCAGACACTGTTTCTGAACAAGCAACTGATACTGTCTCAGCAACTGATACTGAAGAAGGAGGCAGCTCTTCTTCTGCTGACATCTCCCCCTGCCTAGAATCAGTGGCAGCTGACTCTAGGCCCCCAGAAGAAGGGCATGCCAACTGAGAGGAAAGGGAGGAGACAGAGGCAGAAAGAGCTCTCAATGAAAGAAGGAGAGGAGCCAGCTTGGCATCCAAAAGGGAGGAGAGCCTAGGAGACAGAAGATCAAAAAGTTGATTAGCTAAGGGCAGGAGGGCTACTTGCTCAAGGGGAACTTGAGTAGAGGTAGAGGGAGTAGCAGAAGCTGAGAATGTAGAAGATGTTGAGAGAGGAGCAGACAGAGGAGGTGTAACTTGTTCCTGAATGGAGGAGAAGAGTAAGTCTGAAAAAGTAGATGGATGGAGGAAGTCATGAGGAGAGGAGGTAGAAGCATCCATGAATGAGTCTTCATGCATGTCAAAAGAAAAGAGATCCTCATGAGGGGTGGAATCCAAGTTTATTGGAAGGAAAGTAGTTTGAGGAGGAAGGGAGGAGGCAATGGTAGATATGGAGGAGGGGAGAGTTAGAGAGGATGAGATAATTGTGGTTGAGGGGATGAAGGTGGATGGAAGGGTGAGGGAGAGAGATGGCATAATTCCTTCTTCTGGACCAGTGGACTGAGGGGAAGTGACCTCTATAGTCCTGGTGTCTGCAGAGGATTTCATGGCTGCTGCTGCCCTGGGATTCACAATTCTCCTGTCCCATTTGCCAATTAAAGCACATGTGAGCCTCTTGGAAGCATTTATGTGCTTCTTTGAGGACACCAGCAGTTGGGGCAGCAGTGGTTGAGAATCAACCCAAGAACTCTTCCAAAATGGACAGAGTTTTTATCCAACTTTTTCTTAAGCATATCAAACACAATTAATCCCCAGTTGGGATGTTTCTTATCCATTAGGGCAGCCATGAGGCAAAACTGATGCCTTGTTATTGCATCATGTGCAGTTCTCTTTGCACAGATCACCTTTCCAGTTATATCTGCTAATAACCTGTACTCAATTGCTAGGTTAATTTTAAGGAGTTTGGAGGGGTTACCAGCAGCATGCCCCATCCTATCCAGCATCAAGGTATATTCTTCCACTGATAGTTCTATGTCATCATCTCCAGCAGCAAAGTTGAAGGCTTCTGTAATAACCTGAGGTGAGATGGCTACCTCATTTCCTGAAATCTTCCCAGTCAAGATGTTGTTATCTGAAACGATTGCTGTAAGACACCATTCTTTAATTTCTGATTCTGGAAGGGGTATCCTGGTAGACATAAAGTGGACTAGTTGCTGCTCCTTGAAAAGAATCAGTATATCCAGAAGATGTTGTGGAGATCCATCAAAAGAATCGAAATCAATGTCGAAACCAGAGTCGAACTTCATAGCCGCCAGAGCTCCTGCTGTAATTGTCATTGTCCTGCAAAAGAAAGAATACCTTCCAAGATCAAAAGTATAGTATTTGGAGGGAGAAAGCTTAAGCAGAGAAATATGAAAGCGCAACTGCGAACGACGGAGAAAAAATGATTTTATACTTAGGGTTCGACGCAGAAAAGGAAAGAACGTCGAGCTCAGTTCGACGCTCTTGGGCTCTAGAGGAACTGAAACGACTCAACAGCGTCCAGCTTAGGTCGACGTTCGACGCTTTGGCTGAAGCTATACGTCGAGCTCAGGTCGACGTTGAACGAAGACGTCGACCGGGGAGAGAGAAACTCAAGAAGCCAGGGAGCTGTGAACTCAGTTCGACGCTAGAAGCTGAGTTCGACGTTCGACGCTTTTGAGGGCGACGGACCGTCGATCTCCGTTCGACGCAGCGTCGAGCTTAGTTCAGAGCTCAGAACAACCACTCAGACAGAGGAATTTTAAAATGAAATTTTTCCTATTCCTGTTAAGTATGGGTTTCAAAATCTTGGAGTTTTAATTTATGCTGTCTCCATCTAGCATTCCCAACTGATTGAGGAAAAAGAGGTGCTTCTTTTCATCCAAGGGTTTGGTGAAGATATCTCCTCTCTGTAGTTCAGTGGAAATGTATTCTAGTGCAATTTTCTTCTTTTCTACATTATCCCTTAAGAAGTGATGTCTGATTTCTATGTGCTTAGTCCTACTATGGAGAACTGGATTTTGAGCAATAGATATTGCACTGGTATTATCACAAAAGATTTTAGACATCTCTAAGTTGTACCCATAGTCTAGGAGCTGGTTTTGAATCCACAAAATCTGTGAGCAACAACTACCTGCAGCCATGTATTCAGCTTCAGCAGTTGATGTGGACACAGAGGTTTGTTTCTTACAAAACCAGGAGACAAGTCTATCACCAAGAAATTGACAAGTTCCACTGGTGCTTTTCCTGTCTACTCTACATCCAGCATAATCAGAATCTGAAAATCCAGTTAGATCAAATCCTGAGTCATGTGGATACCAGAGACCTAGATTAGGACAACTTTTTACATACCTAAGAATCCTCTTAGCTAATGTGAGGTGGGACTCTCTAGGGCTTACTTGAAATCTAGCACAAATGCATGTGGCAAACATTATATCTGGTCTAGTAGCTGTTAGATAAAGTAATGAGCCAATGATTGCTCTATAGTTTGTCTGATCAACTGGTTTTCCAGATTCATCAGCATCTAAAACAGCATTTGTAGGCATAGGTGTTTTCATGGAGGATGCTTCAGACATTCCAAATTTCTTAACCAGTTCTCTTGCATACTTGGTTTGAGAAATGAAAATGCCATCCACATGTTGTTTAACTTGCAATCCAAGAAAGAAAGCAAGCTCACCCATGCTACTCATTTCAAACTTTGAGTGCATAAGTTGTGAGAACTTTTTGCATAAGTTTGAATCAGTAGATCCAAATATGATGTCGTCTACATAAACTTGTACTAGTAGGGTATGGGACCTATGGGTTCTAACAAAAAGAGTTTGGTCTACACTACCCCTTTTAAAATCATTTTCCAACAAAAAACAAGCTAAGGTCTCATACCATGCTCTAGGAGCTTGCTTGAGACCATATAAAGCTTTATGCAGTTTAAATACATGATCAGGAAAAGTTGGAGAGATAAAACCTGGAGGTTGCTTTACATAGACTTCTTCCTTGATGTCTCCATTGAGGAATGCACTCTTGACATCCATCTGATATACCTTGAATCTCTTGTGAGCTGCATATGCAAGGAAGATTCTTATGGCCTCCAACCTTGCAACTGGTGCAAAGGTTTGGTCATAATCAATTCCTTCTTCTTGGCAATATCCTTGTGCAACAAGTCTTGCCTTGTTTCTCACAATTATTCCTTGATCATCCAATTTGTTCCTGAATACCCATTTGGTTCCAACAATTTGCTGGTTCCTTGGTCTTGGTACTAATTCCCAAACTTTATTTCTCTCAAATTGATTCAACTCTTCTTGCATTGCAATGATCCAGTTTGGATCTTGCTCTGCATCTTGTATGGTTTGAGGCTCAATTTGAGAAAGGAAGCAGGTGTGCATAATATTTTGATTAACTTGATTCCTTGTTTGCACACCCACTGAGATATCTCCAATTACTTGTGAGATTGGGTGATCTCTTGTTGTGGCTAGATCAACAAGGGTTGTTGATGAAGCACCAACCTGTGTTGTTGTTTCCTCTTGTGGAACAACAACTGGTTCTTCACTCTGTTGGCCCTTTGAACTTTCCAGAACTTGAAATTCCTCTTCATTGTCACTAAGTTCAGTGACTTGTTGAATTGGTGAAGGTGATGACCCTTTGTCTGTGATGGTAAGCTGCTTCAGATTTTCTGAAATTGAATGTTCCTGCAAATTGCTTATGGTAGAAGTCTCCTTCTCCTTATAAAACATGTTAGTTTCATCAAATGTAACATGCATGGATTCTTCAATTTTATTTGTGCACTTGTTAAAAACCCTATAAGCCTTGCTAGTCATGGAGTATCCCAGAAACACTCCTTCATCAGCTTTGGCTTCAAATTTAGCTAGGTATTTCTTGTCATTATTGTGAATGAAACAAATGCAACCAAAAATTTTGAAATAATTCACTTTAGGTTTCTTCCCTTTGAGTAACTCATAGGGAATCTTACCCTTTAGCTTATGTATCAGGCTTCTATTCAGAACATAGTTGGAGGTGTTCACAGCCTCTGCCCAAAAGGTTAGAGGAAGGTGAGCATCTGTCAACAATGTTGTGGCAGATTCAATAAGGGTTCTGTTTTTCCTTTCAACTACCCCATTTTGTTGAGGAGTTCTAGGAGCTGAGAAAGTATGCCTGATACCTTCATTCTGGCAGAACTCTAGCATAAGAAGAGAATCAAACTCTGTCCCATGATCACTTCTGATCAGGGCAATGTGAGTATTGAACTCAATCTGTATGCCTTTGAGAAAATCTGTCAAAATCTTGAAGTTATCAGACTTCTTCCTCAGAAAGAACACCCAAGTGAATCTTGAGAAGTCATCTACAATTACTAAAGCATAAGATTTCCCTCCTAGGCTTTGTACATTAATTGGTCCAAAAAGGTCCATGTGCAATAAGTACAAGATTCTAGGTGAGTCACTCTTATTAAGTGACTTGAAACTGTTTTTAGTTTGCTTGCCTAATTGACAGGCCTTGCAAAGTCCTTCCTTCTTGTAGGGACCAGAAGGTAGTCCTCTAACAAGGTTGTCTTGGGATAACTTAGCAATGGTTCTAAGGTTCACATGTCCTAATCTTTTATGCCACAAGATGTTTGGTTTTGAAATGGAGTTAAACAGGCAAATATCTACTACAGGTGAATGAAAATCCACTAAGTAAATGTTACCTCTTCTGTTACCTGTCAACACAGTTGTGTTGTCCACTGACTGGACTTTGCATATGGCTTTGTTAAAGGTTACTTGGTATCCTTCATCACACAATTGACTGATACTTATCAGGTTGTGTTTGAGTCCTTCAACATATGCCACCTTTTTGAAAGTGACTAAGCCAATTTGGACTGTCCCATATCCTTTTGTAGTTCCAAAGCTTGAGTCTCCAAAAATTACTTTGGGTCCAAGCTTGGTTTTGAAGGAAGTGAGGTTGTCCTTGTCTCCTGTCATGTGCTTTGAGCACCCACTATCCAGATACCATTGATGGTTCTCACTTGGATAGGTCTTTACCTGCACAAAAACAGCTTATTTGTTTTTGACCCAGTTAACCTTGGGCCTAGGTTGATATCCCTTAAATTCTGAAATGAAGGACATCTCAGGTTGACTCTTATAGCCTACAGGATGATATCTCCTAGGAGGTATGATCCATTCAGCATAAGGGTTAAAGTAATGAGATGTGGAGCTAGAATTGAAATTTGAATTAACCCTTGAGAACTGGGTTTTGCTCTGAACTCGGCTCGACGCACGTCGAGCTTCGGTCGACGGACTCAAGTGAGTGCGTCGAGCTCCGTTCGACGGCAAGGTCTTGCTTTGTTCAGAGGGTAGAGGGCGTTGACTTGAGTTCGACGTTTTCTTGCGATTACGTCGAGCTCTGGTCGACGTCCGTCGAGCTTCGTTCGACGTTTTTTGTCCAGTTTCCTGGGTTAAGTCAGCATTCTTCCTGGCCACTATCAAGACTCCTTTACCTTTCTCACTGGTAAATTTGATTGGAGTTGTCAGCACTGTGGGTTGGCTGGATGAAGCACCCAAGCCCAGTGAACCATTCAATCTTGAGTTCACTGTACTTGTGATGTCCATCAATTTGATACTTCTCCCATTAAGGGTTTCTTCAAATTGTTTGGCCTTAGATAGCTCACTTTTCAGTGAAGCTATCTCCTCCCCACACTGCTTCAACTCTTCTAAGAGTCTAAGATTATCTGAGTTAATGGATTTGCATTCAATTAATTGTTCATTTAGAGTTTTAATCAGCTTTTGAGACTCAATTAAGTCAATGCACATAGATTTAAACTCAGATTTGAAATCATCAGAAGTAAAGTCAAATGAATCTATTACCTGATCCTCAGTAAGTTCCTGATCAGATGGGTAGTCAGCATCAGGCTCTGAATCAGTGTTCTTTTGAGATGCACTGATGGCCATCATACAGAATCCCTTTTCTTCTACATCATCCTCATCATCACTAGAACTGGATGATGAATCAGACTCATCAGAGTCACTCCAGGATTCAGCCACAAATCCTTTTCTGGTGTACTTGCTGTTGCTGGAGGAAGGCTTGTCATGGTATTTCCTTGACTCCTTATCCTTCCTTTTATCCTTTCTTTCCTTCTTGTCCCTTCTGTCCTTGTCTTGATTTTCTGGACAGTTTGGGAAGATGTGTCCTGGTTTCCTGCAGCCAAAGCAGATAATATCTTTATTATTGTATCTGTCATACCTTGGCTTGTCTTTGTCTTTGGATGACCATCTTCTGAAGTTCCTTTTATTTAGCTTATTGAACCTTTTGACCAGTAGGCTCATAAGCTCTTCATTTCCCAACACCTTTTCTTTAGGTTCTTCTTCCTGTGCTTTGAAGGCAATGGTTTTCTCAGCCTTCTCTGTTGGTGTGGATGTCTTCTGCTCTTCTTCTCTCTTCTTAATAAATTGCTCATAGCTCTTGAGCTTTCCTAGAAGAGCTTCTGTGGATAACTCACAGACATTTCTTCCATCTTTAATTGACCATATTCTTGAGTCCCAAGAGCTAGGGAAACAAGTCAGTATCTTGTCATTTATCTCAGTAAGAGATATGTCCTTCTCTAGTGATCTAAGTTCACTTATGATTAGGCTCAGTCTGTTGTACATGTCAGCAACTGACTCAGACTCTGCCTTTTTGAAGTTCTCATACTGTGTGATGAGGTAGGATCTCCTATCCTTTCTTTCATCTGCAGAACCTGATACAATTTCTGAGAGTTTTTCCCAGATCTCCTTGGCAGTATTGCAATCTGCTACCTTCTGGAAAATGTCATCTGACATGGTTTGAGCCAAGATGTTCATGGCTTTAGCATCTGCTGCCTTCCACTTCTTTATGTCAGCATCAGTCCCTGAAGGAGGAGGAACAGCTGATGTACTTGTTCCTGTGGGAGGTCTTGGACAATCTGTCAATACAGAATTAAAGATGTCTTCATCAAAAGAGTTCATATAAAGTCTAATCCTTGCCTTCCATAGTGCAAACTTAGATAGATTGCACATAGGAGGTCTGGTGCTAGCAAAGTCCTTGTTTTGTGCCATGAGTTTTAAAAGATAAGTAAAACTAAGAAAAATAACCCTTTGAGAGAAATGATCTTATCAGAGATCTTTTGATCCAGGTGTTAGCCTGTATGAATGATCAACCTCCCTCTGATACCAATTGAAAGTGCAGGATAAGATCACTCCTAACTCTAGAGGGGGGGTGAATAGAGTTATTTAAAATAATTTTCCAAATAAAAACTTGCAGAGAAAATTTTACTTTACTTAGTGTAAGGTGCTATAGCAAATAATCAGAGTAAAAATAAATTCACAGCACAAAGCAAAACACAAAAAGAGACAAGCAATCCAGATGACACAAGGAGCTATAGTGGTTCCCCAAATCTGGGTACATCCACTCTTCTATCACCCTTGATAGGAATCCACTTCAAGATGAGTTGATCAGGTGTCTTGAGCACCAGAGAGTTTTTGATCAGGTTCTCACAAACCAACAGAAGCTGATTTTGACCAGGTTTCAGCAAAACCAAAAGTAACTTTTGAAGGGAGTTAAAACCCTGTACAGAAAGAAAAGGAAAAAGAAATGTTGTTGTCTTCTCTATTCAACAAGCAAAGAGAAGCAGAAGTGGATCTGAAGTTGTTGTCAAAGCTCCCCCTGAGATCAAGATGAGGTTCAGGAAGGAGAGCTCTGCACAAGGGTGACAGGTCTTCAAAGATCTGATTTGCTCCAGCAAAGGATGATCCAAGAGAGTTGGATGGAGGTGTCTGAAGCAATCAGATTTTCTGTGAGAGAGTCTTTCAAAAACAACTTTTCCACAGAGAAAAAGATGAGAAGTCTTGTATTGTTGTTCTCTTCTTGTTCTGTATATTCTCTGTATCTTCTCTTGCTTTTTTTGGAATGAAAGAAAAAGAATTATATATATGAGTCTTCTTCTTCCTTTTACTTTGATAGCCGTTGGAAGTCAGCATTAATTGCTTTCCTTAACTGTCCATGCCTCAAAGGAAATGACAGGCAGACATTCCTTAGAAAATTTCTTGAGCCATGCACCAGATATGTTGTAACGGCCAATAATTCTTCAGCATTAATTGTCTGTCAGAAGGAATTTGAATTCCTATCCAAAATCGACGGAAGACTGGAAGGCGTCGAGCTCACAGAAAAACGTCGATCTGAGCACGACACACGTCGGCCAGAGAGTGTTTTCTGTAAGCAGAACTGGGATCGACGGAACGTCGAGCTGAGGTCGACTCCACGTCGAGCTGAGGTCGACTCTGCGTCGAGCTGAGATCGACTCTGCGTCGAGCAGAGGTCGACTCTGCGTCAAGCTGAGATCGACTCTGCGTCGAGCTGAAGTCGACTATGCGTCGAGCTGAAGACTACTCTAACTAGCCTATGTGACCTTTATAACAACATGGAGGTCACAGCATACAATCCCTATAGAAATATAGTCATCCTGGTCCAAATAGTAATAGGGTGTTCCAACAGAGATGTTGACCGGGATATGGTGCCTGTGGGAGGAGAGTGTACCTCTAGTGGTCTCCTGCTTGGAGTCTCATTCCAAGAGATGGTGGAAGACACTTCTGGATTCGAATCCTAACAATGATTATAAGCATTTTGACTATTTTAGCGTGCCGCGACGCACAAATTTTGAATACTTAGCAAACGAACTCCGATTTGACCACAGTCAGTGACATTGGATTTATATAGTCAATACAAAGTCAACGAAGTTAGTCCCGGTTAGTTTCGATGACGAATGGTCAAACCGTGGTCAAATCAAGATCAGTCGTGCACCGAAAAATGTGTGCACGCAAATTATGACACGACACTCTAACTTTGACCCGACCCCGATGTCATGGACCTATTTTTACTTTGACCACCATGGGGACCCGCCCCATGGTTGACTTGGTCAAACCTCCCAAAAAATTGAATTTTCTTGAAGAAATTCTAATTTTCAAGTTACCCCCACTTGAGGCCATTTATGCAGGCCACCATTTGACCCAACATCATCTCTATATAGGCTTTATTTTACAGCAAAATTACATCAATGTGGGTGGGCCTTGGGCCAAGCCAAGAGAGAGCCTCTCTCCTTCCCTTTCTCTCTTTCTCAATTACAAAGCCCAAGCCCATCTAAGATATACTCAAGATGAGGATGGTGTCCTTCGCCATTCAGATGAATGCCACTTGCCCTAACTTTGCTAAGATAAAAAAAATGCTTTCTCTCCCTCTCTTCTTATTGGCCAAAACTCACCACATAACTAAATAGCTCAACCCCTATCCTAGCCACTAGGGGGTACAAACAACCACCAGGATGCTGACACCTCACCCCCACTTCACCATGGTTAGCTTGATCCAACTCATCTTCTTCCTTTAGAAATCATGGCCAAGAGAGAGAGGAGGAGGGAGGTGTTCTCCTCTCCTTCTATAAATAGGCCCCTCTGCCCTCAAAGGAGTACACCCCTCTCCATGCTCAAACGAACCACACCATGCCTCTGCCGGAACTCTGCCTCGCCGGAGAAAGAAGACCCGAGCTCCGCCACACTCCACCACCACTAATGGTGGAACTCGCCGAGAGCTCCCGGAGACCCTAAGAAAGGTGGAAACCTTCTCCTCTCCTTCCTCCCTATCTTTCTGACGTGTTGCATGCAAGATCCGGCAGCCGGAGCGTCGCCGCCGTCACCCCCCTCTCTTCCGTTCAAAAAAAAACAGAGAGCTCTGGCGATGGCCGGCGGCGGTAGACCGCCAGACCACCGCCGGAGGGAGCGCCCACCCCCGGGGAGTCGGTTGGGGGCGGATCCATGGCCGGCCGACGGAGAAGGCCCATAAGGGGCGGTTTTGTACAGGGCTCTGTACAGGCTCGGGAAGAAGAAGTTATATAAAATTTATAATTTTTATAATATTATGATTATTATAATATTATGATTATTATAATATTATAATTGAAATGAGCATTTTATTTTTTGTAGGGCATAATGGGGACCTAGTGAAAATGTTTTGAACATAAAAATTGCTCCCCTTGATTATGGCAACCTTCACAAAATTTTTGGAAATTTTTGAAATTGATTTGATAATTTTAAAAGCCTAAATAAGAATTATTTGGCCAATTTAGAGGCTCAAATTTGCTCAATTTTTTTTGACATTTTTCGAAATTTTCTCATAGCGAGAAAACCCAGCAAGCACAATGTTATAACTTCAAAATAACTGTTACAACAAAAGACGCACTTTTCAACAGTTCAAACAAAAAACTCGGGAAAATCAGCTCGCATGGTCTGCTCCCGCTCCCATGTTAGCTCCTCATAGCCACAATTGTCCCACCGGACTTTGACCATCCCTATTGTTTTGTTCTGCAACTGCTTATCGGCTCTATCCTCGATCTGAATGGGTCTAACCTTTGTCGTTAGCCCATATTCGACCGGTACGCAATCATTCTCAATCACTTGAGCTGGATCCTTGACGGCTTTTCAAAGCACTGAGATGTGGAACACATCATACAATCCACTCAATTCTATCGAAAGAGCTAGCCGATAGGCAGCTTCCCCAACTCGCTCTACCACTTCAAACGGACCAAGATATCTCGGACTTAGCTTTTTCAACCGCCGAATCCTGGACATGCCTTTGAAGGGTTTGATCTTCAAAGATACTCAATCTCCCACCGCAAACTCCACATTCTGGTGCTTGGCGTTGTAGTACTTTGCTTGTCGATCCTGGGCTATCATTAGCCTCTCCCAAATAGAGCGTATTGTCGAGTTAGCCTCTTCGACTTCCATACGCTGATACAGCTTGGATTCGCCTACTTTTGCCCAAGTTAACAGTATACGGTACTTACGACCATACAAAGCTTCAAACGGTGTCATATCGATGCTCGCTTGGTAGCTATTATTGTAGGCAAACTCCACCATATAGAGATGATCTTCCCATCTCTTACCAAAATCCAGGGCGCACATTCGAAGCATATCCCCCATCGTCCTGTTGGTCCTCTCAGTCTGGCCATCCATTTGGGGATGAAAGGCCGTACTGAATGCTAACTTTGTTCCCAAAAATTAATGAATTAGTCGCCAATCATTCGATGGGAATCGCCCATCACGGTCACTTACGATGCTCCGGGGAACACCGTGTAATCGGACAATCTGCTCCACATAGAGTTTTGTCAAGGTTTCCACTGAATCGTCCCTCTTATTTGGTAGAAAGTGGGCCACTTTTGTCAACCGGTCTACAATCACCCAGATTGAATCATTCCCGCGTTGAGATCTCGTCAACCCGTGCACGAAATCCATTGAGATATCATCAAACTTCCACTCCGGAATAGGTAACGACTTCAGGAAACCGCCAGGATTCTGACATTTCGCTTTGACCAACGCACAAGTTTGACACTTAGCCACATAATGTGCTATGTTTTTCTTTAGTTCTGGCCACCAGAATAACTTCTTCATATCCTTGTACATCTTTGTGCTCTCATGGTGAATTGAGTACTTTGCAAAGTGAGCTTCATACATCAACTCTTCTCTCAACTTACCCATACTTGGGACGCACAACCGGTCATCTTTCCGTAACAAGCCGTCATCCCAGGAGAATTGGCCATCTGATCCATCCTTTGCATAGCGTTGGAGACTTTCATCAAGCTCCGTTGCTCGCTGAACCCTGTCTGTAAGGTCATACTGTACCTCCGTCCAGTTCAAGCATGCATCGGCTATGGAATTCTTGTCAACACAAGAAATCTCTAACCCTTCCAACTCCTGGATTAGACACTCATCATGCATCTACAACCAACTTGCCCATACCGGAGTCCTACGACTCAACGCATCAGCGACCACATTTTCCTTCTCGGGAGTATAGTGAATATCATAGGTGTAGTCCCCAAGGAACTCCATCCACCTCCGTTGTCGCATATTCAAATCCTTCTGATCCAACAGATACTTTAGACTCTTATGATCTGTATAGAATCCACCTTTACGCCATATAGATAGTGCCGCCGCAATTTCAGTGCAAAGATCACCGCCGCCAATTCCAAGTTGTGGACAGGATAATTCCGTTTGTGCACTTTCAACTAGCATAAGCCATAAGCAGTTACTTTACCAAACTGCAGAAGAACGTAGCCTAAGCCGCTCTCTGAAGCATCACTATAGATCTCATAGTCGTCTGTACCACATGGCGATGTCAAAACAGGCGTCGTGGTCAAACAATTCTTCAGCTCTTCAAAAGCTCGCGCGCACTCCAGCGTCCAAATGAACTTTTGATCCTTTCTCGTCAACGTGGTCAGAGGCAAAGCAATCCGTGAGAAGTTTTCCACAAACCGTCTGTAGTAGCCTGCCAGTCTAAGGAAACTCCTGACCTTGGCCACTGAAGACATCACTGGCAGCTCTCAGATGGCACTTATCTTTGGCGGATCCACTGCTATGCCCTCTCCACTTACCACGTGGCCAAGAAAAGCCACCGACGACAACCAAAAACTCACACTTTGAGAACTTGGCATAGAGCTTATTCCTCCGTAAGGTATGCAACACCAACCGCAAATGGTTTGCATGATCGACTTCCGACTGCGAGTATATAAAGATATCATCGATGAAGACAATCACAAACAGATCCAAGTACTCTCGGAACGTTCGGTGCATGAGATCCATGAATACTGAAGGCGCATTGCATAAGCCAAACGGCATTACGGTGAACTCATAATGCTCGTAGCGTGTTCCAAATGCTGTCTTGGGAATGTCACCTTACCGAATCCTCATCTGGTAATATCCAGATTTTAAATCCAATTTGGAATAGACGGTTGATCCCACTAGCTGATCAAATAAGTCATATATCCGTGGAATCAGATACTTTTTTTCTCCGTCAGCTTATTCAACTCGCGATAGTCAATACATAACCGTAAACTACCGTCATTCTTTTTCACAAACAGAACAGGCGCACTCCAAGGTGACATACTTGGGCGTATGTATCCCTGTTACATCAACTCTTGCAGTTGGACTTTCAATTCAGCCATTTCCTTTGGCGCTACGTGATATGGCGAGCGGGTCACAGGTTTCACACCTAGAACCAACTCAATCGTGAAGTCGATCTCTCGCTGGGGTGGTAACCCAGGAAGATCCTTAGGAAATACATCAGCAAACTCCAACATAATCCGAACATCGCTCACACTGTCCTTTGGCTCAACAGCCTGAATAAGCGTGAATAATAACTCCGTGCCCTTCCGAACAGCATTGACGACTTGGAGAGCAGACACCAAGATCCCGCTCACTGCTCGCATACCAGTGAACTTAGTCTCAAGCTCGGTATTCTGGCCCAGTGTGATCTCCTTTGAGTTGCAATCAATAAAGGAGCGCTGCTCTGAGAGCCAGTCCATGCCAAAGATCACATCAAACTCCGATATCGGTAGCACAGATGCACTCAAACCAAAATCTCAACTTCCTATTTGAACTTCCACATCGAAAGCTCTATCAGCAAGCATCACACAACCATTCGGTAATAACACTTTTATACTATTTGTCGTCACATGACTCGATACTCCAATTCGAGCTACGAAGTCATTAGAAAAAAATGAATGCGAAGCACCCGTATCAAACAGGTCTCTCGCTGGGTTGTTCTGAATCAGGAAAAAGCTTGTAGCACAAACATCATGCACAAGCGACATAGAAAGTAAGCAATATAAACAAAGCAAGCAATATCTTAAATCGTACCTGTGACGACGTCAATTTGCTTTATAGCCTCCTGCTGGCCAAGATTATAAACTCTGGGTTGCGCCTGGGATGCAGAGGACTCTACCACTGCTTTGCCCTTCTCAGCATAAGATATGCCCGTCATCTTTCCCCTTTGGCTGAGCAACCTGACAATCACGGGCTATATGCCCCACTCTGCCACAGGTAAAACAGGTACGAGACTCCTGCCTTGAAGTTGCTCCTGACGCAACAGTCGCAGAATCTTGCCCAGAAGGCTTCGACCTCTTGCCCCACTTCTTCTGGTAGTACGATTTTCCAAGGCGAGGTGCTTTGAACTCTGGCTTTGTCACAGCCAAGTCCTTTTTGCCTTGCACCCGCTTCATGTCCTTTTCCAGTGTATACACAGTATCAACCAATGCCTAAAATCCTTGGTTCACAAAACTCAAAAGCAGGAACCTCAACTCATCCCACAATCCTTCGTAGAACTGATTGGTTTTCCTTGGTTCATCCGCGAAGATTGACCCCGCATACCGTCCCAACCTTGTAAATTCATGCAAGTACGTATCAACGCTACTTTCTCCTTGTGTTAACCGTTGGAACTCATTTTTCATGGCAATGCGTTGTGCCACTGGTAAGTGCTTTGCCAAAAATATTAAAGAGAACTCCTCAATCGAAACTTGTGTTAACTGCATGCCCGCTAAATGGTGTAACTCAACCTTGTCCCACCATAACTGTGCCTCTCCTTCCAACATGAAGGTAGCCAAGGTGACTTTCTGACTTTCCTCCGTCCTGATCGTCGTCAATATACGCTTGACTCGCGATAACTAATCCTCAACCTGCGTTGGGGATCCCACTACCGTGAATGTAGGTGGATTGAAGCTCATGAATTGCTTCAACTGTAGTTCAGCTGCTCGCAGATCCACAGCCTCAACCGATTCGGGTCGTACACCAACACGATCTGGCACTAGTGCCGGCTGCGCCTTCCCGGCCGGCTAAATCATGGCAAATAACGCTTCAGTAACTAAGCAAACTATTTCCGCAGATGGAGGAGGTGTAGGCACCTAAGCTGGTGTCGCACTCTCATCAGAATGTTGGGGATCAGACTGCCCAACACCATTAAGAGTCAACTATAGGTGAACAAGACACACATTAGCGACCTCGTGCAAGCAATAACAATAATTTTTGAACGCGCAGGTTCCTCAAACAAGTGTATTTGCCTTTCTTAGTGGACATTCAAGAGTTCATTAGTGTTAAAGCGGTTCGCACTTATACATGCTCGCCACCCCAAAAAAGAATTTGACCACGAATTCGAAAGAGGAAGACCGAGACAAGCTGATACCAAAATGTAATGACTCCACCCATTAAATAACATATAATAAAAGGTCCAGCCGGGGCCCCACACTATATGTCACAAACAGACGGCGAGGTCACAGGTTAATACCAAAACACCATCGCACCCTAACTCAGAGTATGCTAGCGGAAGATTTTAACAAAAAAATGAACTCATACCAGGAATGTCCACAATCTATATAATTCACATTATATATCAACTCCTGAAGGAGTGTACAGGAAATACAAACAGGTTGGCCTTAAGGCCTTACAGTTCCTCTTTTCGCAGTATGGATTGCATACATCGGCGCGCAGGCCGGCCACACATGAACAAAACACAATAGAAAGCTTAGCCTTCAAGGGATAGTAGCGGCAGCGGCAGCAGCAGCAACAACAGGGACTTCAGCCCTTACTTCCCGCTCGGCTCTCCAACACCTGCATAGGGATAGCCCGCCCAGAAGGTGGCATACAATGTAACGGTCAGCATTCAGCTGACCAATTTATAACAATCCTACCCCTTTCCCGGGGCAGTGGCACTCCTTCCCTACATGCATAACAATGCATAGACAGATATAGCATATATTGTGCTCTCACACACAATCAATCCATCACAACCGTCAGCCACACGGCCCGTCGATCCGTGCACTCAGGGCACATTCTTGGTGCACCGGCAAACCAGGTTCAACACCACCGTTTAAACGTTATTGAGTATTTAGTCTTAATGGCGCACATGCCTAAGACTCTCATTATGCCACTAAAGAAAGCTCAATGCCTTGATGCTCTCCTGTATAGTCTACATAATGCAGGTACTGCTCAACCACCCCCTGGTTCTCAAGTCGTCTTGCCATCACCAAGTACAACGTACTTGAGGCTACATCTGAAGAGCGGGTCGGTTTCACCTTTTTTGTTCGGTAAGAAGCCTTTTGAAGAGCTCGTAGCTCACAATAGCCATAATGTCCATCAATGACTGGCTTCACATTAGCCAAACTGTCCACCAAGGACTGGCTACACTGTCCACAAAGGACTGGCTACACTGTAGCCACAGCACAAGCAGTACAAGGTTCTTTTCCTGGAATTCCTCATTCCAGTACTTCATGCTACTCCCCTTCACAGGTACAACCCATTGACTCCACAAACTACACGTTTATACGAGGAGTTTTCTCCGATACGCAATATGCAACATCACCAATCCATACCAACCTGTCCAGATGGGCTTCACACAACATGCATATCCCGTACTACACATTTCCGGGTCTAGATGCAGACTCAATCGAGGATAGCAACTATCAACCCACTGGGATCACTTACTCTTTCCACCTTTTGGTGGAGGATCCCATGCACACATGCATAAAGGAGGACTTCACTTGTCCAAAAAGGAAGATCGTTACTCTTGACGATCGCTTTAGAGCCATGACAAACTGATGACAAACTTGCCAGTTGGAAATCACCGCGATGGCCTAGCCTCCACAACGCTGGCCTCGGATCTCGAGTCGGAACACTGACGCTCCTCCGGCAGCCGAATCTCTTCTCCTTCTCCTCCTTAAAGCTCTCCCTTCTCTCTTCTCTTTAGAAAGAGAATGGTCCAAGGTATGAATGAAAACTTCATTCCAATCCGGGGTTAAACCTAGCAGGGAAGAACTTGGGCCACAAGATCTAAGATGAAGGAAATGGATGGCCACGATCTGCCCTCAAATATCTATTTTTGGGCTGACACGGCTTGTGACACGCCCGTGTCACAGGCCGTGTTCCCTAAGCGGTTAAGTAAACCACTCTATCCAGACCAGGACACGGTCTTAGACACGCCCGTGTCGACTCCTGACACGCCCGTGTCGACTCCTTACATGCCCGTGTCATGAGGTACACGCCCGTGTTGAGGGGCGTGTCCCTCAATCAGCATAGGATCAACACTCCCGAAAAGGACACGGCTAAGGCACATGCCCGTGTCCTTAGTTGTGTGCCAAACATGCCCCTGTGACACGCCCGTGTCACAGTCCGTGTATAACATCCCGATTCGTGCTAGGCCCCTTGTGCGTGCTTTTGAGTCAGGAGAGTTGATTTAGGCTCAGAGAGTGCAGGAGATCAGGCGCGCACTCGTGGGGAAAAGAGAAGTTGGGCCTGTGTAGGAAACGAGTAGAGACACGGGCATGTATCTACCCGTGTGCATCTGCCAGAACTCAAGTGGTGCTGGGTGGTCTTGAGAATGGCGTTGAGTGCATGTTTTGAGTATGACACGGGTAGAGACACGGGTATGTCCTTACCCGTGTGTCGTGGCGTTGAGTGGCATGACGTTGAGTGTCTGTTTTGAGTATGATACGGGTAGAGACACGGGCGTGTCCCTACCCGTGTGTCGTGGCATTGAGTGGCATGACATTGAGTGATAAGAAAATGGTGTCGAGTGGTCTGACCCGAGAAGGACACGGTTAGAGACACGGGCGTGTCTCTACCCGTGTGCATCTATCAGGAACAAGCAAGATTGTCCCGAGCAGGACACGGGTAGAGGCACGGGCAGAACCATGACCGTGTCACCTTGACATGTGTACAGACATGGGCGTGTCAGTACTCGTGTATGTGCATGAAGCGGCAGTCGAACCGTTGACGCTGTTTCGCCCGAGCAGGACACGGGTAAGGACACGGACGTGTCCCTACCCGTGTCACTTCTGAATAAAAAGGGCAAAATGAAACACTAGCCGTTTTCATTCTCTCCCAAGCCACATCTGCTGGAGAAAACTCATGGAGGAAGGAGAACTTGCTGGAGCCAACCAAACTCCGTGAGGAATCGCCACCGCCGCCAAGGAAAAGGGATGCCAACGAGAAGAAGGACAAGATCCAAGGCCGGAGATGGCGGAACCGCTGGAAATGAGGTGAGCTTAATCCCCTCTCCCTTGGTTCTAGATCTATAGTTATTCTTAGGCGAGACAACGACTCAAATGAGTCTTGATGTGTGAGATGAAGGTTTCTAGGAGGGTCATGCTAGAACTTGTGTTCTAAGGTTTAGTCATCTTCAACCTCCCCTTCCTTCAAAGTGATGATGGGGGATGGTTTCGTGAAGAGGAATGGCCTTAAGAGGGTGAATAAGGGGGGAGGAACTTCTGGTTGTGATTTGGGAGAATCGGCTTGAGGAGGAATATGAACCGATGTCGTTTATTCCGCCTCAAGATGCGTGTAGAAATCTGCGTTCTGCACGCAGAGACCTTCTTGGCTATCTTTAGGAAAGATATGGCAAGATATGGGCTTCCGCCTAAACACGAGAGTCGTAGCCCTTGGAATTACCTTTCAGACGAGTGGTTACACGCCTTCGGGTAAAGTCTATAGCCACGGGAATGTCTGATCGAAGTAGAGGGCTGTCAGACTAAGCGTGCATAAATTGAATTTTGTACGTAGCAGGCTTTGGAGCCAATTTCATGTATGATACAGTCTGATCTGGGTTGCAGACTGAACATGAAAGTTATAGCCCATGGAAAGACCTTTCCATCAAGGGGTTAAACGCACTCATCGGATTCTTGTAGCCACGGGTATCTCCGATTGAAGTTGCTGTCCAACAGGTATTCTGCACCTGAAATTCTTGGGTAAGTGTAAAGTTGGGTTTGGACTCGGAAGAGATTTTGTAACAATCCGACGTTAAGTTATAGGCGATTCATAATATGCCTAATTGTGATGATTCATCTCATGATGAAATTACTGGATAGTCCCTACGTAAACAAATGGTGAAATGGTATGTGGTTGAACGAAACGACTTGGTGGGGGTTAATGAACGAAGGGTAATTAGTCGTTTAATAACAAGATTCACTAAAGCTTGGGTAATTGATTTGGTGTTGGTTGTATGAACATGTTAGGTGTTAAATAGATGGTTAACTCATGTGTACACAAATGATTGATTTTGGTAAAGGAGTTGTAAGTGGTGATGTTAAAATTATATGACCATAACATTAGACGTAATCATGGTCTTGAGGCTTGTCATATAAGGGAGTCTAAAATGGTCCATTGAATGAGGTGGTTCGCCACCTATGTTTGTGGTAAACTCTTGAGGTGCCTTGGGCACCGGATTATTAAGGGAGTGAGTGAGGATATCTGATCGCACTGGTTTGTAACATTGGGAAGAATCATAAATGGACGGTTGGGCTTGATCCTCGGTGTTCATGTTCCGAGGCTCCTTCCGTGCCAAGTGGTCGGTTGGGATTGGTCCTCGTGCTCATTTTTGAGGCTCCTTCTGTACCACGATGTGGTTGTATTGCATGCGGTGTGAGTTGACATGCGGTGTCGTAATCCCGGGTTAAGGATAGTGTGGCAGGTCTACGGGCTCGCTAATCATCACACCGATGGGAGTTGACGGATAGATATTGGGCGGTTGGGATTGGTCCTCGGTGTTCAAGTCTCGAGGCTCCTTCCGTGCCAAGTGAACAGTTGGGCTTGGTCCCCGTGCTCATTTCCGAGGCTCCTTCCGTATCACACCTTAGGCCAGTTCGGGGCTAAGATCTCGGTGCACATCTACCCGAGACACCCGCTGAGCCGTAGTACGCATGTGAGCTCTGTTGTTGTGTTCTTAGCGTTGAGGCGTACGAAGGCCTAGGCCAGGTAGTGTGGAGACCAGCCTAGTAGTGGAGTTGCCCGCTCTACTGTCACCGTCTGGCCACAATGGATGACGCCTGAGAGGTTAGCTACCTGCTCGAAAAGTGGGAACTACAAGTCTGTGTCGACATAGCGATTGCATGTGTGTAATCATGGGTGAGTCATTGCATTGCATACATATCATTACACTTCATTGCATACACAAGATCCTCATCGTATAAGTTTGTATGGGCACTCCTATACGATGAGTTACTTACTGCTGAACGATCCTCAACCTATATGTTTGTATGGGCATTCATATAAGTTGAGTTACTTTCTGTTATAGCTCTATACTCTTATGTTGATGTAGATGGTAGAATTGTTAGATTTAGATGTTGCTCATTTATTAGACTGCTTTAAATACATAGAGATATTCAGTCTATACCACTTGCTTGTACTTATACATCACTTATATATTGTATCTTGTTCCTTTCTCCGCCCGGTGCCGAGGAGTCATCGGGGGAGCGGATGTGAAGCCACTTAGTCTTTATGACTAACGGTTGCTACGTCTTCCTTTTTAGGAGGAAACCCCGCAGGTGGAGCAGCAGCAGGTTATGCAGCCAAACATCCAGGCTAGGACGATAGGGCCTGAGGGGACGGTACCATTGCTACTGTCTGTTACAGATGTGAGTGTGTGAGGTTTTGTTGTACCCTTTTTGGGAAAACTATTTATGTACTCTGATATTAGAAGCTTGTTGTAGCTTCTTAACATATGTATTTTATGGAATATATGCTTAGTGTGGATGTGACTTCTGTACTTTTTTATTCTGGTTAGGTCGGCAATGAATGATATTGGTTGTAGCCGGCAGAATAGGCGTCTTGTGGTACAGGCTAGCACGAGTGTTAGTGCTACCGCAAGACAACTGTTCTAGGCATAAGACCCCTCTCGTGCCGTGTTTTGTGTTCCGGGAGGGGGGTCTTACAAATGGTATCAGATTGCTATGATCCTAAACTGATGAAGTCATTCAACAATGGTACCACCCCCGTTCATTTAGTCAGTTTACGGACAAACTGATTTAGCGGAAGCAGTGGTGTGCCCATATGTAATTCACACTAAGTTTGTCCATCTTTGACCTTAGATTAGCCGACCTAACCTTAAGTTTGTACCTTACGTGTAGATCACAGTGCATGTTGAGCCAGTAAGGGACACCCCTGCCCCATCCGTACCTACACAATTCCAACAATCAGAGCTCGGGCAAACTCTCACAGCTATCCTGGACGCCTTCAGGTCCTAATCCCAGCAAGCCCCTGTACAACAGCAGGGTCCGATATCCAATTGGTTAAGCACTTTCTGAGCTCTCTCCCCTCCTACTTACCTTGGGACGGAGTCGGCAGTGCGTATGGAAGAATGGCTCGACACTGTACAAGAACTGTTGGCAGGAATAAGATGCCCAAACAACATGGCGGTGACCCTTGTAGTGACACTCTTAGAGCTGCACGCCAAAAGGTGGTGGAAGTCCCTCATGGGCTCCACTTTTCAAGGACGGGTGTACACGAATATCAGTTGGAGCGAATTCTCTGAAGCCTTTTTTGAGCATTTCATCCCCTCGGTTGCTCGGGATGATCTTGAAGAGTGGTTTTTGCAACTGAAGCAAGGGTCCAAGTCGGTGACAGAATACCAACGGTAGTTTCAGCACTTGGATAGATTTGCTGACTCTTATGAGTTGGACGATAGAGGATACACAAAACGATTCTACAAAGGCTTGCGAGACCCCCTAAGGCAAGCCCTTTTGTTTATAGCAGACTCCAGTCTAGCCGAGATTATTGACATGGAGAAGAGGTTGGAAGCGGACCACTTGGGAAGTGGTAAGAGGCCAGTTGAGGGCGTGATGGAAGCTGGCCCCAGCAATAGAAGAAGATTTGATAATAGATGAGGAAGAGGATATCGAAGAGGTGGTCGACATTTCCCCCAGAATTTTAGAATGGAGCGCCCGGTTCCGCAACTGCCAGTATTGCCTCCACCTCAATAATTTCAGCAACCTGGTGGGCGACAGGAGCGAGTGTGCTTCGAATGCAACCAACCGGGCCACATTCGACGCTACTGCCTGCAACTATTTGAAAATGTTCCTCTCGCTTTCCCTCAAGCAGCTCCTCGAGGGCGGGGGCACGTGCGTGGTCGAGGACGAGGACCACGAGGAGGAAACCCCGGGCCCGCTCAGGATCAGATGTATGTGTTGGACATGACTCAAGAGAGGAACCCTCAGAAGGTGATTGCAGGTATGATTACAGATAGTCATTTTATTTTCATTAATACCCTCAAGTTGCTTAAGATATACTAGACGCCTAGATTGAGAATTATTATTGACACTTAGGTACCGTAATGGTCGGCAGGAAACCGGCCTATACGTTATTCGACACCGGTGCCTCGCACTCTTTTGTGTCTGAAGACTTCATCAAAGATATAGATGGAGCACAATACTTCACTGGTATTGCTTGAAGGGTGCGCATTCCAGACGGATCGGAGATGACGGCAACCGCGAAGTGCGAGTTTGAGGTTCTCCTTGAAGGGAAGCTCTTCGACACCCCTGCCAAGCCTGTCTCCGGGACTCCTTATCGAATGGCCCCGAAGGAACTCGTCGAGTTTAGAGTTCAGCTGCATGAGTTGGTAGAATTAGGGTTTGTTCGCCCCAGCTCATCACCTTGGGGAGCCCCTGTTCTATTCATTAAGAAGAAAGATGGAACCCTGCATTTATACATAGACTATCAGGAGCTCAACCGACAGACGGTACGAAACACCTATCTGTTACCTCGGATCGATGAGTTGTTCGATCAACTGGTGGGAGCGCATTGGTTTTCTAAGCTAGATTTGCGCTCGGGGTATTATAAATTGAGAATACAAGAGGATGATATTCAGAAAACGGCTTTTAGCTCAAGGTACGGCTTGTATGAGTTCACAGTGATGTTGTTTGGGCTCACAAAGTCCCCATCAGCTTTCATGAGCTTGATGAAAAAAGTGTTCGAGCCCTATCTAGATGTCTTCGTCATTGTTTTTATCGACGATATCTTGTTCTACTCCAAGACAGAGGAAGAACATGCCGGGCATCTAGCCTTAGTACTGAAGAAGTTAAAGGAGCACGCCATGTTCGCCAAGTTCAGCAAGTGTGAATTCTGGCTTAAGGAGGTTGCTTTTTTGGGTCATGTGATCAGTGGGGCTGGGCTAGCTGTGGATCCGGACAAAGTGCGTGTCGTGAAGGAGTGGTCGCCTTTGAAGTCAGTGGCCGACGTGCGGAGTTTCCTTGGACTTGCCGGGTACTACCGTAAGTTTGTAAAGGGATTCTCAAAGATTGCTCTTCCTCTTACTTCCCTAACAAAGAAAGGTGTGACGTATGAGTTGAGACCCCAATGTGAAGCTGCGTTTTAAGAACTAAAGGACAGACTTACATCCGCACCCATCCTGGCCCTTCATCTAGGAAAGAAGGATTTCAAGTTTACACGGACGCATCATATCAAGGAATGGGAGCGGTATTGATGCAGCACGAGCATGTGATCACATATGCTTCAAGACAATTGAAAAAGTATGAAATCAACTATCCAGTACATGATTTGGAGTTGGGAGCAGTGGTGTTTTCCTTGAAGATTTGGAGGCACTACCTATATGTCATACACTGCGAAGTCTTCTCGGATCATAAGAACTTAAAGTACGTCCATACCCAGAAGGAATTGAATCTAAGACAACGGCGGTGGTTGGAGTTTTTGTGTAATTATGAATACACCCTGAAATACCACCCCGGAAAAGTAAATTCCGTAGCCGATGCTTTGAGCAGGAAGGTACCGGAAACAAGCCCCGAGTTCCGGTTGATGCATATTGAGTTAGCTCGGATGCTTGAGGAGATGGATATCACCTTGGTGTATAAGGATCAACCGGACGGGTATACGAAGTACTTGACCACGATGAGCATAGTTTGCGATGTTCGAGACCGGATTCGGGCGGAGCAAGGAAGGGATGCGGCTCTGTCCCCGACAATAAAGTCAATTGAAGATGGTACAACTAGCGAGTACTCTCTAAAGGACGGCCTTGTTCATTTCCGTGGCTGGCTTTACATTCCCAAGGGCGGTAAAATTCGGGAAGATATCTTGAGAGAGGCACACTGCTCTCAATATTTTGTGCATCCTGAGATTGCTAAGATGTACGCCGACTTGCGAAAGATCATGTGTTGGCCGAGAATGAAGAAAGACGTCAGATATTTTGTTACGCATTGCGAGGCCTGTCAAAGGGTGAAGGCAAAATGCAGGAGCACTGGTGGATTGTTGCAGTCATTGCCCATCCCCGAGTGGAAGTTCGAGGATATTTCCATGGACTTCGTCCACAGTTTGCCTCGCTCCCGCTCTGGGAATGATTCGATATGGGTAATCATTGATCGCTTGACGAAGGTAGCCGGTTCATACCTATGAAAAAAGAAGCACACGTGGATGTTTTGGTGTGCCTTTTTGTGGAACAATTCGTACGGTATCATGGAGTGCCAAAGACAATCATTTCTGACCGGGATGGTCGGTTTACCTCTAGGTAATGGAAGGCTGTGCAAGAATATTTGGGTTTGCGCCTTACCTTCAGCACAGTGTTTCACCCTCAGACCGACGGGCAATCTGAAAGGACCATCAGGACATTGGAAGATTTATTGAGGTTGTGTGTGTTGGATAAAGGAGAGCCGTGGGAAAGGCTCCTACCCTTGGTAGAATTCTCATACAACAACAACTATCAAGCTAGCATCGGGATGGCGCCCCATGAAGCCCTATACGGAAGAAGGTGTAGAACACCCTTGTCATGGGTGCAGGATGAAGATCCGAAGGCTTTGGGAGTTGAATACATAGATGATACTGATGCGGTTGTGAGGCTAATACAGGACCGCATGCTTGAGGCTCAAAGTCGTCAAGCATAATATTATAATGCAAAGCACCGGATGGTGGAATTTCAAGTGGGTGACAAGGTATTTTTAAAGATCAGGCCGATGCATGGAGTATCTCGGGTACGTGGTGTGAAGAAGCTCAGCCCAAGGTACGTTGGGCCCTACGTCATATTAGAAAGGATTGGCACATTGGCATATCGGTTGGAGTTACCGCCGGAGCTAGAGAATCTTCATGACGTATTCCATGTATCGTAACTTTGAAAGGCATTGTTGCGGCCCGAACAATATGTCCCAACCACCGATGGAGCAGTTGCGACAGATAGGTCGGTGCGACTAGAGCCTGTGCCGATAGTAGACAGCGAGACGAGGATTTTGCGCTGCAAAAGTGTTCCTCTGGTAGAAGTGTTGTGGTCCAATCATGGGGAAGAGGAGTACACGTGGGAGCCGGTGGAATTGATGAAAAAGCGCTACCCGGAGCTATTCCATCAAGGTAACCTTTAAAAGCATATTTTATTTTATGTCTATTTTATGTTTTTCTCTCCCCGTAGCCTTAACCTGATTTCGGGGACAAAATCTTTTATTTTGTTTATAGGATTTGTAACCGCTAGGCCCCTTATGCGTGCTTTTGAATCAGGAGAGTTAATTTAGGATCAGAGAGTGCAGACGATCAGGTGCGCACTCGTGGGGAAAAGAGAAGTTGGGCCTATGTAGGACACGGGTAGAGACACGGGTGTGTCCCTACCCGTGTGCATCCGCCAGAACTCAAGTGGCGCTGGGTGGTCTTGAGAATGGCGTTGAGTTCCTGTTTTGAGTATAACACGGGTAGAGACACGGGCGTGTCCCTACCCGTGTGTTGTGGCGTTGAGTGGCATGTCATTGAGTGTCTGTTTTGAGTATGAAACGGGTAGAGACACGGGCATGTCCCTACCCGTGTGTCGTGGCGTTGAGTGATAATAAAATGGTTCTGAGTGGTCTGACCTGAGAAGGACACGGGTAGAGACACGGTCGTGTCTCTACCCGTGTGCATCTATCAGGAATAAGTAGGATTGTCCTGAGCAGGACATGGGTAGAGGCACGGGCAGAACCACGGCTGTGTCACCTTGACACGGGTATAAACACGGGCATGTCAGTACCCGTGTATGTACACGAAGCGGCAGTCGAACCATTGACGTCGTTTCGCCCGAGCAGGACACGGGTTGTGTCCCTACCCGTGTAACTTCTGAATAAAAAAGGCAAAATTAAACCCTAGCCGTTTTCATTCTCTTCCAAGCCACATTTGCTGGAGAAAACTACTGTAGGAAGGAGAACTTGATGGAGCCAACCAAACTCCGTGAGGAATCGCCACAGCCGCCAAGAAAAAGGGATGCCGACGAGAATGAAAGTGAGGCTAAGATCTATCTCAACTCTAGAGGGGGGGTGAATATAGTATTTTAAAATAATTTTTCACAGTTGAAATAAACAGCACATATAAAATTCAATTTATGATATAGTGTAGAGTGCTAGTAAGAAGTTAAAAA
Source organism: Platanthera zijinensis (assembly GCA_039513925.1). Taxonomy (NCBI): domain Eukaryota; kingdom Viridiplantae; phylum Streptophyta; class Magnoliopsida; order Asparagales; family Orchidaceae; genus Platanthera; species Platanthera zijinensis. The sequence goes on along the minus strand of CM077087.1, from coordinate 46,174,581 downwards.
CTAAGAAGTAAAAAGCACAGCACACAGCAAACAAATCACACAAACAAACCAGAAGACACAAGGAATTATAGTGGTTCCCCAAAAACCTGGGTACATCCACTCTTCTACCACCCTTGGTAGGAATCCACTCAGGATGAGTTGATCAGGTGTCCTGACACCAATGAGCTTTTGATAAGGTGCCCAAAAACCAAAACTAGATTTTTTGATAAGGTGTCTTGCCACCACTGAGTTTTGACAAGGCTCTCAGAACCAGACAAAACTTTTGAAGGGAGTTCAAGAACCCTTTTACAGCAGGAAAAGAAAAATAAGAGTGAAGGGTGTCTTCTCTGTTCTCAATCAAATGAGAGAAGCACAAGTGGATTGATGATGTCAAAGCTCCCCCTGAGATGTAGAAAGGTTCAGGAAAAGAAGCTTTGCTCTAGGGTGATAGGTCTTCAGAACTTTGATCTCCAGCACAGGATGGTTTCAGCAAGAAGGCTGAAGGTAAGGTGTCTGGAGTTCTGAGATGAGATTGTGAACACTTTTCAGTCAGCAAGAAGATTTTTGGAGTCACAGTTCTTCTGTTGTTCTTCTGCTATCAGTATTCTCTATTCTGTGTGTTCACTCTTTTTTCTTGTCAATCTCTGTGTATCTTGATAACACAGAAGAAAAGAATTAAAATTTTCTGACAATTCCTTGTCCAAAATTAGCCGTTGGGAGTCATAAAAGTCTTCCAAAAATAGTCTTGTCTTCTAGAGGAAAGTCCAGCAAACATTCTCTGAATAATTCCTTGAAACTTGCTCCAAAAATAAAGATAAACGGCTGGGAGATCTTCTGACATAAATGCTGATAATATTCAAAAACATTCCAAAGAACAGCATCATTTGAATTCCTGGAAGCGTCGATCTCTCCAAAGAAAACGTCGATCTGAGCTCTACGATCGTCGAACTGAGCTCAGAGATTAAATGGACAAGCAGATAGAAAACGTCGATCTGAGCTTGACGATAGTCGAGGGGAGTTCGACGACTCAGCAGAAGCTAGACAAAAGCAGATAGTCGATCTGAGCTCGAAGATCGTCGACCGGAGTTCGACGTTTTATTGAAGATGAGCTCAGAGAGCGTCGAACGGAGTTCGACGATTCGTTGACCTGAGCTCGACGTAAATTGCCTTAGACTAAGCTCTTCAACCTTGATCTTGGAATGGTCCTGGGGGCAGCTCCAAACCTAAGTTCTAAGTCCTAGACTCATTCTAATGTTGACCTTTTCAACTATACAACTAGGTCAACTGGGATTCCTAGGACAAGCATAGTGATCCTTACCCAAATTAGTAATAGGGTGTTCCAACAATCTCCCCCTATTTGGGTTAGGATTACTATTTACAGACAATCAGGAAATAAAAAGCATACAACAAAACATAAGCTAATACAAAATGCAGAGAAGATATATAGCAGTAAAGCAGATCACAGATAAACATCAGCAGATATCCAAAGGTGGATGAAATGTTTAGCTTACACAGTTCACTTCCTTTCAGATCCCTTTTTAAATAAAATTTCTCTATTTGGATTCTGACTTTCTTTCTTTGACCTTCTGTCATCCTCTGCACCTAGAGAAGTTTGAGATTTGGGCCTTGGAACAACAGCCTCAGGGTGCAGCTTCATATAGTCTTCTGGATTGAAAAATTTCCTTGATGCATATCTTTCCAGTTCTTTCTTTCTCTGCTCTGATAAGGTAGTTATGTTTGAAGTATCCTTGCCTTGTTCTCTGGCCTTTTTTATTTGATCAAGGGCAGCCAATTCTTTCATTCTGGCTGTCCAGGATACAGGGTTGTTCTCAGGATCTTCAAAAGGAATAGGAGATTCATATCTGCTGATGATTTCAGAAACAGTAGAAGGAGTCCTGGAGACAATTGTGTCTTTCAGCTTGTAAGGAAAAGGACCTGAAGAAGGGTCAGGGTGACCTTGTCCTTCCCTTTGATAGGATCTTTGTCCTCTTTGATTTCCTCTGTAATTACCCCTTCTGGGTTGATATCCTCTTTGATGTTGTCCCCTTTGATATGATCTTTGATAATACTGGGAAGAACTGTGTCTGGAGACTGGAGCTTGAGGGGCTGAACCTGAGCCAGAATCTGGAGGAGGAGGAGGAGGAGACTGATATTGAGAAGATCCTTTTTCATATTTGTCAAGCTTCCTCTTCTTCTTCATAGCTTTCAGTTGATTTTTGGAATATTGCATCCAAGGCTCAGAGATGGGGCAGTCATGCAGGATGTAGTATGGAATATCATTGGAGTCTTTGGCTTTGGCAGGAGGGACTGACATCATTGCTTTACTTCTGGCTTTTCTCTTCTTGGCAATAGTTCTAGCAGAATCATCAGAATCAGTCCTGTATTGGTCACTCTCAGAACTTTGATGTTGATCATACAGATCATCAATTCTTCTGATAAGCTCTTCTTGAGCTTTAAGTTTTGCAGAAACAGCAGGAGCAGGAGGAGAGAGAGCAACAGCAGAGCAGGCAGAAACAGGAGCAGACACTGGAGCAGGAGCAGCAATTTCATCAGCATCAGTTGCTGGAATCATTTCTATGTTAGCAGTAGCAGCAGTTTCAACAGAAGGAGGCACAGTGGCCTTAGTAGCAGCATCATAGATATCCACAGCCTTCCAGGACTTGATGTAGGAATCAATATGGCTGGGATCACAGGTAGATACAGGCACAATGGCCTTAGACAAATCTTCAGCAGGAGTTGCAGGCAGATAGCTGAAATGGACTGTATCAAATATAGATAGCAGCCTCTGCAGATTCAGTGCAAAAGCACATCCAAGAGTTGGAGCTGGAGCAGACATAATATCAGCAGCTGGCACATCCACTTCTTCATAAGGCATCTCCCCCTGCCTTGGTTCAGAGAGAGGTGAATCAAGGCACACAGAAGATGTGATAGCCAGGGAGGAGGAAAAGGAGGCAAGCTTGGTAGACAGCTCCTGTACTTGCTTCAGGAGTGGAGCCAGGGAAGACTCCAGTAGAGATGTCAGCTTGGGAGCTAGCAACTCATACAGCCTGTCTGCCAAGCTAGGAAGATCCACATGCTCAAGTGGGGCTTGAGCAGAGGTAGAGGCAAAGGTGGATGGAGGGATGGTGGCTGAAACTGAAAATGTGTAGAAAGGTGGAGAGGGAATGGTTAGTTCAGAAGATGGAATAATGGAGATAGAGGAGGTTAAGGTGGAGATAGGGGAAGTAAGAGATGGTGTGAAGGAGGGTTGAGAGAGAATGTCATGGAGCATTTGTTGAAAGGAGGAAGTTGAGGGTGGCTCAGGAGGAGTAGAGGGTGAATCATCCATGAAGGAATCATCTGTAAGTGAGAAGGATGGTAGGGTGAAGGTTGAATAGGAAAAGAGAGGATGGAATTCCTCTGAGGTGGATAGAGGAGGGGATGGCATAGGTGAGGAAATGGTAATTGGGGATGAGATGATTAAGGTGGAGACTGGTGGTGAGGAGGTGACGACTTGGGTGGATATGGCTGGAGGAGTGACTGAAATAGTCCTTGTGCCTGAATGAAGTGTTACAGCAGCCCTGGAGGGGTTTATGATCTGCCTGTCCCATTTACTGAAGAGGGCATAGGAAAGCCTCTTGGATGCATTGATAAACATGCCAGAGGAGGTTAATAGGTCAGGGCACCTGTTGTGCAGAAAGACCCCTAAGATTCTCCCATAACTAACTGCATTCTTGTTGATCTTCTTCTTAATCAGAGTGAAGAAGATGGAGCCCCAGTCCAGGTGTTTCTTATCTAATAAGGCTCCCATCAGGCAGAACTGATATCTGGAAATGGTGTCATGGGCTGAATGCTTGGCCAACAGCACCTTCCCAACTACATCAGCCAGGAATTGAAATTCTATAGCCAGATTTTTCTTCAGTAGCTTATTAGGGTTGACTGCATTGTGACCCATCCTATCCAGCATGGTGTCAAACTCCTCTCCAGACAGTTCAATGGAGTCTTCTCCAGTACTGAGTTGAAAGACTTCTGTTAAAAGAGCCGGGGATAGAAATACCTGAGTCCCCTTAATGGTGCCGACAACAGAATTCTCAGTCTCGTCTGTTGCGGTAAAACACCACTCTTTAATTTCTTCTGAGGCGATCTTCATCCTTGTAGTCATTATTGGAGTCAGCTGTTGTTCTCGGAATAAGTTTAGGATGTCCTTGAAGCGCTGGTCGCTTCCGTCGAAGGAGTTTATGTCGATGTCAAAGCCTGTATCGAACTTCATCTTAGCAATAGCAGCACTAGATTCAGCCATATTCACCTGCAACAGAAAACCAAAAACGACCAAGCGTAGAGAATTTGGTGGGAAAAGAAAGAGAGTTGCAGAGTATGAAAGCGCAAAGGGAGAACGACGGCTGAAAGAAAGATTTTATATTAGGGTTCGACGCGAAAAAGGAAAATCGTGGAGCTCAGTTCGAAGAAGCGTCGAACTCAGCTCGACGATTTGGGCTACAGAGGTAAATGAAAAGACGCCAATAGCGTCGAACTCCGTTCGACGTTATTGAGAGCGTCGAGCTCCGCTCGACGACCAAGGATCAGACAGAAGGAAAGCCTAGATTCAACGGCGGCGCTGAACTCAGATCGACGCCTCAAGAACCGTCGATCTCCGTTCGACGTTTTCTGGGAAAACGTCGAGCTCAGTTCAGAGACAGAACTTATTCTACAGACACAAAAAGAGAGGAAATTTTTTGACCTAGTCTTGGTCTGTTTTAGCTTTTTCAAAATCTTGTAATTTAATTAAGGCTTCCTCCATCTAACATGCCTAACTGATTTAGGAAGAAACTGTGTTTCTTTTCATCCAAAGGTTTGGTGAAAATATCTCCCCTTTGCAAATCAGTAGGAATATATTGAAGTTCAATTTTATTTTTCTCTACATTATCTCTTAGAAAATGATGCCTAATTTCTATGTGTTTTGTCCTACTATGGAGGACTGGATTTTGTGCTATAGAGATAGCACTAGTATTGTCACAGAAAATTTTAGACTTCTCTAAGTTGTAGCCATAGTCTAAGAGCTGATTCTGTATCCACAATATTTGTGAACAGCAACTGCCTGCAGCCATATACTCAGCTTCAGCAGTTGAGGTTGACACAGATGTTTGCTTCTTACAGAACCAGGAGACAAGTCTGTCACCAAGGAACTGACATGTTCCACTGGTGTTTTTCCTGTCTATTCTGCATCCAGCATAATCAGCATCTGAGAATCCAGTTAAATCAAATGCTGAATCTTTTGGATACCAGAGACCTAGATTTGGACAACTTTTAACATACCTAAGAATTCTCTTAACTAAGATTAAATGTGACTCTCTAGGGCTAACTTGGAATCTAGCACAAATACATGTGGCAAACATTATATCAGGCCTACTAGCTGTAAGGTACAATAAAGAGCCAATTATTGCTCTATATGTTGTCTGATCAACAGGTTTCCCATGTTCATCAGCATCTACTACAGCATTTGAGGGCATGGGTGTTTTCATACATGATGCATCAGACATACCAAATTTCTTAACCAACTCTTTTGCATACTTGGTTTGAGAAATAAATATGCCTTCAGCATGTTGCTTGACTTGCAGTCCTAAGAAGAAGGACAGCTCACCCATGCTACTCATTTCAAATTTAGAGTGCATAAGCTTGGAAAACTTTTTGCATAATTTTGAATCAGTAGAACCAAAAATAATGTCATCTACATAAATTTGCACTAGCAGGGTATGGGACTTATGGGTTCTAATAAAAAGAGTTTGGTCTACTCTCCCCCTAACAAAATCATTTTCCAGAAGAAAGCATGCTAGGGTCTCATATCATGCTCTAGGGGCTTGCTTGAGACCATATAATGCTTTATGCAATTTGTAAACATAATCAGGGTGAGTTAGAGAGATAAAACCTGGAGGTTGTCTAGCATAGACTTCCTCTTTGATGTCCCCATTGAGAAATGCACTTTTTACATCCATTTGATACACTTTGAAACCTTTGTGAGCAGCATAGGCTAGGAATATCCTGATGGCTTCCAGCCTTGCAACTGGTGCAAATGTCTGACCATAGTCTATTCCTTCTTGTTGAGAGTACCCTTGAGCAACTAGCCTTGCCTTGTTTCTGACTATAACTCCTTGATCATCCAGCTTGTTCCTGAATACCCACTTTGTTCCAACAATGGGATGATCCTTTGGCTTAGGCACTAGTTCCCAAACCTTATTCCTTTCAAATTGATGCAACTCCTCTTGCATTGCAATGATCCAGTGTGGATCTTGCTCTGCATCTTGAATGGATTGAGGCTCAATTTGAGATAGGAAGCAAGTGTGCATCAGGTTTTGGTTGACCTGACTTCTAGTTTGCACACCAGCTGAGATTTCTCCAATTACCTGGGTGATTGGATGATCTCTTGTTGTTACTAAGTCAACAGGGAGTGTTGATTGTTCACCAGCCTGTGTTATTGTCTCCTCTAGTGGAGCAGCAACTGGCTCTTCAGGATGATTTTCTTCAAGATGTTGAACTTCTTCTTCATCATCACTGCTCTCATTCTTTTCAGCAGCTTGCAGTTTGTTCAAGTCTTCAGCTAGAGAATGTACCTGCAGAGGTTCTATGGTAGAAGCATTCTTCTCCTTGAAAGACATGTTAGCTTCATCAAAAATAATATGAACAGATTCTTCAATTTTACAGGAAGATTTATTATAAACCCTATAGGCCTTACTGATCATGGAGTATCCCAGAAACACTCCTTCATCAGCTTTAGCTTGGAATTTTGCTAGATATTTCTTGTCATTATTATGAATAAAACAAGTGCAACCAAAAACCTTGAAATAGCCTATTTTAGGTTTCTTCCCTTTGAGCAATTCATAAGGAGTCTTGCCCTTCAGCTTGTGTATCAGGCTTCTATTCAACACATAGTTGGAGGTGTTCACTGCCTCAGCCCAAAAGGACAGAGGTAAGTGAGCATCTGCCAATAATGTAGTTGCAGATTCAATGAGTGTTCTATTTTTCCTTTCAGCTACCCCATTTTGTTGAGGAGTTCTAGGAGCTGAGAAAGTGTGCCTGATCCCTTCACTCTGACAGAACTCTTGCATGAGAAGAGAATCAAACTCTGTCCCATGATCACTTCTGATCAGGGCAATGTGAGTGTTGAACTCAATCTGAATGCATTTGAGAAAATCTGTCAAACACTTGAAGTTATCAGACTTCTTCCTCAGAAAGAATACCCAAGTGAATCTTGAGAAGTCATCTACAACCACTAAAGTATAGGACTTCCCTCCTAGGCTTTGCACAGATATGGGTCCAAAAAGATCCATGTGCAACAGGTACAAAATCCTAGGTGAATCACTCTTATTAATTGATTTAAAACTACTTTTAGTTTGCTTGCCTAATTGACAAGCCTTGCAAAGTCCTCCCTTCTTGTAGGGGCCAGAAGGTAGTCCTTTAACAAGGTTGTCTTTAGATAGCTTAGCAATGGTTCTAAGGTTAATATGCCCTAGTCTCTTATGCCATAAAACATTAGATTTTGAAATGGAATTAAACAGGCAAATATCTACCACTGGTGAATGAAAATCCACTAAGTAAATGTTACCTCTTCTGTTACATGTCAACACAGTTGTGTTGTCCACTGACTTGACTTTGCATATGGCTTTGTTGAAGGTCACTTGATATCCTTCATCACACAGTTGACTGATACTTATCAAGTTGTGCTTGAGTCCTTCAACATATGCCACCTTCTTGAATGTGACTGGGCCAATTTTGACTGCATCATATCCTTTTGTAGTTCCAAAGCTTGAGTCTCCAAAAATTACTTTGGGTCCAAGCTTGGCTTTGAAGGAAGTGAAGTTGTCCTTGTCCCCTGTCATGTGCTTTGAGCACCCACTATCCAGATACCATTGATGGTTTGATGCTGGATAGGTCTTCACCTACACAAAAACAGCTTATTTGTTTTTGACCCAGTTAACCTTGGGCCTAGGTTGATATCCCTTGAATTCTGAAATAAAGGACATCCCAGGTTGATCCTTATAACCTTCAGGATGGTATCTCCTAGGAGGTACTATCCATTCAGTATAGGGATTAAAGCCTTGGGATGTGGAGCTTCTAGGATTGAATCTGAATGTGCCATTGAAGGAGTGTTCACAAGCCTGAACTCTATTCGACGATCGTCGAACTGAGGTTGACGATCTTGGGTCAGATCGTCGATCTCCGTTCGAAGATCGATTATGCTGAGGTTCAGAGTTTGGATATCGTCGAGCTGAGGTCGACGATCTGTAGTTAGATCGTCGAGCTCTGTTCGACGATCGTCGAGCTCTGCTCGACGCCATCTGTTGAACTGAGTTCTTCTCTGACAGATCTGCATTCTTCCTGGGTACCTCTATTACTCCCTTTCCTTTGTCAGAGACAAACTTGATTGGAGTTGTCAAAATTATAGGTTGGCTGGATGAAGCACCCAAGCCCAGTGTGCTATTAAATCTAGAGTTCACTGTGCTTGTGATGTCCATCAGTCTGATACTTCTCCCATTTAGGGATTCTTCAAACTTTTTGGCCTTTGATAGTTCATTTTTCAGTGAAGCTATCTCCTCCCTACAACATTCTAACTCCTCAGAGAGTTTGAGGTTCTTTGAGTTTAGGACACTATGCTCAGATAATTGATTCCTGAGAGAGATTATCTCCTTCTCAGATTTTAATAGATCTAGACACAGTGTCTTAAATTCATCTTTGAAGTCCTCAGAATTAAAATCAAAAGAGTTGATTACCTGATCCTCATCTGGTTGACTTTCTGAATCTGAATATGATTCTTCATCAGAGTTTTGCTGTGATGCATTGATAGCCATCATGCAAAATTCTTTTTCATCTGCATCATCCTCATCATCACTGGAGCTGGATGAGGCTTCAGATTCCTCTTCAGTCTCACTCCATGTCTCAGCAACAAAGCCCTTCCTTGTATGTTTGTTCTTGCTGGAGGAGGCTTTGTCTGAGCTATTCTTCTTGTAATCCTTTTCTTTTCTTCTTTTTCTTCTTTCCTTCTTGTCCTTATTCTTGTTTTCTGGACAGTCAGGCACAATGTGGCCTGGTTTCCTGCAACCAAAGCATATAATTTCTTTATTGTTGTTTGATTTATCATACCTTGGTTTATAATGACCCTTGTATGGTCTCTTTCTGAAGTCTTTTCTGGCCATCTTGTAGAATCTTTTGGCCAGTAGACTTATGAGCTCATCATTTCCTGTAGCTTTATCTTCAGGCTCCTCTTCTTCAGCTTTGAAGGCTATGGTCTTTTCTTTCCTTGTAGCTGGAGAGACAGCCTTTTGTTCTTCTTCTCTATTTTTAATGAGCAGCTCATAGGATTTGAGCTTGCCTAGGAGAGCTTCAGTAGTAATCTCATTTAAACTTCTGACATCCTTGATTGGCCAGATTCTTGAATCCCAAGTGCTGGGGAAGCACATCAGGATTTTGTCATTCAGCTCAGTCAGTGAGATTTCTTTGTCTAGGGTCTTTAGCTCATTGACAATTAGACTTAGTCTATTGTACATGTCAGCCACTGATTCAGCTTCTCCCTTTTTGAAGTTCTCATATTGGCTTATCAGATGAGATCTTCTATCTTTCCTTTCATCAGCAGATCCTGAGACAATTTCAGAGAGTTTGTCCCAGATTTCTTTGGCTGAGTGGCATTCAGCTACCTTCTGAAAGATTTCATCAGACATTGTTTGGGCTAAGATGTTCATAGCCTTAGCATCTGCAGTCTTCCACTTCTTTATATCTGCATCTGTTCCAGAAGGAGGTGGAACTGCATTTGTACTTGAGCTTGCTGGTGGAGTTGGACAAACTGTCAAGACAGAATTGAAAATGTCTTCATCAATAGAATTCATGTATAACCTAATCCTTGCCTTCCAGAGTGCAAACTTAGAAAGGTTGCACACTGGTGGTCTGGTGCTTGCATAATCTTTGTTCTGTGCCATGTCTTTAAATAAAAAGGTAGATGTAGAGAAAATAATCCCCTTAAGAGATTGATCTTATCAAGGATCTTTTGGTTCAGGTGTTAGCCTGTATGAGCAACTAACCTCCCTCTGATACCAATTGAAAGTGAGGCTAAGATCTATCTCAACTCTAGAGGGGGGGTGAATAGAGTATTTTAAAATAATTTTTCACAGTTGAAATAAACAGCACATATAAAATTCAATTTATGATATAGTGTAGAGTGCTAGTAAGAAGTTAAAAACTAAGAAGTAAAAAGCACAGCACACAGCAAACAAATCACACAAACAAACCAGAAGACACAAGGAATTATAGTGGTTCCCCAAAAACCTGGGTACATCCACTCTTCTACCACCCTTGGTAGGAATCCACTCAGGATGAGTTGATTAGGTGTCCTGACACCAATGAGCTTTTGATAAGGTGCCCAAAAACCAAAACTAGATTTTTTGATAAGGTGTCTTGCCACCACTGAGTTTTGACAAGGCTCTCAGAACCAGACAGAACTTTTGAAGGGAGTTCAAGAACCCTTTTACAGCAGGAAAAGAAAAATAAGAGTGAAGGGTGTCTTCTCTGTTCTCAATCAAATGAGAGAAGCACAAGTGGATTGATGATGTCAAAGCTCCCCCTGAGATGTAGAAAGGTTCAGGAAAAGAAGCTTTGCTCTAGGGTGATAGGTCTTCAGAACTTTGATCTCCAGCACAGGATGGTTTCAGCAAGAAGGCTGAAGGTAAGGTGTCTGGAGTTCTGAGATGAGATTGTGAACACTTTTCAGTCAGCAAGAAGATTTTTGGAGTCACAGTTCTTCTGTTGTTCTTCTGCTATCAGTATTCTCTATTCTGTGTGTTCACTCTTTTTTCTTGTCAATATCTGTGTATCTTGATAACACAGAAGAAAAGAATTAAAATTTTCTGACAATTCCTTGTCCAAAATTAGCCGTTGGGAGTCATAAAAGTCTTCCAAAAATAGTCTTGTCTTCTAGAGGAAAGTCCAGCAAACATTCTCTGAATAATTCCTTGAAACTTGCTCCAGAAATAAAGACAAACGGCTGGGAGATCTTCTGACATAAATGCTGATAATATTCAAAAACATTCCAAAGAACAGCATCATTTGAATTCCTGGAAGCGTCGATCTCTCCAAAGAAAACGTCGATCTGAGCTCTACGATCGTCGAACTGAGCTCAGAGATTAAATGGACAAGCAGACAGAAAACGTCGATCTGAGCTCGATGATAGTCGAGGGGAGTTCGACGACTCAGCAGAAGCTAGACAAAAGCAGATAGTCGATCTGAGCTCGAAGATCGTCGACCGGAGTTCGACGTTTTATTGAAGATGAGCTCAGAGAGCGTCGAACGGAGTTCGACGATTCGTTGACCTGAGCTCGACGTAAATTGCCTTAGACTAAGCTCTTCAACCTTGATCTTGGAATGGTCCTGGGGGCAGCTCCAAACCTAAGTTCTAAGTCCTAGACTCATTCTAATGTTGACCTTTTCAACTATACAACTAGGTCAACTGGGATTCCTAGGACAAGCATAGTGATCCTTACCCAAATTAGTAATAGGGTGTTCCAACAGAGAAGAAGGACAAGATCCAAGGCCGGAGATGGCGGAACCGCTGGAAATGAGGTGAGCTTCCTCCCCTCTCCCTTGGTGCTAGATCTATAGTTATCCTTAGGCGAGACATCGACTTAAATGAGTCTTGATGTGTGAGATGAAGGTTTCTAGGAGGGCCATGCTAGAACTTGTGTTCTAAGGTTTAGTCATCTTCAACCACCCCTTCCTTCAAAGTGATGATGGGGGATGGTTTCGTGAAAAGGAATGGACTTTAGAGGGTGAATAAGGGTGGAGGAACTTCTTGTTGTGATTTGGGAGAATTGGCTTGAGGAGGAAGATGAACCGATGCTGTTCATTCCGCCTCAAGATGCGTGCAGAAATCTACGTTCTGCACGCAGCGACCTTCTTGGCTATCTTCAGGAAAGATATGATCAGATCTGGGCTTCCGACTAAACACAAGAGTTATAACCCTTGAAATTACCTTTCCGACGAGTGGTTACACGCCTTTGGGTGAAGTCTGTAGACACAGGAATGTCTGATCGAAGTAGAGGGATGTCAGACTAAGCGTGCAGAAATTGTATTCTATATGTAGCAGGCTTTGGAGCCAATTTCTATAATACAGTCTGATCTGGGTTGCAGACTGAACATGAAAGTTGTAGCCCATGTAAAGACCTTTCCATCGAGGGGTTAAACACAATCATTGGATTCCTGTAGCCACGGGAATCTCCGGTTGAAGTTGTTGTCCAACAGGTGTTCTGTACCTGAAATTCCTGGGTAAGTGTAAAGTTGGGTTTGGACTCGGAAGAGGTTTTGTAACAATCCAACGTTAAGTTATAGGCGATTCATAATATGCCTAATTGTGATGATTCATCTCATGATGAAATTACTTGATAGTCCCCACGTAAATAAATGGTGAAATGGTATGTGGTTGAACGAAATGACTTGGTGGGGGTTAATGAACGAAGGGTAATTAGTCGTTTAATAACAAGATTCACTAGAGCTTGGGTAATTGATTCGGTGTTGGTTGTATGAACATGTGAGGTGTTAAATAGATGGTTAACTCATGCGTACACAAATGATTGATTTTGGAAAAGGAGTTGTAAGTGGTGATGTTAAAATTATGTGACCATAGCATAAGATGTAATCATGGTCTTGAGGCTTGTCATATAAGGGAGTCTAAAATGGTCCATTGAATGAGGTGGTTCGCCACCTGTGTTTGTGGTAAACCCTTGAGGTGCCTTGGGCACCGGATTCTTAAGGGAGTGAGTGCGGATATCTTATTGCACTGGTTGGTAACATTTGGAAGAATCATAAATGGACGGTTGGGCTTGGTCCTCGGTGTTCATGTCCCGAGGCTCCTTTCGTGCCAAGTGGTCGGTTGGGCTTGGTCCTCGTGCTCGTTTCCGAGGCTCCTTCTGTAACACGATGTGGTTGTATTGCATGTAGTGTTAGTCGACACGCGGTGTCGTAATCCTGGGTTAAGGATAGTGTGGCAGGTCTACGGGCTCGCCAATCATCACACCGATGGGAGTTGACGGATAGACCTTGGGCGGTTGGGATTGGTACTCGGTGTTCACGTCCCGAGGCTCCTTCCGTGCCAAGTGAATGGTTGGGCTTGGTACCCGTGCTCATTTCTGAGGCTCCTTCCGTATCACACCTTAGGCCAGTTCAGGGCTAGGATCTCGGTGCACATCTACCCGAGACACCCGCTGAACCGTAGTACGCATGTGAGCTCCGTTATTGTGTTCTTAGCGTTGAGGCGTATGAAGGCCTAGGTCAGGTAGTGTTGAGACCAGCCTAGTAGTGGAGTTGCCCGCTTTACTGTCACTGTCTGGCCACGAAGGATGACGCTTGAAAGGTTAGCTACCTGCTCGAAAAGTGGGAACTACAAGTCTGTGTCGACATAGCGATTGCATGTGTGTAATCATGGGTGAGTCATTGCATTGCATACATATCATTACACTTCATTGCATACACAAGATCCTCATCATATAAGTTTGTATGGGCACTCCTATACGATGAGTTACTTACTGCTGAACGATCCTCAACCTATATGTTTGTATGGGCATTCATATAAGTTGAGTTACTTTCTGTTATAGCTCTATACTCTTATGTTGCTGTAGATTATAGAATTGCTAGATTAAGATGTTGCTCATTTATTACACTGCTTTAAATACATAAAGATATTCGGTCTATACCACTTGCTTGTACTTATACCTCACTTATATATTGTACCATGTTCCTTTCTCCGCCCGGTGTCGAGGAGTCGCCAGGGGAGCGGATGTGAAGCCACTTAGTCTTTATGACTAACGGTTGCTACGTCTTCCTTTTTAGGAGGAAACCCCGCAGGTGGAGCAGCAGCAGGTTATGTAGCCGGACAGCCAGGCCAGGACGACAGGGCCTGAGGGGACGGTACTATCGCTACCGTCTGTTATAGATGTGAGTGTGTTAGGTTTTGTTGAACCCTTTTGGGGAAAACTATTTACGTACTCTGATATTAGAAGCTTGTTATAGCTTCTTAACATATGTATTTTATGGACTATATGCTTTATGTGGATGTGACTTCTGTACTTTTATATTTTGGTAGGTCAGCAATGAATGATATTGGTTGTAGACAGCAGAATAGGCGTGTTGTGGTACAGGCTATTCCGAGTGTTAGTGCTACCGCAAGGCGGCTGTTCTGGGCATAAGACCCCTCTCGTGCAGTGTTTTGTGTTCCAGGAGCGGGCTCTTACACCGTGTGCCACCTTGACACGCCCTTGGACATGCCCGTGTCCCAGGCCGTGTGCCTCACTCGAGACACACGCGAGACCCGCTCGAGTACCCAGAGCTAGACAAGCCGTGGGACACGCCCGTGTCTAAGGCCGTGTCAACCAACCTGAACTCCAAATTGGAATTTTGGGTGTTACAGCCTATCTCAACCTCGAGTTAAAGTTTAATTATTTGGTGATCTGCGAACCTCGTCGGCGCCTAGGCTTGCTTGAAATTCGCGTGGCCAAGTGGGAGGAAGTCGAGGAGCACATGAACCTTGCGGAGTCTCGCTACTCCTCAATCAACTATATTGATTAGTGCATCACGATGGCAGAGCACTGACAGGAGCTGCTGCACAACGAGCTCTACAGGATTTGGACTAGTATCAGATTGGTGGGGCAATTGGCAAAGATGGATTAAGATGTCTTGCGATGCAAGGAACTTCTGCAGCAGGCGAACAAACTCGTGTGGAGGCTGCGCGATCGAAGTTGGTCTAGGCGACATGCTCAATAAAATGATCGTCCGGGGAACCTGCACAACCCTTAGATTTTTCTTGTTTTAATTCTGCGAGTTTCCCTTTGGCTGTAATAATTATAATTTGTTATTCTTGCTTTTTGTATGGACATCATTTGAGAAGCTCGCTCAGCTGAGTAATTTATTTGTGATTATCTCTGGCTTTTGTCTTATGTATATGTGATAATCTTCCTTCTGTGTTGGCGAGTATCGATAGGTAGGTCGCTAGGCTCTTTCTCGATGTAGTTGACATTATGTCCCTTTTGCGAGTATATAGGTCGCTCCTGACGTTCGCGCTTAGAACTTGCTCGCAGTTAACGGGACACTCGCTACCGACCTTTGTTGTGGAAGCACTCTACCCCCTGCTTCGCTTTTGTCAATAAAGAGGAGGGCAGGGGGTGAGATGGAGCAGTTTTTTCGAGACCCTCATATTTTCTCGCTTACTGTTGCTCTCTTCTTCAAACTCACTATTCACTTCTCGTCGTCAGGATGGTTTCCGCCGAGGACGCCCATGCTCGCAAAGTCAACCATGCCGCAAATTTCAAGGTTGTGATCTTCAAGAAACCCTTCACCGACTTCGCTGGCCTTGATTGATGACTTCAAAGGCTGATTATTCCCTTCAACCGAGGAGGGTTTCCGCGCGAGGATACCTCATACTCATGAGCGAATAAACTCTTTCTTCATTAACCGAATAGTGATGCATATTCACCACTTCGAGGTAGGCCTCTGGTTGCCGTTGTGGCGTGAATTCTGTGAGAAACGAGTAAAAATAAACCGGAAGTGGTTTAACTGAAACTTTATTATCTGAAAAGGTTATCTATTACAAAGGTATGGCCTCCCTTATATAGAATGGAGGAGAGAAGAGAGAATACAAATAAGAGATGTGAGACTAAAAAATTACAAGACACAAGCAGACTGTACAGACACAAACCGCACAAGCCGCGCGGTTAGACAGAGGGGCTAACCGCTCGGCAACTTCCAGAGTGAGAGAGAGAGATCGCCATGTGAGACCGCTAGACCGCCCGGTCTCCAAGTCGCCAGTGACAAACCGCTAGACCGCTTGGACTACAGACAGCAACACACAGCAACCAACCTGCTGAAGGGAAACCGCCAGACCGCCCGGTCATCAACCCGCCAAGCCAGACCGCCCGGTCATCAACTCGCCAAGCCAGACCGCCAGACCGCCCGATCACCAACTTAAACACTCCCCCTCAAGCTAGAGCATATATATCGATCATGCCCAGCTTGTCACAAATATGAAAAAATGAGGCGGATACTGGCTTAGTGAAGATGTCAGCCAGCTCTTTATCAGAAGTGACGAAGGGAGTGCAAATTTGTTCCTTCAAAATCTCTTCACGAATGAAATGGCAGTCGACCTCAATGTGCTTGGTTCTTTCATGAAAGACTGGATTTTTGGAGATGTATATGACAGCTTTGTTGTCACAGAACATAGGTAGAGGATGGTTGTAGGCCTCTCCTAAATCCAGCATGAGAGCCCTTAGCCATTTTAACTCACAAGTGGTCGATGTCATGCTCTGATACTCTGCTTCAGCACTGGACTTAGAAACAACAGACTGCTTCTTGCTCTTCTAGCTTACCAGATTTCCCCCAACAAAGGTGCAGAAACCGAAAATAGACTTGCGATCCCTTTTGTCATAAGCGTAACTTACATTTGAGTATGCTTCAACCCTCAGATGACCATTCTTCTGAAATAGTAATCCTTTCCCAGGGGCTGCTTTGACATACTCCAAGTTCCGCAAGGCGGACTGTAGATGGCACTCCCTGGGTGCTTGCATGAATTGACTTACCTTGCCTACAGCATAAGAAATGTCGGGTCTGGTCACTGTGAGATATATAAGCTTACCAACTAGGCGTCTGTACCGCATAGTATCTGAAAGAAGAGGCGAATCATCTGTCCAGGTTTTGTCTTCTCCAATAGCCATAGGGCATCTAGCAGGTTTGACTCCAGTTAATCCTGCTTCTTTTAGAAGATCAGGGGCATACTTACGCTGTGAGAGGACTAAGGAGTTGGGATTCCGAGATATTTTGATCCCCAAAAAGTACTTCGGAGAGCCAATATCTTTCGTGACCAGATGTTGACGAAGATGCCGCTTTGTCAAGGTTACCCCTTCCTGGTCATCGCCAGTAAGAAGAATATCATCAACATACACAGCAAGAACCACCAGTCCCGAGGAGGTTTTGCGAATAAATAGAGAGTGATTGGCAGAGATGCGCGCAAAACCAACGGCCGCCACGATGCCGCTTAACTTGTCAAACCAAGCTCGAGGGCTCTACTTTAAGCCATAGATTGCCTTCTTTAGCTGGCATACTCGTGTCTCCCCCTGAGAAACATACCCAGAAGGTTGCTCCATATAGACGGCCTCCTAAAGATCACCATAAAGGAAGACATTCTTTACATCCAGCTGGGAAATTGGCCAATCTTTATTGACCGCCATAGAGAGAAGGGCCTGTATAGTGTTGATACGAGCCACAGGAGAGAAGGTGTCAAAGTAATCAACCTCATAGGTCTGAGTAAAGCCCTTAACAATAAGGCGAGCCTTATAACGGTCCACAGTGCCATCCAGGCCAAATTTGACCACAAAGACCCAGCGATAGCCAACAACATCAGTACCGAAGGGAGGAGGAACAAGATTCCAGGTACCCCGCTCTGTTAGGGTCGCCATTTCCTCATCCATGGCCATATTCCAGTGAGGAATAGCAAGGGCCTCCTGGTAAGAACGAGGTGTGGCAGTGGCAGAGATAGCCAACGCAAAGGCCCTGCGAGAAGAGGTAAGACGATCATATGAAACAACAGCAATAAGGGGGTGTAGGGTACACGTCTGCACCCCTTTACGAAGAGCTGCAGGAAGATCCAGGTCGGCGGGTTCCTTGTCATCCGGAGCATCCGTGGCAGAGAGAGCTGGCCCGGGAGGAGAGAGCGATGACAGTGGAGATGAGGGAGATGGAGGCGGAGAGAGAGGAGTGGATGAAGATGGAGTAGGGGTGGATATCATAGTAGGAGGCGAGGGAACGAAGGGAATAACAGGAGAATCAGAGGTTGGGGGAAGAGAAGAGGAAGCTTGGGGAAGAGAAGAGGAGTCATTCGAGAAGTAGGAGGCATTCTCGAAGAAGGTAACGTCAGCGGAGACGAACTTCTTATGAAGAACAGGGTCAAAGCAACAGTAGCCTTTCGGAGTGGTGGAGTACCCCAGAAAGACACATTTGGTGGAGCGATGGGAGAGCTTATCACGGGTGGCAGATGGGGCATGCACAAATGCAGTGCACCCAAAGATTCGAAGAGGGAGAGAAAAAGGCTCCTTGCCCGGATATAGTATGGAGAATGGGGTTTTCCCGTGGAGAATTGAGGAGGGAATGTGATTGATGAGGTAGCAGGTAAGGAGAACAGCATAGCCCCAATATGAGCGAGGGACCTGCATCTGTGTCATCATAGTGCGAGCGACATCAAGGAGGTGACGGTTTTTGCGCTCCGCCACACCATTTTGCTGTGAAGTATAGACACAGCTAGTTTGATGAATAATCCCATGTTGTATACAGAAGGACGAAAAAACATGACTGAGATATTCTTGGGCGTTATCAGATCGAAAAACTTTAATAGAAACATCAAACTGAGTTTTGATCATGAGATAGAAAGATGTCCATACAGAGAATAATTCGGAGCGATCTTTTAAAAGATACACCCACGTACAACGAGAGAAATCATCAATAAACGTGACAAAATATGAACTTCCCCGACCAATGGTAGGGGTAGGAGAAGAACCCCAAACATCAGAGTGGATGAGATCAAACGGTCGGGAAGATCCACGAACTTGCTTTGGTGGGAAGGAGGAGCGGTGATGCTTGCCAAGCTGACAGGCCTCACAATTGAGGGGAGGACTATGTGGAGGAAGTTGGGGCAAAAGCTGACGAAGAAGTCGCGGAGGAGCATGACCAAGGCGAAGATGTCATTGGAGTAGATCTATGGAGGTGGAGGAGAAGGCGGATAGAGCGGAAATGTTGTCGAGGAAGAATAGGCCGCCACTCTCAGTCCCAGTAGCAATCGTCCGCAGGGAGTCCGGATCCTGAAAAGAACAAGAAGTAGAAGTAAATGTGACGGAACACCGTAATTGCTTGCATAGAGAGGTAACAGATATTAAGTTGCACGGGAATTTGGGCACGTAGAGAGTATTTGCCAATTGAAGAGACGGAGTGACTTGAACCACTCCCGTCTCATAGACCGGGGATGGAGAGCCATCAGCGAGAATAACCGGGGGCAACCGATCATGTGTTTCCAGGAGAGAAAAACACTGGGGAGAGCCGGTCATATGATTGGTAGCACCTGAGTCGATCAGCCATTTTCCTTGAGTAACTAAGTGAGCACTACCAGAAGACGTGACCACCGAGGCAGAAGGCTTTGAAGAAGAAAAGAAGGTAGAGATATCGAAGAGAGACATAGGAGCAGAAATAGGTCGCGCGAACAGAGAGATAGGTCGCACGAACTAAAAAGGAAGTGCGAGAGGACCGAGAAACAGGCCGCGCGAATAGATAAACAGGTCGCGCGAACAGACAAGCAGCGAACACAGCACGAGCACAAGGAAGTTCGTGAGAACCAGAAGACCACAGCGGACAAAAAGGAAACTGCAAAGGACACAACTAAGAAGCAGATCAAAGCAGGGAGAAGGCCATGCGGTTAGAGAGAAGGCCGAACGAACATAGGAGGAGCCGCGCGAATCAAAGGAGATCGCGGGAAAAACAGAGGCAGAGAAACCGCGAAAACAGGTAGCGGGTAGAACTAGAGAGAGAAGAGAGGCCGCGCGGTTAGGAAACAAGCTGTGCGGAAGGAAGAAGAAGATCTGCAGCGGTCACGATGTAAGACATCAGCGGTCAGAGAATCCACGACCAAGCCGCAAAATCAAGTAGAGGGATAGAAGTCGAGCGGCTAGAAGACAGTCCGCTCGAACAGAAGCAACAGGCAAAACAAGCACAGGGTAACAGGTCGCGGAGAACAGGGCAACAGGTCGCGGCGAACAGGGCAACAACAAGAAGAGAAAGAGACCGCGTGGATAGAGTGCAAGCAGGCGAAGCAAGCCGCGCGAATAGGGAAGGCACACAAAATAAGGAGGAAAAGATTGAGTCCTCTGATACCATGTGAGAAACGAATAAAAACAAACCGGAAGTGGTTTAACTGAAACTTTATTATCTGAAAAAGGTATCTATTACAAAGGTGTTGGGTACATTGGAAAATGTGTACCTGATTTGAAGAAGCCCAACTTAGCTCAATGATATACATCAAGGTGTATTTGATGTTGTTTTAAGTTGACATGTGCAGGTGAAGAAGTGTTAAAGAATGCAGAAAAATATTCTAAGTCCATGTGTCGACACCTGAAGAAACAGTGTCGACACTTCAGAATATTTGTGTCGACACTTGAAGGAGGCTGTGTCGACACAGAGAAAGATAGTCGACACAGAGAAAGATAGTCGACCACATTTGTGTCGACACTGGGAAGCAGTGTCGACTCACAGAGAAAGATAGTCGACCAAATTTGTGTCGACACTAGGAAGCAGTGTCGACTCACAGGAAGATAGTCGACCACATTTGTGTCGACACTGGGAGGCTGTGTCGACACAATGAGACAGAGTCGACACACATTGGCAGAAGTCGACAATACTTGTGTCGACACTAGAAGACTAAGTCAACACATACTGAGTTCTGAATCTACAACAACTGTGTCGACACACAGGACTTGTGTCGACACACTGCAAAGTCAAGACCAAGTTATTCTCTGAAGAAGCTGTGTCGACTTAATGGCAAACTTGTCGACATCATCAAAGGCTGTGTCGACACCAAAGTTACTTGTGTCGACACATACAGACAGTTGGTCTCGACACTTCCTGACAGTCTGTCTCAATACATTGCTGACCAAGACTAAGGCACAGGATCTGTTTGAAGACTTAACAGCTGTGGGTTGCAGCCAGTTAACTGATATTGTCAGACTTGTCAGAAGACAGTTATAAACCGGATCAGCCGGTTACTATTAAGAAGATCTATAAATAGACAGATTCAGAGAGAAGTAAATAATGAATGAGAAGATTGAACTTTGGCAATCAAATTGAGAAATCAAATCAAGAAGGTGTAATACACTGAAGAAGATCTTCATCAGAAGATCTAAGAAGACGATCTCAGGATCGATCTAAGAAGAGTTCTAACAAGAATTCAGAAGTATCATCAAAGGTGTTGGATAGAGAGGGATCCACCCATTTTGAAGAAGAAGAAGGAAGCCATCAGTGGTTTTCTCAAGAAGCTATTTGGAAATCAACTCAGCTAAGTTCAGATTCAAGAAGCTTTGAAGAAAGCTCAGATTCAGTTGATTTCATCAGCTGATCAAGAATTGTCTTGTCCTCTTCTCTCTCAACAAAGGCAAGACATTAAAACTTCTTTTCTAAATTTCTGTAGGATCTGTTTTACACAGATCTGAGTTGTAAGCCTGTGATATAAAGGCTGAGTGTAGGAGAGTTGATCTCTGAGGGGTAGGGCTGTTTGCCTGAGTGTAGGAGAAGGTTCTTCTCTGAGTTGTAGGCCTTGTGGCAAGGCTGAGGTAGGGCTGTTGTGCCTGAGTTGTAGGAACCTATCTAGGTTCTGAGCTGTAGGATCTGAGGATCTGAGAATAGTGGAAGTTTGGCCGAATCTAGCATACTGCTAGATAGGTGAAGGGGGAAAGTGGATGTACCCAGACCTTGGGGAACCACTATAAAACATTGTGCAATCTGTGATGATTAAATGTCTGTGAATGCTGTTGGTACCCTAGTTTGATTTGAGTTTAGTCTTGTCTTTTTAGTCCCTTGACCCAAGAATTATCTATGGTCATTGGTTAGTAGTCTAGCTGTAGAGTCCTCCCTTTTCCAGATTGAGAATTTGGTTAAGTAGTTTTTCGTTCGACTATAGTCGAACGCCGCTCGACTATCGTCTATCGGCTGATCGACGATCGTCTATCAGTTGGTCGACGCTCTGTCTGCGTTGATAGTTCGACTATCTGTTGATAGGTCGACTATCTGCTTGGCGTGGTAGATCGACTATCTGTCCTGATAGATCGACTATCTGATAGTTCGACTATCTGTTGATAGGTCGACTATCTGTTCTGCTTTGATAGGTCGACTATCTGTTGATAGGTCGACTATCTATCGTCTTTGATAGTTCGACTATCTGTCCTGATAGTTCAACTATCTGATAGTTCGACTATCTTTTGATAGGTCGACTATCTGGTCTGTTTTGATAGGTCGACTATCTGTTGATAGGTCGACTATCTGTTTTCTGAGGTAGGTCGACTATCTGCTTGATAGGTCGACTATCTGTTTGCGCTTGATAGTTCGACTATCTGTCCTAATAGATCGACTATCTGATAGTTCGACTATCTGCTCTGATAGGTCGACTATCTGCCGAGGTAGTTCGACTATCTTCTTCGATAGGTCGACTATCTGGATCGTTCGACTATCTGCCCAATAGTTCGACGATCTCCGTGCGTCGGTCGACGATCTCCGAAGGTCGTTCGACGCTTTCTGTCTGCCTTTATAATTTGTATTTATTTATTATATTTAATTAATTAATACATTTTCTGGCAAGTTGTTTCAGTTGATTTATGATAATATTTCCAGGCAATATCTGCTCTATTCTTTTTGCCTGAGTAAAATCTTTTTAGATAAAGTTGTTTGTCTTATTAGCTGTCTTTGTATTTTACTTTATATGCTGACAGCCCTTTATAGCCGTTAGACTGAAAAGTCTTCTTTTTGCTATAAAGAGTATTTCTCTGATGTGACTTTATTTAGTCCTTCTGTTATTTGATTTGATCCTGCAGCTTCTTAGAAAGAGGTTCATTCCTTTTATAGAATGTTTCTGCTGCAGAGATTGTTTTGTCTTCTTGATATTTACAGCCCAGGTCTCAAGTCTCAGAAGAAGACAAGTAATTCAAACTGAAGAGAGCCGTTGCTTGTTGCTGCTATATAAAGGACCCTTTGAAGAAGGATTGAAGCTAGCTAACTAGTTAACCAGATATTTTAAAAGCATTCAAGCCTTCATCAAGATCAAGTCTTCTGTTCTCAGCAATTTCCATCTAACTGAGAAGTGTTAAGATCTTCTACTCCTCTTCAACCTGAGTTCTCCTGCTTTCAGGAAGTTCAAACTCAGAGTTCTTTTGAAGAAGAAGAAGAAGATAGCTGCTTGAAGATCTTTTATTTTATTATTTATTTTCTTCTTGTAGTTTTTCCTTCAGAGCTTTCTGAAGAGTTTTTCTGCACTGAAGCAAGACTTCACCTGGACATCTTTGAGCCAGGGGGAGCCTTGATTCTTTAGAGCTTTCTAGCTCAGTGCAAGCTTTTGTGCTTCTCTAATCTATTGTAAAATAGAGAAGACATCTTAACCTTCTTCCCCCTCCTGTACAGGGTTATTACTCCCTTCAAAAGTATCCCTTGGTGGCAGGGCACCTGATCAAAAACCTGTGCTTGGTTTTTAGACACCTGATCAAAAGTCTAAAGGGTTTCTGGATCTACCTGAAGCAGATCCTGTTGGTGGCAGGGCACCTGATCAAAAACCTGAGTGGATTCCTACCGTGTGGGTAGAAGAGTGGACGTACCCAAGTTGTTTGGGGAACCACTATAAATTTCCTTGTGTCGTCTGGATTCACTTGTTTAATTCCTGCATTGTGGCTGTGATTAGATATAACTAGGATTGCTAGTTGCTGATTAGGTTTTCCAAGCCTTAACTGTAATTACAGTTAGCTTGAGTTTGTGCACATCACTTGTGTTAGGCTATAGGGTTAAATCTATATCTATAATCTTTTCATTCCGCACTTCACTCCAAGGGAGTTGGGTAGACCATTAAGTTTTGTCTAGTGCAAAATTTGATAACTCTATTCACCCCCCCTCTAGAGCAGTATCTATCCCTTCACTTTCAATTGGTATCAGAGGGAGGTTGACTGACTGAATAGGCTAACACCTAAGTCACAAGATCCTGATAGATACCAAAGCTTATAGATATTCACTATCATGGCCCAGTCCAAGGATTATTCTAGCACCAGACCTCCAGCATGCAACTTAGCTAAGTTTGGCATCTGGAAGGCAAGGATAAAATTATATATGAATTCTATTGATGAAAGCATCTTTGCTTCTATTTTGTCAGGACCCCCAAGAGCACCTGCTGCTGCTACTGCCTCATCATCTGATATGAGTGCAGTGCCTCCTCCAGATTACAATGATGAATACAAGAAGGCCAAAATTGCAGATGCCAAGACGATGAACATTCTGGCTCAGACAATGTCTGATGAGGTATTACAAAAGGTTGCTGACTGCTCCTCAGCAAAAGCCATGTGGGATACACTGAACCAGATTGTAGCTGGTTCAGCTGATGAAAGGAAGGACAGAAGGTCCAACCTGATCTCACAGTATGAGAACTTCAAGAAAACTGATGCTGAATCAGTTGAAGCCATGTACACCAGGCTCAGCTCAATCATCAATAAGCTGAGGACCCTGGACAAGGACATATCATTGACAGAGGTCAATGATAAGATTCTTATGTGCTTCCCTAGCACATGGGATCTAAGGATCTGGCCCATCAAGGAAGCCAGAAGTACAAATGAGATCTCCACTGAAGCCCTTCTCGGTAAGCTCAAGTCTTTTGAGCAAGTGCTGAAGACAAGGGAAGCAGAAGCAGAAGCGAAGACCCCCGCTCCAACAAGAAAAGAGCAATCTCTAGCTCTTAAGGCTGCTGATGCTTCTGAAGGCAGCCAATCAAATGAGGAACTAATGGTATTGTTTGCCAAGAGGTTTCTCAAGATGGGGAGAAAGGAGTTCAGAAAGAAGTCTTCACGCTATGAAGACAAACCAAGGTATGATCGCTCTCCAGCTAAAGAAATTATTTGTTATGGTTGCAGGAAGCCTGGACACATCTTGCCAGAGTGTCCAGAGGAGAAGAACAAAGAAAAGAGAAAAGAAAAGGAACAGCACAGGAATCACTACAAGCCATCCTCCTACAAAAATAAGAAGAAGGAGAGAGGTTTCATTGCTGAAACCTGGAGTGATTCTGATGAAGAATCCTCCTCATCAAGCTCCAGTGAGGATGAGGAAGAGAAGAAGGCAAAAGAAGTTTGCCTGATGGCAATAGATGCCTGCAGCAACCACTCAGCTGCAGAGAGTTCAGATTCTGATGAAGAGATGCCTACAGAAGATGAGGTACTCTCTTCCTATGATTTTACTTCAGAAGAATTTAAATTAGATTTTAAATCCTTATGCTTAGATTTGATTAGCTCAGAAAAGGAGATAAAAGAACTTAGAAATAAGTTAGCTGACTCAGAAGTAATTGCTACAGAAAATATTAGGTTAAAGGAAGATCTCACTACTTGTAGTGAAGAAATTAAATTTCTTAAAATAGAATTAGCTAAGTCTAAGAGGTTAGAAAAATCACTTAATGGTAGAAGCCTTAAGTTGTTAGAAATTACCAGCATGACTAACACTAGGTCAGCTAATAACAAACTAGGCTTAGGAGCTTCTCCCAGTGAACCCCCAGTTCTTCTTAAAAACAATCTTTCAACTCTAGTGAACTTCATTTCAGCTAGTGGAAAGAAGAACACTGAGCAAGTAAATCTAGTTAATAAAACCCTAAATAAAGCTAAGAGAGAAAAGAGAAAGAAATTTTTTAAAGAAATGCAAAGAGCGTCGAACGCAGCTCGACGATCGGAAGCTCAATGGTCGAACGAAGGTCGACGATCTGAGCACCCATCGTCGAACGTCGATCGACGTTTTCAATATGATTTTCAAAATCATAATCAGTACCATAGAAACCTAAATGAAAATAGAAACCCTAGGTTTGTTGACCCATCATCTGCATGGAGAATCCCACCTAGGAGATCTCACCCACTAGGTTATCACCCTCAGCCTGCATTTTCATATATTTCCAGTTTTTCTTATGTGAAAAACAAGGGACCCAAGGTTACCTGGGTCCACACTGTCTAAATAAATGTCTTGCAGGTGAAGGCCTATCCAATCACTCAAAATAAGTGGTATTTGGATAGTGGATGCTCTAAGCATATGACAGGAAATAAAGATCTTCTGTCAAAGTTCAAAGCTAAGCTCGGCCCAAAGGTTATCTTTGGAGACTCCAGCTGTGGTCAGATAGAAGGCTATGGCAAGATCACAATTGGAGCAGTTACTTTCAAGAGAGTTGCATATGTCAATGGACTGAAGCATAATTTGATTTCAGTCAGCCAGCTATGTGATGCTGGCTATCAGGTTTTATTTTCTAACTCTTCTTGCAATATTACTTTAAATAATAATGTTGTTTTAGTAGGTATTAGAATAGGTAATATTTATTTAGTAGATTTCAATTCATCTCATTCTGAAATCTGCCTGTTTAATGAAGTAACAATTAATAATAATTCTTTGTGGCATAAGAGACTTAGTCATGTTAACCTTAAAAATATATCTAGGTTATCTAAACACAACCTTGTTAGAGGTTTACCTTCTTGCCCCTACAAGAAGGAGAGCCTATGCAAGGCTTGTCAGCTAGGCAAGCAAACCAAAAATTCTTTTAAATCTGTAAATAAAAGTGATTCTCCTAGAATCCTGTATCTATTACACTTGGACCTTTTTGGCCCAATAAATGTACAGAGTTTAGGAGGGAAGTATTACACCTTAGTAATTGTAGATGACTTCTCTAGGTTCAGTTGGGTTTTCTTTTTGAGAACTAAGTCTGATAACTTCAAAGCCCTTACAGACTTTCTACTATGTGTGCAGACTGAGTACTCTACTCATGTGGCCTTGATCAGAAGTGATCATGGTACTGAGTTTGACTCTCTTCTCATGCAAGAATTCTGTGAGAGAGAAGGTATCAAACATAGCTTCTCAGCTCCTAGAACTCCCCAACAAAATGGGGTAGTTGAAAGGAAGAATAGAACACTTATTGAAGCTGCTAGTACATTGTTGGCAGATGCTAACATGCCTCTCTCCTATTGGGCAGAAGCTGTTAGTACAGCCAATTATGTCTTGAATAGAAGTTTGATACACAAGCTTAAGTGTAAAACTCCTTATGAGTTGCTTAAGGGAAAGAAACCTAAAATTAATTATTTTAGAGTATTTGGTTGTATTGTTTATATTCATAATAATAATAAAGAATATATTAGAAAATTTGAAGCAAAAGCTTCAATGGGAATCATGCTTGGATATTCCCAAGTAAGCAAAGCTTATAGGGTTTATAACAAATCAACCTGTAAAATTGAAGAATCTGTGCATGTGTCTTTTGATGAATCTCAGATGTTTTATAAGGAGAAGGAAAATTCTCCTTCTTCAAGTTCATTGCAGGTACATGATGCCCCTCAAAAAATTCTTCAACTATCAACTCTTCAGATCACTGAATCAGACAGTGATGAAGACTTTGCTGAAGCTGTTGAAGCTGTTGTTGTACCACCAACAGTAGATCAAATTCCTCCTGAGGAATTAATCCCAACTGTTGCTGAAGATCACATCCCACCTGCTGATATTGTCACACTTAGAGATCACCCGACATCTCAAGTGATTGGAGACATATCAGCTGGTGTGCAAACAAGACATCAATTAAGACAGGATGTGATGCACGCTTGTTTCCTCTCACAGGTTGAGCCCCTCACCTTTAAAGATGCAGAGCTAGATCCCCACTGGATCATTGCAATGCAAGAGGAACTCAATCAGTTTGAGAGATGTAAAGTTTGGACTTTGGTTCCAAGACCTAAAGGCCAACTGATCATAGGCACCAAGTGGGTGTATAGAAACAAGTTGGATGCAAATGGAATTATAGTAAGGAATAAAGCTAGGCTTGTAGCTCAGGGCTACAGACAGGAGGAAGGTATAGACTATGACCAAACCTTTGCTCCTGTTGCAAGGCTAGAAGCAATAAGGATCTTCTTGGCCTATGCAGCCTTCATGAAGTTTAAGGTGTTCCAAATGGATGTCAAAAGTGCATTCCTAAATGGTGAGCTTAAGGAAGAGGTGTTTGTTGAACAACCACCAGGGTTTGTTTCTTCAACTCAGCCTTCTCATGTGTTTAAGTTACAGAAAGCTCTTTATGGACTAAAGCAAGCTCCTAGAGCCTGGTATGAGACCTTAGCTAGTTTCCTGTTAGAGCACAACTTTACTAGGGGAGTAGTTGATAGAACACTTTTCGTCAAGCATCACAAGGACACAATCCTGTTAGTTCAGGTGTATGTAGATGATATTATTTTTGGCTCCACTGATCCCAAACTGTGCAAAAAGTTTTCTAACTTAATGCATTCCAAGTTTGAGATGAGTAGTATGGGTGTGCTGTCTTACTTTCTTGGTCTCCAAGTTAAGCAAGATGTTGATGGTATCTTCATCTCCCAATCCAAATATGCCAAGGAATTGGTAAAGAAATTTGGGATGGCTGATGCTTCAGCAATGCCTACACCCATGGCTACTAATGTAGTTATTGATTCTGATGATCACGGCAAGCCAGTTGATCAAAAGAATTATAGGGCCATTGTTGGTTCCCTATTATATCTAACTGCAAGTAGGCCAGATATAATGTTTGCTACATGCCTTTGTGCTAGATTCCAGGTCAACCCCAAGGAATCTCATCTGATTCTTCTAAAGAGAATCCTGAGATACCTGAAGGGATGTCCAAATCTAGGACTTTGGTACCCAGCTGAGTCAGAATTTGAATTAATTGGATATTCTGATTCTGATTATGCTGGTTGCAGAGTTGACAGGAAGAGCACCTCAGGAACTTGTCAGTTCCTGGGAGAGAGATTGGTCTCTTGGTTCTGTAAGAAGCAGGCTTCTGTCTCAACCTCAACTGCAGAGGCTGAATATATAGCAGCTGCCAGTTGTTGTTCACAGATCCTGTGGATTCAAAACCAGCTTGTGGATTATGGTTACTCACACAAGAACACCAAAATCATGTGTGATAGTACCAGTGCTATCTCAATTGCACAAAATCCAGTGCACCACTCTAGAACGAAGCACATTGAGATTCGGCACCATTTCCTGAGAGATTGTGTGGAAAAGAACAAGATTTGTCTTGAGTTCATATCCACTGAGTTTCAGAGAGCTGATATATTCACCAAGCCTTTAGATGAACAGAAGCATCTGTTCTTTTTAGTTCAACTAGGCATGATCAATGGACGAGACTAAGTGTGACTATATCTGCCAATGTTGAAACTTGTTTGAAGATAGTCGAACGACGTTCGAAGATATTCGATCGGGTCAAGCCCATCGTCGACCTATGGTTGATGAAAGTTTATCTGATTGAAGATCGTCGACCGGCGTTCGACCATAGTCGAACAAGTCGAGCTCATCGTCGATCTCTGGATGACGACAGCTTGTTGTTTGAGAAGCCAGAAATAGTCGAACGATTGTCCGACTACTCTGCTTCTGAGCCGATCGTCAAACGGCCGTTCGACCATCGGGTCTAGTATCTTTTTAATAGATCGACTTTCTCCGGTCTAATATAAAGCCGATAGTCGACCTAGGTTAAAAGATCTTTTGCTTTATCGTCGACGGAGCGTGACTCTTCGCATTCTGTCTTCCCGCTTGCGATTTTCTGCCGCTTCGTCCCCTTCGTCTCCGCCGTCCTTCTCGCGCTTTCTCCAGCAATCAATGGCGATTTCTCCTGCAGTTGTAAAGTTCGATGCAGGCTTCAGTGTTGATTTTGACGCGTTCAGTAGCTGCGAAGCAGGGATCGTGGAAGTTCTGCAGCTGTGCCGGGATCAAGGACTAGAGAGATTAATGTCTTCAAGAATTAAGATAAACATCCCAGAGATCAAGGAATGGGCCTTCACGTCGTCCTCTACCGACGACTCGATGACTGGCACCATCGGCGGAGAAGAGGTAATCCTAACTCCGGCCATTCTGACTGATATTTTTAGATTAGTTAATGGTGAAGAGGATTATGAGCAAGATGCTCAGGAATTTGGAAGAATGTTAGTTGAGCTGGGACATGCAGAGGGCATTCCCACCAAGCTGCTCAAAGTAAATTTCCCTTTCAAGATTAAGTTTCTTGCTGAGTTGGTCGGAAAAGTGCTCCTCGGTAAGCACTCTGCTCACGACAATATAACAAGGCAATAATTTGCACTAATGTGTGCAATTGTTAATCGGAAAAAGATTAATTGGGCAGGAGTTGTGTTTGACTTGATAAGGAAAAAGACTGGTAAGAAGGAAGTTACCCTATGAAGGGTCATTGGAATTTTCCTGAAGGAAAGGTATCCCCATCTGCTGGTCTCCGCCGCAACAACAATAAATGCAAGCAAGAAAATGGATCCTAACCTGTTCTCTAAGTGGAAGAGAACCTTTGTGAAACCCGCTCTCACAGGGGTTGCTCCAGCAACATCTGAGAGCACCAGGACCGATTCGGTCGCTCCTCACCCTGTTGAAGCTGGCTCAGCTCTTTCCCTTCCCTCTTCTTCTGCTATGTTGTCTGCCTCAGTTGAAGTACCATCAACTTCAGTTGAAGTAAGACTTTCCCCTTCTCCTGTTAGAGAAACAACTACGGTTGTTCTCCCTTCCCCTCCTGCTTCTCCTCTTCCTGCTCATCTGGCTAGGATATCTGCTCCTAGCTTTGATTTGTTAGGGTCTGAGAGGATTCCATCACCTCCTCCGTCTCCCATTCATTCTCCAGTTATCACCCCTATTAACTCTCCAGTCCCATCCCCAATTCCATCTCCAGTCCATACCATTCTTCATCCCAGCACTTCAACCATATCTGCTGCAGCTCCATCCACTACACATCCATCATCTTTTGAGATTACTCCTGAACTCATCTCCCGCATTGTGGAGTTGATTACCCCTTCAATCAAAACCATGATTGAAGAGGCAATCGCTCCCCTTGCATCCTCCATTGATACCTTAACCACTACCATTAAATCTCTTTCAAAATCTGCTGAGCCATCTTCCTCAAGGGGCCTGGTTTCAGTCTCCACTGAAATCAGGCAGGGGGAGATGTTCTGTGAAGATGCCTCAGAACCTCCTGCCTCCCTTCCAGCTATAACAGATACTGTAATGACAGCCCTGGAAGAGTCTGCTCCAGCTGAAAAAGAAGTAGTTCCAGTGTTATCTGACAAAGAAATAGCTGATGGAATCATGCTATCTGAAATTGCAGTAAAAGTCTGCCTAGAAGATCTCACCACTCCCGTGGTTGCTCGATTCCTAGAAGGTATTATAACTTCATATCTAGATGAATCATGGGAGATGGTCAAGTATGAAGGTAATTCATTCATTCGCTTTGTTGACGAGTCAATTAATTTGCTAGCTTGTGAATTCCTGGAAGGAATGATTTCTGTTTATTTAGCAGATCTGTATTCATAATTCTACAGATTATATTAGAGGAGATTTAGCTGCTCAGATCATAGCAGTTGTTTCTGAAGCTGATCCAATTGTTCCTGATATTCAAGTTGATCCAGAATTGGATTCTTTTTTAGAAGATAGAGAAGATAAGTCTGAAAACCAGGATGAAATCAAAGCTGACACTCCTGTTCTGAGTGTGGAAGAAGAGAAAGCAAGAGTTGCTTGGAATCAAAGAGTTCAATCTCTGATAAAGGAAAAAAGAAAAAGGATTGCAAGTTGAAAAATCAACTATTTGGGATGATTCCCCAGGTCTTGATTTAGACCTCCTTCTGGCTCAGGATGCCATAGAAGAGGAAAGAGAGAAATCAGATCTGAAGTTTAAAGAAAAGGCTATTTCTGAAGCCTATGATTCGTATGATAATCCCCCATCATCTCACTCTGATGATGAAGATGATTCTGATGTATCTGAGAAATCAAGGAAAAAGAAAGCTGATCAAAAGAAAAGGAAAGATGCTGCTCCTCCTCCTCCCAGTAAAGACAATGATACTCCTTATTATATTCTGAAGGGCATTGACCCTAAGTCAAAGGAATTTCAGCACTGGATGTGGTTCTCTAAGAACCAGCAGAAAGAAAGGAAAAGATCTAAGAGGTATGATAGTCCTGTTTCAAGATGGACTCCCAGAGGTCCCCCTCCTCCACCTCCCAGTGCAGGAGCCTCTGGGAACCTAGTTGCTAATCCATCTGCCTCCTCAGGAAAATCTGCTCCATCAGCAAGATCTGCCTCTTCTCAGCATCAATCAAGGAAAAGCTCTCACAGTTCTTATGGAAAGTCTCATTCTGGCAGTCAAATGCATGAAGCTGAAGTGAAAGAACAAGTTAAGGAGGTTGTGTATCTAAAGCCAACCTTTTCACCTCCTCCTTCTCCTAAGAGAAAGGTTTCAACTGCTGTACCAGTTCATGTTGATAAGAACACTGCAAAAGGAAAAAGAACTGTCTTTTCTGAAAATTCAAGTAAAAAGTTTGCAGAGTTTGCTCCTCCGTCTTCTCTTGTGATTCAAGAAGTAAAAGATTCAGCTGATAGTTTGTTAGATTTGTCTACAAAGTTTAAAGCTGTTAAGCCAGTTGATACCTCCTCTGAAAATCTGTATGAAAGCCAAGAACTAGATCCTGACTACAGGATGGCTAGGTTTCTTGAGACAGTTGGCTCAGCTCAAATTCAGAAAGCAAAAGCTGAAGGTAAAGATTTTACAGGATTCTCTACTATGTCTAGATTCAGAATGAAGGAATTGGATAAAATCCAGGTTAGCCCTGAAGTTTTTGATCCTTCAAAATATATGGAAAAGCATCCTGAAGCAGTAGTCCCAAGAGCTGCAGAATTGAAGATCATTGGTATTCAAGACTTGAAGATGTCAAAGAGAGAAGTTCTTGATCCCTTGAGAAAAATCTCCTTTATGCCTAGCTCTTCTGTTTCTAAACCTGACTCTGCAGTTCCTTAATTTGTCTGTTTGATATTTATTTATCCGATTGATAATTGCTGCTCAGTTGTGTTTCCTTTTCCTGTTTTGTTTTATTAGCTAGTTCTGTGTTTTAGTCTTTGAGAGACTTAACTCAAATAGGGGGAGATTGTTGGTACCCTAGTTTGATTTGAGTTTAGTCTTGTCTTTTTAGTCCCTTGACCCAAGAATTATCTATGGTCATTGGTTAGTAGTCTAGCTGTAGAGTCCTCCCTTTTCCAGATTGAGAATTTGGTTAAGTAGTTTTTCGTTCGACTATAGTCGAACGCCGCTCGACTATCGTCTATCGGCTGATCGACGATCGTCTATCAGTTGGTCGACGCTCTGTCTGCGTTGATAGTTCGACTATCTGTTGATAGGTCGACTATCTGCTTGGCGTGGTAGATCGACTATCTGTCCGGATAGATCGACTATCTGATAGTTCGACTATCTGTTGATAGGTCGACTATCTGTTCTGCTTTGATAGGTCGACTATCTGTTGATAGGTCGACTATCTGTCGTCTTTGATAGTTCGACTATCTGTCCTGATAGTTCAACTATCTGATAGTTCGACTATCTTTTGATAGGTCGACTATCTGGTCTGTTTTGATAGGTCGACTATCTGTTGATAGGTCGACTATCTGTTTTCTGAGGTAGGTCGACTATCTGCTTGATAGGTCGACTATCTGTTTGCGCTTGATAGTTCGACTATCTGTCCTGATAGATCGACTATTTGATAGTTCGACTATCTGCTCTGATAGGTCGACTATCTGCCGAGGTAGTTCGACTATCTTCTTCGATAGGTCGACTATCTGGATCATTCGACTATCTGCCCAATAGTTCGACGATCTCCGTGCGTCGGTCGACGATCTCCGAAGGTCGTTCGACGCTTTCTGTCTGCCTTTATAATTTGTATTTATTTATTATATTTAATTAATTAATAAATTTTCTGGCAAGTTGTTTTAGTTGATTTATGATAATATTTCCAGGCAATATCTGCTCTATTCTTTTTGCCTGAGTAAAATCTTTTTAGATAAAGTTGTTTGTCTTATTAGCTGTCTTTATATTTTACTTTATATGCTGACAGCCCTTTATAGTCGTTAGACTGAAAAGTCTTCTTTTTGCTATAAAGAGTATTTCTCTGATGTGACTTTATTTAGTCCTTCTGTTATTTGATTTGATCCTGCAGCTTCTTAGAAAGAGGTTCATTCCTTTTATAGAATGTTTCTGCTGCAGAGATTGTTTTGTCTTCTTGATATTTACAGCCCAGGTCTCAAGTCTCAGAAGAAGACAAGTAATTCAAACTGAAGAGAGCCGTTGCTTGTTGCTGCTATATAAAGGACCCTTTGAAGAAGGATTGAAGCTAGCTAACTAGTTAACCAGATATTTTAAAAGCATTCAAGCCTTCATCAAGATCAAGTCTTCTGCTCTCAGCAATTTCCATCTAATTGAGAAGTGTTAAGATCTTCTACTCCTCTTCAACCTGAGTTCTCCTGCTTTCAGGAAGTTCAAACTCAGAGTTCTTTTGAAGAAGAAGAAGAAGAAGATAGCTGCTTGAAGATCTTTTATTTTATTATTTATTTTCTTCTTGTAGTTTTTCCTTCAGAGCTTTCTGAAGAGTTTTTCTGCACTGAAGCAAGACTTCACCTGGACATCTTTGAGCCAGGGGGAGCCTTGATTCTTTAGAGCTTTCTAGCTCAGTGCAAGCTTTTGTGCTTCTCTAATCTCTTGTAAAATATAGAAGACATCTTAACCTTCTTCCCCCTCCTGTACAGGGTTATTACTCCCTTCAAAAGTATCCCTTGGTGGCAGGGCACCTGATCAAAAACCTGTGCTTGGTTTTTAGACACCTGATCAAAAGTCTAAAGGGTTTCTGGATCTACCTGAAGCAGATCCTGTTGGTGGCAGGGCACCTGATCAAAAACCTGAGTGGATTCCTACCGTGTGGGTAGAAGAGTGGACGTACCCAAGTTGTTTGGGGAACCACTATAAATTTCCTTGTGTCGTCTGGATTCACTTGTTTAATTCCTGCATTGTGGCTGTGATTAGATATAACTAGGATTGCTAGTTGCTGATTAGGTTTTCCAAGCCTTAACTGTAATTACAGTTAGCTTGAGTTTGTGCACATCACTTGTGTTAGGCTATAGGGTTAAATCTATATCTATAATCTTTTCATTCCGCACTTCACTCCAAGGGAGTTGGGTAGACCATTAAGTTTTGTCTAGTGCAAAATTTGATAACTCTATTCACCCCCCCCCCCTCTAGAGTAGTATCTATCCCTTCACTTTCAAATGCTGTGCTAGATGTTTTAATTTTTGTAATTGAATTCTGCCTAAAAATTTGTACAAGCAATTAGAACATATTCACCCCCCCCCTCTAGGTGTTTAGGTTGTCTTGAAAGTAAAACTAACAAGTGGTATCAGAGGGAGGTTCCTCAAAAAGGACTTAACAGTCTGAGGTAGATCTGAAAGGCAGAATTAAGATTCAAGAAAATGGGTTCTGGAGAGAATCATAAGGAGCTAGGGTCTATGAAATTACCCATATGCAAGAAGGAAATCTTTGGAATTTGGAAAGAAAGAGTTAGGTTGTTTATGGAGACATCTGACCCAACAATATACATCACAGTTCAGGAAGGACCCTTCATTCCAATGAAGGTATCAGTTCTTGATGCTAATATTCAAACTCCAAAGAGTTATTCTGAAATGACTAAGGATGAAATCATTTTGGCAACCATGGATAAAAGAGCACAGAACATTATTGTAAGTGCCATAGATGATTCAACATTTCTGAATCTGATTCACTGCAAGACCTCCAAAGAAATGTAGGACACATTGATTGTCTACATGGAGGGATCAGAAGAAGTAAGACAGGACAGGAAATCTATGCTCAATCAGGAATATGAAAGTTTTAGACAAGGAAAATCTGATAGCATAACTGAGTACTATAAGAAATTCTATAGAATTGTGAATGAGCTAATGTTCTATGGAAGAGTCTTCAGTACTTATGAACTGAATGACAAATTCTTGAGATCCTTAACAAAGGATTGGGACACAAATATCTGTGCCATAAGAGAAATGGCTAAATTGGCAGAGATCTCTCCTCCCACCTTGTTTGGAAAGCAGCTATCCTATGAAATGCAACTTTTGGTGAGGAAGGAGGAGGAAAAGAATTCAAGAGGAGAGCATAGAGAAAAGACTGTGGCATTCAATGCAGAATCCATCAGAAAGAATAGGAGGATATCACCATCCTATCCTAAGTAAATTGCAGAAGTCAGTTCAGAAAATTCAGATAATCAGGGTTCAGAAAGCTGTGATTCAGATGCAGACTTTGCTGCATTCACAAGGCAATTCCAGAGGTTCTTGAAGAAGAAACAGTGGAAGTCTAAGCCCTCTACTTCACAGCAAGTTGATGACTATTATCAGAAGAAAAAGTCATCAAGGAAAGAAAAGAGCAGATCAAAGCCCAGCAAGGCTACTACTTCAAAGATTGTCTGCTATTGTTGCAATAGACTTGGACATGTAGTGGCTGACTGTCCTGATAAGAGAAAGGAGTCTTCAGACAAGAATAAGACTCATAAAAAGGGCAAGAAGGAGAAATCCTTTGTTGCAAAGAAGGATAAGAGCCTAACAGATCAGTCAACTTCAGAGTCAGAATCTGAAGCAGAAGCATATATTGGACTATATGTTGTATCTGAAGAAGAGGAGTTTCTGCAGTTGCTAGACTCCATCTATGATCAAGAGGATCATCAGTGCATGGGACTAATGGAAGGATCAGAAGAGGACATATGCCAGAATCAGTCTGGTCCTAATAAGGTATAATGTCCTTCTATGAAATCTGTTTGTAGTACAAGTACAGAATCAGCTACATCTGCATCAAGTGATGTAGATGTATCTGAATCTGAAGGAGATTTCTATCAATTGATAGATAAGTATGGGGACTTGTTGCAGACCCTTAAGAAAAGCAAGAACCTGGTTAAATCTCAGGCTCATGAAATTGCTGAACTAAGGGTAGCTGCAACTGAGTTAGAGAAAGTAATTGATCAAAAGTTAAATGAAATTGCCAAGCTGAAGAATATAACTATTATTCAGATGGGCACAATTAATTATACCAATGATCAAGTGAAGAGTCTGGAGGCCAGACTAAGAATTGAAAAAGATTTAGTGGCTAGTTACTCTAAGCCAAAGTCTGTCTTACCCTTGATTGATGAATTTGTGAATCAAAAGGGTAAGGTAGGATTAGGATTTAAAGGTAACTCCAGGGCTGGCCAATTCAAGAGGAAAGGCAAAGCTCCTGTCAAGCCACTGAACTTTTCAATCCCTATTAAGTTTAGAAAGGTGGAAGTGCCTTCTAACCTATATGATCATGAAAATATTCATGGTCATATTAAGTCTAATGTTCTGAAAAACAAGGGTGTAAATGCCAACAGGCCTACCTATGTTCATAAACCCAATGGTTATAAAAAATCAGTGGGTGAAGCTGCTGCAGCACCAGCAATGGACAGAAATTCTTTTGTCAAGGATGTATCTAGAACTAGATACAATAGGTTTGAATGTTGGTGCTGTGGCAAGAGAGGCCATTTTGCACTAGACTGCTGGTATAACACAAGTGTTAGAAAGAACAATAGTCTACCTGTTAGAAGAAATAATGGTAGCTTTGTTAATGCTAACTTGAACCAAGGACCCAAGACTTGCTTGGGTTCTAAGGGTAAGTAAATCTGTGTTGCAGGTGAATCCAAGTAACCATGCCCCTATACGGTACTTGGATAGTGGTTGTTCCAGGCACATGACTGGAACAAAGGGGCTGCTGAAGGAGTATTCATCTGTCAAAGATGGACCTAAAGTGATCTTTGGTGGATCTGAAAAAGGAGTCATCAAAGGGTTTGGTAACATTTCTTCTAACCTAATTACTATCACCCAAGTGGCTTATGTAAAAGGTTTGAAACACAATCTAATAAGCATAAGCCAGCTGAGTGATTTTGGATATGACATTTCATTTGTTAAGGATGGATGTCATATCAAAAGGTCAAGTGATCAAGAGATCATTTTGACTGGGTATAGGAAGAGAAATGTATATTGTCTTAATTTTGTATGTGAGAATAAAGCTTCTCCCATTTGTCTTGTAGCTGATGACAATGCTTCTCATTGTGTTAAGTGGCACAAGAGATTGGCTCATCTTAACTACAAGACAATTGGCCAACTCTTAATCAAAGAGTTAGTGAGGAATGGTCCTCAAGTTAAGTGTATGAAGGAAGGGATATGCTCAGCTTGTCAAAAGGGCAAGCAGACAAAATCCTCCTTTCAAAGCCTTGAAAACAAGGATTCTGTGAGGTGCTTATACCTCTTGCATATGGATCCTTTTGGTCCTATGCCAGTTCATAGTCTAGGTAGGAAAGTCTACACTTTTGTGGTTGTAGATGACTATTCTAGATTTACATGGGTGTTCTTTCTAAGACAGAAATCTGAAACCCCAAGTGTCTTACTTAATTTTGTAAAGCAAATTCAGAATGAACTGAATAGTACAGTAGTCAAAATCAGAAGTGACCATGGTACTGAGTTTCAATCTGAAAGCATGACAAAGTTATGTGAAGACTTTGGGATTTTCCAAGAGTTCTCCTCACCAAGAACACCTCAGCAAAATGGAATTGCTGAAAGAAAGAATAGAACATTAATTGAAGCTGGTAGAACTCTATTGAGTGACACCTCTCTACCAGAATATTTCTGGGCTGAGGCAGTAAACACTGCTTGTCATGTGATCAATAGGGCTTCTATCACCAAGAGCCACAAAAAGACTCCCTATGAGATTATGAAAGGTAGAAAACCAAATCTATCCTACTTCAGAATCTTTGGTTGCAAATGCTATATACTTAACAATGGTAAGTCATATTTGACTAAGTTTGCTGCCAAATCCCAGGATGGGATATTTGTTGGGTACAACACAAATAGTAAGGCCTATAGAATCTTCAACTTGACTACTCAAGTTGTTGAAGAATCAGTGCATGTTGTGTTTGATGAAACAAGATTAATCAACTGTGAGTTGCCTTGTAGATCAAATGACTCAACAGGTATAAGCAAAGGAATGGACAAGCTCTCCATTGCTGAAGCTTCAAGGGAAGATGGAGTATTGGAAAATGAAGGATACTGTCCAGGGGGAATATAAGACATAATAGAAGATGAAGAAAACCAAGAGGTTCAGCATAATGAAGGAGCTGGAGATGTTCAACCAGAAGGGAATCTTCCTCCAGCTACAAGACATTTAAGAGACCATCCAACTGATCAGATAATAGGTGATCCAAGACAGGGAGTGCAGACTAGAAGCAAAAGTCAAAGCACAGTTCTGCACTCAAGTTTCATGTCACAAATGGAGCCTAAGAAGTTTGAAGAAGCCATCCAAGACCTGCACTGGACTGATGCTATGCAAGAGGAGCTGAATCAATTCAGAAGGTGCAATGTCTGGGAGCTTGTTCCTAAACCAAGAGGCCACAATATAATTGGGACAAAATGGATCTACAGGAACAAGTTGGATGAGAATGGAGTAATAGTGAAAAATAAAGCAAGATTGGTTGCTAAAGGATACAGGCAGGAAGAAGGGATTGACTTTGATCAAACCTTTGCTCTAGTAGCAAGGCTAGAGGCAATCAGAATGTTCCTTGCCTATGCAGCCTATCAAGACTTCAAGGTATACCAGATGGATGTGAAGTCAGCATTTCTGAATGGTGATCTTAAAGAAGAAGTATATGTAGAGCAGCCATCAGGTTTTGTAGATCCTCTTAAACCTGATTATGTTTATAAGCTTAGAAAAGCTTTGTATGGGTTAAAGCAAGCCCCAAGGGCTTGGTATGAAACCCTATCTACTTTCCTTATTGAGAATAAATTCTCAAGAGGAAAAATTGACAAAAATCTATTCCTTAGGGAATCCAAAGGCAAGATCATCTTAGTTCAGATCTATGTTGATGACATAATCTTTGGATCTACTGAAAACAACCTTTGTAAAAAGTTTGCCAAACTTATGCAAGAGAAGTTTGAGATGAGCAGTATGGGGGAACTGAAGTTCTTCTTGGGACTCCAAGTAAGACAGACTGATGATGGCTTGTCCATATCCCAGTCAAAGTTTACTAAAGAATTAATCAAAAAGTATGGTATGGAGTCATCCTCCATCATGAGAACTCCTATGGGGACAAGTATGCCTATATGCAAAGATGATGCAGGTAAACCTGTTGATGAGACTTTGTATAGAGGAATAGTTGGTTCTCTACTATATCTCACTGCTAGTAGACCAGATATTATGTATGTTACATGTGTCTGTGCTAGGTACCAAGCCTGCCCTAAAGAGTCTCATTATACTGCAGTCAAAAGGATTCTGAGATATCTTAAGGGCACACCTAATCTAGGCCTTTGGTACCCTAGGAATAGAGATTTTCTACTAACAGGTTATTCAGATGCAGACTTTGCAGGCTGTAGAGAGGATAGGAA
The DNA here is from genome assembly GCA_039513925.1 of Platanthera zijinensis. NCBI lineage: Eukaryota > Viridiplantae > Streptophyta > Magnoliopsida > Asparagales > Orchidaceae > Platanthera > Platanthera zijinensis. Next base: position 46,134,560 of record CM077087.1, on the reverse strand, counting down.
GAGTACAACAGGTACTTGTCAATTCTTGGGAGGAAGATTGATATCTTGGAGTAGTAAGAAGCAGACCAGTGTGGCTATATCTATAGCTGAGTCAGAATATGTTGCTGCTGGCAGCTGCTGTGCACAACTATTGTGGATACAGCATCAGCTTAAAGATTATGGTATTCAAGTAAGTAGAACACCTCTTTTGTGTGATTCTAAGAGTGCAATTTCTATTGCTAATAATCCTGTTTCTCATAGTAGAACTAAGCATATAGAAATTAAATACCATTTTCTTAGAGAACATGTAGAAAGAGAAGACATCACATTGGAATTTGTTAAAACAGATTATCAAATAGCAGATGTATTCACTAAGCCTCTGGATGAAACAAAATTCAATAAATTTAAAATTGAATTAGGCATGCTGACCATTGATTAGATTATCAACAAACTTACAAATAACATATTACATTATCAAATGGTCTTAAGTGGTGTAGACAGAAACAGAAATTGGCTAAGTAAAATAGTGTCGACACATTCTGTGATAATGTGTCGACTCAGTGAAGTACTGTCGACAAGTCAGAAATATTGTGTCGACACAGAGAATATGTGTCGACACTTAAGAATTAATTTGTCGACTTATCCAGGAAGGTAGTGTCGACTTCACCAGAATAGTGATGTCGACACTTACAAATTTTGTGTCGACACTTATCCTAAGAGTCGACACAGATTTTCTAATACTCTACTATATCTCTCAGGTGTCGACATATCCACATTTGGTGTCGACACATAGTAGACAGATTTGTTGTCGAGACAATAGAAGTTTGTGTCGACACATTCCATCTATGTCGACACATATAGACTGTTTTTGCCCGCCTTTTGATCTTCTTTCAATAGAAGGTATAAATAGGTCAAAAACTTATTCAGTCGACACGCTTACAAGGTTTTCGAGACTGAAACCCTGTGTCAACTTTCTCTCTCTCTCTCTCTTCTCTCAAGCTTTCTCACCTGAACAATGGCGCCGAAGATTGAAGACAACGTCAATGAAGGTTATGAGTTAGTAAGGAATGCCTTTGCCGAAGCCCCAACAGATGTTCAACGAGTTATCTCTCTTATTTCCGAATCGGGATTAGAGTTCATAGTTTCTGAACCTTCCAAGATATGGAAGAAGGAGGTGCATGAATTCTTTACCTCTGCATCAATAGGTTCAGATGTTCTCAAGATAAAGTCCACTATGCATGGGTCGACAGTGAAGATTACCCCAAGAAGTCTAAGGACAATTCTACAATTACCAATAATTGAGAATGAAGAAGAAGTCCCTGCTTCTAAGTTAAGGGAGGCTATCCAGTGGTGCGGATTGGATCCCACTCTGAAGATTGGAGCTGCTTTCAACAGAAAAGGGATGAATCAGCAAGGGAAATTTCTGTCTAAAGTAGTTGGCAAGGTGATTCTGTGCAAACCAGGGGGGCATGATAGGATTTCAGCCTCTATGTTCAGCCTCATGACCAGAATTGTGTTTACAATTCCAACTGATTGGTCAACTGTAATCTTTGAAAAGATAAAGTAAGGAATAAAGAAGCCAAATCTGGCTAGAATTATGAGTTTATATCTGAATGGAGTGATCCCTGAGGTAATGCAACATCTGCCAGGAACAAAGATCAATCACATGAGAAAGATGGACATGAGATTGTTTTCTAGGTGGGATAGGGTGCTGTCTAAGGATGTGCCTGATGAGAGCAGGCAGGACACCCCAGTGAAATCCTCTTCTCATGCTCTAGATACTGAGCAGCTTCAAGAAGAACAAGAGAGGAAGCAGGATGAAGATCACCCTGTGTCTTCTCCAGCCCAGCAAGACACTATACCTGTACAGTTGCAGGGGGAGTTAGTGTATTTTCTTATAAAAGACATTTCTAATATTTCAATTTCTGTACAGTTGCAGGGGGAGCAAGTGTACTCACCTGCCCAGGACATTACCAATACTGCACAAGTACAGGGGGAGAAGATATCTGACCCAGTGCAAGAGGCAGTCCAAATTGATATCTCCAAAGATCTGAATATAGAAGATCTAATTGATACATCTTATGTTCAAGCTCAGAAGGAATATACTCTAGATGAGTTATTTCCTAATGTTGATATGGCTACTGATAGAGTGGAAGAGGGGCAAGAGATTGAAAAGGCCCTTGACATGGAGATAGAAATAGAGAAGGAGCAAATGGTTGAGGGGGAGTATGTGCATGTTGAAGCTGAACAACATGGCACTGAGACAGATATTCCTCCTCCTCCTCAAGAAAGAGTTCAAGTTGATAGTTCATCTGAATCTGAGACTGAAGAAGCCAGAGTGGCTAAGAAAAGAAAACTTGTAGTCTTCAAAAGAAGGAGCAAAGGTTATAAGCAGGCTCTACAGACTACATCTCAACCATCCCATTCTGAATTTAATTATAACAAGTTTATGATTGATTTGCAAGTTAAGTTAGATGACCATAGAGTGGCAGTTGAAAAATATGTTGATGAGAGCAATAAGGCCCTTCAATTTGACTTGGCTCAAGATATAAAGTCAATTCGATTTGAAGTCAATATGCATAAGAAGGAGATGACAGATTGCTTCCATAAGGGAGGTAATGCTGTGGTGTATTTGGCAAAACAACAGCAGTCCATCATCCCTAAAGTGGATGATATTGCTTTAAAGCAAAGCTATGTTTTGGAAAATCAGCTAAGGATGAATGACAATTAAACTGAATCTCATCATGAGATTATTACTGAATTGAAAAAGACTACTCCAGGCCTGCCTGCAGATAGAGCAAAGGAGATGGAAGAATTTGATAAGAAATTTCAAGATGCTATTGAATCTGTTAAAACTGCTATCACTACCTCTCAAAAGGATATATCGTACAAGCTTCAAAAGTTAAAACCATTTTTTAAAGAGGGTGTGAATTATCTGGATGGACAGATCAGATTTCAAAAAGAAGATCTAAGAGATCATATTACCAGAGAAGCCATAAAGGGGGAGAGGTTGTTAGTTCATGCAGGCTCAGAGCACACCAAATGGGTGACCAATAGTATTCGAGCCACATTGGGATATCCACCTTTGTGTGATGATGCTATGGTGGCTGAGTCAGGAATACAAACAGGTCTACTTGAAGGCAATCAACCTGAGGTTGCCCAAGTCATTTACCCTCCTCCAGATTTTGATATGATTGATCAGCAAGTTCAAGAAATGTATAGTCCTCCAAAGGAGGTTAACAGGGTTGTTATTGAGAAAGTGGATAAGCCTGAGCCTGAGGCCACTTTGAAAGAACAGCAAGATGCTCTACTATCTAAGAAGAGATTTAGAGAGCAGGCTGAACTTAAGCCAGATTTTGAGCAGTGGAGCCCTACTTCAAGAAATATTATACTCACTGCATGGAAGGCTGTGAAGACCAAGTTCATGAAAGAGGAAAGTGGTATAATGAAATAGAATGGCAAAAGCATGAAACTAGGCAGGAGGCAATAGTACAGTTCAGAAGAAAAGCCAAGCTGGGTAGGCTGCCACCAGATGCTCAGGAGCCAAGCAAGTACTTTCCAAAGCCCTTTCATTACTTTGAAAGGCAAAGGCTCAAGGAAGAAGCAAAGAAGAAGGCTGATCAAAAAGGCAAGAAGCCAGCTGAAGATGCTGAAGCTCCTGTGAAGGCTCAAATCCAATCTGGCAAAGGGATTGTCATAAGAGAGCCTGATCAGTCTTAATTTTAAGTTCTTTCAAAAGTATTTTGTAATATTTTGATTAAATCATTCAATGTAAAACTCTGTAATCAAACATTATCAAGTTATAAATAATATTTTGTTTGAAATCATATAATGTTCACTCTATGATGAATTGTTCATATTTTGTTTGGAATCATATAATGTTCACTCTATGATGGATTGTTCATATTTTATTTATATTAAGTATTCCTGTTATGTCATATATCATCATATTATACTTTTTATAAATGGTGTATATCATTGGCTATAAGGGTTATGACTTCTCCAAATAGGGGGAGATTGTTGGGTACATTGGAAAATGTGTACCTGATTTGAAGAAGCCCAACTTAGCTCAATGATATACATCAAGGTGTATTTGATGTTGTTTTAAGTTGACATGTGCAGGTGAAGAAGTGTTAAAGAATGCAGAAAAATATTCTAAGTCCATGTGTCGACACCTGAAGAAATAGTGTCGACACTTCAGAATATTTGTGTCGACACTTGAAGGAGGCTGTGTCGACACAGAGAAAGATAGTCGACACAGAGAAAGATAGTCGACCACATTTGTGTCGACACTGGGAAGCAGTGTCGACTCACAGAAAAAGATAGTCGACCAAATTTGTGTCGACACTGGGAAGCAGTGTCGACTCACAGGAAGATAGTCGACCACATTTGTGTCGACACTGGGAGGCTGTGTCGACACTGGGAGGCTGTGTCGACACAATGATACAGAGTCGACACGCATTGGCAGAAGTCAACAATACTTGTGTCGACACCAGAAGACTAAGTCAACACATACTGAGTTCTGAATCTACAATAACTGTGTCGACACACAGGACTTGTGTCGACACACTGCAAAGTCAAGACCAAGTTATTCTCTGAAGAAGCTGTGTCGACTTAATGGCAAACTTGTCGACATCATCAAAGGCTGTGTCGACACCAAAGTTACTTGTGTCGACACATACAGACAGTTGGTCTCGACACTTCCTGACAGTCTGTCTCAACACATTGCTGACCAAGACTAAGGAACAGGATCTGTTTGAAGACTTGACAGCTGTGGGTTGCAGCCAGTTAACTGATGTTGTCAGACTTGTCAGAAGACAGTTATAAACCGGATCAGCCGGTTACCATTAAGAAGATCTATAAATAGACAGATTCAGAGAGAAGTAAATAATGAATGAGAATATTGAACTTTGGCAATCAAATTGAGAAATCAAATCAAGAAGGTGTAATACACTGAAGAAGATCTTCATCAGAAGATCTAAGAAGACGATCTCAGGATCGATCTAAGAAGAGTTCTAATAAGAATTCAGAAGTATCATCAAAGGTGTTAGATAGAGAGGGATCCACCCATTTTGAAGAAGAAGAAGGAAGCCATCAGTGGTTTTCTCAAGAAGCTGTTTGGAAATCAACTCAGCTAAGTTCAGATTCAAGAAGCTTTGAAGAAAGCTCAGATTCAGTTGATTTCATCAGCTGATCAAGAATTGTCTTGTCCTCTTCTCTCTCAACAAAGGCAAGACATTAAAACTTCTTTTCTAAATTTCCGTAGGATCTGTTTTACACAGATCTGAGTTGTAAGCCTGTGATATAAAGGCTGAGTGTAGGAGAGTTGATCTCTGAGTGGTAGGGTTGTTTGCCTGAGTGTAGGAGAAGGTTCTTCTCTGAGTTGTAGGCCTTGTGGCAAGGCTGAGGTAGGGCTGTTGTGCCTGAGTTGAAGGAACCTATCCAGGTTCTGAGCTGTAGGATCTGAGGATCTGAGAATAGTGGAAGTTTGGCCGAATCTAGCATACTGCTAGATAGGTGAAGGGGGAAAGTGGATGTACCCAGACCTTGGGGAACCACTATAAAACATTGTCCAATCTGTGATGATTAAATGTCTGTGAATGCTGTGCTAGATGTTTTAATTTTTGTAATTGAATTCTGCCTAAAAATTTGTACAAGCAATTAGAACCTATTCACCCCCCCCCCCCTCTAGGTGTTTAGGTTGTCTTGAAAGTAAAACTATCAAAAGGTATGACCTCCCTTATATAGAATGGAGGAGAGAAGAGAGAATACAAATAAGAGATGTGAGACTAAAAAATTACAATACACAAGCGGACTCTACAGACACAAACCGCACAAGCCACGCGGTTAGACAGAGGGGCTAACCGCTCGTCAACTGCCAGAGTTAGAGAGAGAGATCGCCATGTGAGACCGCTAGACCGCCCGGTCTCCAAGTCGCCAGTGACAAACCGCTAGACCGCTTGGACTACAGACAGCAACACACAACAACCAACCTGCTGAAGGGAAACTGCCAGACCGCCCGGTCATCAACCCGCCAAGCCAGACTGCCAGACAGCCGGATCATTAACCCGCCAAGCCAGACCGTCAGACCGCCCGGTCACCAACTTCAACAAAATCTGTGAGATCCTCTAGCACTTCAGACTCATGCCAGCTAAGATCAATCACAACGGTATGGCGATCAACGTTGGGTATCTCTCCTACTTGAGATTGTAGGAGATACTCTTTGACTTGACGACCTTCAAGAAGATTTTCAACATTGGGGCAACTAAGGATGGAATCATCTTCTTCTCCAGCCACACCTGTACAGTGTCCGGTACAGTGAATAAGGTATACCGCTGGTCGGAGCGGTTCGTGATCCTTAGCAGCCCAGTTGGAAACATCCTGCTTGCCACGCAACAGCCACTGGATGAGGTTTTCAACACCCCTGTCTTGGAGGGACCTACCAAGAACTTGAGAGCTTCCTTCATCCGCAGGAGGTTCGATGTCGCACGCTGGCGATGGGAAGCCGCCGATCTTCCTTACATCTGGCTAGGCACGGGTATATACTCGACTTGCTTTGGACATGTTTAATCACAACTTTCCAAAAAATGGTTGAATACTGATCTCGCTTTGTCAGGTGTTCGCACAGTCCTGCGAGAGACACTTCCCCTTGCCAAGGAGTTGTCCTCATCGGTGCCTATGCCAGAATCTCAAGAGAGCACCTCTAAATCGTGTCGAGGAGGCACCAACTGGTGTCACCAATTCCTGAAGAGCCCAATGTCGCTGATTCACCAGCACATCCACCCATCGTCGCATCTCCCAGGACGTTGGAGCCTGGCGAGCCATCGAGGAAGAGATCTTGCACCTAGGAGTTTGCCTCGAAGAAAAAAGAAGTCGCTATGGAGGATATGGCCGGGGACCCAATCTTGCACTCGAACTTCGGCTAGGAGAGCGAGGGGGTGGACCGCTTTGGTCTCCCCTTAATTACCTTGGAGGATGGGGATAACAAGGTCATCATCAGCACTAACCTCCCTCTCGTGTCTAAGGATTGGGATGATGATGGTGAGGCCTACAACGTTGCCTTCGCCTTATACGAGCGAGAAGATGAATAGGTATTGTCGGAATCGATCATCTCCTTCCTTGCCAACCAGGCTCCATGGTCGCTGCTTCAATCTCTAGAGCTCGCCTACCAATTGGTGAGAAACTTGAAGGCGGCGGACACAAAATTCGAGATTCAAGGCGATCGCATCGATTATCTTACCCGCTCGCAGACAGAGTCCCGAGAGAGGATCAAAGAGCTAGAGAACTTGCTGCGAGTGTCCGAGGCCAAGGTCGCCGAAAGCAAGTCCTACGAGGTGATTTTGGTAAGAAAATACTTGCACAATATGTACTACTTGTACAGGTCGACAGTGTTATTTGACATGAGAGCTTTTCTTCATGTAGTAGGCCGAGCTGGTCGCGGCCGAATAGATTTTGGAGTTGGAGCAGAAGCTCGTTGAGAGCCAGGTGGTGCTAAAGGCTACCAGTCCTCGATGGCAGCTTAGATGACGAGGGCATCATGAAAGGTTTTCTCATTCCTCAACATATCCTCCTCGAAAAAAGTGATCTCCTCCAACGACGACGATGCTTGAGAGGTAAAAGTGACGCTCTTGCGGCAGATCTGATGGAGACTTCCCTTGCGGGAAGATCCTAGCCTAGCACCTTCGTGGATCACCCCCACTTGTCTGTCTCCTACTCCCTGAACCACGTCCCCACAACCACTTTGGTTGACCTGGTCCTCATTCCACCTTCTCCCCTAAGCTTGGAATGCTATCGGTCCTGCGGGGACCCCTTGCCCCTCTTGTTGCTCCCTTTCCATGGATCCTGCTTCAACCCTCCTTCATTTTTCTAAAAAATTAGGACAAGACATGGTCATGCGCTCCTCTACTCTATGTAGATCGCAGTAAAGGGGAATCTCCTCTACTTGGTTCCTCACTGGTTGGTTCCTTTTGCGATGTTTATTCCCTTGTCGGGCAATGACCATAGCTTCCTCTTGGGCTCCTCCCTCCTCCTCTTTGGCTGGTTACTATTCCTCCTCTACTGGTTCTGGGGTCTCCCTGCTAGCCTCCACTAGGGCCGATTTACGGGATACTGAAACTGTCGTGCTACTTCCCTTCTCTCTGGAGCCGTCACGAGCCTCCTTTCCTCCTATTTGCGAGTCCTCTCTTACCTCCTCGACTCTTTTGCCCTCATGGGCACTTCCCTTCTTCTCGGATCCTCTCTCCTTCTCTCTTTCCATCTTTCCGACACTACTCTAGCTCTTACCTCCGAAGCTCCTCTGAAGCTCCTCCTTTCTCCTTGCCTCCCGGGCTCTCTTCATCCAGCTTGGCTAAGAAGTCGACGTTCTTCTATTCCCCTTACATGAATCCATTTGCCTTCTAGATCAAATATTCATAGGATCTAGGGGGATTTGAGCGGATCTCCATGCTGAAGAGACATTGCTTCAGGCCAAATGCTAGGGCCAGCTACAAGGTAAAGCCATCCACCTCCTCAACTTTGAGCACCTCCTCCTCGAAGCGATCAATGTATTGGCCCAACCTTTCATGCTTTCCCTATTGGATCCTGAAGAGCACGATCGCCTCCTTGTTCCTCTTCTTGGAAGTCATAAATCTTTCCATCATACCCCGACGCAGGACCTTGAAGCAATAGATAGAACCTTTTGTTAGTTGGTGGAACCAATATCTGGCCTTCCCCTCGATGGTGATGGAGAAGAACCTGCACTTGAACACATCTGTCATATTGCGTCTATCATATTTTGGATAGACATTACGTCCTCAAACCATTGGAGATGCCTGAACGATTCATCTTTGTTGGAGGAGTAGCACAGAACGAACTATCTAAAGCCTTCGTGAACTAAGGTTGTTAACACCTCATCGCAGAAGGGGCTCTCCCTATAGGATGATGATGGACTTCAATTTGGCGAGTATCCCTGCCATACTATCCATATTGTCAAGTATCTTGGAACCTCGCCAGGTTCAGCGCATCTTGGAATCTGATGCCCTGGTAGCTTGTCAGGCAGTATCTCGACTACACTTGTTACTTCGGTCTTCCTCCACTCGCTCTTTCTCAGGTCTCCTAGGTGGCTCCTCTTCCTATGATGGTGTCACGCGACGAGGCGAGGTTGCCATGACATAGGTGCGAGGTTGCCATGACATAGGGGCGAGGAGGAAACCCTGCCAGGATGCTCCTTTTGATCCTCCTCGCAAACTCCTCTAACACTGCCACTGTCACAAAGCCACCTCCTCTAGCCGAGTTTCCGACTATCTCCCCATTCTTTCCTCCATCCACCATTTATCCTACTCACGAGACTTTCCTTCTTGTTACGATCCACGCTCACCACACTAAAGTGTTGAAGTAGGGAAAATCACTACTCCAAAAATCGGATCAATGCATCTTAAGATTACTGATCCTGCGCTCAGGGTTGACGGCCTAATGTGTAAAGACTACGGAGTTTAGGCAACACTAAGAGGACCTAAGCGTTGCGGCAGGGAAGTCCCACCACGTACACAGATGCTTAGAAGAATCTTCCCATCCACAACTAAAGATGGTCGAGCGGGGTACAAGGGGGCAATAGCTGGCGACTTCTCTCTTCAGAGAAAGGATCCAAAGGTTCAGCTAAAAGTCCAAGGAAAGAGGTGGTCAAGATATTTTTCAAGATTTTAAAGTCCATTTTCATGTACCCCTAAGGTCCTATTTATCGATAAATCTTGGGGAGGAGGTATCTAATTGAGGAGACGCAACCCTGCAATCACCAGCTGCATCCTTCTAGCGACCTGAATCAATTGCTAGCAAGTATCGGCTGACGACTATCTATGATGCTCGATACGCCTGACATAGTGACTGGTCGGAGGTCATTTGCTAGGCGAGTATTACTGTTGCTTGCCACTGTTGCTGCTCGGAACTCGCCTGGATAGAAAGGTATTTAGAGCTCGTCTGTGCTGCTGGGTGGTCACGCAACCTACTGAGTATGATTCTCACTTGTGTCCAAGGGTACCCTTGTGCTTCCTACTGTCCATTGACTGCTGATCGTGTCGTCATATGCTGGTGCTGCTTGTTGACTTGTTGATTGTTAATCGTCGAATAGTGGTTGTACATGGAAGGTGGGGCACTAGAATTTATGCATATTCATCAAATAGTTTGTGGAGCCGAACATCTACAATCACATTGTGAGCATCGTTGATGTGAAGATCTATTGGAAGACCTTGGAAATGTTGTATGTCAAGAGTACTGACATCAACAAGTTGTATCTATTAAAGAAGATGAACGAGTTCAAATATAGAGAGAGATCTCCCATCTTGGATCATATAAATGAGTTTCAGGATATTATTGACTACCTCACTATTATGAAGGTGACTTTCGAGAATGAAGTCAATGCATTATGGTTGTTGAAGTCTCTTTTATACTCTTGGGAGATGGTTATAGTTTATTTGACCAACTTCTCTTCTAGTGACATCATTACTATAGAGATTGTTAAGAGTGACATCCTGATCGAGGAAGTGCGAAGAAAATCACAAGGACTTTCAAGATCCTCTTTACGAGCTGTTGTCTTTTACACTAAGCCCAGAGGGAGAGACATGAATACAAGTAAAGGATGAAAGAGCGAGAAGAGTCAAAGTAGAGGAAAGTCTAAGTCTCGTTAACATAATGTGGAGTGCCACGACTGCCATAAGAAGGGTCATATTCAAAAGTTTTGTTACACTCCGAAGAATGACCGAAAGAAAAAAGGTAAGCATGCGAATGAGAAGACAAAAACTCACACGACGACCACCACTTCAACAAAGGAGGATGATGTTATAGTTTTAAGAGATAACGTCACTTATACACTCTCGTACGATGATATGAGTTGGATTGTAGATTCAGGTGCTTCTACACATGTCTCCTACAATAGAGTTATTTTCCACTTACATGACTCGCGACTATAGAGTTCTTATAATGGGCAAAGATGACATTTCTAAAGTCATCGGGAGGGGATACATGCACCTGAAGACCAGCACGGGAGGTTTACTAATCCTGAAGGTTGTGCGTCACATACCCGACATTTTCTTCAACCTGGTTTCAGTTAGGAAGCTGGGCAGTAAGGGACACATCAATGTCTTTGGTAGAGATTTATAAAAACTGATAAGAAGATCGCTCGTAGTCGCTAGAGGCCAGAGAGATACTAACATATATTACATTGAGGGAAGGACTGAAGCTTCTCAAGTTAATACTGTTAGGGATGGAGCATCCACCTCCTTATGACATAAGAGATTATGTCATATCAGCCAGAAGGGACTAGGATGTCTCTCTAAGAAGAAGATGATCTCTGATCTATCTATAGATTAGTTGGATAGGTGCGATCACTGCATGGCTGAGAAATAAAATAGAGTATCATTCTTGAGCCACACTTCCACCAGGAGATTCAAGCCGCTGGATTTCATACATACAAATGTTTGCAGACCACTAAAGGTCTAAACAAGGGAAGGAGTGTCCTACTTTATGACGTTCATTGATGATTTTTGAGGAATCTTTGGGCTTATGCTATTAAGACCAAAGATGAGGATCTCTACACTTTCTAGAGTTTCTATGCTGAGGTAGAGAGGCAGTCCAGGAAGAAGCTAAAGAGTGCATCAGGTCCAATAATATGGGAAAGTATATTGGTCCTTTTTGATGAATACTACAGAGATCAAGGGGTTAGGCATGAAAAGACTCCGTTCAAGATGTCGTAGCTGAATGACGTAGTACAAAGAATGAGTAGGACGTTAATGGAGAGAGTAAGGTGCATGTTATCTAAGGTAAAGCTATCTGACATGTTTTGGGATGATATTTTGTATATAGTTGTACTCACAATCAATATATCACCCAGTTTTGCACTATAGGATTTTCCTGATAGGATTTAGTATAAAAAGGACCCTTTATATAATGACTTGAGTTTTTTTTGCTGCAAAGTCTTTGTGTGTGCGTCTTGAGAGACGAAAGATCAAAATTGGATTCCAAGACTCGACAATGCATATTTTTGGGATATGAACGCAATAGTGAGTTTGGATACATGCTCCTTAATTCGGTTGAGAGGAAACTTAAACACAATTGCAATATTGTATTCTGAGGATCAGATTATGGTTGATCCTAAGAAGATTGATAAGGCTAACTTTTGCACTGATATATAGTCTCCTATGATTAGAAGTGATTATACCGAGAAGACCGCCAAGCCTGATTATATATAGGGCACTAAGACACCTCCAGATCATGAGGGTACAACTGATGGTGAGCCTATAGAGAAGATCATTAATGATGAGCCTACACCGGCAACTGAGCACACTCTGCGGAGGTCTGACCAAGTCAGACACTCATCTCCAGGATATTTTACTTTTGAGTATATTCTATTGACTGATGTGGGGGACCGAGTATCTTGTTGAGGAAGTGCAGAGCTCGGAGAAGAAAGAATAAATGGTTGATATATATGATGAGATGTAGTCTTTGCATGAGAACCACACTTATGATTTGATGAGATTGCCTAAGAGCAAGAATGCTCTGAAGAATCAATAGATTTTCATAGTAAAATAGGAAGATCCCTCAACACCACTCAGATATAAGGCTGGATTAGTGGTGAATGGTTTTAGTCAGAAATAGAGAGTTGATTTTGATGAGATCTTCACTCCTGTTGTGAAGATATCATCTATCCGGGTTGTTCTTGGTCTTGCTGCGAGGCTAGACCTGTAGATCGAGCAGATGAATATCATGACTGCCTTTCTATATGGTGATCTTGAGAAGGAGTTTTATATGGAGCAGCCAGAGAGTTTCAAGGTAAGAGGGAAGAAGAGATTTGTATGTCGCCTAAAGAAGATCTTATATGGCCTGAAGTATGCCTCATGATAGTGGTATATGAAGTTCGATGCTTTTATGTGGGAGATCAACTTTAGGAGGACCACCCTTGATCACCGTGTAATTGTAAAGCAGTGTGTTATAGAGGATTTTATTATTTTTCTCATATATGTCAACGACATACTGATAGTCGGGAGGAGCATTGCGTATATTGTTGAGATGAAGCGCTAGTCATGTCTTATCCATGATACATTCATTCTTAATTTTATCAAGTCTCGTGTATTCACACATTCACCTAAGCATTCTCATCTCCGCCACGATAACAGCCTTAGCAACTACCACCGTCATCGCCGTCGTGCTAACTACCACCCACATCGCCGCCGTGGTAACTACCGCCGCCATCGCCGTCATGGTAACTACTGATGACATCACCGCCGTGGTAACTACCGCCGCCATCACCGCCATCGCCGTCATCACCTTCACCGCCATCATCGGCAACTATCGTGTAGCCGCAAGCGCGAGATGAAGACTCCCCCCTCCTCAGATCTGCAATGAAGATATCCCCGAAGGATCCGATCAATCTGGCCGGCAATAGACCTGAAAAGGCAATGACCTTTCCCTCCTTCATCCACCATTTTCACTGTTTGCAGAAAATAAAAGCCGGAGATGGAGTTTACTGAAAAGGCATCTCCATGGACTCTTGGTGGTGTGGACTTGGTCTTGTTTTGTATTAAGTCTGGTTGTGCTCAGTCCGCAGAGTTCGTTGGGTTGTGTAGACTGCTTCTCTATCCGCCGAGTTCGGCATCTTGTCAGCTTGGTACTCTAGTTGCGGGCTCGGAGTGTGCTGACTGAAGCAGTGTCCACAGGGTGTGCGGACTAGAGCAGTGTCCACAAGGTGTGCGGACTAGTGGTTGTATCTGCAGTATCCGCAGGTGTGGCGGACATGTCTTGGTCTTGGCCTTGTGGTGTTCAAGGCGGATAAGTTTTCTATCCGACCTTGATGGTGCGACCTTGGCGGACTGGCTGTCCGGCCTAGTCGAGGCGACAAGGCGAACTAGTTTCGTGTCCGCGCTGTGAGGATTCGCTTTGTGCTCACCGCGAAATGGGTGGTGATCCTATCGGCTAGGGTGGAGACCACACTCCTCTCCGTGCCTATAAATAGGACCCCCTGTCACATCATAATCATCAAAGAGTGAACAGTAAGTGAGCTCGGATTGATTGTTGTGAACAGTTTTTTGCATCCACATGGTTTGAGAAGTTAACCGGTTTTGTTATTGCAAATTATGCGGCTAGTGCTGAGAAGCTAGAGACTTGATTCTGACTTGCGTTAGGGATCAGTGCGAATAGTTGCAGATACAATTAGGGGTTAGTAGCAGGTCGCGGCTTGCGACCAGAATGTCTTATCACTGACAATCTTTCCCATTTCAATAAGGTTGTCCGCTTCTAGCGGTCTATCTGTCAATTCGGCAGCAGTTGTTCGCGGTTTATCTGGCGGCTAGGAGACCTCGCGGTTAGGCAGCTTGCAGATTATGGATAGAGTTCTTTAGCTTGAAATAACGGGGTGTCCGCTCGGTTGGGTTGTAGTTTGGCGAACTAACGGTTTCAGCGGACTCTTAGTACAACTCGGTAGAGTTTGTAGTTACTCTTTCTATTTGCCCGACTAGACTTTTGCCTTACATGTTTTTTCTTTCATCGGGTACATCGACGAATCATGTCTCGTCATGTATGTCTCGTAGTGTAAAGAAGATTATTAGTACAAGATTTCCATGTTCTTTCATCTGCATCTGGTGTATTTGACTTGGTCTGGGTTGAGTGTTTGTAACACCCCTATTCGTCGCATGGTATATAGCAGTAGGTCCGGCCGGGGCCCAACGCCATATACTACGGAAAGACCGAAGGGTTATAGAATGAAACCATTCTCCCAATCACAAACGTCCTACACAGAGCAACTAGCAGAAGCTTTTAAGTAGTTGAAAGAACCCAAATAACAGATAGTATGAATCATGAATGTCCACTAACCACAATAGGAATGAAATACCAAAATACACAAAGTACTTGGTCTTATGGCCTTACAAATGTTCACTTAACAACATAGTGTTTTACAGACATCGGCTCGCAGGCCGGCCACACATGATAGAAGTAAAATAACCGTTCGCTTTGGCCTTCGAGGGCCAGCACAGCAGCTTGGGCTTCAGCCCGCTATTTGGTACTTGGTTCCGCAGCACCTGCAAGCAACATTCCACCGTACGGTGGCAAACAAAGCAACGGTCAGCTAAAGCTGACCAAATTATAACGACCATGTAACGTCCCAATTCGCGCTAGGCCCCTTGATTGCGTATTTGAGTCTAGGGGGCTGTGGTGAGCCCAATGGGGGTGTGGGGGAGCAGGTGCGAACGTACGGGAAATGAGGAAAACAAGGCAAAATGGCAATTCTGGCTGACACGGGTATGGACACGGCCGTGTCCATACCCGTGTGCCTCATAAAATTAGGCTTACCAGTCAGAGAGGTACACGGGTATTGGGACACGGGCGTGTCCCTAGCCGTGTGCCAAGGACACGGGTCGGGACACGGCCGTGTCTCTACCCGTGTGCCGCAACCCCAACCCGGCAGGAAGATGTTCTGGGATGAACACGGCCCTAAACACGGCAGGCAACACGGCCGTGTCACCTGCACACGGGTAGGAACACGGCCGTGTGCCTACCCGTGTCTGCGGTGTATAAAAAGGAAAAAGTTGTGAAACCCTAGCATTCATTCCCCTTTCTTCTGCCCCGAAATTTCTGAGAGAGTTCTTGGCTGGAGGAGGAGGAAGGAGCTTGCCGGAGCCATCCTTGGAGGAATCAAAACGCCGCCGCCGTCAAGGGAAAAACAATGCCGCCGCGAAGGAGTGCGAGGCTCATGGCCGGCCATGGTGGTACCGCTGGACTTGAGGTGAGCTTCCTCCCCTCTCCCTTGGTGCTAGATCTATAGTTATTTTAGGAGAGACATCGACTCCATAGAGTCTTGATGGTGAGGAGGAGAGTTCTTAGGATAAGCCATGCCTAGGTTTTCTAGGTTTAGTCTCCCTCAACCTTCTCATCATTCAAAGTGGAGATGAGAGGGGTTTTCGTTGAGGGTTTGGCTTTGAAAGGAGAAATAAGGTTGGGTGTGATTTCTGGAGAAGTTTATGCGAGGTCGTTGCAAGGAAGAAGATGAACGGATGTCGTTCATCTCGCCTTAAGATGCGTGCAGAAATCTGATTTCTGCACGCGGCGACCTTCGTGGCCAATTTCGGGGGTGTTCTGGCCAGATCTGGGTGAACGACTCAACACAAAAGTTGTAGCCCTTGAAATTACTTTTCCAACGAGTGGTTGCTCATTTCCATGCGATACCTGTAGCCACGGGAAAGCTGGTTCGAGTCCGCTGCGTTCGGGAGAATTCCTGTACAGGAAACTGTTTCCTGTACGTATTCGAGTTGAATTTCTGGTATGTTGCGACCAGATCTGGGCAATCGACTCAACACGAAAGTCGTAGCCCTCGCGAATACCTTTCCAACGAGTGGTTGTGCATTGTGATCGGATTCCTGTAGCTCCGGGAATCTCAGTTTTAGTATCAGGCTATCCTATGTTAATGCACTTGTTATTTTATAATGCTAGCACTCTTGCAATGGTTGTGATTTGCTCATTTGTTGTCTTGCTCCCATATATCTATAATGTTGTTGTTACTATAATTTAGCATGGTTACTCATTTGGTTGTGTAATAAGGTATAACCATGTATTGGTAGAGAAATGGATTGGATGGGAAGGCTAGATATTAGGAGTTGAGATTGGTATAGGATATATTTATACAATTTGGTGTTGAACATATCTATTATGCGTAGTGTTGAGGTGAATTTATTGAATAGGTGGGCGTGAAAATGATGAACACTATGTGAGGAGTATTTTGTAACCGTAATCCGAGCCCAAGGGGTTATTAATAACCGATGCTTAGAGTTGAAGTCTCCCTACGGGTAGCATCGAGTGAGTTGTTTTGGGGCATGTAATGTGCGACGATTCATCGTGTCGCGATATTGAGATAATGACTGTGGCAGGTCTACGGGTTCGCCAGTCGTCACACCGATGGGAGCCAATGGGTAGACCTTGGGCGGTAGGGTTAGATACTTGGTGTCCATAAACCGAGATCTCCTCCGCGCCATGAGAACGGTTGGGCTTGCACCTCGTGCGTTTCCGAGGTTCCATCCGGTTCGAAATCAAAGGCCAGGTTGGGCTGTGTTCTTGGTGCACATTTACCCAAGACCCCTTCTGAGCCGTAGTACGCATGTGAGCTCCGCTGTTGTGTTCTTAGCGTTGAGGCGTACGGGGGCCTAGGATAGGTAGTGTGATACCACCTAGTAGTGGAGACGCCCGCTCCACTGTCGCCGTCTGGCCACGACGGACGACGCCTGAGAGGTTAGCTACCTGCTCGAAAAGTGGGAACTTCAAGTCTGTGTCGACATAGCAACTTGCATGTGCGTGCGCATGATTCGGTCATAGCATAACATTCATATCATGTCATTCATTGCATACACAAGATCCTCATCGTATAAGTTTGTATGGGCACTCCTATACGATGAGTTACTTTACTGTTAACCAGATCCTTAACTTATAAGTTTGTATGGGCACTCTTATAAGTTGAGTTACTATTCTGATTACTTATATCTGCTGTCATATATTATTGATATTTGTAGAACTGCTAGTTGTGTAGCGTAGTTTATACTCCACTATATTTACAGTCACCTGCTTGTTTACTTGCTTATATATATACATATTGTACCTTGTTCCTTTCTCCGCCCGGTGCCGAGGAGTCGCCGGGGGAGCGGATGTGAAGCCACTTAGTCTTATGACTAACGGTTGCTACGTCTTCCTTTTTAGGAGGAAACCCCGCAGGTAGAGCAGCGACGGACTATGCAGCAGGACAGCCAGGCCCGGACGATAGGACCTGAGGTGGTGGTGCCATCTGCACCGTCAGTGACAGTCGTGAGTGTTTTCATGTAGCCGTTTGGGCAAAACATTTCTAGACTCTTGTTCTTTTGTACAAGCCTGTTGTGCTTGTTATCTTCCGCTACTTTTGGACTTAAACTTAGCTGTGAACTGAACTGCTTTTGCTTTTACTTTTCTGTTATGGTTGGGTTGGCATAATTGTTGTGATATGGATTGTAGCCGGCGGAATAGGCGTCTTGTGGTAAAGGCTAACCCGTGTGTTAGTGCTACCGCAAGGCGGCTATTTCGGGCATAAGACTCCCCTCGCGCCGTGTGTTGTGTTCCGGGAGGGGGGTCTTACAAATGGTATCAGACTTAGCCGATCTTCACCTACAGCAGTCAGGTAACAATAGGCCACTCCCGTTCGATTAGTCGGTTTGGGGACAAACCGACTTAGCGGAAGCAGTGGTGTGCCCATATGTAATTCACACTAAGTTGTCCAACTTTGACATTAGTTTTAGCCAACCTGACCCTAGTTTGTACCTTGCGTATAGGTCCCAGCGCAGGTGGAGCCGGTTGGGGGCACTCCTACCCCTTCCGTCCCTTCACAATTCCAGCAGTCGGAACTGGGACAAACGCTGTCAGCCATATTGGATGCATTTAAAGCCCAGCAAGCTCCGGTGCAACAACAAGCGCCAGGCTCCAACTGGGTGAGCACCTTCCGTGCCCTGTCCCCTCCTGCCTATCTTGGGACAGAATCGCCGGTGCGCACCGAGGAATGGCTTGATACCGTGCAGGAATTGATGGCTGGCATAAGATGTCCGAACAGCATGGCGGTGACATTGGTAGTGACGCTGCTAGAGCTGCACGCCAAAAGGTGGTGGAAGTCCCTCATGGGCTCCATCTTCCAAGGGCGGTTGTACACGGACATCAGTTGGAACGAGTTCACCGAGGCTTTTCTGGATCACTTCATCCCTTCTTCTGCTCGGGATGGACTTGAAGAAAAATTTCTGCAGCTGAAGCAGGGATCGAATTCGGTAACGGAGTACCAGAGGGAGTTCCAACACCTCGCTAGGTTTGCCGATTCCTATGAGTTGGACGATAGAGGCTACGCGAAGCGCTTCTACAAAGGGTTGAGGGACCCCCTGAGGCAGGCCCTTTTGTTTATAGCCGATGGAAGCCTGGCAGAAATCATCGACATGGCAAAGAGACTGGAGGCGGACCACATGGGATGTGGCAAGAGACCCGCGGAAGGAGTAATTGAAGTCGGCCCTAGTAATAGAAGGCGGAATGATCATGGCAGAGGAAGGGGAAACCACAGAGGCGGTCGGTGGGTCAACCGGAACTATCGGGTGGAGTACCCAATTCCGCAACCACTAGCTTTACCTCCACCACCGCAGCAGCAATATTATCAACAACCTGGGGGCCGACGTGAGGTGATATGTTTTGAGTGCAACCAACCGGGGCATGTCCGACGAGTTTGCCCGCGATTGATCGGGGATGCTCCTATTGCTCCCCCTCCAGTAGCTCCACGGGGGCGAGGGCACATGCGTGGCCGAGGAAGAGGACCACCAGGGAGAAATCAAGGACATGCACGGGAGCATGTATTCGCATTGGATATGACTCAGGAGAGAAATCCGCAGGAAGTCATCACCGGTACGTGCAAAATTTATTAATATTATATGACTTGTTAGATTTATGATACAAATGATACGCGCTATTCTGAATAGTGATTACCCTTTTGGAACCTAGGCACTGTCGTGGTTAGCGGGAGACCCGCCTATACGTTATTTGACACGGGTGCGTCTCACTCGTTCATTTCGGAGGACTTCGTGAAGGACTTGGAGGGAGTGCAACACTTCACGGGCATTACTCAAAGGGTGCGCCTTCCGGACGGCTCTGAGATGACGTCGTCAGCAAGTTGCGACTTCGACACCCTTATTGGAGGAAAGTTCTTTGAAACTCCGGCTACAGTGTTAAGAATCCCGGAGTTCGATCTCATCCTGGGCATGAAGTGGTTGGACTGGCACCACGCCAGGATCAATTGTGTGGAGAAGCAAGTTATGTTGAGGCATGGAGACTCGGAAGTCATCTTCCAAGGTATTAAATTCGCACCCCGTAAATTATTATCTTCAATCCAAGTTATGAAATCTCATATGGAAGGGGACGAGGTCTATGTAATTTGCTTCGAGTTGAAGAAATTGATATTAGAGGTCAAGGATGTGCGGGTGGTGCGAGAATTTCCCGAGGTATTTCCCGAGAAATTGCCGGGACTACCCCCGCATAGGGAAGTGGACTTCCAAATCAAGCTAATTCCGGGTGCCAAGCCCGTCTCGCGAGCTCCATACCGAATGGCTCCGAAGGAACTTGCAGAGTTTAGAGTCTAGCTTCAGGAATTGGTGGAAGCAGGGTTCGTTCGCCCAAGCTCGTCGCCTTGGGGAGCGCCCGTTTTGTTCGTCAAAAAGAAGGATGGCACCCTGCGGTTATGTATTGATTATCGAGAGTTGAACCGGTTAACGGTGCGGAACACCTATCCCCTACCGCGCATTGATGAATTATTTGATCAATTGGTGGGATCGTATTGGTTCTCCAAGTTAGATCTGCGTTCGGGATATTATCAGCTGAGGATACAAGAAGATGACATTCAGAAGACGGCGTTCAGTTCGAGATATGGTTTGTATGAATTCACCGTGATGCCGTTTGGGCTCACAAACGCCCCTTCCGCCTTTATGAGCTTGATGAACAAGGTGTTCAGCCCTTATTTGGACATCTTTGTCATCGTGTTCATCGATGATATCCTAGTCTACTCCAAGACTGAAGCAGAACACGCCGAACATCTAACTTTAGTGCTGAGGAAGCTAAAGGAGCACACTTTGTTTGCCAAGTTCAGCAAATGCGAGTTTTGGCTTCAAGAGGTCGCGTTCTTGGGCCATGTGATTAGTGGGGCGGGGCTAGCAGTAGATCCGGCCAAGGTGCGGGCCGTGAAGGAGTGGTCGCCATTGAAGTCAGCGGCCGACATACGGAGCTTTCTTGGACTGGCCGGGTACTATCGCAAGTTTGTGAAAGGTTTCTCAAAGATCGCCCTTCCCCTTACTACGCTGACCAAGAAGGGTGTGCCGTTTGAATGGACACCCCAGTGTGAAGCTGCATTCCAAGAGTTGAAGGACAGATTGACGACTGCACCCATCCTAGCTCTTCCATCTGGGAAGGAGGGCTTTCAAGTTTACACGGATGCGTCGTATCAAGGGATGGGAGCTGTGTTGATGCAGAATGGGCATGTGATCGCTTATGCTTCAAGACAGTTGAAGAAGCATGAAGCCAGCTACCCGGTGCATGATCTAGAGTTGGGAGCGGTGGTGTTCGCCTTGAAGATTTGGAGGCATTATTTATATGGCGTCCACTGCGAGATCTACTCGGATCACAAAAATCTGAAGTACGTTCACACCCAAAAGGAGTTAAACTTGAGACAGCGACGGTGGTTGGAGTTCTTGTGCGACTATGAATTCACCTTGAACTACCACCCCGGGAAGGTTAATTCCGTAGCTGATGCCTTGAGCCGAAAGGCACCGGGAACGAGCACGGAATCCCACTTGATGAGGATGGAGTTAATCCAGACACTGCAAGAGATGGAAGTCACTTTGGTCTTTAAGAATCAATCGGAAGAGTATACGGAATATTTGGCCGCGATGAGTATAGTTTGCAACATACGAGACCGGATCCGGACGGAACAAAAGAAGGATGCGGCTTTAACCCCGGCTTTCAAGTCAATGGAGGATGGGATTACGGAAGAATACTCCCTAAAAGACGGCCTCGTCCATTTTCGTGGCCGGCTTTACATCCCCGAAGGCGATAATATTCGGGAGGATATTCTAAAGGAGGCCCATTGCTCCAAGTACTCGGTGCACCCGGGGATCGCGAAGATGTACGCCGATTTGAGAAAGACAATGTGCTGGCCGGGCATGAAGAGGGATGTCAAGTACTTTGTTACTCATTGTGTGGCCTGCCAAATGGTGAAGGCGGAGTGCAGAAGCCCCGGTGGAATGCTACAGTCGTTGCCCATCCCCGAATGGAAATTTGAGGACATCTCCATGGACTTCGTCCACGGGTTACCTCGCTCGCGCTCGGGGAATGATTCTGTGTGGGTGATAGTTGACCGGTTGACCAAGGTAGCCCGATTTATCCCAATGAAGAAGGAGGCGCAGGTGGGCGTCCTAGTGCGTCTCTTTGTGGAGCAATTTGTGCGGTACCATGGCGTGCCGAAGACGATCGTCTCCGATCGAGATGGTCGGTTTACTTCAAGAGAATGGAGGGCTGTACAGGCTTATTTGGGCTCGCGCCTCACCTTTAGCACGGCCTTTCACCCTCAAACGGACGGGCAATCTGAACGAACCATCCGAACATTGGAGGACCTTCTACGGTTGTGTGTGCTAGATAAAGGAGAACCATGGGAGAGACTCTTACCTCTCGTGGAGTTCTCTTATAATAACAGTCATCAAGCCAGTATTGGAATGACACCTCATGAAGCTTTGTATGGAAGGAGGTGTAGAACACCCTTGTCCTGGGTGCAAGACGAAGATCCGAAGACATTGGGAAATAAGTATATTGATGACACGGACGCGGTGGTTAGGTTGATCCGGGATCGAATGCTAGAGGCTCAAAGCCGACAGGCGAAATATTACAACGCAAGGCACCGTATGGTGGAGTTTCAAGTGGGTGATAAGGTGTTCCTGAAGATTCGACCGATGCACGGAGTGTCGCGGGTACGTGGAGTCAAGAAGCTCAGCCCAAGGTATGTCGGGCCCTATGTCGTAGTGGAAAGGATTGGCCCTCTGGCCTATCGATTGGAGTTACCACCGGAGCTGGAGAACCTTCACGACGTGTTCCATGTATCGTCGCTTCGGAAGGCTTTGTTGCGGCCTGAACAATATATCCCCACGGCGGATGGTGCCGTGGCGTCTGATAGGTCTGTGCGACTGGAGCCGGTGCGGATCGTTGATAACGAGACGAGAACCTTGCGCCGCAAAAGTGTTCCCTTGGTGAAAGTGCTATGGTCTAATCATGGGAAGGAGGAGTTCACATGGGAGCCAAGGGATTTGATGCAAGGGCGCTACCCGGAATTATTTACTCCAGGTAAGAATTTTATTTGAAAGCATAGTTCCCTTTTTTGTGTTTCACTCCCATAGCCTTACCCTGATTTCGGGGACGAAATCTTTTATTTTGTTTATAGGATTTGTAACGTCCCAATTCGCGCTAGGCCCCTTGATTGCGTATTTGAGTCTAGGGGGCTGTGGTGAGCCCAATGGGGGTGTGGGGGAGCAGGTGCGAACGTACGGGAAATGAGGAAAACAAGGCAAAATGGCAATTCTGGCTGACACGGGTATGGACACGGCCGTGTCCATACCCGTGTGCCTCATAAAATTAGGCTTACCAGTCAGAGAGGTACACGGGTATTGGGACACGGGCGTGTCCCTAGCCGTGTGCCAAGGACACGGGTCGAGACACGGCCGTGTCTCTACCCGTGTGCCGCAACCCCGACCCGGCAGGAAGATGTTCTCGGATGAACACGGCCCTAAACACGGCAGGCAACACGGCCGTGTCACCTGCACACGGGTAGGAACACGGCCGTGTGCCTACCCGTGTCTGCGGTGTATAAAAAGGAAAAAGTTGTGAAACCCTAGCATTCATTCCCCTTTCTTCTGCTCCGAAATTTCTGAGAGAGTTCTTGGCTGGAGGAGGAGGAAGGAGCTTGCCGGAGCCATCCTTGGAGGAATCAAAACGTCGCCGCCGTCAAGGGAAAAACAATGCCGCCGCGAAGGAGTGCGAGGCTCATGGCCGGCCATGGTGGTACCGCTGGACTTGAGGTGAGCTTCCTCCCCTCTCCCTTGGTGCTAGATCTATAGTTATTTTAGGAGAGACATCGACTCCATAGAGTCTTGATGGTGAGGAGGAGAGTTCTTAGGATAAGCCATGCCTAGGTTTTCTAGGCTTAGTCTCCCTCAACCTTCTCATCATTCAAAGTGGAGATGAGAGGGGTTTTCGTTGAGGGTTTGGCTTTGAAAGGAGAAATAAGGTTGGGTGTGATTTCTGGAGAAGTTTATGCGAGGTCGTTGCAAGGAAGAAGATGAACGGATGCCGTTCATCTCGCCTTAAGATGCGTGCAGAAATCTGATTTCTGCACGCGGCGACCTTCGTGGCCAATTTCGGGGGTGTTCTGGCCAGATCTGGGTGAACGACTCAACACGAAAGTTGTAGCCCTTGAAATTACCTTTCCAACGAGTCATTGCTCGTTTCCATGCGATACCTGTAGCCACGGGAAAGCTGGTTCGAGTCCGCTGCGTTCGGGAGAATTCCTGTACAGGAAACTGTTTCCTGTACGTATTCGAGTTGAATTTCTGGTATGTTGCGACCAGATCTGGGCGATCGACTCAACACGAAAGTCGTAGCCCTCGCGAATACCTTTCCAACGAGGGGTTGTGCATTGTGATCGGATTCCTGTAGCTCCGGGAATCCCAGTTTTAGTATCAGGCTATCCTATGTTAATGCACTTGTTATTTTATAATGCTAGCACTCTTGCAATGGTTGTGATTTGCTCATTTGTTGTCTTGCTCCCATATATCTATAATGTTGTTGTTACTATAATTTAGCATGGTTACTCATTTGGTTGTGTAATAAGGTATAATCATGTATTGGTAGAGAAATGGATTGGATGGGAAGGCTAGATATTAGGAGTTGAGATTGGTATAGGATATATTTATACAATTTGGTGTTGAACATATCTATTATGCGTAGTGTTGAGGTGAATTTATTGAATAGGTGGGCGTCAAAATGATGAACACTATGTGAGGAGTATTTTGTAACCGTAATCCGAGCCCAAGGGGTTATTAATAACCGATGCTTAGAGTTGAAGTCTCCCTACGGGTAGCATCGAGTGAGTTGTTTTGGGGCATGTAATGTGCGACGATTCATCGTGTCGCGATATTGAGATAATGACTGTAGCAGGTCTACGGGTTCGCCAGTCGTCACACCGATGGGAGCCAATGGGTAGACCTTGGGCGGTAGGGTTAGATACTTGGTGTCCATAAACCGAGATCTCCTCCGCGCCATGAGAACGGTTGGGCTTGCACCTCGTGCGTTTCCGAGGTTCCATCCGGTTCGAAATCAAAGGCCAGGTTGGGCTGTGTTCTTGGTGCACATTTACCCAAGACCCCTTCTGAGCCGTAGTACGCATGTGAGCTCCGCTGTTGTGTTCTTAGCGTTGAGGCGTACGGGGGCCTAGGATAGGTAGTGTGATACCACCTAGTAGTGGAGACGCCCGCTCCACTGTCGCCGTCTGGCCACGACGGACGACGCCTGAGAGGTTAGCTACCTGCTCGAAAAGTGGGAACTTCAAGTCTGTGTCGACATAGCAACTTGCATGTGCGTGCGCATGATTCGGTCATAGCATAACATTCATATCATGTCATTCATTGCATACACAAGATCCTCATCGTATAAGTTTGTATGGGCACTCCTATACGATGAGTTACTTTACTGTTAACCCGATCCTTAACTTATAAGTTTATATGGGCACTCTTATAAGTTGAGTTACTATTCTGATTACTTATATCTGCTGTCATATATTATTGATATTTGTAGAACTGCTAGTTGTGTAGCGTAGTTTATACTCCACTATATTTACAGTCACCTGCTTGTTTACTTGCTTATATATATACATATTGTACCTTGTTCCTTTCTCCGCCCGGTGCCGAGGAGTCGCCGGGTGAGCGGATGTGAAGCCACTTAGTCTTATGACTAACGGTTGCTACGTCTTCCTTTTTAGGAGGAAACCCCGCAGGTAGAGCAGCGACGGACTATGCAGCAGGACAGCCAGGCCCGGACGATAGGACCTGAGGTGGTGGTGCCATCGGCACCGTCAGTGACAGTCGTGAGTGTTTTCATGTAGCCGTTTGGGCAAAACATTTCTAGACTCTTGTTCTTTTGTACAAGCCTATTGTGCTTGTTATCTTCCGCTACTTTTGGACTTAAACTTAGCTGTGAACTGAACTGCTTTTGCTTTTACTTTTCTGTTATGGTTGGGTTGGCATAATTGTTGTGATATGGATTGTAGCCGGCGGAATAGGCGTCTTGTGGTAAAGGCTAACCCGTGTGTTAGTGCTACCGCAAGGCGGCTATTTCGGGCATAAGACTCCCCTCGCGCCGTGTGTTGTGTTCCGGGAGGGGGGTCTTACAAAGCAACGGTCAGCTAAAGCTGACCAAATTATAACGACCATGCCCCTTATTCGGGACGGCGGTGCTCCTTCCCTACATTTCATTAGTATATCCAAAAATCCTAGTGAAAGTACAACCAAGCACAATTCACCATAAGTGGAGGCTCGCACGGCCGCCCACCCCGTACACTCAGGGCACATTGACGGTGTACCGGACTTCCCGGATACCACCTCCGCTCAGAGGTCCTTGACTTAACGGTTACTTTGATCATTTCAGTCTTTACGGCCCCTGGCCTGAGACTCTCGTTATGCCACCGACGAGAGCCAATTTCCGCTACTCTCATGTCATAGTCTACATAACGCAGGTACAACTCCACCATTTCCCGTTGCTCAATTCGCCCTAACGTCTCTGAATACCGTAGTACTCATGGCCAAATCTGCAGGGCACGAGTCGGTTTTGCCTTTCCTATTCGGCTCCCTGGCCTAATAATCCTGAACCCCATGGGCTCATCGCTTTCTAAAGAAAGGCCCTACATGTCTCCTGGAGACAGGACTCGCACATACAATCTTAATTATACAAGGTTGTCCCAAGGCCACCTAGTTGGCAGAAATGCATTTCTGCATAGTTTTCCGGTGCACCTTGGAGTTAATCCTCAAGGCTCCCTATTGCAATCTACCGTGTAGAAAACCCGAAAAACAACACAATACGGAGTCTTCTCCGACAATCCATGCACAATGCAACATCACCGATCCAGACAAACACATCGGGTAGGCTTCACACACAATGACTATGCCCGTACTTCGATTCCGTACTCTACATGAAACACAAGGGGGACTATTCACATCTACCCCAAGGAACACCGCGCACTCACCACACACTCGCGGGAGCGGGTTTCCCATGCAGAAAGGAAGAGGACTTCACATGTCCAAGTTGAGAATCGTTACCCTTGCAGCACATTTTGGCGCCATGGAGAAAAGTACACTGTTGAAAAGGACTGCAACGCTCTTGCCTCCGCAAATCTGAATTCGGCACGCGATTCGGACCATCGTAGCACAACCGGTGGCTGGATTCCTCTTCTCCTACCTCCTCTTGCTCTCCCCTCTCTCTTCTCCTTAGAAAGAGAAAGCCAAAGATGAAATGAGGAATAACTTCCCCATTCCCGTCCATAAACCATCAGGAGGCAAGCCATGGCCGTTAGATCGTATTTAAGAAAAACGAACGGCCCAGATTAACTCTGAAAATCATTTCTGATGGCCGAACACGGCTTTGCACACGACCCTGTGCCTGGCCGTGTGCCCTGCTTGCACACGAAATTGTCAATCCAGAGTAGTACACGGGTCGATACACGCCCGTGTCTCAACCTGACACGCCCGTGTCGGGTCCCGATATGCCCGTGACCTAGGGGCGTGTCACAGATAACCGCCACGCCAACCGCCACGCCAACCATCACATCCCTTGGTGGACACGGGTAAGTACATGCCCATGCAAAAAGGAACACGCCCGTGTCGACTAGTACACGCCCGTGTAACCCGGTTGTGCACTCCTGACAACACACCCCAGGGTTTTAACCCGAGAAGAACACGGGTGGTGACACGGGTGAGGACACACCCATGTCACCCCTGACACGCCTGTGTCACTACTGTTCAAAACCGTGTTTCCTGCCGTGTTCTTTCCTGGACACAGCCCAGCCAACACAGAAGGACATGGCCTTAGACACGCCCGTGTCCCAGGACGTGTAGCCCTATATAGGCACCAAAAATTCCTTAGGACGCGACCGGTTCGTTTACAATTTTCGGGGCGTTATAGTGTTCTTACGACCTGATTCCCATTTTTCGCGTTTCATAAATTTTTACATGGTATCAGAGAGAACAGAGGTTTGAGCAGTGATCAACCGCAGAATTTGATTTTTTTGCTTTTGGAAGTTAGTAGACCAGTGTTTGTGCAATGGAAGGAGGTTTTGCAAGGGGTCTTGAAATTGAACTTTTGACGCCGACCAACTTCAAGAAGTGGAGGTCGTGCATGGAAAGTTATCTTCTGGGCGAGGACCTTTGGGAGGTCGTCTGTGGAGATGAAAGGCAAGAAGTGACTGCTGTCGTTGGCATTACTGAAGCGGTGAGAGCTTGGAGGAGACAAACGTGAAGGCAAAGTTTACTCTCAAGTGGGCTATCTCACTGAAACTCTTTGACCACATCATAGGATGTCGGTCAGCTGCTGAGATTTGGACTTCTCTTGATGAGTTATTCAATAAGAAGAATGAGTTGGTGAGAGCCACTCAGGGAGATCTGTCCATCTCAACATTCTTCCTGAAGATGAAGAACTTGTGTGCTAAGATTTCAGCATTGGACCCTAATGAGCTGATTTCAGAGGCAAAGCTCAAGAGGCACATAATCCGTGGATTGCGGAATGAATATGTTGTCTTTGTAACTTCTATTCAAGGCTGGACCACTCAGCCGTCACTGCTGGAGCTAAAGAACCTGCTGGCTTCGCAGGAAAGCATAAAAAGGTGGATGGCTAGAGTCACAATTTCTGGAGGAGATATTGAGGCACTCTTCTCAGGGAAGAAGAAGAGGTGGGAGAAGAAGAAGAAATCATTTGTTGGCGATGGTCCTTCTACTTCATATCAGCAAGAGAGGAGTGTTCCTCCTAAGCGGGATTGGAAGAAGGAGGGGCTAAGGTGCTACAGATGCAATCTGCCTGGTCACTTCAAGAAGGACTGCAAGGTAAAACTTCAGCCAGGGCACGTTGCAGGTAAAGAGGGAGCTGGTTCCAGTGTTGAGGAAGGAGGATGGGGGAATACATTCATGACAGGCACGTGTGCCCGTGCTTTGTCCACCATCAACTACTAAGATGACTAGATCATGGAATCAGGGTGTGGTCATCACCTCACCGGGGATGAGTCAAAATTCTCTTCTCTACAGGCATACTCAGGTAACGAAGTTATTATTACTGTTGATGATACATTTCATGCAGTCGAGAAGGAGGGTGACGTTTCCTTGGGTAGTGATAAGGGTCCACTCACCTTAAGGAGTGTTTATCACGTGTCGGGCATGAAGAAGAACCTCTTCTCTATGATCAATGCAGTGGATGCGGGCTATCACATTTTGTTCGGCCCGACAGAAGTGAAGTTTCTCCACAACGTGTCAGCGATGAAGGCTAAGGTTGCTCATCTGGCATAAGAGGCTGAGACATGTCGGGATGGATAAGTTGAAAGCTTTGGCGGTAAGAAGACATGTGAAAGGCTTACCAAAATTGTCATCCTTCGGCGATGGTCATGTCTGTGTTGGGTGTCAATATGGTAAGGCACATTGCCTGCCATTTAACAAGTCATAGACCAGGTGTAAAGCACCATTGGAGTGTATCCACGGTGATCTGATGGGACCGACAATCACCCAGTCTTGGAGGCAGCAGATACATGTTTGTGTTGATTGATGACTATACTAGGTACACATGGGTGTACTTCAAGAAAGAGAAGTCTGATGCGTTCTAATTATTCATAGAGTTCTAGGATCTAGTGGAGGACCGGCTTGGCCTATGAATAAATAAGTTGAGAACGGACAACGGAGGAGAGGTCGTTTCAAATGAGTTCTCTAACTTCTGCAGGAAGCACAGAATTCGGAGGGAGCTCACTTGTGCACATACTCCACAATAAAATGGAGTAGCAAAGTAGAAGATCGGTCAACTAATAGAGACTTGCAAGCCTTGGATTCATGACAAAAGCATTCCTAGGTCCTTTTGGGTGGAAGGGATGACATGCGCGACATATATCATCAATCAGATGCCTCTGAGTCCGATCAACATAAAGTCTCTTTGTGAGCTGATGTTTAAGGAGAAGCTCAGCGTTGAACACCTTCGGGTGTTTGGGTCGACCTTCTATGTACATGTTCTCGATGCTCTCAAGACAAAGTTGGGTGCGAAGGCTAGGAAGCTTGTCTTCGTGCTATGAAGAGAGGAAGAAGGGATGAAGTATATGGATCCCGCCACGAAGAAGTTCGTTATTTCCAGAGATATTGTCTTTTACGAACTGACGTCGTATGGAGGTAGCTCATCTGTGGAGCTACAGGAAAGCAGGTCAGACGGCGGACAGGAGAAAGCTGCTAAGGAACCAGAGAGAGCGATGCTCTAAGTATGCCCGAGAATGGAACAGGTTCAGAAAAAGTAGCATAGGTGGTGAGCCATTGTCAGGTTCTTTGGATGTCGAAGAGGACCATCAAACCACCAACTCTGTATAATGAAGGGAACATGGTGAGTTATGTCTCTTGTTTTATCGCAGGTCCTTTGGACGAGCGAGTGCCATCTAGCTTTGAAGACACCATTGGAGTTAAGGAGTGCGATGATGCCATTGAAAGTCTTTGTTTTAAGAGTAGCTTTAAACCTAGAGGGGGAGGGGTGAATAGGTTTCCTAGTCTTTATGACTACTTTCTAATTTGGTTTGTTGTGAGTTAGTTTATTTAGCTTGCTTTCAAGAATACAGATCATCACACCAGTATTTATAGTGGTTGCCCAAGGTACGAGTACATTCACTTTCCCTCCAACCTCTTTAACAGTATGTTAGACGTGACAATCTTCTCCAAACTCGGATCAAAGAGTTTATAACACAGATCCCACAGGATCTCTCAGACTTTCTCCAAGTTCTACCTCAGGCCAAAGCCCTACAACTCAGAGATAATTGTTGGGTTTTGTTATACGACACAACAATTGTGCGCAACGGAAATGGAACAAGAAAATCCAAAAAAATTCGAATCTAGCAATGAACATTGATCAAGAAGTAACATTGTAATAAATAAATTTTACCTTTGAGAGATTGAGTCAATACTCAACCAAGGTGCTCCGATAAAGTCCAATGAACGGCAACGGCCGGAGTTCTGAGCGTAGAATAGTGTCCACACATCTACAGATATCTACACGAGCACGGAGAACCCTTAGACTCTTGTCGCACAAGATCTATGTTGGAAGAAGGTTTGCCCTCAATGTCTCCACGAACTACTAGATTTGTTAAAGGAGAGGCGGTGGTGACGAATACGGTGCTTAGGAAACAATTTCCGGTGACATACATGAATGATGGATGGTCGACGACGAGATCGGCTTTCACGACCTTGGCGGAACTGTTCCATCGTCGGGAGGAAGAAGAAGAGGCCGACTCGCTCGATTAGGTCAAGAAAAATCACATCACATGCTCGGTTTACTGTTTACATCATATATATACAGTAGACCGAAACTTTCGATACTTAAAGACCACGCCGAACCAGACTTAAAGGAAATAAACCGGAGGAAACAGAATTCATCGAGTATATATGTTGATACTCGACGAATCAAAAGCTATTTGTCAAAATAACACGTGTATACTCGACGAATCGAGATAGAGCAAGCCGTCGAAGTATTAAGGCAATATTTGACGAATCGACGACATTCAACGAATAATACGAATTCATCGAAATTGTCATTGATCTACTCGACGAACCTAAGACAGATTCGTTGAGTCTATCATGACGATACTCGACGAATTCCAACTCATTCATTGAAACCTTAAGTGATACTCGACGAATTTCCCTTAGAGTCTTCCGACCACTTACCTGATGACCCATATTCACAATATAAGTCCCAAAATGAAAATAAATCACATCCAGAATGTCATAGGCTTGGTCTTTCACCCATATAACATATGAGCAAGGCCAACATAAACTTTTCCAACTTCTCCAATTCTCTTATGTGCGACCTCATAGGCTCATATTGCATTGACAGTGAGTCTACATGCTTGATCACTTCCAGATCACCATGGTAATACCAAAAGTCTCCCACTTGATTTTTAAAGTATCAAACAAAAGATTCACAAACAATAAGCGACATCTAGCAATGCATCATTGCTCCCCAAGCAATAAGAGTTTAAAACTCAAAAGTCATTGTGACCAATGTATCAGTGTTGTCATATCCCTTCGTCCCTTACATCCGGATAGAACTAGAGGTATAGACCGTGTTACCCTCATAATTGCTCAATCATAGTTTCCTGATCTAGAATGGACTTTCAGAAATTGGTGAGTCCAATATCATATATTGACTCAACCAAGCATGACCATGTATTTCTCAGTCACATTCCATCAAGGGGCCTATAGATGCAACTCTTGTCATATAGGAGGACAAATCCCATTTCTATCCACACGCAAAACACCCAATTGATTCGTAATGTACTAATAACCACCTTTATCATCCAACTTTCTCAAGACCAGACTTTTGATAGCATCAAAGCACGCTCTTCCTTACTCGATGAATGTTGTGACTTCAGGTCAAAGGACCAAAAACACCATTGCCACTTGAGCCATACTTGTGACACATTCATATAACTATCCACAAAGTATTCTCATAGTGGGTCTGTCCAGTAAAACTTGTTCACTAACAAGTACCCATATGATGACTTGCTATTACAATATCATGACCTGTGAGAACCGATCATCAGTAAACACCAATACTAGTCTTAATGTATCATCATCGCCCTTAGTTTCTAAGATAACACTCGACTAGGGACCATTTAAGAATGAAGATTCTGAAGAACATAGGCTCTCACATTCAAGTCACCACTTGATTCCTAAGGAAGCAAACATTTTAAGGGCATTTATTACGTTAAATTAATCTATCACAATAGAAATAAATTTTACATAACAAAAGAACTTGCCATAAATATTAAATGAAATGTATAGTACACTATTCATCAAATGAATTTATTACAACAACCGACAAATATGTAATTCACAAGACTCCCACTAGGACTGATCATTAAGGTATCGTATACTTATAGATCTAACATGACCATCATGCTTTCTCTGCGCTAGTGGCTTTATTAGTAGATTAGCTATATTTTATTCAGTCAACACTCTATAAATGTTCACATCCCCTCAATCGACAATCTCACGAATAAAATGGAACCGTCGTAGTATGTGCTTGGAGAGATGATGAGATCTAGGTTCCGAAGCAAGTGCAATTGCACCGTTATTGTCACAGTAGAGAACTACGGGATCAACAATGCTAGGAACTACATCTAACTCGCCGATGAATTTCCTAATCCATACAGCCTCCTTCATCGCATTTGCTGCAACGATATACTCAGCCTCAGTTGTAGAATCGACAACTATCTCCTACTTGGAACTCTTCCAGATAACAGCTCCTCAATTTAGGCAAAATATAAATCCTGACTGAGACTTTGAGTCATCCCTATCAGGTTGGAAGCTAGTATCCGTGTAACCCTTTATGACGAGCTCTTCCTCTCCACCAAATACCAAGAATGTATTATTAGTCCTTCTCAAGTACTTTAGGATATTCTTGGCAACAATCCAGTGACTATCACCGGGATAAGACTGATACCTGCTAGTCATGCTCAAAGCATCAGATAGATCGGGTCGAGTACATATTATTGTGTACATGATTGATCCAATTACCGAAGCATATGAAATCAACTTTATGTGGTCCTTATCTTCATATGATTTAGGACACTGGTCCTTATAGATACTCACACCATGAGACATGAGTAAGAATCCTTTCTTGGACTCAAGCATGTTGAACTATTTCAACACCTTCTCAATATATATACTATGGGTCAAACCCAACAACTTCTTCAATCTATCTCTATAGATCTTTCTACCAAGTATATAAGTCGCTTCGCCCAAGTCTTTCATAGAAAAATAGTTCCATAGGTTATTCTTAACAGCTTGTAGGGTCGGTTTGTCATTCCTAATCAATAGTATGTCATCTATATACAATATTAGGAAGACAATAATGCTCCTACTAATCCTCTTATAAATACACGGTTCATCCTCGTTCTTGATAAAATCAAACCCTTTGATCTTTTCATCAAATGAAGATTCCAACTTCGAGAAACCTATTTTAATCCATAAATGGATCTCTGCAGCTTGCATATTTTTGTGGCTTCACCTAGAGATACAAAACCCTCGGGTTGTGTCATATACACTTCCCCAAGGAGGTTTCCATTTAGGAAAGCTGTTTTGACATCCATCTGCCAGATCTTGTATTCATAATACACATCAATAGCAAGCAGAATTCTGATGGACTTAATCATCTAACTCCCCTCGCGCCGTGTGTTGTGTTCCGGGAGGGGGGTCTTACAAATGGTATCAGACTTAGCCGATCTTCACCTACAGCAGTCAGGTAACAATAGGCCACTCCCGTTCGATTAGTCGGTTTGGGGACAAACCGA
The DNA here is from genome assembly GCA_039513925.1 of Platanthera zijinensis. Taxonomy (NCBI): domain Eukaryota; kingdom Viridiplantae; phylum Streptophyta; class Magnoliopsida; order Asparagales; family Orchidaceae; genus Platanthera; species Platanthera zijinensis. Next base: position 46,100,422 of record CM077087.1, on the reverse strand, counting down.
CTTAGCGGAAGCAGTGGTGTGCCCATATGTAATTCACACTAAGTTGTCCAACTTTGACATTAGTTTTAGCCAACCTGACCCTAGTTTGTACCTTGCGTATAGGTCCCAGCGCAGGTGGAGCCGGTTGGGGGCACTCCTACCCCTTCCGTCCCTTCACAATTCCAGCAGTCGGAACTGGGACAAACGCTGTCAGCCATATTGGATGCATTTAAAGCCCAGCAAGCTCCGGTGCAACAACAAGCGCCAGGCTCCAACTGGGTGAGCACCTTCCGTGCCCTGTCCCCTCCTGCCTATCTTGGGACAGAATCGCCGGTGCGCACCGAGGAATGGCTTGATACCGTGCAGGAATTGATGGCTGGCATAAGATGTCCGAACAGCATGGCGGTGACATTGGTAGTGACGCTGCTAGAGCTGCACGCCAAAAGGTGGTGGAAGTCCCTCATGGGCTCCATCTTCCAAGGGCGGTTGTACACGGACATCAGTTGGAACGAGTTCACCGAGGCTTTTCTGGATCACTTCATCCCTTCTTCTGCTCGGGATGGACTTGAAGAAAAATTTCTGCAGCTGAAGCAGGGATCGAATTCGGTAACGGAGTACCAGAGGGAGTTCCAACACCTCGCTAGGTTTGTCGATTCCTATGAGTTGGACGATAGAGGCTACGCGAAGCGCTTCTACAAAGGGTTGAGGGACCCCCTGAGGCAGGCCCTTTTGTTTATAGCCGATGGAAGCCTGGCAGAAATCATCGACATGGCAAAGAGACTGGAGGCGGACCACATGGGATGTGGCAAGAGACCCGCGGAAGGAGTAATTGAAGTCGGCCCTAGTAATAGAAGGCGGAATGATCATGGCAGAGGAAGGGGAAACCACAGAGGCGGTCGGTGGGTCAACCGGAACTATCGGGTGGAGTACCCAATTCCGCAACCACTAGCTTTACCTCCACCACCACAGCAGCAATATTATCAACAACCTGGGGGCCGACGTGAGGTGATATGTTTTGAGTGCAACCAACCGGGGCATGTCCGACGAGTTTGCCCGCGATTGATCGGGGATGCTCCTATTGCTCCCCCTCCAGTAGCTCCACGGGGGCGAGGGCACATGCGTGGCCGAGGAAGAGGACCACTAGGGAGAAATCAAGGACATGCACGGGAGCATGTATTCGCATTGGATATGACTCAGGAGAGAAATCCGCAGGAAGTCATCACCGGTACGTGCAAAATTTATTAATATTATATGACTTGTTAGATTTATGATACAAATGATACGCGCTATTCTGAATAGTGATTACCCTTTTGGAACCTAGGCACTGTCGTGGTTAGCGGGAGACCCGCCTATACGTTATTTGACACGGGTGCGTCTCACTCGTTCATTTCGGAGGACTTCGTGAAGGACTTGGAGGGAGTGCAACACTTCACGGGCATTACTCAAAGGGTGCGCCTTCCGGACGGCTCTGAGATGACGTCGTCAGCAAGTTGCGACTTCGACACCCTTATTGGAGGAAAGTTCTTTGAAACTCCGGCTACAGTGTTAAGAATCCCGGAGTTCGATCTCATCCTGGGCATGAAGTGGTTGGACTGGCACCACGCCAGGATCAATTGTGTGGAGAAGCAAGTTATGTTGAGGCATGGAGACTCGGAAGTCATCTTCCAAGGTATTAAATTCGCACCCCGTAAATTATTATCTTCAATCCAAGTTATGAAATCTCATATGGAAGGGGACGAGGTCTATGTAATTTGCTTCGAGTTGAAGAAATTGACATTAGAGGTCAAGGATGTGCGGGTGGTGCGAGAATTTCCCGAGGTATTTCCCGAGAAATTGCCGGGACTACCCCCGCATAGGGAAGTGGACTTCCAAATCAAGCTAATTCCGGGTGCCAAGCCCGTCTCGCGAGCTCCATACCGAATGGCTCCGAAGGAACTTGCAGAGTTTAGAGTCTAGCTTCAGGAATTGGTGGAAGCAGGGTTCGTTCGCCCAAGCTCGTCGCCTTGGGGAGCGCCCGTTTTGTTCGTCAAAAAGAAGGATGGCACCCTGCGGTTATGTATTGATTATCGAGAGTTGAACCGGTTAACGGTGCGGAACACCTATCCCCTACCGCGCATTGATGAATTATTTGATCAATTGGTGGGATCGTATTGGTTCTCCAAGTTAGATCTGCGTTCGGGATATTATCAGCTGAGGATACAAGAAGATGACATTCAGAAGACGGCGTTCAGTTCGAGATATGGTTTGTATGAATTCACCGTGATGCCGTTTGGGCTCACAAACGCCCCTTCCGCCTTTATGAGCTTGATGAACAAGGTGTTCAGCCCTTATTTGGACATCTTTGTCATCGTGTTCATCGATGATATCCTAGTCTACTCCAAGACTGAAGCAGAACACGCCGAACATCTAACTTTAGTGCTGAGGAAGCTAAAGGAGCACACTTTGTTTGCCAAGTTCAGCAAATGCGAGTTTTGGCTTCAAGAGGTCGCGTTCTTGGGCCATGTGATTAGTGGGGCGGGGCTAGCAGTAGATCCGGCCAAGGTGCGGGCCGTGAAGGAGTGGTCGCCATTGAAGTCAGCGGCCGACATACGGAGCTTTCTTGGACTGGCCGGGTACTATCGCAAGTTTGTGAAAGGTTTCTCAAAGATCGCCCTTCCCCTTACTACGCTGACCAAGAAGGGTGTGCCGTTTGAATGGACACCCCAGTGTGAAGCTGCATTCCAAGAGTTGAAGGACAGATTGACGACTGCACCCATCCTAGCTCTTCCATCTGGGAAGGAGGGCTTTCAAGTTTACACGGATGCGTCGTATCAAGGGATGGGAGCTGTGTTGATGCAGAATGGGCATGTGATCGCTTATGCTTCAAGACAGTTGAAGAAGCATGAAGCCAGCTACCCGGTGCATGATCTAGAGTTGGGAGCGGTGGTGTTCGCCTTGAAGATTTGGAGGCATTATTTATATGGCGTCCACTGCGAGATCTACTCGGATCACAAAAATCTGAAGTACGTTCACACCCAAAAGGAGTTAAACTTGAGACAGCGACGGTGGTTGGAGTTCTTGTGCGACTATGAATTCACCTTGAACTACCACCCCGGGAAGGTTAATTCCGTAGCTGATGCCTTGAGCCGAAAGGCACCGGGAACGAGCACGGAATCCCACTTGATGAGGATGGAGTTAATCCAGACACTGCAAGAGATGGAAGTCACTTTGGTCTTTAAGAATCAATCGGAAGAGTATACGGAATATTTGGCCGCGATGAGTATAGTTTGCAACATACGAGACCGGATCCGGACGGAACAAAAGAAGGATGCGGCTTTAACCCCGGCTTTCAAGTCAATGGAGGATGGGATTACGGAAGAATACTCCCTAAAAGACGGCCTCGTCCATTTTCGTGGCCGGCTTTACATCCCCGAAGGCGATAATATTCGGGAGGATATTCTAAAGGAGGCCCATTGCTCCAAGTACTCGGTGCACCCGGGGATCGCGAAGATGTACGCCGATTTGAGAAAGACAATGTGCTGGCCGGGCATGAAGAGGGATGTCAAGTACTTTGTTACTCATTGTGTGGCCTGCCAAATGGTGAAGGCAGAGTGCAGAAGCCCCGGTGGAATGCTACAGTCGTTGCCCATCCCCGAATGGAAATTTGAGGACATCTCCATGGACTTCGTCCACGGGTTACCTCGCTCGCGCTCGGGGAATGATTCTGTGTGGGTGATAGTTGACCGGTTGACCAAGGTAGCCCGATTTATCCCAATGAAGAAGGAGGCGCAGGTGGGCGTCCTAGTGCGTCTCTTTGTGGAGCAATTTGTGCGGTACCATGGCGTGCCGAAGACGATCGTCTCCGATCGAGATGGTCGGTTTACTTCAAGAGAATGGAGGGCTGTACAGGCTTATTTGGGCTCGCGCCTCACCTTTAGCACGGCCTTTCACCCTCAAACGGACGGGCAATCTGAACGAACCATCCGAACATTGGAGGACCTTCTGCGGTTGTGTGTGCTAGATAAAGGAGAACCATGGGAGAGACTCTTACCTCTCGTGGAGTTCTCTTATAATAACAGTCATCAAGCCAGTATTGGAATGGCACCTCATGAAGCTTTGTATGGAAGGAGGTGTAGAACACCCTTGTCCTGGGTGCAAGACGAAGATCCGAAGACATTGGGAAATGAGTATATTGATGACACGGACGCGGTGGTTAGGTTGATCCGGGATCGAATGCTAGAGGCTCAAAGCCGACAGGCGAAATATTACAACGCAAGGCACCGTATGGTGGAGTTTCAAGTGGGTGATAAGGTGTTCCTGAAGATTCGACCGATGCACGGAGTGTCGCGGGTACGTGGAGTCAAGAAGCTCAGCCCAAGGTATGTCGGGCCCTATGTCGTAGTGGAAAGGATTGGCCCTCTGGCCTATCGATTGGAGTTACCACCGGAGCTGGAGAACCTTCACGACGTGTTCCATGTATCGTCGCTTCGGAAGGCTTTGTTGCGGCCTGAACAATATATCCCCACGGCTGATGGTGCCGTGGCGTCTGATAGGTCTGTGCGACTGGAGCCGGTGCGGATCGTTGATAACGAGACGAGAACCTTGCGCCGCAAAAGTGTTCCCTTGGTGAAAGTGCTATGGTCTAATCATGGGAAGGAGGAGTTCACATGGGAGCCAAGGGATTTGATGCAAGGGCGCTACCCGGAATTATTTACTCCAGGTAAGAATTTTATTTGAAAGCATAGTTCCCTTTTTTGTGTTTCACTCCCATAGCCTTACCCTGATTTCGGGGACGAAATCTTTTATTTTGTTTATAGGATTTGTAACGTCCCAATTCGCGCTAGGCCCCTTGATTGCGTATTTGAGTCTAGGGGGCTGTGGTGAGCCCAATGGGGGTGTGGGGGAGCAGGTGCGAACGTACGGGAAATGAGGAAAACAAGGCAAAATGGCAATTCTAGCTGACACGGGTATGGACACGGCCGTGTCCATACCCGTGTACCTCATAAAATTAGGCTTACCAGTCAGAGAGGTACACGGGTATTGGGACACGGGCGTGTCCTTAGCCGTGTGCCAAGGACACGGGTCGAGACACGGCCGTGTCTCTACCCGTGTGCCGCAACCCCGACCCGGCAGGAAGATGTTCTGGGATGAACACGGCCCTAAACACGGCAGGCAACACGGCCGTGTCACCTGCACACGGGTAGGAACACGGCCGTGTGCCTACCCGTGTCTGCGGTGTATAAAAAGGAAAAAGTTGTGAAACCCTAGCATTCATTCCCCTTTCTTCTGCCCCGAAATTTCTGAGAGAGTTCTTGGCTGGAGGAGGAGGAAGGAGCTTGCCGGAGCCATCCTTGGAGGAATCAAAACGCCGCCGCCGTCAAGGGAAAAACAATGCCGCCGCGAAGGAGTGCGAGGCTCATGGCCGGCCATGGTGGTACCGCTGGACTTGAGGTGAGCTTCCTCCCCTCTCCCTTGGTGCTAGATCTATAGTTATTTTAGGAGAGACATCGACTCCATAGAGTCTTGATGGTGAGGAGGAGAGTTCTTAGGATAAGCCATGCCTAGGTTTTCTAGGCTTAGTCTCCCTCAACCTTCTCATCATTCAAAGTGGAGATGAGAGGGGTTTTCGTTGAGGGTTTGGCTTTGAAAGGAGAAATAAGGTTGGGTGTGATTTCTGGAGAAGTTTATGCGAGGTCGTTGCAAGGAAGAAGATGAACGGATGCCGTTCATCTCGCCTTAAGATGCGTGCAGAAATCTGATTTCTGCACGCGGCGACCTTCGTGGCCAATTTCGGGGGTGTTCTGGCCAGATCTGGGTGAACGACTCAACACGAAAGTTGTAGCCCTTGAAATTACCTTTCCAACGAGTCATTGCTCGTTTCCATGCGATACCTGTAGCCACGGGAAAGCTGGTTCGAGTCCGCTGCGTTCGGGAGAATTCCTGTACAGGAAACTGTTTCCTGTACGTATTCGAGTTGAATTTCTGGTATGTTGCGACTAGATCTGGGCGATCGACTCAACACAAAAGTCGTAGCCCTCGCGAATACCTTTACAACGAGGGGTTGTGCATTGTGATCGGATTCCTGTAGCTCCGGGAATCCCAGTTTTAGTATCAGGCTATCCTATGTTAATGCACTTGTTATTTTATAATGCTAGCACTCTTGCAATGGTTGTGATTTGCTCATTTGTTGTCTTGCTCCCATATATCTATAATGTTGTTGTTACTATAATTTAGCATGGTTACTCATTTGGTTGTGTAATAAGGTATAACCATGTATTGGTAGAGAAATGGATTGGATGGGAAGGCTAGATATTAGGAGTTGAGATTGGTATAGGATATATTTATACAATTTGGTATTGAACATATCTATTATGCGTAGTGTTGAGGTGAATTTATTGAATAGGTGGGCGTCAAAATGATGAACACTATGTGAGGAGTATTTTGTAACCGTAATCCGAGCCCAAGGGGTTATTAATAACCGATGCTTAGAGTTGAAGTCTCCCTACGGGTAGCATCGAGTGAGTTGTTTTGAGGCATGTAATGTGCGACGATTCATCGTGTCGCGATATTGAGATAATGACTGTGGCAGGTCTACGGGTTCGCCAGTCGTCACACCGATGGGAGCCAATGGGTAGACCTTGGGCGGTAGGGTTAGATACTTGGTGTCCATAAACCGAGATCTCCTCCGCGCCATGAGAACGGTTGGGCTTGCACCTCGTGCGTTTCCGAGATTCCATCCGGTTCGAAATCAAAGGCCAGGTTGGGCTGTGTTCTTGGTGCACATTTACCCAAGACCCCTTCTGAGCCGTAGTACGCATGTGAGCTCCGCTGTTGTGTTCTTAGCGTTGAGGCGTACGGGGGCCTAGGATAGGTAGTGTGATACCACCTAGTAGTGGAGACGCCCGCTCCACTGTCGCCGTCTGGCCACGACGGACGACGCCTGAGAGGTTAGCTACCTGCTCGAAAAGTGGGAACTTCAAGTCTGTGTCGACATAGCAACTTGCATGTGCGTGCGCATGATTCGGTCATAGCATAACATTCATATCATGTCATTCATTGCATACACAAGATCCTCATCGTATAAGTTTGTATGGGCACTCCTATACGATGAGTTACTTTACTGTTAACCCGATCCTTAACTTATAAGTTTATATGGGCACTCTTATAAGTTGAGTTACTATTCTGATTACTTATATCTGCTGTCATATATTATTGATATTTGTAGAACTGCTAGTTGTGTAGCGTAGTTTATACTCCACTATATTTACAGTCACCTGCTTGTTTACTTGCTTATATATATACATATTGTACCTTGTTCCTTTCTCCGCCCGGTGCCGAGGAGTCGCCGGGGGAGCGGATGTGAAGCCACTTAGTCTTATGACTAACGGTTGCTACGTCTTCCTTTTTAGGAGAATACCCCGCAGGTAGAGCAGCGACGGACTATGCAGCAGGACAGCCAGGCCCGGACGATAGGACCTGAGGTGGTGGTGCCATCGGCACCGTCAGTGACAGTCGTGAGTGTTTTCATGTAGCCGTTTGGGCAAAACATTTCTAGACTCTTGTTCTTTTGTACAAGCCTATTGTGCTTGTTATCTTCCGCTACTTTTGGACTTAAACTTAGCTGTGAACTGAACTGCTTTTGCTTTTACTTTTCTGTTATGGTTGGGTTGGCATAATTGTTGTGATATGGATTGTAGCCGGCGGAATAGGCGTCTTGTGGTAAAGGCTAACCCGTGTGTTAGTGCTACCGCAAGGCGGCTATTTCGGGCATAAGACTCCCCTCGCGCCGTGTGTTGTGTTCTGGGAGGGGGGTCTTACAAAGCAACGGTCAGCTAAAGCTGACCAAATTATAACGACCATGCCCCTTATTCGGGACGGCGGTGCTCCTTCCCTACATTTCATTAGTATATCCAAAAATCCTAGTGAAAGTACAACCAAGCACAATTCACCATAAGTGGAGGCTCGCACGGCCGCCCACCCCGTACACTCAGGGCACATTGACGGTGTACCGGACTTCCCGGATACCACCTCCGCTCAGAGGTCCTTGACTTAACGGTTACTTTGATCATTTCAGTCTTTACGGCCCCTGGCCTGAGACTCTCGTTATGCCACCGACGAGAGCCAATTTCCGCTACTCTCATGTCATAGTCTACATAACGCAGGTACAACTCCACCATTTCCCGTTGCTCAATTCGCCCTAACGTCTCTGAATACCGTAGTACTCATGGCCAAATCTGCAGGGCACGAGTCGGTTTTGCCTTTCCTATTCGGCTCCCTGGCCTAATAATCCTGAACCCCATGGGCTCATCGCTTTCTAAAGAAAGGCCCTACATGTCTCCTGGAGACAGGACTCGCACATACAATCTTAATTATACAAGGTTGTCCCAAGGCCACCTAGTTGGCAGAAATGCATTTCTGCATAGTTTTCCGGTGCACCTTGGAGTTAATCCCCAAGGCTCCCTATTGCAATCTACCGTGTAGAAAACCCGAAAAACAACACAATACGGAGTCTTCTCCGACAATCCATGCACAATGCAACATCACCGATCCAGACAAACACATCGGGTAGGCTTCACACACAATGACTATGCCCGTACTTCGATTCCGTACTCTACATGAAACACAAGGGGGACTATTCACATCTACCCCAAGGAACACCGCGCACTCACCACACACTCGCGGGAGCGGGTTTCCCATGCAGAAAGGAAGAGGACTTCACATGTCCAAGTTGAGAATCGTTACCCTTGCAGCACATTTTGGCGCCATGGAGAAAAGTACACTGTTGAAAAGGACTGCAACGCTCTTGCCTCCGCAAATCTGAATTCGGCACGCGATTCGGACCATCGTAGCACAACCGGTGGCTGGATTCCTCTTCTCCTACCTCCTCTTGCTCTCCCCTCTCTCTTCTCCTTAGAAAGAGAAAGCCAAAGATGAAATGAGGAATAACTTCCCCATTCCCGTCCATAAACCATCAGGAGGCAAGCCATGGCCGTTAGATCGTATTTAAGAAAAACGAACGGCCCAGATTAACTCTGAAAATCATTTCAGATGGCCGAACACGGCTTTGCACACGACCCTGTGCCTGGCCGTGTGCCCTGCTTGCACACGAAATTGTCAATCCAGAGTAGTACACGGGTCGATACGCGCCCGTGTCTCAACCTGACACGCCCGTGTCGGGTCCCGATATGCCCGTGACCTAGGGGCGTGTCACAGATAACCGCCACGCCAACCGCCACGCCAACCATCACATCCCTTGGTGGACACGGGTAAGTACATGCCCATGCAAAAAGGAACACGCCCGTGTCGACTAGTACACGCCCGTGTAACCCGGTTGTGCACTCCTGACAACACACCCCAGGGTTTTAACCCGAGAAGAACACGGGTGGTGACACGGGTGAGGACACACCCATGTCACCCCTGACACGCCTGTGTCACTACTGTTCAAAACCGTGTTTCCTGCCGTGTTCTTTCCTGGACACAGCCCAGCCAACACAGAAGGACATGGCCTTAGACACGCCCGTGTCCCAGGACGTGTAGCCCTATATAGGCACCAAAAATTCCTTAGGACGCGACCGGTTCGTTTACAATTTTCGGGGCATTATAGTGTTCTTACGACCTGATTCCCATTTTTCGCGTTTCATAAATTTTTACATGGTATCAGAGAGAACAGAGGTTTGAGCAGTGATCAACCGCAGAATTTGATTTTTTTGCTTTTGGAAGTTAGTAGACCAGTGTTTGTGCAATGGAAGGAGGTTTTGCAAGGGGTCTTGAAATTGAACTTTTGACGCCGACCAACTTCAAGAAGTGGAGGTCGTGCATGGAAAGTTATCTTCTGGGCGAGGACCTTTGGGAGGTCGTCTGTGGAGATGAAAGGCAAGAAGTGACTGCTGTCGTTGGCATTACTGAAGCGGTGAGAGCTTGGAGGAGACAAACGTGAAGGCAAAGTTTACTCTCAAGTGGGCTATCTCACTGAAACTCTTTGACCACATCATAGGATGTCGGTCAGCTGCTGAGATTTGGACTTCTCTTGATGAGTTATTCAATAAGAAGAATGAGTTGGTGAGAGCCACTCAGGGAGATCTGTCCATCTCAACATTCTTCCTGAAGATGAAGAACTTGTGTGCTAAGATTTCAGCATTGGACCCTAATGAGCTGATTTCAGAGGCAAAGCTCAAGAGGCACATAATCCGTGGATTGCGGAATGAATATGTTGTCTTTGTAACTTCTATTCAAGGCTGGACCACTCAGCCGTCACTGCTGGAGCTGAAGAACCTGCTGGCTTCGCAGGAAAGCATAAAAAGGTGGATGGCTAGAGTCACAATTTCTGGAGGAGATATTGAGGCACTCTTCTCAGGGAAGAAGAAGAGGTGGGAGAAGAAGAAGAAATCATCTGTTGGCGATGGTCCTTCTACTTCATATCAGCAAGAGAGGAGTGTTCCTCCTAAGCGGGATTGGAAGAAGGAGGGGCTAAGGTGCTACAGATGCAATCTGCCTGGTCACTTCAAGAAGGACTGCAAGGTAAAACTTCAGCCAGGGCACGTTGCAGGTAAAGAGGGAGCTGGTTCCAGTGTTGAGGAAGGAGGATGGGGGAATACATTCATGACAGGCACGTGTGCCCGTGCTTTGTCCACCATCAACTACTAAGATGACTAGATCATGGAATCAGGGTGTGGTCATCACCTCACCGGGGATGAGTCAAAATTCTCTTCTCTACAGGCATACTCAGGTAACGAAGTTATTATTACTGTTGATGATACATTTCATGCAGTCGAGAAGGAGGGTGACGTTTCCTTGGGTAGTGATAAGGGTCCACTCACCTTAAGGAGTGTTTATCACGTGTCGGGCATGAAGAAGAACCTCTTCTCTGTGATCAATGCAGTGGATGCGGGCTATCACATTTTGTTCGGCCCGACAGAAGTGAAGTTTCTCCACAACGTGTCAGCGATGAAGGCTAAGGTTGCTCATCTGGCATAAGAGGCTGAGACATGTCGGGATGGATAAGTTGAAAGCTTTGGCGGTAAGAAGACATGTGAAAGGCTTACCAAAATTGTCATCCTTCGGCGATGGTCATGTCTGTGTTGGGTGTCAATATGGTAAGGCACATTGCTTGCCATTTAACAAGTCATAGACCAGGTGTAAAGCACCATTGGAGTGTATCCACGGTGATCTGATGGGACCGACAATCACCCAGTCTTGGAGGCAGCAGATACATGTTTGTGTTGATTGATGACTATACTAGGTACACATGGGTGTACTTCAAGAAAGAGAAGTCTGATGCGTTCTAATTATTCATAGAGTTCTAGGATCTAGTGGAGGACCGGCTTGGCCTATGAATAAATAAGTTGAGAACGGACAACGGAGGAGAGGTCGTTTCAAATGAGTTCTCTAACTTCTGCAGGAAGCACAGAATTCGGAGGGAGCTCACTTGTGCACATACTCCACAATAAAATGGAGTAGCAAAGTAGAAGATCGGTCAACTAATAGAGACTTGCAAGCCTTGGATTCATGACAAAAGCATTCCTAGGTCCTTTTGGGTGGAAGGGATGACATGCGCGACATATATCATCAATCAGATGCCTCTGAGTCCGATCAACATAAAGTCTCTTTGTGAGCTGATGTTTAAGGAGAAGCTCAGCGTTGAACACCTTCGGGTGTTTGGGTCGACCTTCTATGTACATGTTCTCGATGCTCTCAAGACAAAGTTGGGTGCGAAGGCTAGGAAGCTTGTCTTCGTGCTATGAAGAGAGGAAGAAGGGATGAAGTATATGGATCCCGCCACGAAGAAGTTCGTTATTTCCAGAGATATTGTCTTTTACGAACTGACGTCGTATGGAGGTAGCTCATCTGTGGAGCTACAGGAAAGCAGGTCAGACGGCGGACAGGAGAAAGCTGCTAAGGAACCAGAGAGAGCGATGCTCTAAGTATGCCCGGGAATGGAACAGGTTCAGAAAAAGTAGCATAGGTGGTGAGCCATTGTCAGGTTCTTTGGATGTCGAAGAGGACCATCAAACCACCAACTCTGTATAATGAAGGGAACATGGTGAGTTATGTCTCTTGTTTTATCGCAGGTCCTTTGGACGAGCGAGTGCCATCTAGCTTTGAAGACACCATTGGAGTTAAGGAGTGCGATGATGCCATTGAAAGTCTTTGTTTTAAGAGTAGCTTTAAACCTAGAGGGGGAGGGGTGAATAGGTTTCCTAGTCTTTATGACTACTTTCTAATTTGGTTTGTTGTGAGTTAGTTTATTTAGCTTGCTTTCAAGAATACAGATCATCACACCAGTATTTATAGTGGTTGCCCAAGGTACGAGTACATTCACTTTCCCTCCAACCTCTTTAACAGTATGTTAGACGTGACAATCTTCTCCAAACTCGGATCAAAGAGTTTATAACACAGATCCCACAGGATCTCTCAGACTTTCTCCAAGTTCTACCTCAGGCCAAAGCCCTACAACTCAGAGATAATTGTTGGGTTTTGTTATACGACACAACAATTGTGCGCAGCGGAAATGGAACAAGAAAATCCAAAAAAATTCGAATCTAGCAATGAACATTGATCAAGAAGTAACATTGTAATAAATAAATTTTACCTTTGAGAGATTGAGTCAATACTCAACCAAGGTGCTCCGATAAAGTCCAATGAACGGCAACGGCCGGAGTTCTGAGCGTAGAATAGTGTCCACACATCTACGGATATCTACACGAGCACGGAGAACCCTTAGACTCTTGTCGCACAAGATCTATGTTGGAAGAAGGTTTGCCCTCAATGTCTCCACGAACTACTAGATTTGTTAAAGGAGAGGCGGTGGTGACGAATACGGTGCTTAGGAAACAATTTCCGGTGACATACATGAATGACGGATGGTCGACGACGAGATCGGCTTTCACGACCTTGGCGGAACTGTTCCATCGTCGGGAGGAAGAAGAAGAGGCCGACTCGCTCGATTAGGTCAAGAAAAATCACATCACATGCTCGGTTTACTGTTTACATCATATATATACAGTAGACCGAAACTTTCGATACTTAAAGACCACGCCGAACCAGACTTAAAGGAAATAAACCGGAGGAAACAGAATTCATCGAGTATATATGTCGATACTCGACGAATCAAAAGCTATTTGTCAAAATAACACGTGTATACTCGACGAATCGAGATAGAGCAAGCCGTCGAAGTATTAAGGCAATATTTGACGAATCGGCGACATTCAACGAATAATACGAATTCATCGAAATTGTCATTGATCTACTCGACGAACCTAAGACAGATTCGTTGAGTCTATCATGACGATACTCGACGAATTCCAACTCATTCATTGAAACCTTAAGTGATACTCGACGAATTTCCCTTAGAGTCTTCCGACCACTTACCTGATGACCCATATTCACAATATAAGTCCCAAAATGAAAATAAATCACATCCAGAATGTCATAGGCTTGGTCTTTCACCCATATAACATATGAGCAAGGCCAACATAAACTTTTCCAACTTCTCCAATTCTCTTATGTGCGACCTCATAGGCTCATATTGCATTGACAGTGAGTCTACATGCTTGATCACTTCCAGATCACCATGGTAATACCAAAAGTCTCCCACTTGATTTTTAAAGTATCAAACAAAAGATTCACAAACAATAAGCGACATCTAGCAATGCATCATTGCTCCCCAAGCAATAAGAGTTTAAAACTCAAAAGTCATTGTGACCAATGTATCAGTGTTGTCATATCCCTTCGTCCCTTACATCCGGATAGAACTAGAGGTATAGACCGTGTTACCCTCATAATTGCTCAATCATAGTTTCCTGATCTAGAATGGACTTTCAGAAATTGGTGAGTCCAATATCATATATTGACTCAAACAAGCATGACCATGTATTTCTCAGTCACATTCCATCAAGGGGCCTATAGATGCAACTCTTGTCATATAGGAGGACAAATCCCATTTCTATCCACACGCAAAACACCCAATTGATTCGTAATGTACTAATAACCACCTTTATCATCCAACTTTCTCAAGACCAGACTTTTGATAGCATCAAAGCACGCTCTTCCTTACTCGATGAATGTTGTGACTTCAGGTCAAAGGACCAAAAACACCATTGCCACTTGAGCCATACTTGTGACACATTCATATAACTATCCACAAAGTATTCTCATAGTGGGTCTGTCCAGTAAAACTTGTTCACTAACAAGTACCCATATGATGACTTGCTATTACAATATCATGACCTGTGAGAACCGATCATCAGTAAACACCAATACTAGTCTTAATGTATCATCATCGCCCTTAGTTTCTAAGATAACACTCGACTAGGGACCATTTAAGAATGAAGATTCTGAAGAACATAGGCTCTCACATTCAAGTCACCACTTGATTCCTAAGGAAGCAAACATTTTAAGGGCATTTATTACGTTAAATTAATCTATCACAATAGAAATAAATTTTACATAACAAAAGAACTTGCCATAAATATTAAATGAAATGTATAGTACACTATTCATCAAATGAATTTATTACAACAACCGACAAATATGTAATTCACAAGACTCCCACTAGGACTGATCATTAAGGTATCGTATACTTATAGATCTAACATGACCATCATGCTTTCTCTGCGCTAGTGGCTTTATTAGTAGATTAGCTATATTTTATTCAGTCAACACTCTATAAATGTTCACATCCCCTCAATCGACAATCTCACGAATAAAATGGAACCGTCGTAGTATGTGCTTGGAGAGATGATGAGATCTAGGTTCCGAAGCAAGTGCAATTGCACCGTTATTGTCACAGTAGAGAACTACGGGATCAACAATGCTAGGAACTACATCTAACTCGCCGATGAATTTCCTAATCCATACAGCCTCCTTCATCGCATTTGCTGCAACGATATACTCAGCCTCAATTGTAGAATCGACAACTATCTCCTACTTGGAACTCTTCCAGATAACAGCTCCTCAATTTAGGCAAAATATAAATCCTGACTGAGACTTTGAGTCATCCCTATCAGGTTGGAAGCTAGTATCCGTGTAACCCTTTATGACGAGCTCTTCCTCTCCACCAAATACCAAGAATGTATTATTAGTCCTTCTCAAGTACTTTAGGATATTCTTGGCAACAATCCAGTGACTATCACCGGGATAAGACTGATACCTGCTAGTCATGCTCAAAGCATCAGATAGATCGGGTCGAGTACATATTATTGTGTACATGATTGATCCAATTACCGAAGCATATGAAATCAACTTTATGTGGTCCTTATCTTCATATGATTTAGGACACTGGTCCTTATAGATACTCACACCATGAGACATGAGTAAGAATCCTTTCTTGGACTCAAGCATGTTGAACTATTTCAACACCTTCTCAATATATATACTATGGGTCAAACCCAACAACTTCTTCAATCTATCTCTATAGATCTTTCTACCAAGTATATAAGTCGCTTTGCCCAAGTCTTTCATAGAAAAATAGTTCCATAGGTTATTCTTAACAACTTGTAGGGTCGGTTTGTCATTCCTAATCAATAGTATGTCATCTATATACAATATTAGGAAGACAATAATGCTCCTACTAATCCTCTTGTAAATACACGGTTCATCCTCGTTCTTGATAAAATCAAACCCTTTGATCTTTTCATCAAATGAAGATTCCAACTTCGAGAAACCTATTTTAATCCATAAATGGATCTCTGCAGCTTGCATATTTTTGTGGCTTCACCTAGAGATACAAAACCCTCGGGTTGTGTCATATACACTTCCCCAAGGAGGTTTCCATTTAGGAAAGCTGTTTTGACATCCATCTGCCAGATCTTGTATTCATAATACACATCAATAGCAAGCAGAATTCTGATGGACTTAATCATAACAATATAGGAAAATGTCTCATCATAGTCAACACAATGAATTTGCTTGAAACCTTTAGCCACTAATTGCTCTTTGAATGTCTGTATATTCTCTTCCATGTCGGTCTTCTTATTGAAGACCCACTTGCACCCTATGGGTCGTACCACTTCAGGTGATTCCACCAAGGTCCAAACTTGGTTTGCGTACATGAATTCCATTTCAGATTTCATGTCCTCAAGCTACTTCTTGGAGTCTGGTCTACTCATAGCCTCTTGGTAGGTTACAGGCTCATCATCATGATCCATAAGCAATATATTACCTATTTGAGACACAAGAAATCCATATCTCTCGGGCTCAAACCTTGGTCTACCAGATCTACGTGGAACTTGTGTTTCTTGAGCAAGCTCTCCAGCTACAACAACTTATAGTCCTTGCTCAGGTTCTAATTTTGGTTTATTCACGGTTTGTAGTTCTTGAACTTCTTCAAGTTCTATACTGGTAGTCTTTCTACTTAAGAACTCTTTCTCAAGAAAGACACCAGTTCTCGCGACAAACACTTTTCCCTCGGACAGTAGGTAGAAATAGTATATTTTAGTTTCCTTAGGATACCCCACAAGATAACATTTATATGACTTGGGTTCCAGCTTGTCAGGCATTTGACGTCGCATGTATGCCTCACAACCCCAAATCTTAATGAAAGACATATTAGGACGCTTTCCAATCCATATCTCATATGGTGTCTTTAGAACCGCTTTCGTTGGAGCACGATTTAGTGTATAAACAACAGTTTCTAGAGCAAAACCCAAAAAGGAAACAGACAGATCTTCATGACTCATCGACCATATCATGTCTAACAGAGTACGATTCCTCTGCTTAGACACACCATTATGCTGCGGCATTCTGGGTGGAGTAAGTTGTGATACAATAACACACTCTTTCAGATGATCACGAAACTCATGACTCAGTATTTGCCACCTCGATCAGATCAGAGTGCTTTAACCTTCTTACCCAGCTGGTTCTCTACTTCGATCTTAAACTTTTTGAACTTTTCAAAGGTTTCGGATTTGCACTTCTTAAGATACACGTATCCGTATCTACTGAAATTATCAGTAGAAGTAACAAAGTAGAAGTACCCATCTCTAGCCATAGAACTCATGGGTCTGCATACATCACTATGTACTATACCCAAGAGATCATCAGTCTTCTAATTGAAACCAGTGAAAGGAACTTTAGTCATCTTGCCTAATAAACAGGATTCACATCTCTCAAATGATTCATAATCAAATGAGTCCAGTAGTCCATCTTTATGGAGTGTGAATATGCATTTCTCATTTATTTTGCCCAAACAACAATGTCAAAGGTATGTAGGGTTCGAGTCATTCATTTTTAGTCTTTTAGTATTTTCTATATTATAGATCTGATTGTCTAAGTTCAAAACATATAAACCATTAAACAATTGGCTATACCATAACAAACATCATTTTTAAATATAGAACAACAATTGTTCTTAATAATAAAAGAAAATCCAATCATGTTCAAACATGAAATAGATATAATGTTTCTAGTTATGAAAAGAACATAATAACAATTATTTAGTTCTATTACAAGCCCACTGGGCAAAGAAAGACAGTAAACTCCTACGGCGACAGCATCAGCTCTTGCTCCATTGCTAACACGCAGGTCCACCTCTCCTTTACTCAGCAATCTTCTCCTTCCCAGTTCCTACACATTTATACAAATGTGAGAACCGCATCCAGTATCCAATACCCAAAATGAAGGAGCAGAAAGGTTTATCTCTATAATATAGATACTTGAAGCGGAAGTCATACCTCCCTTCATCTTCTGCATACCCTCAATATAAGAAGGACAGTTCCTCCTCCAATGACCAGCCTTGCCACAGTAGTAGCATTTCCCTGCTTTCGCTAAGCCTTTCTTCTTCAGTGCTGAAGACTTGGACTCAAGGGATGACTTAGGTCCAACCTTCGTTTTCTTGAAACCCTTGGCCTTGCCCTTGCCTTTATGCACCATCAGTATTGGGCCAGCAAGCTTGACCTTCTTTATATTGATTTCGGCAGTTATCAATATGCCTAGGAGCTCAGGCAATGTCTTGTCTATTTCATTCATGTTATAGTTCAAGACGAACTGCTCATAACTATCCGACAACGATTGCAGAATCAGATCTGTAGCCAACTCTTGGCCTAGAGTAAAGCTTAGCCTCTCAAGGTTCTCTATATACCCATCATCTTGAGTACGTGAGTCCCTAATAGGTCTCGAGCTCCCATCTTACACTGAAATAATGCTTTGGTGACGTCAAACCTCTCTTGCCGAGCCTGCCATTGAAACATTTTCTTGAGATGCTCGTCAATTTATTTGCAACCCATGTTCTCATATTGCTTCTAAAACTCAGAGTTTATGGTTGTCAGCATTATGCATTTGACATCCAAGGAGTCGTCTTGATACTTCTTGTAAACATCTTTATCAGATCGGGACGCATTCCTGGCTAGCTCATCAGGGGATTCCTCTTCCAAAACATAGAGCTTGGCTCTTTTCTGAGAACAATTCTCAGGTTTCTGTACCATTCCAAATAGTTCGTCCCACTCAGTTTCTCCTTCTCAAGAATGGCTCTAAGAGACAGGGTGGAATGAGATCCACTTGCCATGAAAATTCTACAAGAATTTAGCAAAAAAAAATTAAGTACTACATTTTAAAATACATTTTCATTTCAATTAGGACTTTAATTAAAATTACTCCCACTATTTTAATCAAACTGATAACCCTTGATATAAATTCGGAGAGTTAAAGCGAACAACTCTCTTAGTGGACAAGATCCGTATTTCACCAACACTATGAGTCAGCTTTGGCTTTTCTATCACAATGTAGTTATTTAGGTATGCAACACTTGGCGATTGCATCATCATGCAACTCCTGTATGGTTGGTGAATAACTCCTTATTCACATCCATCATATGGTGCATGTCAACCCTATATCTCTGGGCACTCAACCTTTGAGATCAACTAGTTAAGTTTGACTCGATGTCGACAGTGGGATATCACAATTATCCGCTCGCACCCTTACTAAGATAGATTAATGCACCTTGCTTTAAAAACCCATACTTCATTGATCGAGGCAGGAAGAGTGTCATCCATCAGAAGGCATATGAATACTTAATATTACATAAGAGATTTTAGATAATTGATTAACACTTAATCAAGGTTAACTATTAACCAATGTGCACATTCACAAAATAAAACTAATAGCATTCACAATACAAATGCATCCCAGATATGCACAATAAAACTATCAACACTTGATGAATTGGGTTAAATCTGAACATCTAGAACCATTCTAAATCTCTAGATTTACATGCACTGGACATGAGCAACACCAACTCCACTTACACAGTAGACAAGCTCGTCTCTCTACGTGAGATTCAAAATCTAACACAATTGATTTCATAAACCAACAAGAGGGACGGTTACTGTAAAGGAGTAACAAAGATATCACAACGAAATCACATGCGTTCCTGGCGAGGTTCCAAGGGGTTGCACCCTAGCGGGGTCTTAGGGGCAGAGCCCCTAACGGGGTCCAAGGGGCAGCGCCCCTGACGGTGGTCTCGTTGAGTGATTAGCGAGCGGGGTCAAGGGGCAGAGCCCCTGCGGGGTGCAAGGCAGCGCCCCGACCAATTTTTGAAAAAACTACCATCGATACCTCACAAAATCCATCACCATTTGATATTCTAGGAATAGATTTGGGCATTTAGAACACTTCTAAAATTTCCAGATCTACACGCAATGGATTTAGCAACTTCTGAAACAATGATCATCGCACGAACCTCCCTTTGATACCACTATTGGGTTTTGATATACGACACAACAGTTGTGCGCAGCGGAAATGGAACAAGAAAATCCAAAATAAATTTGGATCTAGCAATGAACATTGATCAAGAAGTAACATTATAATAAATTAATTTTACCTTTGAGGGATTGAGTCAATACTCAACCAAGGTACTCCGATGAAGTACAACGAATGGCAACGATCGGAGTTTCGAGCGTAGAATAATGTCCACACCTCTACGGATATCCACACGAGCACAGAGAACCCTTAGACTCTTGTCGCACAAGATCTAGGTTGGAAGAAGGTTTGCCCTCAACGTCTCCACAGACTACTAGATCCGTTAAAAGAGAGGCGGCGGTGACGAATACAACGCTTAGGAAACAATTTTTGGCGACGTACAGTAACGACGGCGAGATCGGCTTTCACGACCTTAGCGGAACTATTTCGTCGTCAGGAGGAAGAATAATAGGCCGACTCGCTCGATTAGGTCAAGAAAAATCATGTCACATGCTCGGTTTACTATTTACATCATATATATTCAGTAGACCGAAACTTCCGATACCTGCAGACTACGCCGAACTGGACTTAAAGGAAATAAACCAGATGAAACGGAATTCGTCGAGTATATACGTCGATATTCGACGAATCAAAAGCTATTTGTCGAAATAACACGTGTATATTCGACGAATCAAGATAGAGCAAACCGTCAAAGTATTTAGGCGATATTCGACCCATTGACGATACTCGACGAATCAACGACATTCAATGAATAATACTAATTCGTCGAAACTGTCATTGATATACTCGAAGAACCTAAGACAGATTCGTTTAGTCTATCATGACGATACTCGATGAATTCCAACTCATTCGTTGAAACCTTAAGCGATACTCGACGAATTCCCCTTAGAGTCTTCCGACCACTTACCTAATGACCCATATTCACAATATAGGTTCCGGAATGAAAATCCTTCACATCCAGAATGCCATTGGATTGGTCCTTCACCCATATCACATATGAGCAAGGCCAACACAAACCTTTCCAACTTCTCCAATGATCTTATGTGCGACCTCATAGACTCATATTGTGTTGGTAGTGAGCCTACATGTTTGATCACTTCAAGATCATCATGGGAATACCAACAATAATGTCTCCTACAGCTCAGTGATCCTTCATATCACCTACCTCAGACTTAATCAAAAGTCCCATAACTTAGGCTAGGAAGATAACCCTACAATCAGAGAGTATCGCTCTCCTACATCTCAGATCTGATTAAAATCCTACCTCAGGCCAAAGGCCCTATCTCAGATTCTCAACAGAATCCTACCTCAGCCTTTATATTTTAGGCTTACAGCTCAAAACAAGATTTATCCTACAAAATGATTAAGGTGTTGATGATATATGACTCCATAGAAATGATTCTTTGAGTCTGCCTTTCTGGACTGAGTAAACTCAGCCCTAACTTTAACTCAAGAGAACTGGTTCTATGAGCCTTCTTCTTCCTGAACTAAGAAAGCTCAGCCCTATCTTCTTTACGGCAACAAGATGGTTGATATTCAAGTTTGTTCTACTTGTGCTGAGAAGATAGCTGCAGGGCACTGACTCCAGAGAATTGATTCTCTGAGTCTTCTTTCTAAACTGAGACAACTTAGCCCTAACTTCTTCACAGCACCAAGGAAGTAGATCTTCAGGATGGTTCTGCTTATGCTGGGAAGATACCTGCAGAGCATTGCTTCTTCAAGCCTTAATTGTAGTAGAGTTTAGAGCAGAGGCCTTGAAGATGAGCAGTAATTTTAAGCTTGCTCTACTTCTCCTTCTTACTCATAAAATAATGTTTCTGAACTTGTCGTTGAAGACAAACTATTTCTTCAGTTCTTCGTTTCTTCAACCAACTAACTCTTGCTCTGCTTCTCCTTCAAACTCAGAAAAAGAAATTTCTGATCTTGCTCGTCGAGAGGAAGAAGATGACCGAAAAGCTCTATCTCCAAAAGGCACTTTTCTTTTTTGCTCTCCACTTTTTCTTCTTTCTCGGGACTCTGCTTTTGTATCCCGCCATTCAACGACTCTTTGTGCAGTATGGACTAGCTGGAGTTGGTAACTGCAACACTTCTTTTACATTAAATGCTTTACTAAAGGCAATCGACGCCTTTTGTCATCTTGCGTACAAAGCCCACGACATTTAAATTTTTGATGACATCAGCATGACTTATCGTTTCTGGACTTAGCGAATTTCAGACAATCTGCATAGGCATTAAGTGAAGCTTTGTCACTCAACACAAAAGTACTTAGCAGAATTCTGCATCTTTAGGTGTTGAGTGAACCTTCATCACTCAACGCTTCTGGACTTGGTTAAAATTTATCTACATGAAGGTGTTAAGTGCAGCTTCTTCACTCAATGCTCTCTGACTTAGCCTTACTTCTTAACGAGGCATTGAGTGGACCGTCTTCACTCAATGCTTCTGTACTTGGACAAAAATTCTGTTGAGTAGGCGTTGAGTGAACTTCCTTCACTCAACGTTTTTGTCCTTAGACAGATTTCTGGTCAACAACTCTGAGGCTTTAACTGTCTTCTTGATGAGGCGTTGAATGGCATGTCTTCACTCAACACTTCTATACTTGGACAGATTTCTTGATGAGTAGGCGTTGAGTGAACTGTTTTTACTCAACGCTTCTGTCCTAGACAGATTTATTGATGAGTCGTGTAGTGGCCTATCTTCAATCAACGCTTCTATACTTGGACAGATTTCTTGATGAGTAGGCGTTGAGTGAACTGTCTTTACTTAATGCTTCTATCCTTAGACAGATTCCTTATCAGCAATATTGCGGCTTGACTGCACACAGTTCTGTCAACACTTTTAGGCTTCTGGCGTTGAGTGAATTGAGTTCACTCAACACTTCTGGACTTAGTAGATTTTTTGTCTGTCCAGTAACTTATCTTGAGTCCAACTGTCATTGTGACTCTGACTGCCTATGAAATCAATGTAACAGAGTACAACTGCATACAATGAACTTGAACATATATTAAATATATTCATGTGTATACCATTGACTTGTGGGCCTTCTTCAAATCTAGGATATTGTAATCAATGGACCCAACAACCATGGATGAGGAGATGTCTGCCCTCAAAAGGAACAAGATTTGGGATCTTGTGCCCAAGGCCGATGACATTACTTCTGTGATATGTAAGTGGGTGTATAAGTTGAAGAAGAAGGCGGATGGAAGCATCGCGCGATACAAGACTCGACTTGTAGTTCGAGGGTTCTCCCAACAGTACGGAGAAGACTATGAGGAGACGTTTAGTCCTGTTGCAAAAATAACATCAGTATAGGTAGTGATTGCCTTGGCGGCTTGCTAAGGTTGGAAGATGTGACAACTTGGTATAAAGAATGCCTTTTCTTTATGGAGAGATTGATAAAGACATCTTCATGGTTCAGCCACCGGGGTACGTATCTGAAGATCATCTAGGACACGTCTGCAAGCTCAGAAAGGCCCTTTAGGGCTTAAAGTAGGCACCACAGGCATAGTACGGGAAGATCGCAGAATTCTTCCAGTTCTGCGGTTATTTTGCCTTTGACTAAAATTCTAGCCTGTTTATAAAGAAGAAGGGGGAGCTTCATGTCTTGGTGCTGCTGTACATTGACGACATGATCATCACGGGAAACTCTGAGAAGGAGGTAGTCAGGCTCAGGACAGAGCTGACTATTTGTTTTGAGATGAAGGATTTGGGTGAGCTTCACCACTTCCTTGGACTCGAGGTGGAAAGAAGAAAGAACAACATACTTGTTTCCCAAAGAGGCTATGCAGAATGAATCATTCAGCGGTTCGGCATGCGAGAGGGAAAAAAATTGCTCTGCTCTACTGGATGTTGATCTCAAGCTTCAACTAGATGAGGAGAGGATTCTTCCAGATCCTTTGGTGTTCAGGGCTCTGGTTGGGAGCCTTATATATTTGACAATTATGAGGCCAAACATTGCTTATGTTGTAGGTCGAGTAAATTGATATATGGCTGAGTCCCATAAGCCTCATCTGGTGGCAAAGAGGAATATCTTAAATTATGTGAAGATTACTTTTGATATGAGCCTCCTTTATGGGGGGAGACAGGGGCTTCAACCTGCACGGTTACACAGATGCTGATTATGGGAGAGACTCGGACGATCAGAAGTCGACATCTGGTTATATTTTCATATATGGATAAGCAGGTATCTCGTGGTGCAGCAAAAAAGAAAGATTATGTGTCCATCTCTACTATGGAAGCAGAGTACAAGGCTTCAGCTTTGGCTGCTCAGGAAGCTATCTGGCTTAGGAGGCTAGTTGAGGACGTCCATGAAGAAGTGAGAGGTCCCACTCTACTTTGTGGTGACAACAAAAGTGCTCTTAAACTTGTTAACAATCCAGTTTGTCACGCGCGAACCAAACGTATTAAGATTGAGCATCATTTCATTCGGGAGAAGGTGCTGGAGGGGTCTCTAATGGTTGGGCATGTGCGGAGCGAGAACAATATCGTGGATATCTTCACAAAGCCGTTGTCGAAGGGGCCATTTGTTCGGTTACAGGGACTGCTTGGACTTGTTTCCACTTCTCACTTCAAGGGAGAGTGTTGAAATTATTGAAGTGAAAGTGACGGTCTGACCGATAGACCGTGCGGCTTGTGGCAGCCTGTGCGTACTATCCATGCGGACTATGCAGACAGGTGTGGCAACTATCCAGCTCGGCTAGTGTTTAGTTGTCAGTTCCCAGGCTTATAACCGGGCGGATAGCGTTGTTGTCCGCGGAAGTTGCAGACTCATCTAGAGTTCGTCGAGTCCAGCTGTTGTGGACTCTCTTAGAGGTCGTGAGATCGACAAGGTCTTGTTCTCTGGAGAAGTTGTTGGAAACCGTGGTGTTCACTGGTTAGTGCGGACTGGTTGGAGTTCGCCGGATAGTGCGGGTTGGTGTTTGAGTCTGCCGGTTTGGAGTCCGCATCTTGGACTCTTGGTGGTGTGGACTTGGTCTTATTTTGTACAAATTTTGGTTGTGCTCAATCCCCAGAGCTCGTCGGGTTATGCAGACTGCTTTTCTATATGCCGAGTTTGGCAGCTTGTCAGCTTGTTGCTCTAGTTGCGGGCTCGGAGTGTGCAGACTGGAGTAGTGTTTGTAAAGTATGCGGACTGGAGCAGTGCTCACAAGGTGTGCGGACTGGTGGCTGTATCCGCAGTATCCGCAGGTGTGGCGGGTAGTTCTTGGTCTTGGCCTTGTGTTGTTCAAGGCGGATAAGTTTTCTATCCGGCCTTAATGGTGCGACCTTGGAAGACTGGCTGTCCAACCTAGTCGGGGAGACAAGGCGGACTGGTTTCGTGTCCGCGCTGTGTGGATTCGCTTTGTGCTCGCCGCGAGATGGGTGGTGAGCCTATCAGCTAGAGTGGTGACCACACTCCTCTCCGTGCCTATAAATAGGACCCCCTTTCACATCATAATCATTGAAGAGTGAACAGTAAGTGAGTTCTGGTTTATTACTGCGGATAGGTTTTTATATCCGTGATGTTTGAGAAGTTAACTTATTTTGTTGTTGTAGATTGTGCGGCTAGCACTGAGAAGCCAGAGAATTGGTTCTAACTTGCGTTAGGGATCACTGCGGATAGTTGCGGATACAATCGGTGGTTAGCAGCAGGTCGCGGCTTGCGACCAGGCGGCCTTCTCATTGGCAATTTTTCTCAGTTCAATAAGGTTGTACGATTCTGGCCGTCTGTCTGATCATTTAGGCAGCAGATGTTGCGGTTTATTTGGCGGCTAGGTGACCTCGCAGTTAGGCTGCTTGCAAATTGCGGATAGAGTTCTTCAGCTTGGAATAACGGGGTGTCCGCGCGGGTAGGTTGCGGTCTTGAGACCTGACGGTTTCAGCGGACTCCTTAGTGCAGCTCGGCAGAGTCAGCGATTACTCTTTCTGTCTGCCCAACTAGACTTTTGTCTTGTATGTTTTTGCTTCCATCGGGTACATCGACGAATCATGTCTCGCCATATATGCCTCGCAGTGTAGAGAAGATTATTAGTACAAGATTTTCTTGTTCTTTCATCTGCATCTGGTTTATTTGACTTGGTTTGAGTTGAGTGTTCCTGCGACCTGGTTCCCGTTTTCCGCATTTCATAAATTTTTACATTACGCGTGGCCGTAGGCCTCCTCGCCGGCCACCGGCCAACGTCGTGTGGCCGGGCAGCCACAAGGTCGTCTACCGCAAGGGTTGCCACTATCGCGCGGGTGGCCCTCCGACCAACCGCACTGGCGTGCTCGACTGGCCCCCTTTGTCTGCCGCCCGACCGACCCCTCCACCAGTCATCCCCACTCATCGGGGCTCCGTTAAGTCGCGAGGCCGCCCAAAATTGGGCGGCCTCCTCCACGCCCGGCGGCCGGTTTCACCGCACCCCCCCCCCCCCCTCGACTCGTCGAACGGGCGGTTAGGTCTCCCGTTGGACCAGGGGGCAAATTCATCTTTTTATAAAAGTCATGATCTGTGTGGCCTGTTTTGGGTGTTTCTATTCACCCGTCCGGTAGTTATCGGGTAAATTTACCGGTTTGCTCATCTTAAAATCTATAAATAGACCCCTATCCCTCTCATTTTCATCTTCTTCTCGGCCTGAAAAATCCTCCTACAAATTTTCTCTCTCCTCTCATTCTCTCTTTATTTTCTCTCTACTTTCTCTCTTCCCTCAGGATCTCTACAAAACACCACTCACAGGGATGAACTCCGCCAAGTCACACAGAGACAAGATGAGACAAGTCAAGACAAGACGAGACTGCTCCAAGCGTGCCTCTGTGTGCTCCGTCGTCTAGACCATCCAAGTGTGCCTCTGTGCGCCCTGCCGTCTAGACTATCCAAGCGCCTACGCACACTCTGCCATCAAGAACTTCCAAGCGCGCCTCCGCGCGCTCCACCGTCAAGACCGACCAAGTCCACCTCTACGCGCTCCGCCTGCAAGACCGTACAAGTGTGACTCTGTGCGCTCTGCCATCTAGACCGTCCAAGCGTGCCTCCGCGCGCTCCGCCTTCAAGACTGACAAAGTGCGCCTCTGCGCGCTCCGACCGCAAAACCGTACAAGTGCGCCTTCGTGCGCTCCGCCATCTTGACCATCCAAGCGTACCTCTGTGTGCTCCGCCGTCAAGACCGTCCAAGCGCGCCTCTATGCGCTCCGCCGTCTAGACCGTCCAAGCGCGCCTCCGCGCGCTCCGCCGTCTAGACCGTCCAAGCGCGCCTCTGCGTGCTCCGCCATCTAGATCGTCCAAGCGCGCCTCCATGCTCTTCGTTGTCAAGACCGTCCAAGTGCAACTCTGTGCACTCTGCCATCTAGACCGTCCAAGCGTGCCTCAGCGCGCTCCACCATCTAGACTGTCCAAGCGTGCCTCCGTGCGCTCCGCCGTCAAGACCATCCAAGTGCGCCTCCACGCGCCCTGCCGTATGGATCGTCCAAGCTCCTCTAAGCACAACATGAGACAATCCTCAGAGGATAGGGCACACTAAGCGCTCCCCGAGCTTCAAACCCCATACATCAGAACGAGTGCAACAAGTTGTTCCCACTTCCAAGAACTATCAAAGGATCCCATAATACAACGAGCGCATCACTCCCCGCAGCCGACGAAGAAAGAATTAGCTCCGCGAGAGGTGTTAGGTCACCCTCCGAGCACATCTCTCTCTCCCTTAAATTGTAACGAGAAGTGGTCTGTCACCCTCGAGTTCTTCAAAGAAGCTTTATACAACACCTAACATATAGTGGAGGTTTGGCCGGCACAGTCCCGACCACGTGATTGTTCACCCGGTTGAAGGATTTTTCACGTTAAAAAAATTGTCTTGTCAGCTTTTTCTTTTTCTGTGACTGTTGGCGCGCTCGACCGCTTCCGGACTAAGGCGGTCAAATTTAATTCGGTCTACCAGAGCTTTGAGCGATCACAACGGTACTGTTTGGAATGGCTGATCTTGGAAAGAAGTTATTAAAACAAAATCTTGAAAATTTCATTAACAGCAAGCATAAATTGATACATTTTTCCGTTTTCTTATTAAACAATTGTGATTTTAATTAAACGTATATACAGATTTGATTTTTAATATATATTTATACAGTTGATTAAGATTGGGTGGGGGTTTTCCTGAAACTTGAACGTAAATCAAAATTATGGGGGTATGAAGTACTGATTTTTTGAAAAGCCTTATTTAATGAAAGATTAAATATAGTTTTGAGTCTTTACATATTTTTACTCTACTGCAAATATTTCTCCAACCGAAAATAAAATAAAAGTTAAAGTGTCTTTGTATATCTCGTAATTCCTCGAGATCAAAAATGCCTAAAGAGATGTCTATTTTACAGACCTCACCGCGAGCAGAGGCGACCTTGGGCGAACAGAGACGAGATTGGGTGAGCAGAGGCGAACTAGGCTGAGCAGAGACGAGCTTTGGCGAACAATCTTTTCTTTGCGAGCCTGGCTTATTGCATCTAAAGCAGATAATGTCAGTAGAACGATGTTTGTTCTGTTTACACTCATACCTGTCAGAAGAGAAATTCTTCTTCTGATGTCTGGAGGAGGAGTCATCCCTTTTTCTCTGATTCCTCAACTTGAGGAACTTCTTGAACTCTCTTGTGATGAAAGAGAATTCTTCCTCAGATAGCTCTGAGTCGGATGAGCATGGCTCAGAGTTTTCTTCCTCAGCCTTTCTCCAAGAGCGGGATGAGGCTGCACCCTTGCCTTTCCTTGAGTGACTAGCTTTCAGGGCCACAGTCTTTTCTTTGGCTGCGGCCTTATCGGCTTCTTCTTCAGCTTTTCTGGTGTTCAGCTGAAGCTCGTAGGACATTAGCTTTCCAAACAGAATCTGGGGATCAGTTTCTGCCAGCTTGCCAAATTCTCTGATGACGCAGATCTTGGTGTCTCATTCCTTAGTAAGGGATTTAAGGAATTTGTGATTTAGTTCACCATCGGTTAACACTCTATCATAAACCTTCAGGGCATTGACGATCTTCAGGAAGTTCTCGAATGTCACTCTGATTTCTTTCTTGGGACCTTGCTTGAAGGCCTCATACTTCTTGTTCAGAAGGGATCTTCGATCATTCCTTCCTTCATCTGTGCCTTCCATCAGAATGATCAGGCAGTGCCATATGTCCTTGGCAGTCCTGCAGTTGCTGAAATTCTGCATCATGGAATCATCGACGGCGCTTACTAAGATGTTTTGAGCTTTCTTGTCTAGTCCGACAAGCACCATCTCATCCTTATTCATTTCGGAGAGCTTCTTGGGCACCATCTTGGTAGGATCAATGGTGGAGGCCTTAGTGGGGATATAAGGTCCCTCCTCCACTATCATGAAGAGTCGGGGGTCGACTGCTTCCATGTAGAACCTGATCCTTTCCTTCTAGATGGGAAAGTTTAGTTTGGTGCACACTGGGATCTTTCCTAAATACTTGAGTCCGTCCATTTCTGAGATCTTATTTCTTCTTGACACTAGACACGGGATCTTACTCAAGGTGTTAACCTTATTGATGAGCAACCTCCCTCTGATACCACTTGAAAGTCTCTAGTGTCGACTAAATCCACCTAGGGGGGAATAGGTGTCGTGCAGTCTTTTGCGGAATTAATTTTACCTGCACAAATTAACAAACACAGCACAGAAAACACAAAGAATTATAGTGGTTCCCCGATTTGGGTACGTCCACTTTCCCCCTTCGACCTATCTCCCACCTAGGGACGACTCGGTCACTTCTCCAAATGGATTGAAATCTAATCCTCACACTAAGGAAGGAACCCTTCCAACAAAGGAGTCACAACTCCACCACCACGGGTTGCACCCAACCCTTACAATAAGGAATGAAAATTCCTTTACAACAAAACCAAAATAGAATGTAGAAGAAAATACAAACAAAGCTTTTGGAGATTCTGAAGTCCTTCTTCGTTCGTTGAAGCTTTCTTGAAAGTTACGAAGAGTCCACAACCAGATTTCTCTCTTGGAGAGGATCTTGTCAAGATCGGCGGCGGCAATACTTTGTAGATCGAAACTTCTTGACGAAGCAAGCAAGGTCTACCAACGATCTCAGTCGGATCAATCGTCTCCACCGATTCGGAATGGAGAACTAGTATCGTTCAACGAATCGAGAGACAAGTGATCTCAAGAGAGATGCGTGAGACGCTCGGCTTGCCTCGGTACAGTCGCCGGAAGATCAAAGAAGATCAGAGATTGGCGGCGACGACGAACTGCGAGCGGCGATAAGCGATCAGCAGTTTCCGCGATCGGTTAGGGCACGACGTCGGCTACTTTTGATTTCACGTGAATGGGTACTGTAGAGGTTCAAAATACGTGCATATATATACCTGATGCCAACCCTAAAGTCCGTTGTGGGACCCATGATAGTTTAACTTTCAAGGCAGCCTAAACACCTAGAGGGGGGGGGGGTGAATAGGTTCTGCTTCTCTTTCTAAAACTTCTAGACAGAATTCAATTTATTAACTAATATGAAAACACAGCAATCACAGAAAACAAAACATCACAGATTGCACTATGTTTTATAGTGGTTCCCCAAGGTCTGGGTACATCCACTTTCCCCCTTCACCTATCTAGCTGTATGCTAGATTCGGCCAAACTTCCACTTATCTCAGATCAATAGATCTTACAACTCAGAACCCAACTGGTTCCTACAACTCAGGCACAACTGCCCTACCTCAGCCTTGCCCCAAGGCCTACAACTCAGAGAATATCCTTCTCCTACACTCAGGCAATCAGCCCTACCACTCAGAGTTCAACACTCCTACACTCAGCCTTTATAACATAGGCTTACAACTCAGATCTGTATAAACAGATCCTACAGAAATATAGAAAAGATTGTTTAAATTGTCTTGCCAAGTTGAGAGAGAAAAGGCAATGACAATTCTTAATCAGCTGATGCAATCAACTGTTTCTTAGCCTTCTTCAAAGCTTCTTGAAAATGTACTTAGCTGAGTTGATTCCAAACAGCTTCTTGAGAATCCACTGGTGGATTCCTTCTTCTTCTTCAAATTCTGACTTGATCTCTCTCTATCCAGAACTTTGAATGATTCTTCTGAATTCTGATTAGAACTCTTCTTAGATCTACCCTTAGATAGTCTTCTTAGATTCTCCCGGAGAAGATCTTCTTAAGTGCCTAGCACTTTCTTGAAATGAGAAGAATGTAATCCTTCTCCACTTTCTGATCCAATGTATTTCAAAGTGTCAGTTCTATATGTTGTTCATTGTCTTCTTCTCCTTCTGAATCTGTCTATTTATAGACATTCTTCATGGTAACCGGCTGATCCGGTTTCTAACCGTTTTCTGACAAGTCTGACAACTTCAGTTAACTGGTGATAACCCACAGCTGTCAAGTCTTCAAACAAGTCCTGTGCCTTAGTGTTGAAACAGTCTGTCAGAAAGTGTCGAGACCATCTGTCTATTTGTGTCGACACAATTGACTTTGGTGTCGACACTGCCTTCAGTGATGTCGACTAAATTGCCTTTGTGTCGACACATTTTCTTCTGAAACTAACTTGGTCTTTGACTCTGCAGTGTGTCGACACAAGTCCTGTGTGTCGACACAGTTGTTGTAGAATCATAACTTTAGTAAGTGTTGACTTAGCCTTCAGGTGTCGACTATTTTCTTCTGTCGACATATTCAGATGATGTCGACAAACTTGAGATCGACTATACTCTTCAGTGTCGACGCATTCTCCCAATGTTGAGGTCGACGTTTTTCTTCTGTGTCGACACAATTTCCCAGTGTTGTGTCGACTTACTTCTTCTGAGTCGACACAATTTCCCAGTGTTGTGTCGACTTACTTCTTCTGTGTCGACACTTTTTCCCAGTGTTGTTGTAGACTATGTTATGTGTCGACACTTTTTCCCAGAGTAGTGTCGACTTACACCTTCTGTGTCGACACACTTTCCCAGTGTTGTGTCGACAACTTTCTTCTATGTGACGACACATGTTCCTTTGTGTCGACACTTGGACTTAGAATTTTTTTCCTGTAAACTTTAACAATTCTTTACCTGCACATGTCAACTCAAAACAACATCAAATACAACATGATGTATATCATTGAGCTAGGTTGGGCTTCTTCAAATCAGGTACACATTTTCCAATGTACCCAACAATCTCCCCCTTTTTGGAGAAGTCATAACCCTTATAGCCAATGATATACACCATTTATAAATAGTATAAAATGATGATATATGACAATACACAGGGATACTTAATTATAAACAAAATAATAAGAACATCATGGATAAAACAATCTATCACAGATTTTAACAATATTTTGTTTATTACTGGGTAATGTTTGATTACATGGTTTTTCTTTGACTGATCACATTACATCATTACAAAACATTATGAAAGAACTAAAACATTATCAGGATTGATCAGGCTCTCTAATAACAATCCCTTGGCCAGATTTAATTTTAGCTGTCACAGGAGCTTCTGATTCTTCAGCCATCTTTTTTTTCCTTTAAGATCAGCTTTCTTCTTAGCTTCTTCCTTGAGCCTTTGCCTTTCAAAATAGTGAAAAGGCTTTGGGAAGTATTTGCTTGGCTCCATAGCATCAGGTGGAAGTCTTCTCAGCTTAGCTTTCCTTCTGAATTGTACAATGGCTTCTTGTCTTGCCTCATACTTCTGCCATTCCTGCTCATTGTACCACTTGCCCCTTTCATGAACTTGATCTTTGACAGCTTTCCATGCAGTGAGTATTATATTTCTGGAAGTAGGACTCCACTGCTCAAAATCTGGCTTCAGCTCAGCCTGCTCTCTAAATCTTTTCTTTGACAGTAGAGCATCTTGCTGTTCTTGCAAATTTACCTCAGGCTTATCAACCTTTCCAAAGATAACATTTACAACCTCCTTTGAAGGACTATACATATATTGCACTTGCTGATCCAATATATCAAAATCTGGAGGGGGGTATATGACTTGGGCAACCTCAGGTTGGTCACCTTCAAGTAGTCCTGTTTGCAGACCTGACTCAGCCACCATGTTATCATCACACAATGGTGGATATCCCAATGTGGCTCTTATACTATTGGTCACCCATTTGGCATGCTCAGAGCCTGCATGAATCAGCATCCTCTCCCCCTTTATGGCTTCTCTTGATACATGATCTCTAAGATCTTCTTTCTGGAATCGAATTTGGCCATCCAAATAATTCACTCCCTCTTTGAAAAATGGTCTTAACTTTTGAAGCTTTTCAGATATTTCCTGTTGAGAGGTTGTGATGGCAGTCTTAACAGATGCAATAACAGCTTGAAAATTCTTATCAAATTCTTCCATTTCTTTGGCTTTATTTGCAGGCATCCCTGGCACAATCTTCTTCACCTCTTGAATGATCTCATTATGAGATTCAGTTAAATTGTCATTCATTCTTATTTGATTTTCCAGAACATAACCTTGCTTCAAAGCAATATCATCCACCTTTGTAGAGATAGACTGCTGTTGTTTAGCCAGATAAACTACAGCATTGCCACCCTTATGGAAGCAATCTGTCATTTCAGTTTTATTCAAGTTGACTTGAAATTGGATAGATTTGATATCTTGGGCTAAGTCAAACTGCAGATTTTTGTTGCTTTCATCAACATATTTCTCAATGGCCACCCTGTGGTCATCCAATTTCACCTGTAAATCCACCAAAAACTTGTTATAATCAACTTCAGGAGGTGGTGGTGGAGGTGATGTCTGTAAAGCCTGCTTATAAGTCTTGCTTCTTCTTTTAAATACAACCAGTTTTCTTTTCTTAGCCAACCTGGCTTCTTCAGTTTCAGATTCAGAAGTACTCTCAATGTGAACTCTATCTGCTTCAGTGCCATGTTGCTCAGTTTCAACATGTACTGGCTCCCCCTCAATTCTTTGCTCCTCCTCTACTTCTTGTACTTTTTCAATCTCTTGAACTTTCTCCACTCCTTGTTCTAGCTCTATGTCAAGAGGCTGCTCAACATCTTGGTCCTCTTCTATTCTATCAGTAGCTATGTCAGCATTAGGAAATAACTCATCCAGAGTGTATTCTTTTTGAACTGGAGCACCTGAAGATAAGTCATTAGGTGCATCCTTGTGCACATTCTCAGGCAGCTGCATATCTGGAGTAGGAGAAGACACATGCTCCCCCTGAACCTGTGTAGAGAAAGAAAAAAAACTTTTAGAAAGTCTTTTATAGTAAAATACATTTGCTCCCCCTACACCTGTACCACTTGTACCTGAGCAGGGGTAGATACATTTTGAGCAGGAGATTGAACTGGCTCCCCCTGCATCTGTGCAGATGTATCTACTTGATGAACTATAGTGGAGGCAGGTTGTTCTTCACTCTGTATCCCAAGTGGGTCCTCTTGTTGTTGCTCAGTCTCGTGAGCTGGAGAAGGGGATTTCACAGGGGTGTCTGGCCTGCTCTCTTCAGGCACATCCTTAGACAGCACCCTTTCCCACCTGGAGAATAGTCTCATGTCCATCCTTCTCATATGATTGATTTTAGATCCTGGCAGTTGCTGCATCACTTCAGGAATTACTCCATTGAGATATAGACTTATGATCCTAGCCATGTTAGGCTTCTTGATCCCTTCTTTAATCTTGTCAAATAGGATTACTGACCAATCAGTAGGAATTGTAAAGGCAATCCTGGTCATAAGGTTGAACATATAGGCAGAAATCCTATCATGTCCACCTGTCTTGCAGAGAATTACTTTCCCAACTATTTCAGACAAGAACTTTCCTTGCTGATTCATACCCTTCCTATTGAATGCAGCTCCAATCTTCATGTTTGAATCTAAACCACACCATTGAAGGGCTTCCCTTGTCTTAGAACTAGGAACCTCTTCTTCATTTTCAACTACATGTAATTGCAAGAACTTTCTCAAACCTCTTTGGGTAATCTTAATCTTAGTCCCGTGAACAATGGACTTGATCTTGAGTTCAGTAGAATGGACTGATGCTGAGATAAAGAACTCGTGCACCTCCTTCTTCCAGATCTTGGATGGTTCTGAGACAAGAAATTCTAACCCTGAGTCGGAGAGGAGGGTGATAACTCCTTGAACATCAGGCGGCGCCTCTGCAAAGGCCTGGCGCACCAACTCATACCCTTCATTAACATTGTCTTCAATCCTTGGCGCCATCGAGTCGTCGAGAAGGCTTGAGAGAGGAGAGAAAGAAAGATTGTCGACACAGGGTTTTAGTCTCGAAAACCTTGAAAGCGTGTCGACAATAAGAGCTTTTGACCTATTTATAGCTTCTGTTGAAAGAAGTTCAAAAGGCGCCAAAAACAGTCTAAATGTGTCGACACAGACGGAATGTGTCGACACAAGCTTCTATTAACTCGACATTTCTTCAGCCTACTATGTGTCGACACCAATATGTGGTTATGTCGACACCTTGGATACATAGTAGAAAGACAGAAATTCTGTGTCGACACTAAGGACAAGTGTCGACACATATTTTGTAAGTGTCGACACCATAATTCTGGTTGAGTCGACATTACATTCCTGGTTAAGTCGACAATAAAACTCTTAAGTGTCGACACATATTCTCTGTGTCGACACAATATTTCTGACTTGTCGACATAATTTCTCTGAGTCGACACATTATTACTGAATGTGTCGACACATTCTTACTTAGCCAATTTCTGTAACTTCAATGTGTCCTTTTTAACACTTGATTATTGTTGTTACTACTTTTACTTACTTATAAACCATTTCAATAGCATTGTTAATGATTTTGTTTAATACATTAATCAATGGTTAACATACCTAATTCAATTTTGAATTCATTGAATTTGGTTTCATCTAAAGGCTTAGTAAATACATCTGCTATTTGATAATCTGTTTTTACAAATTCCAATGAGATGTCACCTTTTTCTACATGTTCTCTAAGAAAATGATATTTGATTTCTATATGCTTAGTTCTACTATGAGAAACTGGATTATTAGCAATAGAAATAGCACTCTTAGAATCACATAAAAGGGGTGTTCTACTTACCTGAATACCATAATCTTTAAGCTGATGCTGCATCCATAATAGCTGTGCACAGCAGCTTCCTGCAGCAATATACTCTGACTCAGCTGTGGAAATTGCCACACTAGTCTGTTTTTTACTACTCCAAGATATTAGTCTTCCTCCCAGGAATTGACAAGTACCTGTAGTACTCTTTCTATCCTCTCTACATCCTGCAAAATCTGCATCTGAATAGCCTGTTAGTTGAAAATCTCTATTCCTAGGGTACCAAAGACCTAGAGTAGGAGTGCCCTTTAGATATCTCAGAATCCTTTTTACTGCAGTATAATGAGATTCTTTAGGGCAGGCTTGGTACCTAGCACAGACACATGTTGCATACATAATGTCAGGTCTACTAGCAGTGAGATATAGTAGTGACCCAACTATTCCTCTATACAATGATTCATCAACAGGTTTACCTGCCTCATCTTTGCATATTGGCATACTTGTGCCCATAGGAGTTCTCATGGAGGAGGATGACTCCATACCATATTTTTTAATTAATTCCTTGGTGAACTTAGACTGGGATATGGACAATCCATCATCAGTCTGTCTTACTTGGAGTCCCAAGAAGAACTTAAGTTCTCTCATACTGCTCATCTCAAACTTCCCTTGCATAAGTTTGGCAAACTTTTTACAAAGGTTGTTTTCAGTAGATCCAAAGATTATGTCATCAACATAGATCTGGACTAAGATGATCTTTCCTTTGGATTCCCTAAGGAATAGAGTTTTGTCTATCTTTCCTCTTGAGAATTTATTCTCAATGAGGAAGGTAGACAGGGTTTCATACCAAGCCCTTGGAGCTTGTTTTAACCCATACAAAGCTTTCCTAAGCTTGTACACAGAATCAGGTTTAAGAGGATCTACAAAACCTGATGGCTGCTCTACATATACTTCTTCTTTAAGATCACCATTCAGAAATGCTGACTTTACATCCATCTGGTATACTTTGAAGTCTTGGTAGGCTGCATAGGCAAGGAACATTCTGATTGCCTCCAGCCTTGCTACTGGAGCAAAGGTTTGATCAAAGTCAATCCCTTCTTCCTGCCTGTATCCTTTTGCAACCAATCTTGCTTTATTCTTTATTATTATTCCACTTTCATCTAGCTTGTTCCTATAGATCCACTTAGTCCCAATTATGTTGTGGCCTCTTGGTTTAGGAACAAGCTCCCAGACCTTGCACCTTCTGAACTGATTCAGCTCCTCTTGTATAGCATCAATCCAGTGCTGGTCTTGGATAGCTTCTTCAAACTTCTTAGGTTCCATTTGAGACAAGAAACTAGAATGCAAAACTGTGCTTTGATTTCTGCTTCTAGTTTGCACTCCTTGTCTTGGATCACCAATTATCTGATCAGTAGGATGATCTCTTAGATATCTTATAGCTGGAGGTAGATTCTCTTCAAGTTGAGCATCTCCAGCTTCTTCATTCTGCTGTTCCTCTTGGTTTTCATCAGCTTCCATTATCTCTTGTACTCCCCCTGGACAGCAGCCTTCATTTTCCAATGCTCCCTCTTCCTTTGAAGCTTCAGCAATGGAGAGCTTGTCCATCTTCTTGCTTATACCTGTTGAGTCATTTGATCTACAAGACAATTCACAATTGATTAATCTTGTTTCATCAAATACAATATGCACAGATTCTTCAACAACTTGAGTAGTTAAGTTGAAGACTCTATAGGCCTTACTATTTGTGCTGTACCCAACAAATATCCCATCCTGGGATTTGGCAGCAAACTTAGTCAAATAAGACTTACCATTGTTAAGTATATAGCACTTGCAGCCAAAGATCCTAAAATAGGATAGATTTGGTTTTCTGCCTTTCACAATCTCATAGGGAGTCTTCCTGTGGCTTTTGGTGATAGAAGCCCTATTGATGACATGACAAGCAGTGTTAACTGCCTCAGCCCAAAAATATTCTGGGAGAGAGGTGTCACTCAATAGAGTTCTACCAGCTTCAATTAATGATCTATTCTTTCTTTCAGCAATTCCATTTTGCTGAGGTGTTCTAGGTGAGGAGAACTCTTGGAAAATCCCAAAGTCTATACACAAGTTTGTCATGCTTTCAGATTGAAACTCAGTACCATGGTCACTTCTGATTTTGACCACTGTACTGTTCAGTTCATTCTGAATTTGCTTTACAAACTTAAATAATACACTTGGGGTTTCAGATTTTTGTCTCAGAAAGAACACCCATGTAAATCTAGAATAGTCATCTACAACCACTAGTGTGTAGACCTTCCTACCTAGACTGTGAACTGGCATAGGACCAAAAAGATCCATATGCAAGAGGTATAAGCACCTCACAGAATCCTTGTTTTCAAGGCTTTGAAATGAGGTTTTTGTCTGCTTGCCCTTTTGACAAGCTGAGCATACCCCTTCCTTTATACACTTAACTTGAGGCCCATTCCTCACTAGTTCTTTACTAAAGAGTTGGCCAATTGTCTTGTAGTTTAGATGAGCCAATCTCTTGTGCCACTTAACACAATGAGAAGCATTGTCATCAGCTACAAGACAAATGGGGGATGCCTTATTCTCACATTCAAAATTAAGGCAATACACATTTCTCTTCCTATACCCAGTCAATATGATCTCTTGATCACTTGACCTTTTGATATGACATCCATCCTTACCAAATGAAATGTCATATCCTAGATCACTCAGCTGGCTTATGCTTATTAGATTATGTTTCAAACCTTTTACATAGGCCACTTGGGTGATAGTAATTAGGTTTGAAGAGATGTTACCAAATCCTTTGATGACTCCTTTTTCAGATCCACCAAAGATCACTTTATGTCCATCTTTGACAGATGAATACTCCTTCAGCAGCCCCTTTGTTCCAGTCATGTGCCTGGAACAACCACTATCCAAGTACCATATAGGGGCATGGTAACTTGGATTCACCTGCAATACAGAATTACTTACCCTTAGAACCCAAGTAAGTCTTGGGTCCTTGGTTCAGGTTAGCCTTAATAAAGTTATCATAACCTCTTCTAACAGGTAGACTCTTATTCTTTATAACACTTGTGTTATACCAGCAGTCCAATGCAAAATGACCCCTCTTGCCACAGCACCAACATTCAAACTTATTGTATCTAGATCTAGATACATCCTTGTCAGAAGCATTTCTGTTCATTGCTGGTGCTGTTGCAACTTCTCCTACTGGTTTCTTAAAACCATAGGGCTTATGACCATAGGTAGGCCTGCTTGCCTTAACACCCTTGTTCTTCAGAACATTTGTCTTGATATGATCCTGAATGTCTTCATGATCATGTATGTTAGAAGGCACTTTCTCCTTACCAAACCTTATGGGGACTGAAAGGTTTAGTGGCTGAATAGGGGCTTTGCCTTTCCTCTTGAATCTGCCAGCCCTGGAGTTACCCTTAAATCCTAATCCAGCCTTACCCTTCTGAGTGACAAATTCATCTATCAAGGGTAAGACAGATTTTGGCTTAGAGTAACTAGCCACTAAATCCCTTTCAATTCTCAGTCTGTCCTCCAGACTCTTCACTTGATCATTAGTATAATTAATTGTGCCCATCTGAATAATAGTTATATTCTTCAGCTTGGCAATTTCAGCTAACTTTTGATCAAGGACTTTTTCTAACTCAGTTGTTGCAACCCTTAGATCAGCAATTTCCTGAGCCTGTGATTTAACCAGGTTCTTGCTTTTCTTAAGGGCCTGCAACAAGTCCCCATACTTGTCTATCAATTGATAGACATCTCCTTCAGATTCAGATGCATCTTCATCACTTGATGCAGATGTAGCTGATTCTTCACTTGTACTACAAACATATGTACTGGAAGGACTGTTTACCTCATTAGGACCAGACTGATTCTGGCATAGGTCCTCTTCTGATCTAGTCATCAAACCCATGCATTGATGTTCATTGATGGAGTCTAGCAACTGCATAAACTCCTCTTCCTCAGATGCAGCATATAATCCAATATATGCTTCAGCTTCAGATCCTGATTCTGAAGTTGACTGGTCTGACAGACTTTTATCTTTCTTTGCTACAAAGGATTTCTCCTTCTTGCCTTTCTGATAAGTCTTCTTCTTTTCTGAAGATTCCTTCCTTTTGTCAGGACACTCAGCCACTACATGTCCAGGCCTATTGCAACAATAGCAGACAATCTTTGAGGTAGTGGCTT
This sequence comes from Platanthera zijinensis, assembly GCA_039513925.1. Taxonomy (NCBI): domain Eukaryota; kingdom Viridiplantae; phylum Streptophyta; class Magnoliopsida; order Asparagales; family Orchidaceae; genus Platanthera; species Platanthera zijinensis. The sequence goes on along the minus strand of CM077087.1, from coordinate 46,060,669 downwards.
TGCTGGGCTTTGACCTGCTTTTCTCTTTCCTAGATGACCTTCTTTTCTGATAATAGTCATCTACTTGCTGTGATGAGGAAGGCCTAGACTTCCATTGCTTCTTTTTCAAGAACCTTTGAAATTGCCTAGTGAATGCAGCAAAGTCTGCATCTGAATCACTGCTGACTGAACCCTTATCTGAATTTTCAGAACTACCTTCTTCAACTTCCTTAGGAGGAGATGGTGATTTCCTCCTATTCTTTCTGGTGGCTTCAGCATTAAATGCCACAGTCTTTTCTCTATGCTCTCCTCTTGAGTTTCTTTCCTCCTCCTTCCTTACCATAAGTTGCATTTCATAGGATAGCAACTTTCCAAACAGAGTTGGAGGAGATATCTCTGCCAATTTTGCCACTTCTCTTATGCCACAGATCTTTGTATCCCAATCCTTTGATAAGGATCTTAAGAATTTGTCATTCAGTTCATAGGTACTGAAGACTCTTCCATAGGAAATTAGCTCATTCACAATTCTATAGAATTTCTTATAGCACTCAGTTATGCTATCAGATTTTCCTTGTCTAAAACTTTCATACTCCTGATTTAGCATAGATTTTCTGTCCAGCCTTACTTCTTCTGATCCCTCTATGTAGACAATCAATGTGTCCCACATCTCCTTGGAGGTCTTGCAGTGAATCAGATTCTGAAATGTTGAATCATCTATGGCACTGACAATGATGTTCTGTGCCCTTTTGTCCATGGTTGCCAAGATGATTTCATCCTTGGTCATTTCAGAATAAGTCTTTGGTGTTTGGATATTTGCATCAAGAACAGATATCTTCATTGGTATGAAGGGGCCTTCCTGTACTGTGATGTAAATCCTTGGGTCAGATGCTTCCATAAACAATCTGACTCTTTCTTTCCAGATCCCAAAGATTTCCTTCTTGCATATGGGTAATTTCATTGACCCTAGCTCCTTATGATTCTCTCCAGAACCCATCTTCTTGATTCTTGAATCTGCCTATCAGATCTACCTCAGACTGTTAAGTCCTTTTTGAGGAACCTCCCTCTGATACCACTTGATAGTTTAACTTTCAAGGCAGCCTAAACACCTAGAGGGGGGGGGGTGAATAGGTTCTGCTTCTCTTTCTAAAACTTCTAGACAGAATTCAATTTATTAACTAATATGAAAACACAGCAATCACAGAAAACAAAACATCACAGATTGCACTATGTTTTATAGTGGTTCCCCAAGGTCTGGGTACATCCACTTTCCCCCTTCACCTATCTAGCTGTATGCTAGATTCGGCCAAACTTCCACTTATCTCAGATCAATAGATCTTACAACTCAGAACCCAACTGGTTCCTACAACTCAGGCACAACTGCCCTACCTCAGCCTTGCCCCAAGGCCTACAACTCAGAGAATATCCTTCTCCTACACTCAGGCAATCAGCCCTACCACTCAGAGTTCAACACTCCTACACTCAGCCTTTATAACATAGGCTTACAACTCAGATCTGTATAAACAGATCCTACAGAAATATAGAAAAGATTGTTTAAATTGTCTTGCCAAGTTGAGAGAGAAAAGGCAATGACAATTCTTAATCAGCTGATGCAATCAACTGTTTCTTAGCCTTCTTCAAAGCTTCTTGAAAATGTACTTAGCTGAGTTGATTCCAAACAGCTTCTTGAGAATCCACTGGTGGATTCCTTCTTCTTCTTCAAATTCTGACTTGATCTCTCTCTATCCAGAACTTTGAATGATTCTTCTGAATTCTGATTAGAACTCTTCTTAGATCTACCCTTAGATAGTCTTCTTAGATTCTCCCGGAGAAGATCTTCTTAAGTGCCTAGCACTTTCTTGAAATGAGAAGAATGTAATCCTTCTCCACTTTCTGATCCAATGTATTTCAAAGGGTCAGTTCTATATGTTGTTCATTGTCTTCTTCTCCTTCTGAATCTGTCTATTTATAGACATTCTTCATGGTAACCGGCTGATCCGGTTTCTAACCGTTTTCTGACAAGTCTGACAACTTCAGTTAACTGGTGATAACCCACAGCTGTCAAGTCTTCAAACAAGTCCTGTGCCTTAGTGTTGAAACAGTCTGTCAGAAAGTGTCGAGACCATCTGTCTATTTGTGTCGACACAATTGACTTTGGTGTCGACACTGCCTTCAGTGATGTCGACTAAATTGCCTTTGTGTCGACACATTTTCTTCTGAAACTAACTTGGTCTTTGACTCTGCAGTGTGTCGACACAAGTCCTGTGTGTCGACACAGTTGTTGTAGAATCATAACTTTAGTAAGTGTTGACTTAGCCTTCAGGTGTCGACTATTTTCTTCTGTGTCGACATATTCAGATGATGTCGACAAACTTGAGATCGACTATACTCTTCAGTGTCGACGCATTCTCCCAATGTTGAGGTCGACGTTTTTCTTCTGTGTCGACACAATTTCCCAGTGTTGTGTCGACTTACTTCTTCTGAGTCGACACAATTTCCCAGTGTTGTGTCGACTTACTTCTTCTGTGTCGACACTTTTTCCCAGTGTTGTTGTAGACTATGTTATGTGTCGACACTTTTTCCCAGAGTAGTGTCGACTTACACCTTCTGTGTCGACACACTTTCCCAGTGTTGTGTCGACAACTTTCTTCTATGTGACGACACATGTTCCTTTGTGTCGACACTTGGACTTAGAATTTTTTTCCTGTAAACTTTAACAATTCTTTACCTGCACATGTCAACTCAAAACAACATCAAATACAACATGATGTATATCATTGAGCTAGGTTGGGCTTCTTCAAATCAGGTACACATTTTCCAATGTACCCAACAACCCACAAGGAGAAACCCTAGCCCCGTCCTAAACAGCGCATGGCAGGTTGGTTCGGTCCAGCGAACGAGGGAAAATTGCCTAAGGCAAAATCGGCGGGAATCGTTGGTGATTCCCGTCAATGTCGGCGGGAATCATTCTCGATTTCCGTCGATTCTGCCTTAGCAGAATCCCTGTCTTGAAAACTGTTAGCCGAAAGAAGTCGGCGGGAGAGGCTAGCTGATACTCGACGAATCGGCGGGAATCACTAATGATTCCCGTTGAAGTCGGCGAGAATCACTTAGTGATTCCCGTCGATTTTGACTTAGAAGAATTTTCTCTTCCTTCCTTTGATGACTTGGTCTTTGACCCATCTTTGCTCCTTCTTCTGCTCTTGATCTGCCTTAACCCTGTACTTGAAAATAAGTACACTCCAATAGAGAGAGCACGCGTGAGTCAACACACTGATCTACTCAACGAGGGATTACGTTGCGCAGACCCGTGTATATTGACCCACTGCACCCTGACATTGGTGTGTACTTAGCATGGAATAGCTGCAAGCATAACTTGATGGAAGAACGTCAAATACATTGTCAATTCAACTTAGCTTGTTCAGGGGCTTCTTCAAATCAGGTACATTGTGGATACAATATCCAACAATCTCCCCATATTTGAAGAAGCCTAAACCCTACAAGCTAAGGTGAATAGAACCGATGAGAATGAAAATCATAAAATGAAAATTCAGTTGAGAGTGAAATTCATTACCATTTTCCTGAGAGCATACTTAACATTGGCAGCCACCTTTGCCTTGACCGAGAGGGTAATCTCCCCCTTTTCGGCTTCTGCAAATCTGGGACTTTACTTGGAGCATAATGCTCCCCCTCAGTTCTTGCATCCGTGCCTGATCTTGAGTTCCTCGCTGATGCTCCCCCTTGATCCAAGAGCCTTGAGCCCTTCAGTCTTCAATCTTTATAGTTCAGCATGCCGAGTTCAGTTTTGAAGAGACTGAACTTGGCCTCGTCTAGGGGCTTTGTGAAGATATCTGCAATCTACTTATCCGTGGGGACATAGCAGAGAGAGATATCTTTATTTTCCAAATGCTCCCAAATGAAGTGGCAGCGCACTTAAATATGCTTTGTTCTGCTGTGCGACACAGGATTGTTCGCAATTGCTATAGCGCTCGAGGAGTCGCAATACATAGAAACTTCTCTGGACTGCAAGTCATAATCTTCGAGTTGATTTCTGATCAATAGAAGTTGTGCGCAACAACTGCCATCTGAGATGTACTTAGATTCAGCCGTGGAGGTTGCGACACAGTTTTGCTTTTTACTGTTCCATGAAATAAGCCTTCTTCCGAGGAATTGGCATGTCCCGGAAGTACTTTTCCTATCATCCCTGCTACCTGCAAAATCAGCATCTGAAAAGCCTATCAACTCGACATCATTATTTCTTGGGTACCACAAGCCAAGATTTGGTGTACCTTTAAGGTATCTAAGAATTCGCTTTGCAGCGACATAATGAGATTCTTTAGTGTTCACCTGATACCTGGCACAAACGCATGCGGAAAATATAATATCCGGTCTACTAGCAGTAAGGTAGAGCAGGGATCCAATTATGCTTCTGTATTTGATTTCATCAAAAGGTTTCCCTTTCTCATCCTTGTCCAGAGACACAGTGGATCCCATTGGAGTCCTCATAGAGGTTGCATTCTCCATTCCAAATTTCTTGAGGAGTTCATTTGTGAACTTCGTCTTAGAAATGAAAATTCCATCCTCAGACTGTTTCACTTGAAGTCCCAAGAAGTACTTCAGCTCACTCATGCTGCTCATTTCAAACTTCCCTTGCATAAGTTTAGAAAACTTCTTGCACAGGTTGTTGTCCGTTGAGCCGAATATTATGTCATCGACATAGATTTGCACCAGCAAAATCTTGCCTTTGACTTCGCTAAGAAACAATGTCTTATCTATTTTTTCTCTCGAGAACTTGTTCTTAAGAAGAAAACTAGACAGAGACTCATACCAAGCTCGAGGAACTTGTTTTAAGCCATATAATGCTTTATTAAGAAAGTAAACATGATTAGGGAATGTTGGATTAACAAAACCTGGAGGTTGCGCGACATATACTTCCTCTTTCAAATTTCTATTTAGGAACGTAGATTTCACGTCAATCTGATAGACAGTGAATCCTTTGTGAGAGGCATATGCCAGGAACAATCTGATCGCCTCGAGCCGTGCAACTGGTGCAAAGGTCTGGTCGAAGTCAATCCCCTCCTCCTATCTGTAACCTTGAGCCACTAGTCTGGCCTTGTTTTTGATGATGACATCGTGTTCATCCAGTTTGTTTCTGAAGATCCACTTAGTACCGATCACATTCTGTTTCTTTGGTCTGGGAACAAGCGTCTAGACGTTGCATCGTTCGAATTGATGCAGTTCATCTTGCATGGCCAATATCCATGACGCATCTTTGTTTGCTTCGTCGAACTTCTTTGGCTCAACCTGTGACAGAAAAATAAGGTGCAGAATCTCGTTAATTGTACCTCTACGAGTTCTGACACCGTCACGAGGATCTCTCATGATCTGATCTCTAGGATGATCCCTCACATGTCGTAGCTCTAAGAGTTTGGCATCTGGAGCTCTAACAGCTTCTCGGGCTCCTCCCTCTTCTGGGAGAATTTCTTTATCCTGACCGACATCTTCTTCAGGTGGCGTTGAGGTGGAGACCTTGACGTACTTGGGAGTTCCATCTTTAACAGTCTCATCTAGACTTAACTGTTCAAGCATTACACCTGCATCTTCAAGAATGCCACTGGAAGAATTGCTATGAAGCAAGCTTCCTTCATCAAATACAACATTAATGGACTCATTTACCACTAGGGTTTTCTTATTGAAGACCTTATATGCCCGACTATGGCTACTATAGCCCATGAAGATGCCTTCGAAGCATTTTTCTCCGAATTTAGTACGTGGGTACTTCCCATTATTGAGTACATAGCACCTGCAACCAAAATTCCGTAGATAGGACATGGTCGGTTTCCTGCCTTTCAGTAGCTCATAAGGTGTCTTACGATGGTTCTTGTTGATCAAGGCTCGGTTCTGCACATGACAAGCTGTATTGACAGCCTCTGTCCAGAAGTACTCTAGAAGAGAAGCGTCATTCAACATAGTCGTACATGCTTCAATGAGCGTTCTATTTCTCCTCTCCGATCCTCTGTTTTGCTAAGGAGTACGCGGGGAGGAAAACTCATGAAAGATACCATATTCTTCACAGAATTCTGTCATAGCACCAGACTCGAATTCTGTTCCATGGTCACTTCTGATTTTGACCACGGAGCAGTTAAGTTCGTTCTGAATCTGCTTGATAAAATTAGTGAAGATGTCAAACGTATCTGACTTTCATTTCAAGAAGAACACCCACGTAAATCGAGAGTGATCATCAACAATCACTAGCGTATACGATTTGCCTCCTAAGCTATGAACTTGCACTGGACCGAACAAGTACATATGCAGAAGATAAAGACATCTGGAGGAGTCTTTGTCTGTAATGCCCTTAAAGGTAGCCCGAGTCTGTTTGCTCTTCTGGCATGTCGGACAAGGGCTATCTTTAATGCACTTAATAGTAGGGGCATCCCTTACTAAATTCTTGGAAAACAATATATTAATAGTCTTGAAATTAATATGTGCTAATCTCTTGTGCCATTATTCATAGAGAGATGCACTGCCTTTTGCTACTAGGCACACGGGGGTAGAAGAGTCTAAGCTGAGAAAATCTAAGCAAAAGATATTTCTTCTCCTAATGCTAGTTAATACCGTCCCCGAAGAGGCACACGATATTATCAAGAACTTATCCTTGCAGAACTTAACGTCGTATCCTTTATCACACAACTGGCTTACACTGATCAGGTTATGGTTTAACCCTTCAACATAGGCCACGTCTGTGATAGAGAATACAATGTTGGAAATCATACCATAACCCCTGGTGACTCCTCGATCAGATCCTCCAAAGATGACTTTGGGTCCATTTTCGACTGGGGAGTAATCACGCAACAGGCTTCTTGTCCCGGTCATATGCCGGGAACATCCACTGTCAAAGTACCAGATTGGCGTTTTGGTTGCCATTGGACATACCTGCAAAACAGAATTAGTTTCCCTTAGGAACCCAATCGAACTTGGGTCCTAGATTCCTTGTTAGCATACTCCCCCTCGGGTGGTTAACCCTACGAGTGGTCGGCCTCGCATTGCTAACTTGAGGAGTCTCGTTGAATCTTGGATTAAACCAGCAATCCACGGCAAAGTGACCAACTTTGCCACAACACCAACAGTCAAACCTATTGTACCGTTTCCTAGGCTCCTGCTTCACCCTTGGAACGGTGGGTCCAGCCGGGGCCTTGGATCCGGAGGTGGAGGCATCATGATGACAGCAGTCACATGACTTCTTCACTTCCTGTTCCTTCAGTATGACAGGTTTGGCCTTTGGTGCCTGCTTCCTATTATGGTCGCTAGAGAAGTGGCCATAATTCTCCACTTGGATTTACTCATAAGGTGCCTTGAAGACACTCTCACCGTAGTTGCGGGGGAAGGTCCAACCATCATACCGGCTCTTGGGCTTTTCAACGGAGGGCCGAAAGAAGTGGCCATAGGTTGACTCAAAGTCCTGCTCATTGCAAGGAAAGCCAGGCTTTCTGAATGAAATAGGACCGAGTGGGGCCTTTCCCTTTTCTGTAGCAGAGGCCTTCTTAGTAGCCTTATTTTTCCTGCGATATCTGTTTCTCCTGGATGATTTACCAGGCACAGCCACATGCCCTAAGCCAGCCCCCTTAGCCTGAGCAGAGAATTCATCAACCTGAGGAAGAACGGTCTTGAGCATAGAGAAGTTTTTGACAATCTTCCTCTCTGCCACAAGCTGTTCTTCCAGCTTGTTGATTTCTTCCTGTTTTTGGTCAAGGAGCCTTAGAGACTCTGAGTGCTCAGAAGTCAGGTCCAGGTTTTCCTGTCGGAGAGAATTTTAGCTAGTGATCTCTTCTCTTAGGGACACACCCTCAGCCTTAAGGAATTTGACTTTCTTTTTCTGAGCCCTCAACCTCTTGCGATATTCCTCAAAGGTATTTAGCAGAAGCTCATACTTTTCGAGGAGCTCAGCTTCACGGGCAGATGGGCTATCCTCGAGATCATCTTCAGGAGATTCAGAGTCAGAGAGGGGGGTATGATCTTTTACCTTCCCAGTAAATGGGGGACAGTCTCCATCTGAGTCGGAGCGACCCATTAGCCCGAAGTAGGCTTCCTCATCATCACTGGAGTCTGACGAATTAGATTCAATCAGTGTCTTTTGCTTTTTAGCAATGTAGCTCCTCTCCTTCTTCTTATCTCTAGAGGACTTGTGCTCCTCTCCCTTCCCCTTATCTCTCTTGATTTGGTGGCAGTCAGCGATGACATGGCCTGGCTTATTGCATCTAAAGCAGATAATATCAGTAGAACGATGTTTGTTCTGTTGAGACTCATACCTGTTAGAAGAGAAATTCTTCTTCTGATGTCTGGAGGAGGAGCCATCCCGTTTTCTCTGATTCCTCAACTTGAGGAACTTCTTGAACTCTCTTGTGATGAAGGAGAATTCTTCCTCAGATAGCTCTGAGCCGGATGAGCATGGCTCAGAGTTTTCTTCCTCAGCCTTTCTCCAAGAGCGGGACGAGGCTGCACCCTTGCCTTTCCTTGAGTGACTAGCTTTCAGGGCCACCGTCTTTTCTTTAGTTGCGGCCTTATCGGCTTCTTCTTCAGCTTTTCTGGTGTTCAGCTGAAGCTCGTAGGACATTAGCTTTCCAAACAGAATCTGGGGATCAGTTTCTGCCAGCTTGCCAAATTCTCTGATGACGCAGATCTTGGTGTCCCATTCCTTAGTAAGGGATCTAAGGAATTTGTCATTTAGTTCACCATCGGTGAACACTCTGCCATAACCCTTCAGGGCATTGACGATCTTCAGGAAGTTCTCGAATGTCACTCCGATTTCTTCCTTAGGACCTTGCCTGAAGGCCTCATACTTCTGGTTCAGAAGGGATCTTCGATCATCCCTTCCTTCATCTGTACCTTCCATCAGAATGATCAGGCAGTGTCATATGTCCTTGGCAGTCCTGCAGTTGCTGAAATTCTGCATCATGGAATCATCGACGGCGCTTACTAAGATGTTTTGAGCTTTCTTGTCTAGTCCGACAAGCACCATCTCATCCTTATCCATTTCGGAGAGCTTCTTGGGCACCATCTTGGTAGGATCAATGGTGGAGGCCTTAGTGGGGATATAAGGTCCCTCCTCCACTATCATGAAGAGTCGGGGGTCGACTGCTTCCATGTAGAACCTGATCCTTTCCTTCCAGATGGGAAAGTTCAGTTTGGTGCACACTGGGATCTTTTCTGAATACTTGAGTCCATCCATTTCTGAGATCTTCTTTCTTCTTGACACTAGACACGGGATCTTACTCTAGGTGTTAACCTTATTGATGAGCAACCTTCCTCTGATACCACTTGAAAGTCTCTAGTGTCGACTAAATCCACATATGGGGGGGGGGGAATAAGTGTCGTATAGTCTTTTGCGGAATTAATTTTACCTGCACAAATTAACAAACACAGCACAGAAAACACAAAGAATTATAGTGGTTCCCCGATTTGGGTACTTCCACTTTCCCCCTTCGACCTATCTCCCACCAAGGGACGACTCGATCACTTCTCCAAATGGATTGAAATCCAATCCTCACACTAAGGAAGGAACCCTTCCAACAAAGGAGTCACAACTCCACCACCACGGGTTGCACCCAACCCTTACAATAAGGAATGAAAATTCCTTTACAACAGAACCAAAATAGAATGTAGAAGAAAATACAAACAAAGCGTTTGGAGATTCTGATGTCCTTCTTCGTTCGTTGAAGCTTTCTTGAAAGTTACGAAGAGTCCACAACTGGATTTCTCTCTTGGAGAGGATCTTGTCAAGATCGGCGGCGACAAGTGAATGCGGCGGCAATACTTTGTAGATCCAAACTTCTTGACAAAACAAGCAAGGTCTACCAATGATATCAGTCGGATCAATCGTCTCCACCGATTCGGAATGGAGAACTAGTCTCGTTCAACGAATCGAGAGACAAGAGATCTCAAGAGAGATGCGTGAGACGCTCGGCTTGCCTCGGTACTGTCGCCGGAAGATCAAAGAAGATCGGAGATTGGCGGTGACGACGAACTGTGAGCGGCGGCAAGCGATCAGCGGTTTCAGCGATCGACTAGGGAACGGCGTCGGCTACTTTTGATTTCACGTGAATGGGTACTGTAGAGGTTCAAAATACGCGCATATATATACCTGAGGCCAACCCTAAAGTCCGTTGTGGGACCCACAAGGAGAAACCCTAGCCCTGGCCTAAACAGCGCATGGCAGGTTGGTTCGGTCCAGCGAACGAGGGAAAATTGCCTAAGGCAAAATCGGCGGGAATCGTTGGTGATTCCCGTCGATGTCGGCGGGAATCATTCTCGATTCCCGTCGATTCTGCCTTAGCAGAATCCCTGTCTGGAAAACTGTCAGCCGAAAGAAGTCGACGGGAGAGGTTAGCTGATACTCGACGAATCGGCGGGAATCACTAACGATTCCCATCGAAGTCGGCGAGAATCACTTAGTGATTCCCGTCGATTTTGACTTAGAAGAATTTTCTCTTCCTTCCTTTGATGACTTGGTCTTTGACCCATCTTTGATCCTTCTTCTGCTCTTGATCTGTCTTAACCCTGTACTTGAAAATAAGTACACTCCAATAGAGAGAGCACACGTGAGTCAACACACTGATCTACTCAACGAGGGATTACGTTGCACAGACCCGTGTATATTGACCCACTGCACCCTAACATTGGTGTGTACTTAGCATGGAATAGCTGCAAGCACAACTTGATGGAAGAACGTCAAATACATTGTCAATTCAACTTAGCTTGTTCAGGGGCTTTTTCAAATCAGGTACATTGTGGATACAATACCCAACACACTCACCCTCGTCTAGTTTTCTCATTTTTCAATAGCAGTTTTTTCCATACATTTTCATACTTAGGGGTGCTTTGGTAAAGCACGTAAGTGCATTTGTATGACTAACAAGTAGGGTTATTCACGATGAGTTCACCACCAGGGAAAACATATAAGTTATTCCGCGAGCTCGTACTCATGATGATCTTCATGCTTATAAGGTGTTCTCATGTATCCCACGAGCTCCAATTTGTGACGATCTCCTTCGACAACTTACTTTATACGTGAGTGCTTACTTGTGACAACTTCAAGCTACTATTTTTTGAGCTCCATACCTGCGAGGTTAACATTTCAATAACTGCGGTGCTCTCTTCAATTCAGCGAGTTCATACTCGCGAGATCACCGCTTCAGCAAATATAATGTTCGCTTCAATTCCGGAGAACTTTTTTGGGAGCACACGAGCCACTAAATAGTTGGCGATGTGTGCAAACCAAGGAGAAGTAGATGTGTTAATTGAAAACAGCTTCTCATCGGGGAAGAAATCATTAAAAGATTGTTCATCTAATTTTTCAATAAACGGATTATCTAATTGGGAGAGATGGTCGACGGCCAAATTCTCGGCTCCTCGCTTATCACGGATCTCTAAGTCAAACTCCTGGAGAAGTAAGACCTAGTGAATCAAGCACGGCTTGGCATCCGTCTTAGCAAGAAGATATTTGAGGTCCAAGTGGTCCGTAAAAACAATAATTTTTTAAAGCGTAATATAAGGGCGGAATTTATCAAAAGCGAACACTACAGCTAGAAGCTCCTTCTCAATCATGATATAATTTTCTTGTGCAAATGTGAGTGTTTTACTTGCATAATAGATGAGGTGGAAGTTTTTAGATATGCGTTGACATAATACGGCTCCCACTGCAAAACTACTCGCATCGCACATAATTTCAAAGGGAAGGTTCCACACCAGAGCTATCATAATGAGGGCGTTAATTAATTTATCTTGTATTTGTTCGAAGGCAGATAGACAAAGGTCATCAAAAATAAATGGGGCGTCTTTTTCTAAGAGCTGAGTAAGGGTTTTGGTGATTTTGGAAAAGTCCTTTATGAAGCGGCGGTAGAATCCAGCGTGACCTAGGAAACTTCTTATAGCTTTTACATTCGTAGGCGGTGGCAGCTTCTCGATAACTTCTATCTTAGCTATGTCTACTTCAATTCCTCTCGCAGAAATCTTATGACCCCAAACTAACCCTTCCCTCACCATAAAATGACATTTTTCCCAATTTAGGGCAAGGTTAGTTTCTTCGCATCTTTCTAAGACTTTTTCTAAGTTTTCTAAACAACTATCAAAAGCGTCGCCGAATACGGAGAAATCATCCATGAATGGCAAGGGAAAGTGGTCCTTGCGCGTGGCGTCGTTTAACTTACGATACTCAATAAACATTCGCCACCCCGTCATCGTCTGTGTCGGGATTAAATCATTATTCTCATTTATAATTACAGTTATCCCTTCCTTTTTCGGTACTACATGGACAGGGCTAACCCACTTACTATCAGATATATGGTAGATAATTTCTGCATCTGAGAGTTTCATAACCACGCCCTTTACGACTTCTTTCATGTTTGGGTTTATACGGTGCTGAGGTTGTATGGAGTTACGTAAATTATCTTCCATTAAGATTTTGTGAGTGCAGAAAGATGGGCTTATGCCCTTGATATCAGATATTTTCCAAACAATAGCTCGGCGATGCTTACGTAAAACTAGCAGGAGTTTATCATTCTGTACTTCAGTCAGGTGGGCTGAAACTATTACAGGTAGCTTGGAGTCCTTTTCTAAGAAGGCATACCTAAGATGTTCGGGCAGTTCCTTTAATTCTAGGGTAGGGGGCTCTTCGTACGAGGTTTTAGAAATTCTTTCTTTTTCAAAAACTATGTCTTCGTAGACTTTTTTAAACAAAAAATTAAAAGGGGTGAGGCTAGTGGCCATGGAGACTTCTTGCAGAAATTCATTTGGAAGAGTAGAAAAAGAACAAAAATCAGAAGATTCATTTTCATTATCAGAAGGGCAGTAGGAAGATTCATCACTTAAGGCTTCTACGAAGAAATAAGAGTCGTCATTCTCTAGGGTATTTTTCATCGAAGGTGTGATAGAGAAGGTCACTTCATCATCGCCTACTCGAAGGAAGAGTTTACCATTGCTTACGTCAATGATAGCTCGGGAGGTGACAAGGAAGGGTCGGCCAAGGATCAGGGGAATCTCGACGTCTTCTTCATTGTCCAGTATGACGAAATCCATCGGGAAGATGAATTTGTTGACTTTAACTAAGACATCCTCCACTATTCCTAACGGGTACTTAATAGATCTATCGGCGAGCTGGATACTCATGTGTGTGGGGTTGAGGCTACCAATTCCTAACTTCTTGAACAACAAGAGGGGCATCAGGTTGATACTCTCACCTAAGTCGGTCAATGCGTGCTTGACAAAAAGATCACCAAGACACACGGTATAGAAAAACTACCTAAATCACTGATCTTCTTTGATAAACCGTTTTTCAAGACCACAGAGCACTCAACATTTAGCATGACGTGCGACAAGTTCTCTAACTTCTTTTTATTAGTCAGGAGGTCCTTAAGGTACTTAGCGTACTTCGGCATCTGAGAGATCGCTCTATGGAAGGGTATATTTATGTGAATTTGCTTGAATATTTCTAGGAAGCGAGAGTACTGATCATCCTGACGTTGTTTGTTAAGTTCGGAAGGGTATGGTGGAGTTGGATTATTTTTAAAGGTGAGTGGTGGAGTGAGATCTTTTTCTAAAGCAGAGAGCGGAGTGATAACTTTTTCAGCAGAGGGTGGAATTTTTAAAACGGTGGCGGAGCTTTGATTTTTTTAAATGGGGGCGGAGTTTGCCTCGGGCTCTTCACTAGCCATACCAGAAACTTGCTTCCCACTCCGAAGAGTTATAGTTTTTGCTTGCTCTCTCGGGTTGGGCTCGGTAATGGAAGGAAGAGACCCGGCGGGTCACTCTGAAATAATTTTTGTGAGTTATCCTACTTGATTTTCTAGATTTTTAACGCTTCCGGTTAAGATTCTTATAGTAGCGTCATTTGTGATTATATATTTAGAAAGTAACTCCTCCAAGCTTGGAGGTTTGGGGTAATTTTGAAGAGGTGGTGGTGAAGCAGAAAAATCATTTTGAGGTGTCAGGCGCATCACGTTCGAAGGGTTACTCCACAAAAAATTTGGGTGGTTTCGTAAAGCAGGATTATAACTATTCGGAAAAGCGAAACCCGGAGCATGAAAATTCACAGCAAAAAAATTATTAAAAGCATTTCTAGGCATATTATTAACATAATCTAATTGTTCAGGGTCAGGAGTTGTAGATTCTCATACTTGAGGAGCGGAGGCAGCAGTCATCTCCGTAATTTTTTTACTTAATATTTCTACTTGTAGAGCTAGCTGTGAGATGTTTTCCACTTCAAAGATACCTGCAAGTTTGTTTGGACGGGACCTAGGCACAATCTACTGATAGGTGTTCATGGCCATGTCCTCGAAAAGCTCAAGAGCTGCCTCCGGGGTCTTATGGTTTAAGGTACTATCAGAAGTTGTGTCTATCATTTGCTTTGTATTTTGATTTAGCCCGTTATAAAATGTATGCACTTGTAACCATATAGGCAACGCGTGATGTGGACATCATCTTACAGTTCTTTAAATCTTTCCCATATTTCATATAAGGTTTCAGAGTCTATTTGTCCAAAAGCAGAAAATTCGTTCCTAAGTTTTGCAGTTTTAGCTGGCAGAAAATACTTCGTCAGAAATTTTTCAGTTAATTGGTCCCAAGTGGTGATGCTTCCTCTTGGCAGAGTCATCAACCACTGTTTAGCTTTGGTTCTTAGGGAGAAAAAAAATAATCTTAGCCTAATAACATTATTTGTGACACCATTTATCTTGAATGTGTCACAAATCTCAAGAAAGCTTTCTATATGTGCGTTCAGATCTTCATCTTGAAGTCCGTCATATTGCACATACTGCTGCACCATTTGAATTATGCTAGGCTTCAGTTCAAAATTATTATTGGTTATAGCAGGGCGCACTATATTGGATTCTGTTCCCTCTAGATTCGGTCGTGCATAATAGGACATAGGCCTATGCACGGCTTCCTCCACGTGGGGTTCTTCCATTCTTAAAGTAGAGAATGACTCGAAGTCCTCAACCGGTACTTGGAGAGTAGGGCCTTGAAATCGCGATCTTCTCCGAAGAGTACGCTCAATTTCGTGGTCCAAGTCCAAAATAACCGACGGACTCTCGCGGGTCATGCACTAGAAGAAGAGAAGAGAAGAAAGAGAAATAAATAAACTAGAAAAAGAGATGCTAGATTTTTTTGAATTTTTTTTTATGTTTTGACTCCCGAACTTCCCAAGGGCTATCTGCTGAAGGGTTCGCAAGGTACTAGACAAGATAGTGGTATTTAAGCCACTTTGCCCTTTTCGAGAGAGTTAGATGGCGTAGAAAAATTATGAAATGGCTTTTTATTAAGAGCAATAATAAAATTTTTTGAATTTTTAATTTTTTTAGAAGGAGGATGAGAAAGAGAAATGATAAAAGTAATAGGTACGTGTTTTCAATAAATAAACAAAATTTGTTCCCCGGCAACGGCTCCAAAAATATGGTGATCGCTTTCCGCTTTAGAAAAGAGAGCTGAACTAGCAATCCAACTAGGCAAGTATACCTATCGAACTGTAGCTAGGGGACACAAGTGTCGTATTGAAATCCTGGAACTGTTGAGTAAACCTACTCACACGAAAACTATTATTTTATCGAAGGAAAGCTTTAGGACTAAAGAGAAATCTAAACGCACTTAAGAAAGGAAATATTACCTTAAAAAGAGAACTAATTGTAGTTAAATAGAGAGCTAATAAAAATGATTACAACGAAGGGTTGGAACAATGAGATGGAAAAACACTCGATCAAGAATCACCTCGGCAAAATTCGATTAAAAACGCGATAATAAACCTAAACTTAATAGGGTGAAGGTCCTTGACCGTGGATGTTCCTAAAGCTTGAACATGCTTTTCTCGAAGTCGTGCCCAACTGAGTTTATGAAGGTCCGACCGAACTCTCGTCCAAATCGGAGGCCTAAAGCTTGCTTTATGAGGTGAACCCCACTATTGAATTTTACTCCAATCCGGGTGATTTGGACGTCTGCCTCTCTCGAGGGGTGCGTACAACTCTCTTTACTCTTGAGTGTTCACTTTAAACTACGAGCCTCTCGGCTAGCTAAGTGTTAAAACAGAAATGGAAATTATATATCGATGATATAATTCCAAACATGAATAATCAAGAGTAAATCTAAGGCATAAACCCTAAAAAGAAAAAAAGTAAATCAAAGCATCATAACTTAATCAACTCAAACCTCGGATCATCAAGATCGAGTACAAGGAGGATTAGTTAATTATGGAGAAGTGGGGGAAGAGGGATTAGTAGGAGAGCATTAAGAACACAAAGAAATAAAGGAGCACTTTATATTAATGATGAAAGAGAGCTATACTTGAAAGAAAAATTACAATTATAATGAAAGAAAAGAATAGCTAGCATTAACACTAGGCTACAAATGAAATTACAAAAAACTATTACAAAAGAGAGCACTAAACTAGAATTAAGAAAAACACAAAATGAGAAAGAGAGAGAGGGGAAGAACACTAAAAAACACTAAGAAACAAAGGGCCATCACCTCCCCTCACAACCCAAACTGTTCTGGAATGCAAGGGGTGGCCTTATATTTATAGGCAAAATTCTCAGGTTGGTCATGCCCTGTGACACACCCAAGGAGAGCGTGTCAGAGAGGCATGATACGTACGGGGTTGACCTCAGAATTTAGATTCTGGCGGGAAGGATGATTACTTCTGTACGATGGTGGACACGTCTTGGGTCACGCCCGTGTGTGTGGGGGGGGGGGGGGGCGTGACACGCACGTCACATCGCAATCATTGGTCGAAAATCTGTTAGTCTTGGAAAAAGGTTGAACACGGCCAGACACACGCCCGTGTAGGGGGCGTGTAAGTACTATTGGCGTGCAGGGGTGAAAAATCCTTAAATGCGGCAGCAGACTTCAGGATGATGTTGACACGCCCCGTGACATGCCCGGGGAGGGCGTGTCAGGGGGGCGTGTCAGTGGTTTTTTCTATTATTTTGTCTCTGGCAGTAGGCTTCCTCGGGATCGGGTCACACGCCCTGTGACACGCCCAGGGAGGGTGTGTTGGGGGGGCGTGTTAGGTCATTTTTGGCCAAAATTCTGGAAACCTACAAAAAGACAAGAAAACATTAGCGACAATAATATATACATAAAGAAGATAAAAAATAAGCATACAAGACATGATTAGCGCATTAAAAACAAGAAAAAAAATACCCTAATAGACTACAAAACGTACTATCAAATTCCCCCAAGCTTAAGCTTTGCTTGTCCCCAAGCAAAGATATAAAAACTAGATAACCATAAAATATGACAAATCAAAAAGTTCTAATTATGTCTACACAAGTACTATGCGAAATTCTGAGTAGGGAGAAGGTGAAACATAAATCAAAAATAATTATTTAAACATGACTTACAATTTATAAACTTTACTAATGAAAATAAATAATCCAAAATTTTAACAAATTTCTTTAAATAGATTTAAGCAAAGCAACAAAATGAAAAGCACATTTAGTTGTTACTAGATCCAAGCAACGCATTATAACTATATCAATTAAATAATAAAAATCTAAATTTAAATCCAAAACTAATACTAATTTATTTTTTTTCTTTTCTTAACTAATAAATAAAAATCAAAAACATGAATCAAAAGAACTTATTAGGACTGAAACGTTTGGTTTAGGATTATGATTAGTAGTGGAATACAAAGATAAACAAAGAGGCTTAAAAATCACACTAAACCAAAACAAAGAGTTTCAAAAATTTTATTATAAATAATATATTTTTTCTATCTTTTTTTTCCACTTTTTTCTTTTTCAAAACAAAGGTCATAATATTTTTATTTTCATTTTGAAATTGGCCAAACAAAAGCAAACACTTTTTTGAGCATACTTTTTCAAAATTTTCTCCAAGAATATCACAAAACAACCTATTATAATCATGAAAATTTTTAAATGAAACTAAAAAAGGTTAGCGTGATTAGATAGATTGGAAAATTTGTCTTTGGTGAAGATGAAATGATAAGTGGAGCTATCAATTGAAATTGGAAAAGAGCTCAAAAGCGGCTAACTAGGTGTAAAGTCTTTTAGGTTGGCAAGAAGGCTCAAACGAAAATAAAAACGGCCTAAATCATTTTATGCTTTTTAAATTTATCTAAAGCATGTTTTGAAAAATTTAAAAAAATAAGTCCTAGATAATAAAAGAAGATTGATGAAATTATCTTGAAAATAGAAATAATATGTGACTTGGATCGTTCACATCTACTACGCTAATCAAAAGTCGACCTTACAAAAATTATCCAAAAACGAAAAAGAAAATAGTGGATGAAAAATTTTCGAGAAAATAAAGAAAATAAAGAACGAAAACCATAATAAAAATGCGAGTTTTAAAAAAAATGCTTCATATTAACATGCTATCGTGAATTAGAAACACAGCATGACCAACATTTTACTTGTGAAACATAATTAAAAAGAACGATTAGAAATATTATAATTAGCTAAGTTATTTATATAGGATTTTAAGAAAAAACAAAACAAAACAAAAGCTAGGAGTACTATTGAAATACAAAAAAAACGTCTAAACTATTAAAGTAAAAACACATAGTAAATAAATTTTTTTTTTTTGAAATATTCTCTTTTTTTTTATTTTTTAAATATTTTCTTTTTTTGGATTTTGAAATATTTTCTATTTTTTTTGGATTTTTTTTAAATATGCACAAATAACAAAAAGGAGGAAATCCTATACCAAGCTTAAAATGGGCATTATCCTCAATGGAGAAAGGAGGTTAGAGAGAGAGAGAGAAAATTAAACAGAAATAAAAGTACAGAATTGAAAAACTGGTACTTCCCCGGATTTATGTGTCGCGAAAGTTGAGTGATGTCGCTCCCCATGCTGGCACTTTGGATCTTCATGAAATGTCTTCTTTGGACTTCGTGATGGATTCAACAGCGTTGGAGCAGGCGATCGCAAAAGCTGCAACTTGTCAGAGCCGTCCGGGGTAAAAAATGTAAAATAAAGAAAATAGAAAAAGATAACTTGGGTTGCCTTCCAAGAGCGTTATTTGTTTAATACATCGTTTGAGCTCGACGCAACAAAATAATATTGTCCAAAAATATTTTGTCCAAATTAATAATTAAAGTTTTTAACAAAAACGAAATAGTCTTAAGTTACAGTTCGTGCAGCAGAAATTTAACATTGTTCGGACTGACATCATCATCACTAGAAAAATATAGTTTAAGACGCTGACTATTCACTTTGAAATCACCTTTATCAGGGTGTGAAATTAAAACAGCATCATAACGAAAAAACTTCTAAAATAGAAAACGGCTTAGACCATCGTGACTTTAATTTGCCCGGAAATAAACGTAAACGAGAGTTATAAAGAAGAACTTGGTCGCCCGGCTTAACGATTTTTGGGTGCCTTAAGTGTTTGTCGTGAAAACGTTTCATCCGCTCTTTATAAAATTTGTTGTTTTCGTATGCGTAAGAGCGCCACTCGTCAAGTTTGTTAAGTTGAAATTTTCTAAGGTCGCCGATAGAGTGGGGATCGAAATTCAAAAACCTTAAGGCCCAAAAAGCGCGGTGTTCTAGTTCTACGGGTAAATGACACGATTTTCCATAAACCAACTGATATAGTGTACATCCGAGGGCGATTTTGTACGCTGTTCGATAGGCCCATAGAGCATCGTCTAATTTGGTTGACCAGTCTTTTCTAGAGGTGAAAACAGTCTTTTCTAAAATTCTTTTAATCTCTTTGTTCACTACTTCGACTTGTCCATTAGTTTGGGGGTGGTAGGCAGTTGAAAGCTTATGCGTAACGCCATATTTAATAAGGATTTTAGAAAACTATGCGTTATAGAAATGAGAACCCCTATCGCTAACGATGGCTCGCGACGTACCGAATCGAGAAAATAATTTTTTCAAAAACGTAACTACAACTCGGGCGTCATTAGTAGGAAGAGTTTGGGCTTCAGCCCATAATCTACGGCAACTAAAATATACTTATTCCCGAAGCTAGAAGGAAGGAGTCCAACAAAATCAATTCCCCAAAGGTCGAAAACTTCGCACTTGAGGAAATAATTTTGCGGCAATTCATTTTTATTGGAAATATTTCCCGACCATTGGCAACTATCACACCTACAAATAAAGGCTTGTCCGTCTTTAAACAGGCTAGGCTAGGCTGGTGGTGAAGGGTTTTGGACAGCAACAGGGTGTTGACTTCAATGAGATCTTCTCACCCGTGGTGAAGATGTCATCCATTCGTGTTGTACTTGGCCTCGTTGCGAGGCTTGACTTGGAGATAGAGCATATGGATGTCAAGACAGCTTTTCTGCATGACGATCTTGAGGAGGAGCTATACATGGAGCAGCCTGAGGGTTTCAGTGTCAAAGAGAAGGAAGGTCTGGTGTGCCATTTGCAGAAAAGTCTATATGGCCTGAAGCAGGCCCCGCGACAATGGTATAAGAAGTTTGATTCATTCATGGGGGAGATCGACTTCAGGAGGACCACCCTTGACCACTGTGTATTTTTCAAGCAGTATGCTCCAGAAGATTTCATCATTCTGCTGTTATACATGGACGACATGTTGATTGTCGGGAGGAATACTGCTCGCATTTCTGAGTTGAAGCGGCAGTTGAGTTCTACCTTCGAGATGAAGGATCTGGGTGTTGCGAAGACTATTTTGGGGATGCACATTCACAGAGACAAGGGAGCCAAATTACTTTGGTTATCACAAGAGCGGTACATCCGCAAAGTTTTGTAGAGATTTGATATGGATCAGGGGAAGAAGGTGAACACGCCTCTTGCGACTCACTTCAGGCTTATCGTTGATCAGTGCCCCAGCACACCCGAGGAGATCGAGGCTATGCAGAAGATTTTGTATGCATCTGCAATTGGGAGTCTCATGTATGCGATGGTGTGTACACGTCCAGATATTGCGCATGATGTTGGGACCGTCAGTAGATTTCTCTCCAATCCTGGGAAAGAGCATTAGAGCGCAGTAAAGTGGATACTTAGATACCTGCAGGGGAATTTAGACTTGACATTGAGATTTGGGGACAGTGAGCCACTGTTATTGGTCTACACTGATGCGGACATGGCTGGAGATGTGGATTCCAGGAGGTCGACGTCAGGGTACATGATTCTGTTTGTAGGGGGAGCTGTCTCGTGGGCATCGAGACTACAGAAGTGCGTTGCACTGTCCACCACGGAGGCTGAGTTTATTGCGGTTACTGAGGCTGGGAAGGAGTTGCTTTGGATGAAGAGGTTCATCAAAGAACTTGGATTCACTCATGACTGATACACACTCCTGTGTGACAGTCAGAGCGCTATACACCTGGGGAAGAACCCCACGTTTAGCTCGAGGTCGAAGCATATCGGCACTCGGTATCATTGGATACGTGATGTTTTGGAGCAGAAAGAGCTCGACTTACAAAAAGTGCATACAGATGACAACGGGGCAGATATGCTCACAAAGTTGTTACCGAGGGAGAAGTTTGAACAATGCCTGAGGATCGCCGGAATGGCGGTTTCCTCCTCATTGTTGTGCAAGGGGAGAATTGTTGGGTGTGGTTCTCATCCGATGCGGAGAAAACCACTGAGCTTGTGTGTATCGAGTTCGTAATACGTCCTCGTTACTCTCGAGCGTTTCTGTTTTCTTCTTTCCTAAAATCTGGCATAACTTTTAATATATATATAAACAAGCATGCAGATCATGCTTTGTATATATATTATATATATTATAAATATATATATATATATATATTAATAAAAAGCATGCAGAACATGCTTTCTATATATATATATAGAGAGAGAGAGAGAGAGAGAGATTCGACTAAGAAAAAAAAGAAGCACCGAGAGAATAATAGCTTGAGAGAGCGGAGAGGTTGCAGCTCCGCCATCGCTGTTGTCGCCGCCATCGCGTTATTGAAACGCTATCACCGCGTTGTTGAAACGCTGTCATAGCCGCCTTTGTTTGGAGGTCGCCGCCACAGTCGTTACTTCAGGAGTTCGGGCGTCGTACTACGACGTTGACGTGATCACGCTGCATGAATCAAGAAGGTTCACTGGAGAGGATTTCTTAAATTCGCCATTTGTTCCTATTGGGTATTTTGTATTCTATTATATACCATTTGTGTAGCGACGTTGTGAAGATCCTTTGTAGAACGAAGAGGGAAAGCCTGTAAATTTTTTGTGGGTTTTTATACACGTTCTAGTGGAGTCTTTCCGGGTTGGACTCCGATCGTCCCGTGGTTTTCACCCAACTGAGTTTCCACGTTAAAAGTTCTTGCGTGCTATCTTTATTTCATTTTTTAGTTGTACCCGCTAAAACTATTGTGTAGGCGCTCGAGCTAAATTAATTTGCAGGTGCTCAAGTCGGGTTTGCGTGCTCTCAAACCCATCAACTTGCTTTACCTTTATAACAACTCGTTGATGACTTCCTTCGGTCTATAACAACTTGCTTCAAGTACTTATCAACTCGCTTGACAATCTAATCAAGTTTGCACGTGGGCAACACACTCATTGACAACAAGACACCCAATAGTCCCAACTACCTATAAATACGACCTAGGGGTATGGGGAAGGGAGAGTAGAAAATGACAAAAGTTTAATCGTTTATGACCGATAAATTCACCCCTTTTCCCCAACCCCATCTTTGCTTTGTTTAGGGAAAGGGAGTTCCCACACACTCCCAAGTGTGCGGTGAGATCTCCACCCTATAACTTGTGAATCATATTTGTAGGCAGTGTGACTCTCGATCTCTTTTTTTCTTGTTCTCTCTCTTTGATGTGGTTTTTTATCTTGGCAGGCAAGTAACATTGACCCATACTCAAGTCCAAATTTTGAGACCAATTTCTCAGTGTCAACATTAAGTATAGTGTGACTCATGTTACACTAATTAAGCTTATTAGAACAAATTGATGGTATGTCTATTAATCGAGATTCACTCTTTCCACTGAGACTCTGAGAGACAATTAAATATTCAATAGCGAATATATCTCAACCTTGTAACATCACACTAAAATAAGGGTGTTGTTACTAGCAAATCCAATTTGATTTCCAGCAAATCATTACTATTAGCAAATCCTCATTTTTCAAAATGGCTATTTGAAAATCATTTTATTACTAGCAACCCAACATAAAATTTTTTTAAAAAAAAATTAATTTTGTTTAAAACATTCATTCTTTCAAATTAACTAACTACATATAATGACATTACAAATGATTTCAAATGTATTCATTTAATCACTTATGTTAGTGTTGAAGCCAAAAATGACCTCAACGAAAGTTCAAAAACAGGGGTGCAACCAACACCTACTTCTCTCAAGCCCCGACCCTCGACTGGTTGACAAGGACCTAGGACTGACCAGAAGCATCAGCAGGGAGGTCCCACCTCACACCCGAAAGATCTCTGAGAGCTTCCCCTCCAAAGCCAAAAGCTAGGCTAGGAGCTCCTCAGAAAGCACTAGGGATTTAGAGAATAATGAGTGCCTGCTTTCTCAGGAGTCCTTATGGGTCTATTTATAGCCTTTTGCTGACCTGAAGTTACTTAAATACCCATGTCTGGCCTGCCAGTAGCCAAATCCCGTTGTTTGTAAAGTACTAAATGCAGCCCCTGGGGGTATATGGGTAATTTTACCCGAGGACAAATAGGTCATTTCATCCTGGGCCCTGGGCCCCACCGGGCGAGAACCTTGAGTCGAGAACCTTCCCGCCCCCACTCAATGCGGCGTTGAGTGAGTTGAGCTTACTCAATGCGGTGTTGAGTGGTCTCGACGCCTTTGCTGCTGAACGCGGTGTTGAGTGAGTGGAGCTCACTCAACGCGGCGTCGAGTGGACTCGACGCCTTCGCTGCTGAACGTGGCATTGAGTGAGTGGAGCTCACTCAACGCGGCGTCGAGTGGACTCGATGCCTTCGCTGCTTAACCTTTACTGCTTAGATTTTTGTGTCGGGTGGACTCGGCACCTTCTCGCCCGCCTCTGGTCGGTGGGTCTTGGTCGAGGCTTGGCGCGAACGATCTCGCCCGCTTATAGGCGGGAGCTCCTCCAAGGAGGGAGCTCTTCCGGTCTGAAGCACGAAGCTAGCCTGAAGCTAGTCCAATCCTGATCGCTGATGCCTCTGGGTCCCACTCAGCGAATATGGGGTTGTACACAATCCCCGCTCTTTTTGAGCTAGCTCTGCGCTCGAAAAGACACGTCCAACCCATAAATATTCACTGAGCATGTGTCATTCTGGAAAGGGAATCTCCTGGTGGGCCATCCCATGGCTCTATATATTTGTACTGATAGACGGTCGTAATTCTGCTCGAGTCGCTGTTCCTTGTCTGAGCTCTCGCATGGTTTCGCGATGCGTTCCAAACGTGTTGACAAGCCGCTCTCGCAAGACCTCCAAGACCGTATCAATACGGCTCAGGCGCGAGCCTTGGCGAACAGTGCTTTCGTTGGTCCCTGGCTGGCGAGGAAGTCGCCAGCCGCTGGGCCCTCCCAGCTAAAGAAGAAGAAGAAGAAGAAAGAGAAGAAGAGGGCAAAGGTGGTCCAGCGGAACCTTTCTCGCGAGAACAGGGATTCACCTACCCCGACTCCAAACCGTGCGGACGATCCTTCTCCTCCACAGAAGGTATGTCTCTCCGACTTACTGATCATTAAAATTACGGGCTGAATACGCGAAAGGATTGGCAACTGACGCAATACTTCTCGCAGGAAACGGTTCATGATGACAACGTCGGGTCCCCGCTGGTGCCTCCGGACTCATCGTCTCCCCCTCCCGAGGATCGACCACGGGTCACGGAGGCTGCTCCTCCGGCTGACCCCTCGAGAACCACAGGTATCCTTCCTCCCTGTCACTCCTTTCTAATTATTTCAGTCTTCCCAATTGTTGAATTGACTTTCCGCAGAACCAGCTTCCGCCAACCCGGGTCTCACCACCCGGGAGAACGAAGCAATGACCGCTAACTTGCTCGCCCAAGCGGCTAATCCCGCCCTACTGGCGGGAGGGGTGGCTATCGAACCCTCTATAGCCCCCAAGGAGGCCAGCCACCCTCCCAGAGAGAACGAGTCCCCCTGCTTCCGGCCAGGTCGGGATCACCATACGCGAGACCTTCCGCCCGGGGAGAGGAAAGCAACTCCACCTCCTTTATGGAACTGAGGGGGGAACCGGGCCTTCTCGCTTGCCACCGGCCGGTGGCTCTCGCCATACTGCAGGTATGCGAGATGCTTGTCATAATCCTTACTGAGCTCTCGCCATAACCATGGAACTCTTTTGCCAGGGGATCCGGACTCGCGGTCGGGAGCAGACGAAGAAGATGAAGATGACGATGAAGACAGAGAGGGAGAGGATGGCGAGAGCTCCCCCTTCCCTTCGTCTGACGAGATGGAGGAAATCTTGAATGGCTCCAGGAGCGCGAAAAGGCGGGGGAAAAAGATTGTTGTCATCCTGTCGAAGCTTGTGCGACGGGAGAGGGCACATGCCTCTGTGGCGAAAGAATTTCGCGAGGTGGTGGAGCAGAGGCTGGAGACCCTTGAGCGAGACTATTTCTTAGGCGAGACGGAGCAGCCAAGTGGGCCCACCGCCGAGTCTTCCCCCAGGAAATGTATCTCGCGGATTCGAGACCAGGCTCGCCGGATCAACCTAGGATGCACCACCCTGTCTTCCTACTTCAACCCGCTGGCGCCCCCGAGGACTAGACGGCGAGAGCGAGGACGATGGCGCTGGGAGCCGTATTGATTTAAAGAAGTCTCGCCCCCTCTCACCCTTTGGCCTTCCCTTCTTGCAATGTACCTCGTTTCGTTTTATTTCAGACTGCTTATTTGTAATTCTTAGCTCTGCAACTATTATTTGTTATTTGACTCTCGCCCGGCGAGAGCGATCTCTGCTTCTGTTTTTCTCTGTTCCACGTTGTCGTCTCGGAACGCTTGCGCGAATCCGAATTGCCGGTCGGCCGCTGTCACCTGGGGCTGGAAACCGAGGCGTCGTTGACTTGGGGCGTGACAGCTGTACCACCAAAGCCTTTTTTGGAAAAGCCATCATTATCACGGTTTACTATAAATAGGAGAGTCTACCAACTGCATTTATTTCCCCGACCCGGAACCCTCATTTTCCTCCTTGTTGTTCTCGCATCTTGCTGAGAATTCCCCCTGCTTCCGCCTTCTTCTCTCGTTCTCGCCTAATTTTTGCTCTCGCCTCTTTCCTTGAGACCTCGCCTTCAATCCCCTAAACACGATGTCGGGAGAAAGAGAGGGACGCTCCAACTGCGCGGAAGCCTTTCGAAAGCACCAGTTCCCCTCTTGCCACCTAACCATGGATGAGTACCAGCTGATCACTTCCCGCTACGTTCCCGCCGGCTTCACCACGAGAAACCCTGGCAATCATGACAGGGTGAACAAAACGAGGGAGGGGGAGCTCGCCATCCCCCTCGAGCACTTCAAGGTGGGCTTCCGCCTCCCCCTCTGGCCAGAGATGCGTCAGGCCCTCCGATACTATGGGGTTGTTCCCGCGCAACTTAATCCTAACTCGGTCGCAATCATGGTAGCATTTATCTGCTACATGCGATCCGAGAGGATCGAGTTCAACCTCCCTATCTTCCGGAAGTTGTTCATCTTCCGCGCTAAGGGAGGGGTGGTCTTCTTCTCCCGGCAGCTGCTCAAGACCACCGGTCTCGCCAACAAGCACCGCCACTGGGGCGAGAAGTTCGTCTTCGTTTCTGGTGACTTCGACAACGTCCCTCTCACGCCTGTTCAATACGAGGACGTCGCCTACAAGCCGCCCACCCTGGGGTCGCGTGAGAGTGCCCTTCTAGAGTTCTTCGGGACCAAGGACTTCGAAGTCCAATTTCTCAGGCGGGACATCGATTCTATCCCTCCCGTGCCCCCTGGCGAAGGTGCGGTCTCGCCTCTAACTTGGTACTTCCCGCTCTTAGACTTAACGTTGAGTATTATCGCCTTCGCAGGAGAGCGAGAGATTTGCCTGCGCAAACCATTCGCCGAGACTCAGGCTGTCGATAGCCAGGCTGCCGAGAGCCAGGCCGCGAGAGATCCGCTGGCCTTCGCGAAATCCACGGCTCGAGCTTGCCAGGACGAGCCGGCCCCGCCCCCTCTGACTTGTGTTGGGAAGCGGAAGCCCAGCGCCTTTTCGTCCCGACCGCTGAAAAGACCAAAACCAACCGCTGCCGATAAGGGGAAGTCTGTAGTGACTTTGCCCGTCCGACCTCTCGCTCTAGGCCGATCCTTCGAAGAGCTCCTGCAGGCGGCCAGCGAGATGTCCGCTGCTGCCAGGGGTGGTGTCGGGGCCCCTGCCGAGAACCCTCCAGCCGTAAGCGAGGCTGGTGGCGAGGGGGCCGCCGCCGAGAACTCCGGTCAGTCCCCGCCCAAGCAGGTGCCAAAGGGGCACCGGAATTTTGGTCTCGACGTGAAGTTCCTTGAAGCGGAAGGGAAACCCCTGCTGTAGTGGGACCCCGAGACCAACCAGGTCTCTCTCTCGACTCTTCTCCCCAGCTGGGCGGAGCGCGACCAGGTCACCGGCGAGGCCTTCGCATTGGGCTATGGCCTTTACAGCCGGGAGAACGCCGACCTTCACGATCAACTGCCCACCCAACTCCTGGCCTTCGACTCCACTCGGGCCCTGATGCGCGGGTTCGAGCTTGCGCACATGTGCACGCGCCGAAGCATCACCATCGACCGCAACTTCCTCGACATGTACAAGGCGAGGGAGGATGCGGTGGCTCAAGCGGCCGCCTTGAAGATAGTGCTGGCGGATGCTAAGCGACTGTTGTCCCTGCGCGCGGCGGAAGAGGTAAGTGAGACCTTTCAAGACATTTGCTCTCGCCACTGTGGACCATCGCCTTTTTCCCCCGTACTGACTTCTCTTTTACGCAGGACTCCGCTCAGAGTGTGGTGCTCCGCGCGCAACTGGCAGGGGTGGAGTGTGAGAACGCTCTACTAAAGGATCAGCTTCGGCGCATGGAGGCGGCTGCGGTTGCGGTTCCGCCTCCTCCTTCGCTGGACGAGAGGTTGAAAAGCCGCCACTACTCAGTGTACGACATCGACAAGCTTCTGCAGACCAACGCTCAAGCGACGGTCAGGCTGACCCTTGAGACGTTGCGAGATGTAGGATGCTTGGACGAGGGTGGCAAGACCATCACCGCTCGCCAGCTCGTCCCCTAGCTTTTTGAGCCCCTCCAGAAGCCCCCAGGCGAGCCCGACTCCCCGCCCTCGGATGTCTTGAAGTATCCCACTGCTGCTGGCGAGACATCCGGGGAGGACTCAGACGAGAGCCCACGCGGGAGCTCGAGTGGATACAGTGCGTCCCCCTGACGTGACTTTTTCTCCCCCCCCCTTTTATTTTTGTCTGTAATGAGCGAGGTGCTCTCATTTTGTAATCACATTTTGAGTAAATACATTGTAAACGTTTGTATTTCAATCCTCTTCCTTTTTCTCATTGTAAATGTTTATAGATACATTGTAATCATATATTTATAAGTGTTTGTATTTGAGTAGATACAACTGTTGAGGCCGAATGCTTCTCGAGCATGCTTCCGCCGAGGCCCTTGGCCCCCCTAGGGTGGCCTCCCTTAGCGATTAATAGGTGGGACCCTGTCGAGAGAACTCAGGGTTTAGACGTCTCGTTTCCGCGCTCTGCCGAGAACCGTTTGTCGGGAACGTCGCTCGTAGGCCCTTTAAGGGGAGACCGCCCCTCTTCACCTTGCGCGAACGGACCGAGCCTTTCGCCTAGATCTTCCCACTGTCTGACCAAGGATCCCTTGTCAAGAGCCTTCCCGTCGGGAACTTCTTTTGGCGAGATCCCCTTGGCAGAGACCTCCTGGCCAAGACCTCCCCTGGCCAAGACCTCTCCTGGCCGAGACCTCTCCTGCTTGAGGAGATTCTTAACCTCTTCGTTCTGTCTTCTGGGTGCGTTTCTCGTCCCGCCCAGAACATCCGAGTCGAAGTATTTCCAAGGACCAAAACTCCCCCCCCCCCCCACAGGCAAGCCTACGGACCTGCCAGCTATATGAGAGCCTGCGTAGTAGGTCTACTTGGGGCCGAGCCGAGCTCGGGATAGTACAAAAGTACAAAGGACCAATAACCAAGAACCAAGCCCCTCCCCCACAGGTGAGCCTTCAGACCTGCCAGCTAGATGAGAGCCTGCGCAGCGGGTCTACGTGGGGCCGAGCCGAGCTTGGGGTGATGATGAAGTTTCCACAAACAAGACCTCTCCCCCACAGGCGAGCCTTCAGACCTGTCAGCTATATGGGAGCCTGCGCAGCGGGTCTACCTGGGGCCGAGCCGAGCTCGGGGTATTGATGAAGTTTCTACAAACAAGACCTCTCCCCCACAGGCGAGCCTTCGAACCTGCCAGCTAGATGAGAGCCTGCGCAGCGGGTCTACCTGGGGCTGAGCCGAACTCGGGGTGTTGATGAAGTTTCTACAAACAAGACCTCTCCCCCTTAGGTGAGCCTTCGGACCTGCTAGCTAGATGAGAGCTTGCGCAGCGGGTCTACCTAGGGCCGAGCCGAGCTCGGGGTGTTGATGAAGTTTCTACAAACAAGACCTCTTCCCCACAGGCGAGCCTTCGGACCTGCCAGCTAGATGAGAGCCTGCGCAGCGAGTCTACCTAGGGTGGAGCCTAGTTCGGGGTGTTGATGAAGTTTCCTCAAACAAGACCTCTCCCCCACAGGCGAGCCTTCGGACCTGCCAGATAGATGAGAGCTTGCGCAGCGGGTCTACCTGGGGCCGAGCTGAGCTCGGGGTGTTGACAAAGTTTCCACAAACAAGACCTCTCCCCCACAGGCGAGCCTTCGGACCTGCCATCTAGATGAGAGCCTGCGCAGCGGGTCTACCTGGGGCCGAGCCGAGCTCGGGGTGTTGATGAAGTTTCCACAAACAAGACCTCTTCCCCACAGGCGAGCCTTCAGACCTGCCAGCTAGATGAGAGCCTGTGTAGCGGGTCTACCTGGAGCCGAGCCGAGCTCAGGGTGTTGATGAAGTTTCCACAAACAAGACCTCTCTCCCACAGGCAAGCCTTCAGACCTGCCAGCTAGATGAGAGCCTGCGCAGCGGGTCTACCTAGGGCCGAGTCGAGCTCGGGGTGTTGATGAAGTTTCCACAAACAAAACCTCTCCCCCATAGGCGAGCCTTCAGACCTGCCAGCTAGATGAGAGCCTGCGCATCGGGTATACCTAAAGCCAAGCCAAGCTCGGGGTGTTGATGAAGTTTCCACAAACAAGACCTCTCCCCCACAGGCGAGCCTTCAGACCTGCCATCTAAATGAGAGCCTGTGCAGCGGGTCTACCTGGGGCTGAGCCGAGCTCGGGGTGTTGATGAAGTTTCCACAAACAAGACCTCTCCCCCACAGGCGAGCCTTCAGACCTGCCATCTAGATGAGAGCCTGCGCAGCGGGTCTGCTTGGGGCCGAGCCGAGCTCGGGGTGTTGATGAAGTTTCCACAAACAAGACCTCTCCCCCACAGGCGAGCCTTCGGACCTACCAGCTAGATGAGAGCCTGTGCAGCTGGTCTACCTGGGGCCGAGCCGAGCTCGGGGTGTTGATGAAGTTTCCTCAAACAATACCTCTTCCCCACAGGCGAGCCTTCAGACCTGCTAGCTAGATGAGAGCCTGCGCAGCGGGTCTACCTGGGGCCGAGCCGAGCTCGGGGTGTTGATGAAGTTTCCACAAACAATACCTCTCCCCATAGGCGAGCCTTTGGACCTGCCAGCTAGATGAGAGCCTGCACAGCGGGTCTACCTGGGGCCGAGCCGAGCTCGGGGTGTTGATGAAGTTTCCAGAAACAAGACCTCTCCCCTACAGGCGAGCCTTCGTACCTGCCAGCTAGATGAGGGCCTACGTAGCCGGTCTACCTGGGTCCGAGCCGAGCTCGGGGTGTTGATGAAGTTTCCACAAACAAGACCTCTCCCCCACAGGCGAGCCTTCAGACCTACCATCTAGATGAGAGCCTACACAGCGGGTCTACCTGGGGTTGAGCCGAGCTCGGGGTGTTGATTAAGTTTCCACAAACAAGACCTCTCCCCGACAGGCGAGCCTTCAGACCTGCCAGCTAGATGAGAGCATGTGTAGCGGGTCTACCTGGGGCCGAGCCGAGCTCGGAGTGTTGATGAAGTTTCCTTAAACAAAACCTCTCCCCGACAGACGAGATTTCAGACCTGCCACCTAGATGAGAGCCTGCGCAGCGGGTCTACCTGGGGTCGAGCCGAGCTCGGGGTGTTGATGGAGTTTCCACAAACAAGACCTCTCCCCAACAGCGAGCCTTCGGACCTGCCAGCTAGATGAGAGCCTGCGCAGCGGGTCTACCTGGGGCCGAGCCGAGCTCGGGGTGTTGATGAAGTTTCCATAAATAAGACCTCTCCCCCACAGGAGAGGCTTCAGACCTGCCAGCTAGATAAGTGTATGCGCAACGGGTCTACCTGGGGCCGAGCCGAGCTCGGGGTGTTGATGAAGTCTTTAAACCCTATTCTAACTTTAAGATGAAAGAGTTGACAATGGATCAACGTAAGGGATATATTATGATAGCACTTGAAAACATGAATACAATCACCTTCCCCCTCTAACGGGTAGAAGCGCTTTAATTCATCGCCGCTCCAGGTGTGGCTCAAGGTTCTCCCCTCCACATCCTGAAGGTAGTAACCTCCTGTTCCAAGTACCTCCTGTTCCAAGGACCTCCTATACTATATAAGGCCCTTCCCAGTTTGGGTTGAGCTTGCTTACGGGGGCTGACCTTCTCGCAACGTCAACCTTTTTCAGCACCAGATCTCCTTCGGCAAACTGCTTAATCCTGACATGCTTGTCGAAGTATTTGGCCATCCGCCGTTTGATCTCTTCTTGCCTGATGGTTGCAACATTCCGCAACTCTTCCATCATATCTAGCGAGAGGCACAACCCTTCTTCATTTTCCAACCTCCAAGTCTCATCTCCTTCCCCAGCGGCTGCAACCCGTGGGGACCGAACCTCGAATTCCACTGACAGGACCGCCTCACACCCGTGAGAAATCTTGAAGGGGGTCTCGCCAGTGGCCGTGTTCGGGGTCGTTCTCAAGGCCCACAGGACTGAAGGGAGCTGCTCCACCCAATTTCCCTTCAAGTTCTCTACTTTTTTCTTGAGCAAATTCACAATGATTTTTTTTGCCGCTTCCACTTGGCCGTTGCTCCGGGGGTGGTGGACAGAGGCAAACCTGAGGTCTACCCCCAGTTTGGCGCAGAAGCTGATGAACTCTTCGCTGGCAAACTAGGGACCGTTATCTGTCACTATCGCTTGGGGTAGCCCGTGCCTGCATAAGATCTCCCCCCAGATGAAGTTCCTTATAACTTGTGAGGTGACTTTGGCCAAGGCTTTAACCTCCAGCCACTTTGAGAAGTAATCGACCATGACTAGGAGGAACCTCCTCTGCCCAATAGCCGGAGGGAAAGGCTCGACCAAGTCCATCCCCCAGATAGCGAAAGGCCATGACAACGTGATGCTCCTAAGTCGTTGAGCAGGCAAGAGTTGGAGGGGGCGTACATCTGACATTTTTGGCATCTCTTTGCGAATTCTGCTGCATCCTTTCTCAGGGTCTGCCAGAAGTACCCATGCCTTACTACCCTTGCTTCCAACGTTCTTCCTCCCGAGTGGCTGCCACACTCGCCCTAGTGTACCTCCCCCAGGATCCTCGGGATCTCCTCTTCGGTCACGCACCTTGCCAGGAGCCCTGATAACATCTTACGATGTAATCCCCCTTCCAACATTAGGTAGTGAGCTGCTTTGCGCCTGAAGTTTTTTGCATCCTTAACCTCCTCCGTCAGCTCGCCAGTGGTAAGGAAGGTTACCAGTGGGTCCACCCACGAGGGTCGCCGACCTACCTCCATCAACTCCCCTTCCTCGATCGCTGGTCAAAATAGTTCAGTCAGGGTCCCCCCCCCCCCCGAGGTCCAAACTTCGCCAATCAATCGGCGGCTGCACTCTCCTCCATGGGGACATGCTGGATTGAGAGTGATCGGAACCCTCCGATGATCGCCCTTACCTTGGATAGGTAATTTATGAGGGTAGGCTCCCGAGCTTCAAACTCTCCTCAGATCTGTGATGCTACCACCATCGAGTCTGTGAAGGCCTCCACGTCTTGGATCTCAAGCTCCTTTGCCAAACGAAGACCGGCTATCACGGCCTTGTACTCTGCTTGGTTGTTGGTCACTAGAAAGTGGTAGGCCACCACCTGCTCTACAGCGACCCCCTGGGGGCTTATCAGCACCACTCCTCCCCCAAGGGAATGCTTTCCCGAGGCCCCATCAACCATCATCTTCCATGCTCCCTGCGGATGCGGCTCCCCTTCCCCGACTTCAACAACATAGTCTGCCAGAAAGTCTGCTACCGCCTACGCCTTAATGTAGAGTCTTGGAATGAAAGAGATGTTGAACTCGCTTAGTTCGATGGACCACTTGGCAAGCCTCCCCAAGTGCTCTACCCCTTCAAAGATCTTGCGAAGAGGATGGTCGGTCACCACCCTAATCGAGTGCGCTTGAAAATACGGCCGAAGCTTCCTTGCCGAAACGATCAGAGCGTACACTAGATTTTCTAGGATGGGGTAACGGAGCTCCGCCTTCTTCAAGATCCAGCTTACATAGTAGATTGGTAGCTGCTTCTTCCCCTCTTCCCTTACCAGAATAGAGCTCACGACCTCCACTCTTACCTCAAGATACAAGGTCAGGTCCTCTCCTTCTTTCGGGCTTTGAAGTAGAGGAGCCTGAGAGAGCTATCTCTTCAACCCTTGGAAGGCTTCTTCGCATTCGGCGGTCAACTCAAACATTTGGTTACCTCTCAACACCTTGAAGAATGATGAACACTTATCTCCTGACCTAGAGAGGAACCTGCTTAGTCCGGCCAACTTGCATGTCAAGCGCTGGACCTCCTTGGCATCGCGAGGTGATTCCAGGTCTAGGATGGCCTTAACCTTATCTGGGTTAGGCTCTACCCCTGCCGGAGTCAAGATATGCCCAAGGAACTGTAGGATTTCATGTGCAGTGGTTGGGCGAATTTTTTTAAAAAAATTCCCAAACACCATACCAAACACAAGGATCGGATATCTCAAAGCAATGCAAAACAGGCTTAACAAAAATAAACCCTAACTCATCACATCTAATCCATCACATGCGTTAGAAATTATACCTCTAGAGAACAATCTCTAGGCGGAAGAAAATGATGGCGATCCCACCGCAACAACGAGGCCGATCGCCTCGCCTCTTAGTTCACCTTGAACCCGAACAACGACAAATCTCTATTCCGTTGACGGGGAATAGAAACACTAGCTCAGAACTTCTCTCCTCTTGCACCGATGACTCCAAGTGGCCGAACCACACTAGTCGCCGGGTAGAGAAGAGGAAAAATGGAGAGGGATCTAAAACCGCTGAGGAGAAGGAGCAGACTCAAGCCAGATCCGGAGCTGCGGTCGACCGAGAAGGAACATCTAGGGTCGGCGAGCTGCAGGGAGATGGCGGCGGCAAACTTGCCCGGTGATGGAGCAACGGACGCCAAGGCTATGGCGGCGACAAGCTTGCCCGGCGACGGAGATTGGTTGCGATGTCAGCGGCCAACTAGCCCGGCGGGAGAGCTGGGAGCTGCGCGATGAAGGCGGCCGGAAGCAAGAGATCGCAAAACCTCCTTTCTCTGTTTTTGCGGCTAGGTTTTTGACAAAACCGTGAACACTCTACTCCCTTCCCCCCGGTTTATATATATTATATAAACTTATATATGTAAAACTATATATATATATATATATATATATATATATTATACAAACATTTATATATATTTACATATATATATATAAAACATATATATATCTTATATATATAAATACCTACATATATATATATATATTAATATATAACTTATATATATATATTTTGTATGTGTGTATACTTTATGCACATATACAAGTCACATATATATGATCCCATAACTTCAAAATACTGTGCACTCCTACCAAAATAATTATGACGACTCGCTCCGTCATAATTATTTCTCTTTGATAGTCGCACATGAATTCTATTTAAGCATGTCGAGTCACGACATGAGACGTTCGCACTTACTATAGTACTTAGATTAAATGTTCCATAAAATCAAATACCCCAAATAAGCCGAACGGATGCTGTTCCCGTTCATTTGGTGCGACCTTAAAGAGGAACCATGTCGTCAAGGCTATAATATAACATCCTATATTATGGACTATAAGAGGCTTTATCACTGCATTATAGTCGCCCCAACAACATGGTAACTAGGTAACGCAATGAATGACATGCGTCTATTTCTTTGTCACATGATATCATAAATATTGTGCAAACTGGGATTGTGTCATTTCACACTATATTTGTCTTTCTTGGTCTCACAAGTTAGTTGTATTTATAACTACGTTTGTTATAATGCATGCTATACAACCTCGCTCGGCCAAGGGGCCCGACTATATCATTACCAAAATAATTTGGGGACAAAATGATATTTCGATGTGCACATTTCCTACGCATAAGTATGAACAACGAATCATAGTATTTATCATTATCAGAGGATAGTTTTCAACTATAATCACGTTGCCCACACTGACACGCTAAATCTACACATCTTGTATCTCCAACTTAATAGACACGTTGAAACATTATTGACACTTAACACATTCCACATAATGCTACAACATAAAACAGGTCACTCTCAATGTGTATGAAATCGCACGCATACACACTCATATGATTAAACGATAATCATTTATCAACATTTATAGAACTCAAATGTACTTTAATCGATATGACAATCTTAACTCGGCAATCAATGTTTCTCCTTGATTACCATGATTGTGAGGATAACTTAAGATTACATGACTTAATAAAAAACTATGGTTCTATGGTTCAAGACCGAGCGCATCTTCCCAAACCTTACATGATACATGTTGAAACCAAAAACTTGGTCTCTATGGAGTTCGACCCTTGGGGAAGGGGTGACCTCACACCTACTACACTCGGGGGAACGTCACGGACCAAAGACTTGGGAAACTAGGAACAGACCCTCGGCTCTTGCGTGGAGGTCCCACCACACACCCGGAAGGTCACAAGAACACTTCCCCTCCCTTACCGATGATAGAGATGGGTACCTTGGAGAGTTCTCTCAACTCTACCAAGAAGAGAACTAGGGAGGAGGAAGCCAAAAACCAATGCCTCTCCAAAGGTACCCAAGGGGGTCTATTTATAGTTTTTCCAAGCCTTGGGGGGAAAATGTCCAAAATGCCCTTAGGACAAAAAGCCTCGAGCCAATAACAAACCTCCACACCGGGGGGTAGAGAGATAATTTCTACCCCGGGGGTACGATGGTAAACATGGCAACAAGAGGTCCAGGGGGGAGGTGGAGGCCGAACCGTGCTCCTCCCCCTTACCCCCACCTTGGACACTCGAGACGAGCTCGCCCAAGGGGCAGGGCGCCCGGCGAGCTCCAGGCCGCCGGCCGAGCTCGCCCAAGGGGCAGGGCGCCCGGGCGAGCTCCAGGCCGCCGGTCGAGCTCGCCCAAGGGGCAGGGCGCCCGGGCGAGCTCCAGGCCGCCGGCCGATCTCGCCCAAGGGGTAGGGTGCCCGGGCGAGCTCCAGGCCGCCGGCCGAGCTCGCCCAAGGGGCAGGGGTGCTGGGGGGGGTGAGGCCTTGGCCTCCGTCCGGAGTACCGCTCCTACCTCGCGGATAGCAAGCCCGGGGGGAGATGCAGATTTTTCCTCCCCCTACTAGTATATTTCCAAGGCCAAGCCAAAATTGGCCACCAAGAGTCCAAAATCTCTAAAAAGCTTAAAAACTTAAAATTGGCTCTACGCTTATCGAAGGGAGCCCACTCTGCGAATACGGAGTTGTACAATACAAGTCATATAATCAATGAACAAAATGTTACAACATTCTAAAACATGAACATAAGTAAAAGATAACTTTCAAAACACCACTTTCAAAACACCACTTCCTTCAGGAACTTCCTGCGTCTGTCCCCGAAGACACACTTTAAGGGGTTCAGCCTCATCTTGAACCTCCATAGGGTGGCGAAGGTCTCTTCTAGGTCCCGCAGGTGTGAGTTCACACACTTTCTTTTCACCATCAGGTCGTCGACATAGACCTCCAAGTTCCTCCCCCTTTGCCCATAGAAGACTCGATTCATCTTGCATTGGTATGTAGCCCCTGCATTTTTCAACCAAAAGGGCATCATCTTATAATTGAAGCACCCCTCCCTAGTGATGAAGGAGACGTCCTTGACATCGAGAGGGTGCATCCGGATCTGGTGATAACCTGAAAAAGAATCCAAAAAACTCATAACAAAAAAACTGACGGCTGAATCAACCAGCGCGTCGATTTGAGGCAGGGGGTAGCAATCCTTAGGGCATGATTTATTTAACAAAGAGAAATCAATACACATTCGCCATTTCCCATCCCCTTTCTTAACCATTACCATATTGGAGATCCAGCCTGGATACTGGATCTCTGAGATGAAGTCGGCCTCTAGGAGCTTCCTGACCTCCTCGTGGATGGGCTCCTCCAGCTTGGTGGCGATGACCCTCATCTTCTGGCGTATGGGGCGAGTCCGGGGGTCCAGGTTCAGGCGATGGCAAGCCATATCCGCGTCAACGCCCGACATGTCTACCGCGCTCTAAGCGAAGATGTCGACATTGCTCTGGATGCAAGCTCTCATCCGCTTCTGGTCCTCGAGACTTAGGCTCCCGCTGGCCCGCACCCCCTGCACCTGCCCTGCGCTGGTGAAGACCTCCATCTCCACCACTTCATCGTCCGGCTCCAGCCGCGACTGTTCCCAGCCGACCCTTGCTTCTTCTCTGAATTCCAACTCCTCCCCTCCTACTTCAATCTCCATTGCCTCCTCTGGCCCCTCCTGCTGCTGCTGGTCGACCTCTATGCCCCTCCGGGCCTCCCCTTCCACTCCTGCTGCTCGCTCCTCCTCTACTTCCATCGCCTCCTCCAGGCTCTCTTGTTGTTGTTGCTCGACTTCTACGCCCCTCCGGGCCTCCTCTTCCACTCCTACTGCTCGCTCCTCCTCTACCTCCATTGCCTCCTCCAGGCTCACTTCCACTTCTCCGACATCCTTTTCCTGCTCTGTCATCCCCTTCTCCAGCTCTTCCACCTCGGCCATCCAAGACACGGTGTTGACCGCCGTCACGTAGCACTACCTTGCCACCTTTGGGTCCCCCCTAATCTTGACCTGCCCTCCTACTTTGTTAAACTTAAGACATTGATGAAACGAGGAGGGGATACGGCGAAAGGCGCTGATGAGAGGACGCCCAAAGATGGCATTGTAACTGCTTGGGGCATCCACGATCACGAACCTACAGTTCCGTAACACGCCCCCCAACTTCACGTGTAGGCCCACTCCCCCTTCTGCTTCCTTCCTCTCTCCTGAAAACCCGAACAGCGGTCCATCCGAAGCCAGGACCCTCTTCCCTTCAACCTTCATCTCATCAAAAGCCTTCTTGAAGATCACATTCACGGAGCTCCCGTTATCCACCAGTATTCTGGAGACCGTGAAGTTCTCCACTGCCGTCTGAATAACAAGGGCATCGCAGAACGGATCCTCGTAGTCTGGCATGTCGGTTGATGAGAAGGTGATTTTTTTCATCTGGGGAGGGGGGGGGAGCCATGGAGGTTGAGGCGATCCCCCTTCGGAACATGGTCTGGAGGCTACCCTTGCGAGTTTCCTCAATCCCCACTCCTCTGTGGATCACCCCGATCCCTCCTCGGGTCCCCAAATCTGCTCTGTCCTCGCACCTATCTTCTCCCTCTCCCTGCTGCACTTCCACGATCCTTACCGACGGATCATGCCTCCCCACTCCTCTAGCTTCTCTCATCTCTAAGAACT
This sequence comes from Platanthera zijinensis, assembly GCA_039513925.1. Classification (NCBI taxonomy): domain Eukaryota; kingdom Viridiplantae; phylum Streptophyta; class Magnoliopsida; order Asparagales; family Orchidaceae; genus Platanthera; species Platanthera zijinensis. The sequence continues at coordinate 46,021,881 of CM077087.1, read as the reverse complement.
CTGGGCAGGTGGCCGTCGCGTGACCTTCTTCCTGATGGAAGTCACAGAAGGGTAACACCACCCTGCCCCCTCTTCCTTCTCCACCTCCCCTTCTTCCAGCTCCCGGATTCCTCTTCTTCCTCCTCTTCCTCTACCAACCTCCATTGCTTCTTGCGGCGGCGGGAAGTGACCCCTCGGTCCTTGCCTCCACGCCGGCTGATCGAACCTCCTCGGCTCCCGGAGATTGTCTCTTCCCTGGAAGCCTCCTCCTTGGCCCTGGGGGAGACCCTCCTAAGGCCTCCAACCTAACTGATTGTTCGGCTCCCAGGCCCCCCCAACCCTGGTGCTGCCCCCGCCCTCCTGTTTCCTCCCTTCTCCTCTCTTCCCTTGGCTCCCTCTGCTCCCTTTACTTTCCTACTGCTGGTTCCTTCCCATCGTCCTCCGCCAACCGGGCCAGCTTCCTGGCGAAAGCTGGATTGGCTCTTTCAAAATCTATCTCTCCTTCGCCGCCCTCTCCATGAGCTCCTCAAAAGAGAGGGGGGCACTCTCTTCAACTTCATGCTAAAGAAGCCTGGTCTCAGTCCCAGGATAAAGGCGAGCATCAGTGCGTACCCTGGGACCTCCTGGACCAAGAGGATCTCTTCCTGAAATCGGTCAACGTAATGACCCAACGTCTCATCCTGCTTCTGTCTCGCTGCAAACAGGCACTCCGCCTCCTTCTTCCGCTTCTTCGACGTCGAGAACCTCAATAGGAAACCTCGACGTAGATTCTCAAAGCTATAGATCGAGCTCGCCGACAACTGATGAAACCAGTCTCGGGCCTTGTCCTTCAACGTGATGGCAAATAGCCGACACTTGAAGACGTCCGTCATCTGCCTTATTGAAACCACATCTTCAAACCACTGCACATGCTGTACAAGGTCGTCTTTACCCGAGTAGGAAGACATGTCGGGCTCCCGGAACCCCTCCGGCACCGGAGCCGAGATGATGAGCTCGTTGAATGGGCTCTCGTAACCTGCCTATCGAGAGGGCACGTCTCGCGGCCTAGGCTAGCTTGCCCGATCCGCGGGACCATGCCCAGGGAAGAGCTCTCGAACTATCGCCTCCCTCTCGCCGATCTCTGCTTGAACCTCCTTCCCGGGGCGCTGGCCTGGGAAGAGCTCTCGCGCTGCAACGTCTCTCTCGCCAACCTCTGGTGGGAACTCCTTCCCGGGACGTTGCCCAGTGGTGTTCTCTCCCAAAAGCGGGACCACCTCCACCGGAACCTGAGGTGTCGCCCACTCGCTCCTCGCCGAGAAGGCCAAGTTGATGGTCTACAGGACCTCTCAGCTGAAGTCTTCCAGCATCTTCCTCGTTGATTCCTCTCCCCGGGTGGGGGAATCTCCTGAGCCAGACCCTTCACCATCACCTCCAGTCATGAGACCAAACTCAAGGCTTTCTTGTATCGGCTGCCTTCCACGCTCACCGCACCAGAACTGTTGAAGCCAAAAATGACCTCAACGAAAGTTCAGAAATAGGGGCGCAACCAACACCTACTTCTCTCAAGCCCCGACCCTCGACTGGTTGACAAGGACCTAGGACTGAACCAAAGCCTCAGTAGGGAGGTCCCACCTCGCACCCGAAAGATCTCTGAGAGCTTCCCCTCCAAAGCCAAAAGTTGGGCTAGGAGCTCCTAAGAAAGCATTAGGGATTTGGAGAATAATGAGAGCCTGCTTTCTCAGGAGCCCTTATGGGTCTATTTATAGCCTTTTGCTGACCTGAAGTTATTGAAATACCCCTGGCTGGCCTGCCAGTAGCCAAATCCCGCTGTTTGTAAAGTACTAAATGCAGCCCCTAGGAGTATATGGGTAATTTTACCCGAGGATAAATAGGTCATTTCACCCTGGGCCCTGGGCCCCACCGGGCGAGAACCCTGAGCCGAGAACCTTCCCGCCCCACTCAACGCGGCGTTGAGTGAGTGGATCTTACTCAACGCGGCGTTAAGCTCCGCTCACTCAACGCGGCGTTGAGTGAGTGGAGTTTACTCAATGCGGCGTCGAGTGGTCTCGACGCCTTTGCTGCTGAACGCGACGTTGAGTGAGTGGAGCTCACTCAATGCGACGTCGAGTGGACTCGACGCCTTTGCTGCTGAACGTGACGTTGAGTGAGTGGAGCTCACTCAATGCGGCGTCGAGTGGACTCGACGCCTTCGCTGCTGAACCTTTACTGCTTAGATTTTTGTGTCGGGTGGACTCAGCGCCTTCTCGCCCGCCTCTGGTCGGTGGGTCTTGATCGAGGCTTGGCGCGAACGATCTCGCCCGCTTATAGGCAAGAGCTCCTCCAAGGCGGGAGCTCTTCCGGTCTGAATCCCGAAGCTAGCCCAATCCTGACCGCTGATGCCTCTGGGTCCCACTCAACGAATATGGGGTTGTACAGTTAGCATTAGAAATGAGTCAAAATGCTGCAAAATTTTGTTTAGTATGTCCAAAACTCACCAATATCTTTAAACAAAATATCGTCCAGTTTAAAAATATATTTGATTTCTAATTCCTATAAAGGGTGTGCTGTATATACGAGTTAAGTGTATATAAGAATATATGCGTCTTTTTGAACTGGATCTTATACGTACATTTTAATGAGAAGTGTTCAACATGAAGCAATTTAAACCAATTTTTCATGTTGAACAACTTTTCATTTGAAGCAATTTAGACCCGCGATTTGGCCCCTGAAAAAAGTCACGCCGAACATATGTACGGACGCCCGGGATCGGCGTGACTTTTTTAGGGGGTCAAATCAGGAGCTTAAACAGCTTCAATCAAAAAGTGTTCAACATGAAAGTTGTAGATATCGTCGATATCTACAACTTTCATGTTGCACACTTTTTGATTTGAAGCAGTTTGGACCTCCTATTTGGGCCTTGAAAAAAGTCACGCCGAAAATCTGTACGTACGACTCGTTTGGTGCGTGTCTTTTTTCGGGCCCAAATTAGAGGCCTAAAAGACTTTAAATCAAAAAATGGTCAACATAAAAGTTGTAGATCTTATCGAGATCTACAACTTTCATGCCAATCACTTTTAAAAATGAGAAATATTTGAGACTCAAAATTCAAAAAATGTAAAAATTATAAAAAAAGAAATTGATTTGTTAGTAGTAATTTTTGGGAAGATAAAAAAAGGGTACAAAAAAATGGGTGAATCTGTAAAGTGAGTTTGCTAAAGCACCCTAAAACAAATCTAGAGAAGCACGAAGAATGTCAAGTCGGCTGTTTTGCGAATCAGGCCTCTGAAATCTCCTCTACGGCTCATCGAAGTCCTCTGTTCGAGTCTCAAACGCCACTTATCTCGGCTCCGCACCTCGCCGCCGCACCGCCGAACCGCCGCAAGCCCCATCTCGCCGTCCTCTTTCTGTGCTAGCCACAAACCGCAGCATCAACTCCTGTCATAGCACCCCGACACCGCCAGTATAGGGCCATGGAGGTTGTGGAATCCGCTCCATCATTGCTTACTCTTGAAGGCCCAGAACATGGAGAAGTTGAATATGACGGGGAAGAAGAAGATTACTGGTCGTCGGAGTCGGAGGTGGGCGACGCGTTGGATTGGTTAGATTCGAAAGAAGGGGCCGATGGAGACGGCGTAACCGGTTCATCCTTCTCGGTGTCAGCTGCGCGGCGTCCTAATGCTCACGGCGGTATACTCTCGCGTCCTTTCCAGCCCCTCACCAACCGCAGTCAGAAGTTCGCCTCCCACATCCGAGCTAATCCTCTGGAGGTACCTCTGGATTCCGATGTTTATTCCTCAAATTACATAATAATTTGGCTTCTCCTGTGATCATGTTCTTAAATTAATTTTTGTTTGTTTTTTTCCCGTTGAGATTGATTTAGGAATGGGAGGGAAGGATGGATATTGGCATGTCTAATTCGGTGACAACTGCTATCCGGGAAACAGTAAGGGATGCAGCCATAGGTAGGATAAAGAACACGGAGAAAGCTGACAGAGCTACTGTTGAGCAAGTAATCATCTTTCTACTGTTTAGTCTTATTTTGAACTTTGTATGTTTTTTGAAACAAAAAATTTGCAACACCCTGCATTTCCACTTTAAGATGGAATATAGTACTAAATTGAATAATTTTTTTCACATAAATATGGATTGTTTATGTGAAAAAAATTGTTGTTGTATGGATTGTTTATGTGAAAACAATTCTTGTTGTTTTATGGATTGTTTCTTGCACATTTTGTGTTCAACTACATTATCGTCATCTTAAGCGTAGACTCCATGTTTCTATGTTGCTAGGATTTTGGACAACTCAATAGTTGATAACAAATTCTTAGGCGACTGATGAAAATTTCATTGCATTAATGCACTTGTTTTGTTCACTAATGTATTGACAACATTAAGTAGATGTTGGTTTTTTTCCTTTCAACAACACTATTATGTTGAGATGTATATGATTAAGTTGATGAATGATAGTACTGTATGACCAGTAAATGTGCAACTAAGGCATCATAAATTCCTGAATGTTATCCGTGTGTAATGTTTTGAGTAAGACAAAGAATGAATTTTTATTTATATAACAAGTTTGAAATACATTAAAGTTCCATTCGGTTGGACGGAATCGAGGTTCTAAAATTAGAATTGGTGTCCAATTTTAATGAAAATGAACCTCCAATTTTAATGAAAATGAACCTCCAATTCCAATTCAAATGACTCCATTATGTCCAAATGAACAGACCCTAAAATTTTTTGAGAGACGTTGTGTGAATATATCTAACCGACCCTTGAATAATCATTAATAAAAGTGGAGCAAGGTTAAAATCCAAAGGACTTGACCTGGACACTAAATGTCCACGTGGATGTACTTAAAAAATGAAGATTACAACCATTAGTGGTAGAAGAAACAACATAATGGTGTTACCAAATTCGCATTCAGAATACTTAAATTTTGATAGAGATGGGGAGACAAAACACTGAAGTCTATTAGGAGAGGGATCACCCAACCTGCAATTCTATTAATATGATGTAATAGCATCGGAGAGGACATAATATGCACTTTGTTCTTCAAATAAGAAATTTCACAAATTTTAATGCTTCTACTATTCATTTTCCTAAAGAGTTTCAATCCTAAAAACACATTAAGAGGGTCGGGGATAATTATGAGTTTCAGCAAGACAATCCATAGATAATATATTTATTAAAATTTATACAATATATAAAACATCTATGGGAGTCGGAGTTTTGGAATAATGGAATGGACAATACTACTTCTTGGATTGCCAGATGTCAACAATAAATAAAATGAAAAACGTGGATAAGTCTTGGGAGAGATAAATAGTTGGTGGTTATCTTTCATATGTGAAGAGACCCGTAAATCTAAAATCCTGGTTGTTACTATAAAGTTAACCACAATCTCTCTAGTGGAAACATGAGTTATTGGATGGGATACTTGATATTGCTGAAGCTATTAATCATAATCTTTCTAAGTGAGCGTAATAAATCTGGAGGAGGAGATATATTATGGAGTAGGCATGCTAGGTCTATTTTGGAAGCGTGCTAGATAATGGCGAGGAGTTGACGATTGTGGTGGTTAGATCTCATTGATGCTTAGAACCTTGGAGAGAAGTTTCAGTGTTACGAATCATTGAACTAGGCACACCTTGCAGAGAAGAATGTATGTTGGATATAAAATTGAGTATTTGATGACAATAGATTCTTTGGTCCACTTCTAATTTTTGTGTTAAAATAGTGAGCGGTATTGAAACAACTCATTACATTTTCCTCTAATTGTCTATAATATTTCTGGATATACATTCAGCTTACCAAAAAGAAAAAAAATTCGAATCGACCGCTTTCTTGAAAGTAGGTGGAATGAAAATGCCCCACATCTTTTGACAGAGTTTTGAAACTTGACGTTGTAGGCAATGGAATGTTTGATACTGAGTAGTCAAGTAAGAATAGAGAATCGAATGCTTACAATTTTGAAAATTTGGTACTCTCATTATAATTTGGAGGAACCCAAGTGGTGGAACTTGGGTGAGAGTCGACAAGGAAGTGGGGTGCCCTTGATCAAAAGATATAATTTGTATCATTGAACTTTGGTGCCCATGGTGGAGAAGTCCAAATCTTAAGAGGAGATTGATCGCTGCCATGACACTGTGTATGGGAGAGAGAGAAAAAATTGGGAAGTAAACACAAGTCGTTAGGAATGAGAGACATGTGATGCAAGTTGCGCTCATACCCTAAGGTCGTGTGGCGAATGACAACAAATGCAATGGACTACTACAACAATAAGATTCTGCAGTTAGAGCAACAACAAAAGTTTGCATAAATGGCAGTGGGCACCAGTGTGAACTTCTGCACATGCACATGTATTCTAGGAATAGTAGTGGCGGAGTGGGTGCATCAAGGGGTTGGTGAGTGGGTGGGTAATGTGGAGGAGATGATGGGTGGGTATGAGGAGGAGATGATGGGTGTGCAAGAGAAGTTGTGTTAGAACTAACCCTGCATTGATACCATATCTAAGTTGAAATATCTTTGTTGTTTTTTATTTTACTAAAGAACCCCTTTATTTATAATAGAGGAAATAGTTCAATCATCTATGATACAATCAAATAGACGCACCACACATCAAACAGAGTTCTTTCCGCTAACAAGCTACTTTCCACAATATATGCTAGCATGCTACCGTGTAAAGTAGATACTTTCCATGGTTTGAACCAAATATGAAGAATTGCTTTGTATGTATTTTTTTTTACTTTATATTAAGTTTGTAGCAAATCAGCCAGTATTTTGACTTTAGCTTAATTTGATATTGTTAGAAAATACTAGGAAAAATGATGTATTGACTCGTGTAGGAGTTAGTGTTTAGTCCCACATTATTTTTATAGCTAGATCTTACTCTCTTCTCTCCTATATATTTGTACTCATACTTGTTTTTCGGTATTCAAGAAACATGTACAAGGTTTGGAACTTTCTCTACATGGTATCAGAGGCATACGGTCCGGCCTGTTCTTTTCTAACCGCCTGCTCCGCCTGCTTACCAGGCGGCTTGTTCTCCTGCCTAGCCGCAGTGTCTTGCGGCCTGCTCCCTTTCTAACTGCTTCCTGGTGGTTAGAATTTTTGTTAACCGCGGCTTCCCGCGCAGTTACGATCGTTCTTACCGTTTCCTCTGCTCTCTCTCTTGTGGTTTCCACCCCTTCTTCTCCTTCTCCTCCCTTTTATAACCTTTCTAACAAGTGGGGCCTTCCCTCCCTTGTTTCCTCTTCCCGCGCGGTTTCATCCCGGCTAACCGCTTCCCTCTACTCGGCGCGGTCTCCCTGTCTACCCGCCGAGATCTTCCCTTCTCGCTGCTCTCCACCCTTCTTGCCGCGACTTCTCTTAGTCGCTACTCGCTGCGGTCTCCTTGTCTACCCGCCGAGTTCTGGCCTTCTCGCTATTCTGCTCCCTGCTCGCCGCGACTTGTCTTTAGTCTCCGCGACTTGTCTTTAGTCTCGGCGACTTGTCTTTAGTCGTCGTGTCTTCTCTTCTCGCCGCGATTTGTTCTCTTAGTCGCTGCGACTTCCCTCATCCCGGCGAGCTCCGTATCTAGGTCGCTTCATCTTCCCTTGTCGCTGGTGTGTTCACCGTGACCGTGCGGCCTTCTCGTCCGACTTGTTCTCTGCTTAGTCGCTGCGACTTATCTCCTCGAAAGCGGCTTCTCCTCTCTGCTGCGGGCACCGTATTTTGGTTGCGACATCCTCCTTGCCACTGGTGTGCTATCGCCGTGACCATGCGGTCTTCGCTGTTTTGTCGCTGCGAATTCCTTACCGCCGCGACTTCCCTTCCCGCTGCAGTTCCCTTGTTGCTGCGTGCTTCTCGCGCGAGCTTTGCTTAACCGCTGCGGCCTCTTTCGTCATTGCGGCTTCTCCCCCCGCCGCGGGCTCCGCATCTTGGTCGTGGCCTCTTGCCGCTGGTGTGTTGACACCGAGACCGTGCGGCATCTCCTTTTCTCTCTTCAGGTGGCCTCTCTTCTCTACCCACTTTGGGTTGTTGGTTGCAGTATGCTTCTATCCACCCGGTCTAGTACCTGTTCGCCGGCTTGTGCTCCTGTTGCGGTCTGCTTCTAACCGCCCGGTCGAGTGCCTTCTCGCCGACCTCTGCCTTGTTTTCCCTGGTTGCTGCCCGCCCAGGTGTCTTGCCCTCTCGACTTGGCTGTTCGCGCGGTCTGTTTGCGGCTTCTCGTTTACGCCGCTCTTCGTGTTGCGGTCTTCTCCTAACCGCACTACCTGCTCGGTTTGTTTAGCCGCCGCGACGTGTTTCTATCCGCTGCGGGCTCTTTTCGTACCGCGCTGGTCGTGGCCGTTTCTTGCCGCTGGTGCGTTGTCATTGTGACCGCTGCGGACTGTTCCTTACAAGATGATCAGCTGTCCTCCGGGCTCTGTGGTGTCTATTTCCGATGGTGGTACCTCCTGCCTTGCTTATAACTCATCCTGGATTTTGGACTCCGGGGCTTCTCACTACATTGCCTCACGGAAACCACCACAATATTTGAACTCCGTGCATCCCAAGTTCATTACTGTTGCTAGTGGGGACACAATTCCCGTTTCTGGCGCGACGGATATTCACCTCACTCCCTACATTACTCTTCGCTTTGCCCTTCATGTTCCGGGCTTTGCTTTCAACCTTCTCTCTGTTGGTTGACTCACTACTGACCTCGATTGTGATGTTATTTTTTCTTCTAATTTGTGTGTTGTGCAGGATCGCAAGACGTAAACTATCATTGGAAAAGGGCATCTGTCGAATGGTCTCTATATCCTTGACCCCTCTCCCCCAACGGTGTTGTCCTCTATCAGCTCTGTTGATTGGCATCGATGTCTGGGTCACTCTCTTCTAAACATCCTCCAAAAATATTTCCCCGACGTGTCCCTCCAAGAGTTCACGTGTGAGTCTTGTATCTATGGGAGACATCATCGGTCTACGTTCTCACCACATCCTACTCAGAGTCCTGCTCCCTTTGATCTAGTACACTCCGATATTTGGGGACCCTACAAAATTGCGAGTGTTTTTGGATATCGTTACTTTGTCACATTTGTAGATGACTACTCCCGGGGGACCTGACTGTATCTCCTTCGTGACCGCTCTGAATTGCCCGGTGTATTCCGTACCTTTTTCATTGAAACTCGCAACCAGTTTTTCACTACAATTAAAACTCTCTGCACCGATAATGCCCGTGAATACACAAGTCATGCCTTCGCTCTCCTCTGTGCTGAGTTTGGGATCATTCATCAAACCTCCTGTGCCTATACCCCCCAACAAAATGGCGTTGCTGAACGCAAGAATCGACACCTGCTTGAGGTCACCCGCTCTCTTATGATTCAAATGAATGTTTCCAAACAGTATTGGAATTTTGCGGTCTCTACCGCCTGCACTCTTATTAACCGCATGCCTTCCTCCATTCTCAATTTTGCGGTCCCCTTCAATATTATTTTTCCCTCCAAACCTCCTTTCTCCATCAGCCCTCGCGTGTTTGGTTGCGTGTGCTTTGTTCATCGTCTTGGCTCGTCCACTGACAAACTTGCTCCCCGTGCCACTAAATATATGTTTGTAGGCTATTATCGGACTCAGAAGAGCTATGTTTGTTTTTCCCCCAAGGATCGCAAGGTGGTTACTTCTGCTGATGTCACCTTTCTCGAAGATTAACCATATTACTCTCAACCGACTGATTCTCCTCTTCCCCCACCTCTTTCGCGGCCTGTTATCCCTGTTCATTCAAACCTTCCTCCTCTTCTTCCCACACCAATCCCACCTAAACCACCTACACCACCTGTCATTCGTGTGTACACTCGACGTCCTTCTTCGTTTACTGCCCTACGGGAGTTGCCTTGCTCCAATGATGTTTTGCAGCCTGTGGATCCGACAACAGCTTCCACTGCCCACCCGCTGACCAACTATGTCTCTTTTCACCGCCTCTCTCCGGAACTCCGATAAAGTGCTCTTTCTTTATCCTCTATCTCCACCCCTAATTCTGTACAGGAGGCTCTCTAGCATCCCGGGTGGCGAGCGGCTATGAATGAGGAAATGTCTGCTCTTTGGGCAAATCACACTTGGGATTTGGTCATGCTTCCTCCTGGACAATCTTGTGTGAGACGTAAGTGGGTGTTTGCCGTCAAACAGGGTCCAGATGGGACGGTTCACCATTTAAAAGCTCGTCATGTAGCTCACGGCTTCACTCAACAACAAAGCTTGGATTATGATGAGACTTTTTCTCCAGTCGGTAAACGCAATACTGTTTGTGTGCTGATCTCCCTCCCTGTTCACCGCCACTGGCCCTTGCACCAACTAGATGTCAAAAATGCCTTTCTTAATGGTGATTTACAGGAGACTGTTTATATGCAGCAACCTCCCGGGTTTGAGACCACGAGAGAGTCTCTTGTCTGAAGAAGTCTCTTTATGATCTCAAACAGTCTCCTCAGACACGGTTCGACAAATTTAGCAAGACCGTTAGTGCTGTTGGGTTCACTCGGAGTTCGGCCAACTTCTCTCTGTTTACTCGTCATCGTCCAACGGGCACAGTAATTCTTTTGGTTTATGTGGATGATATTCTGATTACAGGAGATGATCTTTCAGGAATACAGATGATCAAACATCATCTAACAACTGTGTTTCAAACAAAGGACTTGGGAAACCTTCGATATTTTCTTGGTATCGAAGTGGCTCGGAGACCTGATGGGCTTGTGCTATTTTAGAGAAAGTACTGTCTTGACCTACTTCATGATGCGGGCTATTCTGGATGCAAGCCTGCTGACACTCCCATGGATATCAATCACAAGCTTTGCGCTCATGCCTCGGACTCCGATTTGCTCCTTCAGAATCCATAATATTATCGTCGCCTTGTGGAAAAGCTGATATAACTCACTGTTACTAAACCTGATATATCATTTGCTGTTGGAATTGTCAGTCGATTCATGCATGAGCCACATATCTCTCTTCTTCAGGCTGTCGAACATATTCTTCGTTACTTGAAGATTGCTCCTGGACAAGGGCTTGTATACAAGTCCTCTTCGTCTCCCTTATCTCTGACTGCATATTCTGATGCTGATTATGCTGACTCTTTGGATGGCCGTCGTTCCACAAGTGGATACGACACTTACTTTTGAGGACATCTTATTACATGGCGCAACAAGAAACAGTCCGTGGTTGCTCGCTCATCTGCTGAGGCTGAGTATCGATCTATGACAGCTGTTGTGTCTGAGCTCACGTGGCTTGAGGGTCTCCTTGATGATCTAGGAGTCAAGCTCTCCTCACTCGCAACTTTGTTGTGCGACAGTCAAGCTGCTATACACATTGCCAAAAATCCGGTCTTCCATGAACGAACAAAACATATTGAAGTTGACTGTCACTTTATTCAGGAGAAAGTTCAGTTGAAGAAGATAGAGTTAACACATGTTCCTGCTGCTTAGCAAGTTGCGAATATCCTCACCAAGGCCTTACCTCGGCGTCTTTACTATCAGTTCTTGTCCAAGCTTGGTGCCTACGATTTGTACGCTTCAGCTTGCGGGGGAGTGTTAGAAAATACTAGGAAAAATGATCTATTGACTCATGTAGGAGTTAGTGTTTAGTCCCACATTGTTTGTATAACTAGATCTTACTGTCTTCTCTCCTATATATTTGTATTCATACTTGTTTTTCGGTATTCAAGAAGCATATACAAGGTTTGGAACTTTCTGTACAAATATTCACATATTTTGGAAATTTCTATATAGCTACTCAATTTCTAGACAGTTTTTTCGTTCATGTGCCTTTTCTTCCTTTTATCTCTCTGCTTATTCTTTTGCATGCTTGTTCATATTTGGCTTTAATTTTATGTTCAATTTTACATGTATTTTGTTAACAGGTAGAATTTGCTATGATTATTACAACATTTAATCGGTCCCAATCTAGGATAGTTTTTTTTAGTTAAAGGGACCATCTTCACAGGCAGCATGTTGTCTCTTTATTCTTTAAGTATGTAATAGCATTTAGCCGGGTTTTGTTTATTCTTATTAATTACTGAGCAGTATGTTGGTTTTATGGATAATATAATCACAGGCAATTGACCCAAGAACTAGAATGGTGCTGTTCAAGATGTTGAATCGTGGAATTTTTAACAGTATTAATGGTTGTATCTCTACTGGTAAAGAGGTAAAATTTTGGTTCAGTTACTTTTCATGTGTTAAGTGCCTTTATAATTTTTTTCTTTATTGCTTATAGAGTTGAACGGGACGTAGGAAATAATTTACTCATAAATTGTGGTAACTGCTAAGCACATCATATGGACTTGAGGATAAGCTTTATAAACTACAATGAGGTCAAATTTGTTGTATGGATATGTCACATGGACATTAGGATAAACTCTATGAAGTACAGTGTGGTGAAATTTGTTTTATGTATTGGGTGTTAGCCGTTAGGCACACAATGTTGCTAACTAAGTGAGCATAGATGAAATGAGAATGTAAAGATGAATCCTAACAAAACTAGGAAGGATTAGTTAAAAGTAATATTTGTTGGAGTGATATTTATTGAAGTTAACTGATGTATTCTAAGGTTAGTTAAGAACATAAACTTGCACAAAAAATGTCAACTGCCCAAAATTTGTCTGGTCCATTCCATAGCAAATCTGAGTAAATTACCCCTTCCAGAGATAATAAAGAGCTAAAAGGCAGTGCCACATTGGTAACATATGTAACCAAACTTCAGTGGGAAGATAATAGAACAACAAACTAACACAAAACCTGAATGGAAATCTTACACCGGGTCAAATAGTGCAGGAAATGAACTGAAGACGGGCACGGCCCAAACTCACTTCAAATCATCAACAATATCTGTAGAGAAGTACACCGGTAATGCAGGAAAATCAGTCAACCTTGTATATGCTTCTTCAGTTATGTAAATACAAGTATGAGTACAAATATATAGGGAGAGAAGAGAGAGAAGAATCACAAATTCAAGATATGAGACTAAAACAAAAAAAGAGGAAAATACATAAATGGGCCAAAAACATGAGCCTTTATATGGTCTTTTCTAACACTCCCCCGCAAGCGGGAGCGTACAAATCGTAGGAATCCAGCTTGAATAAAAATTGATAAAATAGAGCACTTGATAGGGCTTAGTGAAGATGCCAGCCATTTGGTCAGTTGCCGGAGCATGTCTAAATTCCAGCTTCTTCATTTGAACCTTTTCCCGAACAAAATGACAATTGTCTTCATTGTGTTTCGTTCTTTCATGAAAGACCGAATTCTTAGCTATGTGAATAGCAACTTGATTGTCACAGAGTAACGTAGCTGGTAAGGAAAGTTTTACTCCCATATCACTTAAGAGACTTTCAAGCCATGTAAGCTCGGATACAACAGACGCCATTGATCGGTATTCAGCTTCAGCTGAGGATCGAGCAACCACGGCTTGTTTCTTACTGCGCCAGGTAACAAGGTGACCTCCAAAGTAGGTACAAAATCCGCTGGTAGAACGCCGATCATCCAAGGAAGCAGCATAATCTGCATTAGAATACGCAATCAATGTTGGAGTAGAAGAAGAGGTTTTGTATGATAGCCCTTGACTAGGAGCTATTTTTAGATATCTCAGGATGCGTTCAACGACCTGAAGATGAGACATCCGAGGAGAATGCATAAACCGGCTGACCACCCCAACAACAAAAGATATGTTCGGTCTCGTGGCCGACTGGCCGTTAGGTAAATCAACTTCCCAATGAGTCGTCGATAGTATTCTGGATTTAGAAGATCTGCATCAGAAACATGTGCACACAACTTGTGATTGACATCCATATGAGTGTTAACCGGTTTGCATCCAGATTAGCCAGCATCCTGGAGAAGGTCGAGATAGTACTTCCATTGAGATAGAACGAGGCCATCAGGACGTCTGGTGATCTCAATGCCAAGGAAGTATCGAAGGTTCCCAAGATCTTTTGTTTGAAACACAAAATTAAGGTGCTGTTTGACCACTTGTATTCCCTTTGAATCATCTCCGGTGATTAGGATGTCATCAACATACACCAGAAGAAGAACCGTTCCTGTAAACAGGGAGAAGTGTTCCGACCTCCGAGTAAAGCCAACCTTCCGAATAGCCTTACTGAACAAACCATGCTCGAGGGGATTGTTTGAGACCATAAATTGACTTCTTAAGATGACAAACTTGGGACTCCCTCGCGGTCTCAAACCCGGGAGGCTGCTGCATGTAGACTGTCTCTTGAAGATCTCCATTTAAAAAAGCATTTTTGATATCCAGTTGATGTAATGGCCACTGGCGATGCACATCAACAGAGAGGACACAAACCGTGTTGAGTTTCGCTACCAGAGAGAAGGTTTCTTTATAGTCAAGGCCGGGTTGTTGATTGAAGCCGCGAGCCACCAATCGGGCTTTAATACGGTTAATTGTTCCATCAGGAGCATGCTTGATGACAAAGATCCATTTACAGCCAACAAGGGACTGTCCTGGAGGAAGAGGGACCAGATTCCACGTGTGATTTGCCCAGAGAGTAGTTATTTCTTCGTCTATGACCGCCCGCCAGCTCGGATGTTGGAGAGCCTCCTACACATAATTAGGGACAGAAATAGAGAATAATGTAGTGGCAAAGTCTTGAAGCGCTGGGGACAGCGATGTAAAGATACATAATTTGCCATGGGATGGGCGGTGGAAGCCGACGTCGGATCGGCAGGTCGCGGAGTGCCATAGGTGGAAGGTGGCTGCATTGGGGCGGCGGAACGAGTGGGGCGACGAGTGTAGACACAAAGAAGAGGAGGTTGGTGGTGAACAGGAACATCAGTGGGAAGTGGTGGTGGTGGTGAAGACGTAACTGGAACAACAGGTCGAGGTAATGATGACGATGGAGGAGGTGGTGATGAAGCAGAAAAAAACGGTTGAGCTTCTAGAAAGGTAATATCTGCCGAAACAGCAACCTTGCTGGTAGTGGGAGAGTAACAAACATACCCTTTTTGAGTACGGGAGTAGCCAACAAACATATATTTTTCCGCCTGAGGATTGAACTTGTCAGTGGAGGGCCCGAGATGATGAACATTACAAGTACAAACAAATGTGCGAGGGGTGAGAGGAAAAGGTGGTGTAGAGGGAAAAAGGAGACTGAATGGGGTAGTGTTGTTGAGAACGGAGGAAAGGAGACGATTGATGAGATGACATGCCATGGAAATCGCAAAATTCCAATACACCTTGGGAACATGCATTTGGATCATGAGACAACGAATAACATCAAGAAGATGTCTATTTTTGCTCTCAGCCACACCGTTTTGTTAGAAGTATAGACACACAAAGTCTGATGAATAATCCCAAATTCAGAGCAGAGAGTATTGAATTCATGACTAGTGTATTACCGAGCATTATCTGTCCGGAGCGTTTTGAGTGTATCAGCAAACTGAGTGCGAGTCTCAAGAATGAAAGCACGAAACACACGAGAAAGTTCAGAGCGGTCACGAAGTAGGTACAACCAGGTCATCCGTGAATAATCATCAATGAAAGTAATGAAATAACGATAACCAGATACACTTGCTATTTTATAGTGGCCCCAAATATCTGAATGAACTAACTTAAAGGAGCAAAGCTCCGGGTACAATGAGGGGAAACGAGGAACAATGTTGTTTCCCCAGAATACATGAAGCACAGGAAAAAACTTTAAGCGGAACATCAGGAAGTGCCTTCTGGTGAATGGGAAGCGGAGCATGCTCAAGACGTCGATGCCAGTCAACTGAGGAGATGGAGGAGAGAATGGTAGGAGAGACATCGAGAAGGTAGAGCCCGTTTGCAGCCGTCCTCTACCAATGATACTCTGCGTCCTGCGATCCTGCATCAAAAAAGAAGGGGTGAACATGATAGAACAATCCAAATCTGCAGTGAGACAACTAACAAACAGTAAATTAAAGGGAGAACCCGAAGCATGGAGAGCCGAGCGAAGAGAAATAGAGGGATTGAGGGGTATGCCGGCAAAGCCGGAGACATGAGCGGTGTTGCCATTGGAGACGGTGATAAACTTTGGATGCGGAGAATCCTAGTATCAGGGTGGCTTCAGGGATGTGATATGGTGAGTAGCACCTGAATCCACGATCTAGCTCAGACTAGTGGAGAGACAAGCAGTACCTTTAATAGAGACAAAGACAACAGAGACAGGCGAGTTTTGGAGCAACCCTTGAAGTTGTTGGAGCTGGAGGCGGACTTCATCAAGATCAACACGAGTGGCTGACAGACTGAGGGCATCAACAGAAGCATTTGGACGAGGGGGAAAACCATGTTTGTGGTAGCATGTGGCCTCAAGATGACCATCCTTACCACAAAAAGAACACTTATGCCGTGGCCGGCCCCCGCGACCCCTCCCCCGAGAGCCTGAACGTCCTCCACGAGCAGGGGGAGGGAGAGGTAGTAATGACGCTGAAGAGTGCTGGAGAAGAGTCGGGGAGGGAGGTCAGATAGTGTCAGGAGGTGGTGAAACCTTTAGCAGCGTGGAGCACACATCAGAGAATGAGGGAGTAGTAGCAGACAAGAGGATCTGAGCCCCGAACACTCTGAAGATGAGGAGGGACACGAGCCATCATGGAAATACCGACTGCTTCCTTTTGAGCGCGCTGGGTAGCGAGATCCGTAGTAGGTGGCTGATGCTTGATGCAGGCTTCAACCAACGTCTTGGAGCGAGCAACAAAGGAGGTTAAGTCAGTAGCACTATCGGGGTCAAGGCTCTGAAGATCAGTGATGATGTCATATAGGTGCTGAAGACTTCCCTTGCCTGAGTAAAGAGAATGGAGCTCATCCCACATCGCCTTAGCCGTCTCGTGATACATGGCCATGCGGTATGGTTCGTCATCAAGGGAGTTGAGAAGCCATGTTTGATCACGATCATCGTTACGAAGCCAGTCATCGGTAGGGGCAGAAGGAACATCCTGGGTTAGATGATGAAGAAATACTTTGGACTGAAGGACTCAGCAAACTGAATGCACCCACTCCACAAAGTTCTTCTTCCCAGTGAGGGAAATGGTGACAATCCACAATTCGTCACAAACTTCAGGGATGGGGACAGCCTCCCCAGCTGGAATTGAGGTCGCAGTAGAAGAACCCATGCCAGGCGGTTAAGAGACAAGGGGTAAGCGGGTAAAGAGATACAACCCGCGCGGGAAGAAGAAGAGTCCGACAAGAGGAACCCCGTCGAACACAGGGAGTAGTCCGAGCGAGAAGCACCAGCGAGCAGAGCGGAAACAACACAGGTCGCGGCGAACATAACAGCCACTGACCATCGAGCAACGGCCAGCGACCAGCGACCAGAGAAGAAGATCGCTTCGTACAAAAAGCTGGAGCGACCAGATAAGAATCCGCAGCGGACTGCAGGAAGCAGGGAAGAACGCAGCGGACAACGACTACGGAGAATCCGCAGCGACTAAAGCACGAGACCGCAACGAGAACATGAGGAACCCTGGGACAGACCGCACGGCTAACCGGTCACAAATCAAGGAAAGACCTCGCGGCAAAGAGACCACGCGGCAAACCTCAGAAAATGGCGGCTAGACAAGAAGAGAAGAGGCCGCAGCACGAAGAGAAGCCCGACAAGTGAAGTGACTAGAAGAGGAAACCGCACAAGAGAAGGCCGCTGTTAAGCCAGTAGAGATCGCATCGACAAGAAGCTCCGCAGCGGAGAGGTTGGTAACAAAAGGTCGCCGCGACTAGAGGAGAGGAGGTCGCTGTGACTAGAAGTGAGACCGGCAACAGAATAGCAGCGGCTACAGCAGAGGAGAGACGTAGCTAGGAGTGGAAGACCGCGTGAGAAGGGGTGGTCCCACGGGAGAGAGAGAAAAGCTATAAAAGTGGAGCGGGAGAGAAAAAGGGGAGTGGTTCCACGAGAGGAGAGGAGAAGCCGGGTAGAGAAAATGATGACCGCGAAGGAGACGCGGTTAGGAGATTTATAGCTGCAAGGAGCGGTTAGAAAGAAAACAGGCCGCGCCCTGCGCGAGAAGAGAAGGTCGGGCGGTTAGAAAATGCTAGCCGCATGGAGAGACCGATTTCCTCTGATATTATGTAGATAAGTACACGAGTAATGCAGGAAAACTAGTCAACCTTGTATATGCTTCTTCAATTATGTAAATACAAGTATAAGTACAAATATATAAAGAGAGAGAAGAATCCCAAATCCAAGATGTGAGACTAAAGCAAGAAAAAGAGGAAACTACATAAATGGGCCAAAAACATGGGCCTTTACATGGTCTTTTCTAACAATATCCGTATAAACTTCAAAATGGTGTTCCGAGCATCCAACCCCATGCAAATGCACAATTGTTCTCTTATGGAACTCGACGCACCTACGACGCTCGACGCACCAGATCCATATTGGGGGGCTGCACTTATCAGCGCCGCCTCGCATGAATTTTTATTCTATGTTATTTTGTCGCATTTCGTATTTTTATTTAGCTTTTAATCTCACTTGTAGTAAGCCCAGGTGAGAGGCGCGAACAATTAAATTTGGGTTTGATGTTGGGACCTCTATGGTCCGGTTTTGGGTGTGAAGGAAGCAAGCAAGTATTTTCGCCTCAAATCTTTCTCTCTAATCTTTCTCCTTCTCTCTCTATTCCGAGCGGAACCCTAGCAGCGCCGCAATCTCGAGTCCAGAATTTCTCTGACGCCGGGGCCGAGCTTCTCTTCCCCGTTCCCTACCTTCTCCTCCTCCTCCTCTCTCGATCTCTTCTTCTTCCCTCTTCTCCTCCTTCCTCCTCACAGGTACCAGAAGCTTTCAATCATAACACCGTTGGCAGAAAATTCGGCCCCTCCTCCGGGGAATTCCTTCTCAGTCAGCCCCATCACAAGATCCAGATCCGGAGGTCATAATAACTTGGTATCAGAGCTAAACGCCGGGATCTCTCTATCCGACACCTACCGCGCCGCCCTCACCGGGTTTCGCCGACCGGCCACACCTCTTCCGCCCTCCAGGGATTCTGCCGGGCTGCTACCGCCTCCAGCCATACCTCCTTTTCCCATGGTCGACGGTGGTCCTTTTCTCGCCCAACTCATGGAGTTGTTTCAATCGATGTTCGCCACCTAAAGTGACAAGATGGATGCCCTAAATGCACGCTTGGACACCCTTCACGTCGCTTCTCTGCCACCGCCGCACCCCGCAGCATCCCCGTCCGAGAGTCTGCTGGACTCGGTTCCTCCTCCTCGCGGCGACATCTACTCCGGCCACCGTTTCGTCCATATGGATTTTCTCCTATATGAGGGCCGCGAAGATCCCCTACCACGGCTAACGCGTTGCGACTTCTTCGCTAACCAACACACTCCAGACGAGGAGCGTGCCGACATTGCCTCGTTCTACTTCCTAGGACCGACGCAACTATGGGTCACACAACTCCTCCATGAGCACCCTACCACCTCGTGGGAAGAATTCCGGGCTGCCTGCTCCCTCCGCTTTGGACCGGCCATACCCTCTCGACGACCTTATTGCTCTCAAGTACACCGGCTCCATCGACTCCTACCTGGAGCAATTTCAAATTTTCGCCACGACCGTGTTACCGTCCCAACTAGTCTCACTCTTCACC
This sequence comes from Platanthera zijinensis, assembly GCA_039513925.1. NCBI lineage: Eukaryota > Viridiplantae > Streptophyta > Magnoliopsida > Asparagales > Orchidaceae > Platanthera > Platanthera zijinensis. Next base: position 46,002,382 of record CM077087.1, on the reverse strand, counting down.
TCCAGATTGCCCGACCGACTCCGTTGGGATGTGAAATTTCAGAAGCCATCGGATCTCTTGACGGCTATGAGCCTCGCCCGTGCTTTCGACCGTCGCCTCGCCTTGAATCGGTCGCCCTCGGGCCTCCCACGACCACCAACACAGTTCGCCAACTCTCAGCCGCCGGAGGGGGATCAGCCCCCGCGAACTACTTTTCACCGCCATTTGTTCCGTCCGGAGATGACGACCCATCGTGAGAAGTGCTTATGCTTCAATTGTGACGAGTTGTATACACCCACTCATTGGTGCAAGCGCCTTTTTTGATTGGAAGTGGATGACCCACCGGAGGACAACGACGATGGGTTTGATGATTCGAGCACACCACAACTGTCTCTCGATGCCTTAGCCGGATCGCAGGAGGGTTGCACCATTCAACTTTTTGTGACGATCGTGGGTACACCACTCCTCGCTCTTTTTGACACGGTAGTACTAACAGTTTCATCTGCAAGGACAAGGCCCTCCAGCTTCACCTTCCATATGTGTCGCGCAACCACATCATGGTCACGGTGGCCAACAACCAACAGATGCCGTTTCCGGGGGTATGTCGACGCATAGCTTTCGATGTGGACGACTCTTCTTTCCATACTGACCTCTTTCTTGTGGCCTTCGGGGCTTTCACATAGTGCTGGGAGTTCGTTGGTTGCGCACGTTGGGGCCTCTTACGTGGGATTTTGATCGTATGACCATTTCTTGGCGTGCAGGCTCTCGTTTGGTACAGTGGCAAGGGCAGGTTCCCTAGCAGTCTCCATCCTCCTTTTTAGTCCATACAGAGCCGTTAGCCGTTCCAACACACTAGTTGGGGGACCAACCGACGGATCTTGATGCCCTTCTTCAGTCGTTTCCCGAGATATTCAGTCCGTGCTTGGGTCTTCCACCGCGGAGGCGGCAGAACCATCACATTTGCCTCCTACCAGGGGCGGCTCCGGTGGTGGTGCGACCATACCGCTACCCCTTCCTCCAGAAGGACGAGATCGAACGACAATGCGATCTCCTCCTCCAGCAGGGTCTCATTCGGCGCATCATTTCACCCTTCTCTTCTCCGGTATTGTTGGTGCACAAGAAGGACAACACGTAGCGCATGTGTGTGGACTATCGCGCCATCAACACAATTACGGTCAAAGACAAGTTTCCTATTCCGGTAGTCGAGGAACTTTTGGACGAGCTACATGAAGCATGCTTCTTCTCCAAGCTTGACTTTTTTTCCGGATACCATCAAGTCCACATGGCGGATACGGACGTGGAGAAAACGACATTTCGGACGCATCACGGCCACTTCGAGTTTCTCGTTATGCCGTTCGGCCTAACGAATGCGCCCTCTACATTTCAAGCTTTGATGAATAAGGTATTCCAACCCTTCCTCCGCAAGTCCGTTCTGGTTTTTTTTGACAATATTTTGGTATATATCAAATCTTGGGAGGAGCACCTACGTCATCTTCGGGCCGTTCTCAGTTTGGCGCACACGCACCAATTGGTTCTCAAGGCTTCAAAGTGCTTGTTTGGGCAACGTTCGTTCACTTACCGGGCCATGTGGTGGATCACTCGGGGTTCTCGGCCGACCCGGCCAAGCCCGAGGGTGTGGCGTCATGGCCACTGCTGCAAAATATCATCGACCTCTGAGGCTTTTTCGGCCTCACAGACTATTACCGCCGCTTCATCCGCAATTACGGCAGCATCGCCGCCCTTGATTTGCTTGCTTTGGAAGAACGCATTTGTATGGACTGATACAACGACACAAGTGTTACATTCTCTTCAAGCTGCATTGTTGTCCGCTCCGGTTCTCCATCTTCCGGACTTCACAATACCGTTCCTCGTCGAGTGTGACGCGTTCGGTTAAGGCTATGGTGCGGTGCTGTAGCAGGACCACCCCATTGCCTATTTCATCCGCCAGACGACCATGCACCACCGGAAGTTACCTGCATATGAGCAAGAGCTCATCGGGCTCGCCAAGGCTATCCAATTAAATTTGGGTTTGATGTTGGGACCTATATGGTCCGGTTTTGGGTGTTAAGGAAGCAAGCAAGTATTTTCTCCTCAAATCTCTTTCTCTAATCTTTCTCCTTTCTTTATTCCGAGCGGAACCCAAGAAACGCCGCAATCCTGAGTTCGGGATTCCTCAGACGCCGGGGCCGAGCTCCCCTTCCCCGTTCCCCACCTTCTCCTCCTCTCTCTCGATCTCTTCTTCTTCCCTCTTTTCCTCCTCTTTCTTCCTCTTCACAGGTACCAAAAGCTTCCAACCATAGCATCGTCGGGAGAAGATTCGGTCCCTCCTCCGGGGAACTCCTCCTCAGTCGACCCATCACAAGATCCAGATCGGGAGGTCATAACAACTTGGTATTAGAGCCAAACGCCGGGATCTCTTTATCCGGAACCTACCGCGCCGCCCTCACCGGGGTTTCGCCGACCGGCCGCACCTCTTCCGCCCGCCAGGGATTCCGCTGGACTGCTACTGCCTCCAACTATACCTCCTTTTCCCATGGCCGACGGTGGACCTTCTCTCGTCCAACTCATGGAGTTGTTTCAGTCGATGTTCGCCACTGAAAGTGACAAGATGGATGCCCTAAATGCACGCTTGGACGCCCTCCACGACGCTTATCCGCCACCGCCGCACTCCGTAGCATCCCCGTACGAGAGTCGGGTGGACTCGGTTTCTCCTCGCGGCGACACCTACTTCGGCAACCGTTTCGTCCGTATGGATTTTCCCCTACATGAAGGCCGCAAAGAACCCCTACCATGGCTAACACGCCGTGACTTCTTCTTCGCTAACCAACACACTCTGGACGAGGAGCATGTCGACATCGCCTCGTTCCACCTCCTGGGACCGGCACAACTATGAGTCACGCAACTCCTCCGGGAGCACCCTACCACCTCGTGGGAAGAATTCCGGGCTGCCTGCTCCCTCCGCTTTGGACCGACCATGCCGGGCAACCCTCTCAGCGACCTTATTGTTCTCAAGTACATAGACTCCATCGAATCCTACCTGGAGCAATTTCAAATGTTACTCTCGCACGCCACGACCGTGTTAACATCCCAACAAGTCCCACTCTTCACCGCCGGATTGCCCGACCGGCTCCGTTGGGATGTTGAATTTCAGAAGCCACCGAATCTCTTGACGGTTATGAGCCTTGCCCGTGCGTTCGACCGTCGCCTCACCTTGGATCGGTCTCCCTCGGGCCGCCCTCGACCACCACCACAGTTCGCCAACTCAGCCGCCGGAGGGGGACCAACCCCCACACCTACTTTTCGCCGCCGTTTGTCCCGTCCGGAGATGGCGGCCCGTCGTGAGAAGGGCTTATGCTTCAATTGTGACGAGTTGTACACACCCACTAATCGGTGCAAGCGCCTTTTTTTGGTTGGAAGTGGATGAACCACCGGAGGATGACGACGATGGATTTGATGATTCGAGCACACCACAACTATCTCTCCATGCCTTAACCGGACTGCAGGAGGGCTGTACCATTCAGCTTTTTGTGACGATCTCAGGTACACCACTCCTCGCTCTTTTGGACACCGGTAGTACTAACAGTTTCATCCGCAAGGACAGGGCCCTCCAGCTTCACCTTCCATATGTGTCGCGTAGCCACGTCATGGTGGCGGTGGCAACCAACAGATGCTGTTTCCAGGGGTATGTCGACGCGTAGCTTTCGATGTGGACGGCTCTTCTTTCCATACTGACCTCTTTCTTGTCGACCTTCGGGGCTTTGACATAGTGCTTGGAGTTCGTTGGTTGCGCACGTTGGGGCCTATCATGTGGGATTTTGATCGTATGATCATCTCTTGGGGTGCGGGCTCTTGTTTGGTATAGTGGCAAGGGCAGGTTCCCCAACAGTCTCCGTCCTCCTTTTTAGTCCATACGGAGCCGTTTGCCGTTCCAACACACCAGTCGGGGGACCAACCGTCGGATCTTGCTGCCCCTCTTCAGGTGTTTCCCTAGACATTCAGTCTGCGCTTGGGTCTTCCACCGCGGCGACGACAAGTCCATCACATTTGCCTCCTACCAGGGGCGGCTCTGGTGGTGGTGCGACCATACCGCTACACCTTCCTCCAGAAGGACGAGATCGAACGACAATGCGATCTCCTCCTCCATCAGGGTCTCATTCGGCACAACATTTCACCCTTCTCTTCTCCTGTACTATTGGTGCACAAGAAGGACAACACGTGGCGCATGTGTGTGGACTATCGCGCCCTCAACGCAATTACGGTCAAAGACAAGTTTCTTTTTCCGGTAGTCGAGGAACTTTTGGACGAGCTATGTGGAGTATGCTTCTTCTCCAAGCTCGACTTGTTTTTCGGATACCATCAAGTCCGCATGGCAGATACAGACGTGGAGAAAACGACATTTTAGACGCATCACGACCACTTCGAGTTTCTCGTTATGCCGTTCGGCCTAACGAACGCGCCCTCTACATTTCAAACTTTGATGAATAAGGTATTCCAACCCTTCCTCCGCAAGTCCGTTATGGTATTTTTTGACGATATTTTGGTGTATAACAAATCTTGGGAGGAGCACCTACGTTATCTTCGGGCCGTCCTCAGTTTGGCGCACATGCACCAATTGGTTTCAAGGCTTCAAAGTGCTCGTTGGGCAGCGTTCGATCACTTACTTGGGCCATGTGGTGGTTCTCTCGGGGGTCTCGGCCGACCCGGCCAAGCCCGAGGGTGTGGCGTCGTGGCCACTGCCGCAAAATATCATCGACCTCCGAGGATTTCTCGGCCTCACATCTGATAAAATTTTAGGGTTTAGGGTTTAGGGTTTAAAGTTTTCAGGTGGAGCACAAGGCCGAGTCACTCAACCGCGCCGCCAACGCGCTATCCCGCCGGGACACTCCAACGGATGCCGCCATCCATGCCATCTCCTTCCCCACGGTCGACCTCCTCTCCTTGCTTCGTCAGGAGATCCATGCTTCTCCCAGTCTGTCCGAGTTGCTACACCAGGCGGAGCAGGGCCTCACAGACACGTAGTGGACAACCCGTCAGGGGTTGATCTATTACCGTGATCGGTTGTACGTGGATCCGGCCTCTCCCCTCATCCTCACCGTTTTGGATGATGTCCACTCCCGCAGCCACAAAGGCGTTCACCATACTCTCCAGCACTTTCGTACTGAATTCTATTGGAAGGGCATGCGTGACACGTCCACGAATTCATCTGCGCATGTGCCGTATGCCAACAAAGATAGGCGGATCAACTCCTTCGGCCGGTTACTTCAGCCCCTGCCAGTCCCTACACAGATTTGGACGGATCTTTTTATGGATTTTGTTGAAGGGCTGCCCTCGGTTCGCGACAAATGCATTTTGATGGTGGTGGTGGATCGATTATCAAAGGGAGCCCATTTCATTCCTTGGCCGGCCACTTTAGCCGAGCACGTAGCATGAGTGTTCTTTCAGTAGATCTTTCGACTGCATGGCATGCCGTAAAGTCTTCACAAGTAATTTTTGGAGAGTTTTTCTCACTTAGCCGCACCAAATTAGCTTTTACTTCAGCATACCACCCCTAGTATGATGGCCAGACCGAGGTGGTCAATCACACTCTCGAGATGTACTTGCGGTGCGTGACCGGCTGCGGGATTGCCGCGTTGGTTGCCTTGGGTTGAATACTGTTACAACACGACGTACCACACGACACTGCAGACCACACCGTTTCGCCTTATCTATGGCCGCGACCCCCCGACTTTTGTCCTATACGGGTGGCTCGGTTCGCTTGGCGGCCATCGATTGAGCGCTGGAGGATCGTGATACTTTTTGCAGACCGCCCAGACTCTCCTACTGCAGGACCAACATCAGATGGAGATTGCATACAAGCAGGGGCATAGAGATCTCACCTTCGCCGTGGGCGATTGGGTGTGGGTGCGGACACCGCACCTTTTGTCAGGTCACTGCGACTCGCCCCCCGCCAACAAGTTGGGCCCCAAGTTCTTTGGGCCTTTTCCCGTCATCGAGCGCATTGACGACGTGGCCTACCGCCTCGGCCTTCCTCCGGAGTCCCGGATTCATTATGTCTTCCACATTTCCTAGCTCAAGTTGTTTGTTGGGCTTCCACCGCCAGCTCCCTTGGTCAGCATCCCACCGCAGCTTGAGGACAAGCTGTCTTCTGACGAGGGCGGTGATGTTACAACACTCGACGCACCTACGACACTCGACGCACCAGATCCATATTGGGGCCGCACTTATCAGTGCCGCCCATCGGTCGGGACGACATGAATTTTTATCCTATGTTATTTTGTTGCATTTCGTATTTTTATTTAGCTTTTAATCTCACTTCTAGTAAGCCCAGGTGAGGGGCGCGAACAATTAAATTTGGGTTTGATGTTGGGACCTATATGGTCGGTTTTGGGTGTGAAGGAACCAAGCAAGTATTTTCTCCTCAAATCTCTCTCTCTAATCTCTCTCCTTCTCTTTCTATTCCGAGCAGAACCCTAGCAGCCCCGCATTCCCGAGTCCAGGATTCCTCCGACGCCGAGGCCGAGCTCCTCTTCTCCATCCCCTACCTTCTCCTCCTCTCTCTCAATCTCTTCTTCTTCCCTCTTCTCCTCTTCCTCCTCACAGGCACCGAGAGCTTCCAACCAAAGCACCGTCAGGAGAAGATTCGACCCCTCCTCCGTGGAACTCCTCCTCAGTCGGCCCCATCACAAGATCCAGATCGGGAGGTCATAACATGTTCTTCAACAAGATAATAAAGTACTACACTCATGAAATCCAAACAAAAGCTCGAAGATCAGTGAGAAAAACTAGGCTTGGGATTTGAAGATACCTGCTCGTCACCATCAGAGGATAAGTCACCTACCACCATTGGTGGATGAAGTCGCCCGCCACCATTGGTGGATGAAGTTTCCCTCCACTGTCAAACGATAAGAGCTCTCACCATGCTAGGGTGAAAATGACGAGAGATTTTTCTGCAAGAACCAACATCAGTGGGCACCTTGCTTACTGTTGAAGAATTAGTCTAGGGTCCATTACTAAAGCCCATACATTGACCCATTGTTTACTCTCATTTAGTCGCACATCTTGGGCTGGAGTTGAGATCTTTCTCCTCCTCCCTATAAATGTACATGCATACTCATGTATTTTGTAATAGGATATATAAAAAATGTGGTATAATAAAATTATTCTTCCTTCCTTCCTAATTTTTTGCATGGTATTAGAGTGAATCTGATCCAATCAGCTCCTTTTTACCTGATTGATCCTCTGCTCTCGTGGCTTGGACCTTTCTTGGTCGCACACTCTTTGTGTAACTATGCAGCACTCGCGGTTACCAAGATTCTCTCTCGACAACCTGACAAGGGTTTTGAACCCCCCTCTGCCTTTTATAGGCCCGACTCGAGCCTCTCATCGCCGTGACCACATCATCCTCTTTCTTATCGTAGGGAGCGCGACCCCCTCATGACCACGCTCTCCTCAAGATCGCTTCCTCCGCCTCAAGACCGCTTCCTCCTCCTCAAGACCGCTTCCTCCTCCTCAAGACCACTTCCTCCTCAAGACCGCTTCCTCCTTAAGATTGCTTCCTCTTTCTCTTTCGCCTCCTTTGCATTGTGATCGTAGAGCCCGCCAAGCCCACAAGGCTCGCTATGTCCACCTCCTTGCGAATTCCTCCAATCCGCAAAACCTGTTGTGTCCGCTTCCTTGCAGTTTCTTTCGCTGGCCGCCGAGCCTGCATGCTCGTTTCCTGCAATTACCCTGCTCTTGAGTTTGCGTGCTCGCTGAGTTCGGCCTTCCACTGTTCGCCCAATAGCACTGCTCGCTGCACTCACAGAACTCACGTTCTCTCCACCTGCTCGCTTGCTTGCTGCGTTTTCCCCTCCCCTCTTGTGTTCACTGAGCTCGCGCCCAGTGACTGATGGTGCGGTCTCTCTCTGTTGTTTGGCATCAACACCTTGAGCACGCTCCTCTCCTATTCTCAATAAAGCTGTTCTAGATGTATCACTCTCCGGCTTCACTTGTGAATCCTGAACCTATGGAAAGTAACATCGTTCTTCCTTCTCCCCTCATTGTACTCAGAGTAGTGCTCCTTTTGATTTAGTGCATTATGATGTTTAAGATTCCTATAAAATTTCTAGTATCTCTTGTTATCAATATTTTCTTAAATTCATTGATGATTATTCCTGCATGACATAATTATATTTATTGCGCAACCGCTCTGAGCTTCGTATGTTTCGTGCATTTATCGTAAAGACGCGTAACTCTTTAGACCGATGAAACACTAGTCGATAGTCATGCATTTCAAAATCTCTGTACTGAGCTGGATATCATCCACCAAACCTTCTTTGAGTACTCACCTCAACAAAAATGGTGTGGTTGAATGCAAGAATCTTCATCTCCTTGAGGTTGCTCGCTTTCTTATGTTTCAGGTGCAGGTTCCCAAAGTCTATTGACATTTCACAGTCTCTATTGCTATCTATCTCATTCATCAGATGCCATCCTTTACTCTCAACTTTGGGGCGCCACCCCACCATTCTCTTTCCCTTTACGCCGCCCTTTTTCCTAACGCCTCACATCTTTGGCCGCACTGGTTATGCGCACTACTTGGGCCCACCATCGACAAGCTTGCTCCCATACCCTAAGTACATGTTCGTCGGTTATTCTCGCACACGAAAAGGCTATGCATGCCACTCTCCGACAGAATGCAAAGTGGTTATCTCGGCGGATTTTACATTCCTTGAAAACCAGTCCTTTCACTCCTCGCTCCTACTCCGGCCCCTGCTGCCATTCCACGCCCTGCCGTGCCTATCCATTCTTCCTCTGATCCACTTCTTCCAACACCCACCACCATACCATCCGACCCGCCTCCCCTTCGTGTCTACTCTCGATGTCTTCCTCGTCGAGATGCCTTGCAACATTGGCCCTTTATAACTGATGACTCACGATCTGCTGATCTGGCTCTAGCCTCTGTTGCTCATCCTCTCTCGAATTTTGTCTCTCTACATCGGTTGTCTCCAGCTCTTCAAAGGTTTTCCACTTTGTTGTCTTCTATCTCCACCCCATCATCTGTGTATGATGCTCTTCAACATTCGGATTGGCGGGTAGCCATGGATGAATAAATGACGTCCCTCTGGGTCAATCACACCCGGTACCTTATCCCCCTTCCCTCTGGCAATTCATGTGTGGGGTGTTAGTGAGTCTTTGCTGTGAAGCATCGTTCTGATGACACAGTTGAGCGGCTGAAAGCTCATCTGGTGGCTCGTGGTTTCACAAAGCAATACGATCTTGCATATGAGGAGTCCTTTTCATTGGTCACTAAGCTCAATACTGTTCGGGTTATCACCTCTTTGGCCGTTCATCGTCATTGGCTGTTGCATCAACTCAACATCAAAAATGTCTTCCTTAATGAAGATCTTGTTGAACGGTCTAATGCAATAACCTCCTGGTTATGCAACCACAAGGGTGTCTCTAGTTTGTCATCTTAAAAAATCTCTCTGTGGTCTCAGACAGTCTTCTCGGGTGTGGTTTGACAAATTTTGTCGGGTTGTTCACAATATTGGTTTTACTCAGAGCTCAGCTGACTTGTCTCCATTTGTTTGTCGCCGTCCAACATGCACAGTGATACAACTTGTCTATGTCAATATACTTTTCATATGGGACGACCTCCACGACATATCTATAGTCAAGAAGCATGTGGCATCACGGTTTCAGACTAAAGATTTGGGTCCTCTCCAATACATATTGGGTATCGAGGTCGCTCGTCGTCCCGATGGCCTCGTCTTATCCGAACGGAAATACTGGCTCAACCTTCTCTACGATGCAGGCTACTCGGGGTGCAAGTCTGCTGATGCACTTATGGATGCTAATCACAAACTCTATGCTCATGCCTCCGACACTGATCTGCTTCTCCCTAATATAAAGTATTATCGTTGTTTGGTTGACAAAATTATTTATCTGAATGTCCCAAGACCCAATATATCCTTTGCTGTCGGAGTAGTCAGCCGTTTTATGCATGCTCATCAGAGTTCCTATCTTCAGGAAGCGGAACACATTCTTAAATATTTGAAGAATGCTCGTGGATAAGAGCTTATGTATAAGCCCTCGTCTACTTTGTCCTTCATTGCCTATTGTAATGCTGACTATACTGGCTCCCTCGATGATCATGATTTTACGAGTGTTTACTGCACATATCTTGGTGAGCACCTGATTACCTGTCACAGTAAAAAAATAACTTTGGTGGCCCTCTCCTCTACAGAAACTGAATATCACTCAATGGCCTCTGTTGTGCTCGAGCTAACTTGGTTGGAAAATCTTCTTACTGATTTTGGAGTAAAGTTCCCCTCTCCAGTCATCCTCTTTTGCGATAGTCAAGTTGCCATATTGCTGAGAATCCTGTGTTCTATAAGGGCACTAAACATAATGTTGATTACCAGTTCATCTGGGAGAAGGTTCAACTTCGTAAATTGGATTTGTGAAATGTGCTCACTGCTGAGAAAATTTTCGATGTCCTCCCTAAAGCATTACCTCTACCACTGTTTTGTCAATTCATTTACAAGCTTGGAACCTACGACTTGTATGCTCTATCTTGCGGGAGAGTGTTGAAGAATTAGTCTAGGGCCCATTACTAAAGCCCATATATTGGCCCATTGTTTACTCGTATTTAGTCCCACATCTTGGGTTGGAGTTGAGATCTCTCTCCTCCTCCCTATAAATGTACATACATACTCATTTATTTTGTAATTGGATATATATTGGAACATTTGATATGATAAAATTATTCCTCGTTCCTAATTTTCTACACTTCGAACAATAAATGAACTCCAGGGTATCGGCATCGTAACGGTTCAGCTGCCCTATTTAGCTTAACAAATATGTCACCAAACCCCCTTCTAAATATTTTAATATTAAATAATGAAATTACTTATTCTACTCCAAACTTAGTTTTAAATTTAAACAAAATATAAATTCTTCATTCAAAGGACCCTAGAACCTCTAAAATTGAAATTAAAGATTAGGGGAGTATAATGTTTTGAGTTCGCACCGTGGATGCTCGACATCACTATTGTCGCTCCACGGTATGAACTATGATGCTCTATTTTCCTTCAAATCACACCCACGAGTGCTCATTTCACTGAAAATCCTCCTTGCCCTAATTATATATGAATATGAGCATGAACGGGACAAATGCAAATATGACTACAAATCAATTAAGATGGTGTGAATGAATACTTGCACACAATCCAATGAATAAAATGCTCGCTAACCCGAATCCTAATGCGATGCAAATGATTCAACCATGAAAGATAGTTTTTCGAAGTGCAGTTAATTAAATATTGTTATTTTTAAATCTCAACAAATGCCACAAATGGTCACAAATAATTGTAAATTATGTTCAAATTAACTGAAAGTGCTAAAATTAAAAGTCTGAGAGAATAGAGTAAAAACATTAAAAATTAAGAGCTTAATTAATTTGTGCAAAATTTCACTCGAAAAATAATTTATCCATACAATGTGAGAAATGAAACTAAAAGTAAATAGTCATTAAGAGGTCGACAACAACTAATGAGAACGTGGCAGGCGGGCTTGGAGTGGTGGTAGGTGCGTTGCGAAGGATTGAACGCGCGATTAAAGATGAACTATGAAGTGGAGAATTTTTAGGGTTTAGGGAATATGCAAGATTTGTGGTGTTTTGATATTTTGAGAAGGTTGGGATTAAGGTTTGAATTTTTTTGGGATTTTGGCAATGAGAGGGCATTGTTGGTGGGGAGTTAGGGTAATAGAGAGGTCGAGTGATTGGGAACGGGGTAAGTATGCACCGATCGGGGCAGTGAGAGGATGGAATAGGCGGTTGGAAGGATTGGGAATGGGAGGAGATGAGATGCGAGACTTCTAAAAAGAGGAGGTGGTGATGGGACCTCCCAGGGCTTGCGAAGGTGGAGTTAGGGCCTCCCAAAGTTTGCGGAGGCAGTGACGGGGTCTCCCAAGTTTGGCAGCGACGGGACTCTAGGCGTCAGTACTTGGAGGAAGGGGAGTGGCCCACGATGTTTTTCCGTAGGGAGGGAGGCGTTTGTACCTTCTCGATATCTAGCAATGAACATTAGCTGCAACTCTCGATGTCATTTAGAGTGTAATTGAGATGGATATATAGCGAGGCTTTACATTAAGGGTATCTGACATCCCAGATAACCAGATTGGATAGCTTATCCTAACTCATGAAATAGACCAGAAAATAAAAGAAAAATACATAAAAATAGGAAAATACTCGCTAATCGCGATGACAATCTCCTATTGTCTATTCAACCATCCAAAATTGTCAATCACAAAATCAACTAAAGGTGCACGATTGGTCCCTATCACATCAATTTTCTATTTTTGAAAAGGATTTGTCCTGAAATTTGGAAGATGCTCAAACACAAATATATAACGTCTCCTTGCACATAAGACTATACAACCATAGTCAGTATCATCTCCCAAACTCCACTAAATCACCTTAGCACCTTTATTATATCTCCATCAGATAGCTATCACAACCGTTTAGAAAAGCCCATATAAATGGCCCATGATTGGGTCGATGTATTTTTCATTTCCTTCTTCTATTAGTCCCACATCATTGTATAGGATTTCTTCTCTCCTTTTCTCTCCTATATATTTGTATTCTCTCCTTGTATTTACTCATTCAAGCAATACATACAAGTTTTGGAGCTTTCTCAACATGGTATCAGAGGACACGGTTCGGTCCCTGCGGTTACACTACATCTAACCGCCCGGCCCGTCTTCCTCTCCTGTCCGCAACTCCTCTGCGGCTTGCTCTACTCTAACCCCCCGGTTCTTCTTCTCGCTTCGGGTAGCGGCCTCTTCGTGCCGCCCCTTTCTCTCCGCGGTTTCTCCCTGGCTAGCCGCTGCCTGCTCCTCTTTCCCTCCCTCTCTCCCGTGGATCCACCCCTAAGTCCTCTTTTATAACTTCTCTTCTCAACTCGTGGGCCCCACTTCCCGCTTCCTCCTCCCGCGCGGTCTTCCTTCCTGGTCCCCTTTCCTTGCCTCCACCTTGCCCCTCGAGTCCTTCTCCCCCCCTCCCTTCCCGTTCCTCCCTCTCCTTCCTACTCATCCCTTAGTACTCCGCTCCCTCCCATCGCCTTTTCTCCCTCCGCTTCCTCTCTCTTCCCTCTTGCCCCGACCCCTCCCTCCTTCTTCACACTTCCTTCCT